>CM046391.1:46637803-47382803 GCA_025413875.1 Rhododendron molle
GTCCTTTAAGCCTTTAGTTTCTCTCAAGCTATGGTCTAACCGACCTAAAGCCTTTAGTCTCTCGAGCAGTGGTTTGTCCTCTGGGACTGCACTCTGTTTAGCACTTCGTCCTTTGGGACTTGCACTCTATTTGCACTTCGTCCTCTGGGACTTCACAATGTCTAACACTTTGTCCTCTGGGGACTACACTATATTTAGCGCTTCGTCCTCCGGGACTTGTACTGTGTCTAGCATTTCGTCCTCTGGGACTGCACTTTGTCCTCTGGGACTTCACTTTGTCTAGCACTCGTTCTCCGGGACTTACTTTTGTCATACTTGCATTGATTTTGCATGCTTACGTGACATTCATTGACATATCAATTTGCATCATCATTCATGTATTGTCTCAATCGAACGTTAAATTTAAGTTCTTCAAATTCAAGTCTCTTTTCAAACTCTTCAAAATTCAAGTCTCTTTTCAAGCTCTTCAAAATTCAAGTCTCTTTTAAAATTCAAGCTATTCAAATTCAAGTCTCTTTCAAAAATTCAAGTCTCTTTTAAAATTCAAACTATTCAAATTCAAATCTCTTTCAAAATTCAAACTATTCAAACTCAAAGTATTTTTCAAAATTCAAACTTTTCAAAATTCAAGTCCCTTTCAAATTCAAGGTCTTCAAAATTCAAGCTATTCAAATTCAAGTCTCTTTCAAAAATTCAAGTCTCCTTCAAAATTCAAGTTATTCAATTTCAAGTCTCTTTCAAAAATTCAAGTCTCCTTCAAAATTCAAGTTATTCAATTTCAAGTCTCTTCCAAAAATTCAAGTCTTTCAAAATTCAAGTCTCCCTCAAAATTCAAGCTATTCAAACTCAAAATCTCTTTCAAAATTCAAGCTTTTCAAATTCAAGTCCCTTTCAAAATTCAAGCTATTCAAACTCAAAGTCTCTTTCAAAATTTAAAATTCAATTTTCGCCTCCCGAGGGCTCGTCTCAAGAATTCAAAATTCAATTTTCGCCTCCCGAGTGCTCGTCTCAAAAATTCAAAATTCAATTTTTATCCCTTGAGGGCTCGTCTAAAAAATTCAAAATTCAATTTTCGCCTCCCGAGGGCTCGTCTCAAAAATTCGAAATTCAATTTTCGCCTCCCGAGGGCTCGTCTCAAAAATTCAAAATTCAAATTTTCGCCTCTCGAGGGCTCGTCTCAAAAATTCGAAATTCAATTTTCGCCTCCCGAGGGCTCTTCTCAAAAATTCAAAATTCAATTTTCGCCTTCTGAGGGCTCGTCTCAAAAATTCGAAATTCAATTTTCGCCTCCCGAGGGCTCGTCTCAAAAATTCAAAATTCAAATTTCGCCTCCCGAGGGCTTGTCTCAAAAATTCGAATTCATTTTTCGCCTCCCGAGGGCTCGTCTCAAAAATTCAAAATTCAATTTTCGCCTCCCAATGGCTCGTCTCAAAAATTCGAAATTCAATTTTCGCCTCCCGAGGGCTCGTCTCGAAAATTCAAAATTCAATTTTCGCCTCCCGAGGGCTCGTCTCGAAAACTCAAAATTCAATTTCCGCCTCCCGAGGGCTTGTCTCAAAAATTCAAGATTCAAAAATTCAAAATTTAAGATTCAATTTTCACCTCCCGAGGGTTCGTTATGAGTTTTATTGCACTTTTTGAATGACATACGACACCACCGGCATTCAATCTTCTCAAGTTTAATGCATGATTTTCGTCCCCCGGGACTCGCTTTACTTGTATTGTCCCAATGGAACTACGCTGGTCTGATCCCTACAACGGGGTACGTAGGCAGCTCCATGAGCGCAAACCACCTTTATTGCATTCTTGCATTTAACTTAAAAACTTTGGAGCGATGGATTGGGATGTCTAATCTTTAACGTCACTTACACCAAGCAATGGTACATAAGTTCCGTTAAAGAGGGACTACCGTAGACACCCCAATCTGGATTTCCGAATAATCTTTAAGTTTCCCCAATGATGAAATAAGGAAAAATATACCTTCGAGACTTGGATTGTTGCTCCTTTGCTTCTCCTTTGCTACTCCTTCTTTAACCTCAAGAAAACCCCTTTTCAACCATGTAGGGTGGCCCCCGGTTCAATTGCAAAAGAGAAAAATGTGTTTACCTTGTCAAAAACAACTTTTTCTATGATACACTGAGGGTAAAATGGGCACACTTTTCAATGTACAAAATTAATTTGAGTGAAACCAATTGGGTTAGAAAGAGGACTCGACGAGCTTTCCAACGCTTCGAACCGCGTCCAAATCCGAGTTCGGGAGTGTCCGGGGCGCCCTCGCGAAGTTCGGTGTGCTGTGCTGACTCACAAACCGCGCGGCACTTCAAAAGGGCGCACGGCACCTTGGAAAATTTTAAAAATCACTCCACCGCATGGCATTTCAATTCAAAAATCACTCCATCGCGCGGCATTCAGGAGGAGCTCTGACAGATTCCCATGCGTGTCAGCAGATTGGGCAGAATACATTTTTTACGTTTTTTTCATTCTTTGGGTGCTCTCCAAGTATCTTTTGCCTATAAATACACCCCCTCTCTAGTTGAGAAGTACTCCTTCAACTCCAAGTAAAGTTACTATGCCATTTTTTTGGCTCTCACTCTCTCTCTCTAAAAATACTCTCTTTTGATTCTCTCTCTACAACTTCTTACACCCACCACCACTATACACATCTCTCTCTCTCTCTACACCCATTTGCTCTCAAATCTTTCAAGTTCAATCCAAATCAACTTCCATTCTTCCACCTTCAAGCACATTCAAGCTTCGATCAAAAGGTATAATTCCATTTCCTTGGACTAAACCACATTTAGCCTTGAGGGGAGCCGATCGAGACCCTTCTCGGTCTTTTTATACCGAGCTTGGGTCTCAAACGAGCTTTACATTCAAAACCTTTCTTTTCTTTTCTTTTTCTTTTCTTTTTTTGCATTTTCTTTTCATATTTTGACTAATATTGCTTAAAGATCGTGCGGGTACATTCTAAATTCAAGTTTCATGTTAAAAGTCCTTTTTTTTTACTTCGTGAGTTCTTTCAATATTCCAAAAAGTTTTTAACATTATTTTACATGATAAAATGAACAAATGGGTTTCATAAATCATTTTTCAAAGATTCAGAAAATATAACAAACTATTTTGCGGACCTATGGTTTGTTTTGTCATGTAAAAGCAAACTGATTTTAGAATGTATAGACAGGTGTACCGCACGGTGTGTTGGTTGCACCGTGCGATGCATCCGGGTATCGCACGGCATATCATGCTTAAGCGCACGGCACTTCATTAGCTATTGTTTTCTTGTCTGAGCTGTCTGGATCATGGCCATCATTCATCGGGCCTATTGTTATTGTTGAGATACCGACATTAGTATTTTCGGAACAAGACCATATCTACAAGTCACATTTTATTTCATAAATAAGATTTCTTAGATCATCTCGGATGATCAAATGTAACAAAAATTATTTTGTGTTCATGGCTTGATGGAGTGGTACTGTCCCGAGGTCGGGTGACGTCCTGAATGCTTGTAACAGACTGACAGCAGAGCGGGTACCACGCGCGGCATACTGAAGAGCCGTGCGGAGCATTACAGTATGCCGCGATGGCCGCGGTCCAGACAGCTTGTTAAATGTTTTTCATTATATTTGCTTGCATCATTGTTATCATTCTGTACAGTTCGCACCACAAGCACGCCAAGGTGTTATATTTAATCCCGTGTCCCTTCCTCGTATATGTTTTAAAGTTAAGTTTTTCAAATGATATTAAATCCTCCATTTAAAATGCTTAGTAGAGACCGGTTTTATCGGGCGAGCGGGGTGCTTTTTCAACAAAACCTTCCCCGTTCGTAACGTGGCTTCCGGATCCAAAATCTCAAGGTTTTCGCTAGACCAAAAGCCTTTCTTTTTCAAATCAAGCTCTCGGTTTCTCGGATCATCCATCTCAAAAATCCGGGTGGCGACTCTTCGAGTTAGCGCTTTCGGGCGCGGGAGCCCACAGTTGTAGTATTTAATTTCGTTATTTTCATAGTACTTTATTTCTGTATTAATATAACGGGGTACATAATAATTAGTTTGAATTATTTTTGCTCTCACTTTTAAAATTTTATTTTACTACGGTAATCTCGAACACGGAACAACGCTGAGTGATTTTGGATTGAGTGATTTCTACTACTTTTTGTGAAAAAAGCAAAAAAAAAAAACGCTAAGGAGAGTGTAAAAGCAAAAATAAACGCGAAGGAGAGTGTGAGGGTAGACTCGAACCAATGAGCTCTTGTTTACAAAGAGAGTATCTTACCACTGTACCAACAGATAAAAAAGAAAAAAAAATTCAAACCGAAAAGAAAGAAAAGGAAATAAAATGAAAAAAAAAGAAAAAAAGACAAACCGGAAGAAAAGGAAAAAAAAAAGAAAAAAAAGAGTAGCTGTAAAGAAAGAAAGAAAAGAGCGGGAATAGTTAGGAAAAAGAGAGATGGGGCCGGGGAGGGGTGTGTGTCGGGGGGGATTAGAACCTCTCTTTGTATTTCTATTTCAAAACCCAACATTAAGATTTCTAGTTCATGCACCTAAGGATGATTCGGGCAACGGCCGACGCAATCCGAGGCACGTGGGGTTACGTGACGTCACAGCTGGAAGTTTTTTTTTCCTTCTCTGCTTTTATATGCTTCCACGCACTGTAAAACTAATTTGGCAGTTTTTACATTTTATTACACTGGTACCCATCTTTGACAGCTTCTTCCAAGGGGTTTTGCTGACACACTATGTCCACATACCCCACCCATCCCCCACCAGCTTCTCTCTCTCTCTCTCTCTCTCTCTCTTTGATTGGGCTTTTGAATTGAAGATTTAACTTGAGAAATTGCATTCAAAATACTTTGCATCCGAACAGTTAAATTAGATCTAGATAAATTAGGACTTTTTATTCATTTTTTCGTTAGAGTTGGGGATATATCTTTTGATTGTTCGGAAAATTTAGTCCTTAATTTGTTTAGTTGTTTTTTATTCTATCATGAATATTTACATTCCGTTTTACACAATTTTGCGTAATTTTGATTTTTTTGTTAAGGTTGTTAATGTTATATATGTGCCCCCATTTGCGCAAATCCTCGGTTTGCCACTAAATTCGGGACGTGCAAAACCATTGAGGTTGTTAGAATCCTTGCATATACTAAATAATATCGTGATCATATCGTGATATTGAGATTGTGATTTGATTGTAATTGACTACGATTTCATTATAATTGGGATGATTCTCTTTCATAGTTAGGCTCTTTCCTGTAGTATAAATAAAGGCCTCATTGTATAGTTTCATTATCAAATTCAATAAAATATTTCATCTCTCATATTTTGCAGAGGTAATGTATTGACGTAATGGAGACGGGACCATGCCGGCTGTCGTGCCTTCCATTCTGGCTTTGTGCCGAGCTTGAAAATGTTAGGCAAATCATTCACTTTATAGACCTCGACGTATATAAACAGCCTTGAAAAAAATCAAGCCTATTGGACATCAATAACCTAGTAAACGAATCACGTTTTTCTTCAATAAATGAACAGAAAAAATGATTTCAATAATACATATCAGAAATTTGGTTCATTAACTAAGCTAATAACGTCCGATTAACGAGATTTTTGAACTGTTGTTCTACACGTCAAGCTCTACAAAGTAAAAAGTTCAAATTCCGTTTTGAGCTCTTGTACTACATATCAAGCACTCTAAAGTTAGTGCTCGAGATTGTGTTTTTGAGCTCGAGAAAAAACCATATAGAGATCACAGCAGCCCCCGTGTTCGAGATATATATAATATCTCTCTCCCCTTCGTTAAATTGGATATCAATTCGCACATGCTTTTTGTACTTCCCCTAATAGAATGTTCATTATGAAATCTCATGGTACAATTTTTTTTATATGCTTGCCCTTGGTTGGTGCCGGTGGTATGTTTGATTGTTGGACTTTTGATTTACTTAATTTGAAAATTAAAGATAACTATTTGGAAATTTATTTATTTGTTTTTTGCAATATGCAGGAATTGTGTTCTTTAAGAAAATAATCTTGTAATGTGATTTTCAATACTCTTATAACTATTTGCATTTTTTATTATGTAAAAAATAAATATTTAAAAGCTAAAATCTTAAAATCTACTCTTAGAATTTTTCGTAAACACCCATGTTGTGATGCGTATGTAGTTTTTTTATTTTTTGATCAGAGAAACGTATGTAGTTGGGTTTTTTTTTTTTTTTTTCTCCTCAGTAATGTGTGTGTATTTATTGTCGTTGCAACAAAGTCTCAAAACTAGACTCTGATGTTTCTTGAAATTAACAAGGAAATTAATAATCCCTTTCCCCATCCATTAATTCCTTGCATCAAATGGTCCAAACGTATTCAAACAACCACAAAGTGAATCTGAACCTGTGAATTAATTGTCAAAACTATGGTCCTTTTCTTCTTACATTATTACTGTATCGCGTGTCATGCATCAACGGCAGATTTCTGAAAAATCAAAGTCCAAAAACTACTACGGAGGAATTTATTCTTTTGTTCAACCAATAAAATTAAGGATGGTGATTTTGGCGTTTCACTTTTATACGTATGGACTCCGCGTAACTTCACGTTAAAAATACGTGGAGCCCATGCGTACAATAGTGGAGCGCGGAAATCAATTTCCTAAATTAAAAGGTACTCCTTTGGTCCTTTTTTAAGCTTCCACTATGGTTCTGCGTGCTATGTTCAATAGCTTATATCTCTCTAGCTAGCGTATATTATGTTTTATGTTTTTAAAATTATTACCTTATAGAAATAATTGGGATCTATAAAGAAGATTCATGTTGCATAAATTTAACATACATTAAGAGAGGGAGTGATTTTGGCACTCCCCAAATTGATAACCGCATTTCCAAAGAAGAGTGTCAAACTCCCTCCAATCCTGGAGAGTGTGGTTATCAATTTGAAGAGCGCCAAAATCAATTCTCATTAAAAGATATAAATAATTGAAAATAGCACATAGAATCATAGTGGACAATTAAAAAGAGACGAATGTAGTATATATACATATGGGGGCGGTTCCGGGGACACCTAAAAAAACACCCCATGGTTCCCCGATCAAATTTTGATGATCCGAGCCGCTCAATGTGATCAGAATGTGATTTTAAGGGTACACGTTAAAAATCAGCAAAAAAAATGACCGGAAAGGGCTTGATCCGAACAGTTTTGAACAATTATTTATTGAACGGTTCAAATAAAAACTGCTCAAATCAAGCCTTTCCCGGTCATTTTTTTTGCTAATTTCTCGCGGACACCCTTAAAATCACATTCTGCACACATTGAGCGGTTCGGATCATAAAAATTCAATCGGGAACTATCAGATTGAGATTTTGGGTGTCCCCGTTGGGTGTTTTATTAGGGTGTTCATTAAACCATTCCCTATATATATATATTGAATGTTTGTTGTAGGAAGCATGCAAGTACTTTTTGGCATTCTTAGTATCTTGTTGTGGGGATGGAAAATGAACCAAATTATTCGAGCTCGATTTTAAGTTCGTGTTCCCTTGTTAAAGATCAGTTTGGTTTTAAACTAAATAAATCAAGCTTGAACCATTCTGAAAGGTTTTTAGGATTTTCAAATCAATCTTGAACAAGCCTCTACTATGCATTATTTATCTCATGATTTTTAGAAAGCTCAAGATATTGGTACGTGATCGGCTCAATAAAAGCTTATTAGAGGTCAACTGATCAGTTGATAGGACCCGGTTTCTCTGTAGTCCAACTGCAGAGAGCTCATGCAGTTGTATCATAGCCGTTCATCTTTGCATTCAATGGTCCAGTTTTTTAAAAACTTTTTCGGGAAAAAGTTTAACTTTTCCTTTTAAAAAAAAAAATTTCAACCGTTAAAAATATCATCGTACAGTTGCGAACACTCTAACCGCGCTTATGCAGTCCAAACGTGGATTGCAGACAAGCCTTGTGCCAGTTGATAAACATGTGTAAATTAATCAAAATTTTAAAGCTCCTCAAGTTTTCATCTCATTATGCTATAGTAGTATGTTCTAAGAAAATGGTTTTTCCAATTAAGAATCCTGAAGTTCAACTTTACTAGTAGTATAATAATAGTAGTATAGTTTTATTTCTCATAAAGATAGATTATGCAAAGCACATAATTACAGAGGTTCGGATATTTGAGAATCACCGGCTAATACCTCTCGGTGTACACTGTTTTACCATTCTATCATTTCTCATATAAAGATATATAGTTATGCAAAGCACATAAATTAAGGAGGTATTGAAATTCGGTAATCAATGTCAATACCTCGGTACTGTATGTCCAAAATTATTAAATTCTTTATACTATAGCCCTGGGATTATTTATAAGTACTAGCCAATTATGAATTCCCAGAGGTATACTATGCGAAGATCACAAAAATGTATGATGAAAACAGAGGTTGGGGCACCATGTGCCGTGTCCCTAGGGCAATGAATAATCTCTAAAAAATACTTATAGGATTTTCACTAACTAACAAGTTGTGAACCATAATTTTTTGGTTTTGTCCTTATCTTTTTTTTTTTTTTTTTGCGTTTTTTAGTTATGTACCAAATTTTTATGTAAAATTGGTTCGTTTCGACGAGAAAAATCGAAAAAGTAAAAAATTAAGTGTAACGACCCTGATTTTTGGTGAATAAAAATTTCGTTAAATATTTGAATTTTCTTTTAACTACTTGGATTGCTTTAAAAAATTTCTTTTTTAAATTCTAATAATCCGTCATAATTAGATTTGAATCTTGTAAAATTGAATTCTTTTTCTCCGGACAATCTAGTCCTTCTCCCATGACTAGAATACTTGTAAACGTACTTGTATATTTTTCCTAGTAAGTAAATAATATCTTTAAATTATATTTCTCGGCTGGAAATCCTACATGGCAAGTATAGTTAGTTTTAACCGATTAGTTAGCAAACCCTAACTGCCGTTTGGCTTAGTTACATTTCCCTAACCTGAAGTGATGCATCGATGCCGAAGTGGTTAGTAGAAAATTTTTGGTCTTTGCCTCGACCGTTGATTTGACTGCCTTGCTTTGGCCTGGCTAGGATGCCTTGGCGTCGGGTCGCGCCTTGCTTAGCTAGGCTGCCTTGGCGTCGGGTCACTGACGGGTCTGCCTTGCCTTGGCATCGGGTCGCTGTCGGGCCTGCCTCGCCTAGGCGTCGGGTCACTGTCGGATTGCTCTGCCTTGGCTGCCATCGGGTTCTGCCTTGGCGTCGGGTCGCGCCTTGCTTTTGCTGGGCTGCCTTGCTTTGGCCTTGCCTTGGCTACGCCTTGGCCACCGCTTTGTTAGCGGGCTGCCTTGGCCACGCTCACGCCTCACCTTGGCCATCGCTTTGCTAGCGGGCTGCCTTGGCCACGCTCACGCCTCGCCTTGGCTACGCCTTGGCCACTGCTTTGCTAGCGGGCCGCCTTGGCCACTGCTTTACTAGCGGGCTGCCTTGCCCTCCGCTTTGCTAGCGGGCTGCCTTGCCCACGCTCACGTCTTGCCTTGGCGTTTGGCACCGTCGGGTTTTAATATTCCGTTGTTAGGCGATTTTCTACGAAATAATATGTTACTTTCCTAGATTATCCTAACCCTTGTATGCTTTCTAGGAAATCATTAGTCTAGACTTCTCATTGACAAGTCACTTGAAAACTCTTAGTACTTGATTCCTACCTAGACATTCCATGCATGTTCATGCATTGACCAGAGAGAGAGAGAGAGAGATGGCCGAATGGAGAGAGAGAGAGAGAGAGAGGGAGGCCGTGAGAGAGAGAAGAAAGAGAAGTGCAAGTGTGTGCTTGTGTTTTGACAACTCAACCAAGTAATCTCCTTTTTCTTTACTCAACCAAAGTACAACCTTTTATGACTTCTTTTGTGCTTTTGCAAGCAAGTCCTCTCTAGGATGAGACTAGTCCAAAAACCCTTCATAATGACCTAATGCATTAGCCTTAAGCCTAAAGAGTTGAAAGTGACAATACTTGACATACTTGGAAGACTTGATTGGACAATTCAATGAAGCAAAAAGGGGAGAGGAAGAGAGAGAGAGGGCTGGCCGAAATTTTCAGGAGGAGAGAGAGGTGTGTGCTTGAGTGTAGTACACTCCACCAAGTTACAAACTTAGCCTTAAGCCTATTACCCAATTGCCAACCCATTTCTAGTCTTCCAAAGTACAACATAGCCAATCATTTTGCTTTCCCCTTGCAAGCAAGCTCTCCCTAGACTAGACAAGACCAAAAACCCTCATGATTACATAGCCTTAAGCCTAAAAAGGTTGAACAAGACAAGTCATGGAAGCATGGCATGCTTTCAAGCATGAAAATGACAAGTCATGGGGCAAATCCATGGGAGAAGAAGAGAGAGGGGGGGCCGGCCTTGGAGGGAGGAGGAAGTGGTCTGATTTTGCCTATAAATAGCAGCCCTCACTCTTATTCAACTCACACCTCAAAGCATTACTCCAACTTCTCTCTAGAAACCATTTTCTGTTTTCCTGACAGCTTACTACCCTTCGTAAATCCCCATTTTTCTCCTGCTTAAGGTAGTTTTTAGGACTAACTTCTTTGGAGAAAGTTGTAGAGCACTTCAAAACCTTCAAGTTAGACCCGAGAACCACCCCAATTGGTTAAGAAACGACAAAGATATCGACCTCCGAAGTTCAGTGAAATTCTCGGATTTCCAGTCCAGACAGCTTACTGTCACCCCCTTTATCACCATTTTTCTCTGGGCGAAAGTCGTTTCTAGGAACAACGTCCTCCACGAAAGTCGTAGAGAACTTCGAGATCTTCATTTTAGACTCAAGAACGATCCTATTCGGCCAAGTATTAACCGAGTTACGGCCATCCAAAATCTGGTCCAGATTTGCGAGTTTCAACGCCCGTAGAAGTTTCCAACTAGCATATTCGGCCCCGACTAGTTTCGGATCAAGGTAGAATTTTTCGTCCCCACTATCTTTAAGTATATGTAGAAAGTTCCTAATCTCTATCTCTATGTATAGTTATGTTAAAACGTAGATTGTCTTGAACTTTAAAAATATGGTACGAAACTTGACGTCGAATGAATGTTAAAAATAAACCTATCTTGCTTTTGAAAGTATGACATGTTGAACAAATGATTTCTACGTCAATAAACATATGTGGTCTTTTTGAACTTTCCACAAAGAAAGAAAGAACGGATTTCAAAACAAGAGAAATCAGAAGCTTTATTCGAAGTATTCGTATTTTGATCTTTTAGAAAGTTATGAGTTTGTTTACATGTTGTTGCATTACTTGTGGTTGTATAAGGTTGGTGATGAGCTTGTTTATAAGATTGCTTGCATGATCTTACTAGTTTTGTAGAGACTCGCAATTTTATTTGAATTTCGAAAATCGTTTAATGCACAAAAGGAAATTGTATTATTAGTATAGTTGTGCGTTTGCTTGCGGGGGTATGGAGATGTGTCTATCGTTGTGTATTGGACCCTAGGAACGTGGTAAAATGTTAGTTTTGATGTTGCATTGATGTGTGGAAGCGTTGGTATCAAGTTGGGTTCGTTCCGGTGTCCGTTAAAATTTTTCACTTTTCTGCCTTATTGGTACCGGTACTGGTCATTTCTCAGTACAGGTACCTACTGTCCAGTGCATATTCAAATTGGCACTTTGAAGGCTTTGGTACGGGTACCCCTTTTTTTCAGTACCGGTACCTGCTGCGTTTTCTGCAGATTTCTCAGCACGCTTTTTGGGACATTGTAAATATCCCCTTTTTCTCATTTCACACCCTCAAGCCACGAAAACAAATCTCAAAACCCTCTCTCACCTACCTAACTCCAATCTCACTCAAATCTCTCGATTTCTACCTCAAATCTTCGAGATCTAAGGGATTCCTCGCTCAAAATCACTTGAATCTCATGTTTGGTGAACAAATGGTAAGTTTTGTGTTATTGTTCTCACTCCTTGGCTCTCAATCACATTTTTCTCTCACTCCTCTGGATTATTTGTTGATCTTTTCTTGTTTATCGTGTTTTTGGGTGGTATTTGTTCTAGATCTTGTATCTAAACTTGGGAGGAGCTTGTTCTTGGAAGATTAGGGCTTAATCCACTTGGTAGACTTAGGGTTTTGCTCAAAACCCATTGTGGTAGGGATTTCTTACTCTTGTTATGCGTTTATGTGATGTTTATGAGCCTAGATCGTGCTTTGTTTCATGCTTGAGGTTGGGTTTTACGTTTCGGTCGAATCTGAGAATTTCAGCCCGTTTTTGTGTCTCAGCCCAATTTCGAACAGCCATAACTTCTTTGTCCGATGTCCATTTTGTGCAAATTTTATATCGATTCGAAGGTCTTGAAGTCAGCTTTCGTTTGCCGCCAGAATCACCTTAGAACTCTTAGTACACCGAAAGTTATGACCATTCGAGTAGAGGTGTGTCAGTCCACCAATGTCTGTCGGCTATTCCTAAGTCGTATTCGTTCCGTGTTATGACTTCCGATTTGATTAGAATAGGTTTAAGTCACTCTTGAGTATGATTGGTTGTGACCTTATGGCTTGTTGTCGATCATATATCTTAGCACTCGTTAGAGTAGAATATTAGTATCGTTAGTTCGGGGAAATGTACCGTGAGGGTGATAGGAGTATTGTGAACTCTGAGGGGTCATGTGGTGAGTGCTATGGGCAGACGTGAGCTTGTCTAGTGATCCGTGAGTAGTATTAAACTCGTATTCTCATGCCTCGTCTCGTGGAGCATCCTAGGTTCCTTTGGCACTTGTTTATAAGACATTCGATTAGAACCTTGCCGGTGATGTGCTGTGGAGTCGTCGTGGGTTCGGTATGAGGCACGGGGCGTTGTGATAGACTTAGACGAATAATGTGGGCTTAAGCTAGGTGCCAATGTACAATTGAGTGTGTTAATGAGTTTGTAATTCCTTGAGTGTTGATAGATGGAAGAATGTGAAATTTTAGAAATGTTGTCTTTTGAATATGGTTTGGTAATGCATGTGTGTATGTGTGAGTTGATGACTTGAGTTGAGGGTCTTGCACGCTAGGGGTGGAAGTGCGGAGACTCAAGAGGGCCCGTTACGCAAGGTGTGCTAGAACGGAAACCCAGGTTGAAAGAGAGTTCACTGCAAGTAAGGGGTGGTAAGGCAGTTGAATGTCTCATGAATTGATGAATGTTGTAATTGACGTCAGAAGTATATGTTGTTACTTGAAATGGTGAATGTTAAAAAAGGAATGAACGATTGATCCTATCGAGGTTTGAAAATAAAGGAACTTGGTTTTTGAAAAAAAGGATTTTTATGAAAAATCCTCCGGCTATTCTTGAGAGAATCAACGGTTTCCGGTATTTGGGCACAAATCAACTGATTCCGGCTATTCAAGTCAGAATCAACGGAGTTTGACCCGTAGAGGTCAAGAGTTTTCTTGAAAGTATTTTGACAACCAAAAATGAATGTTTTTATGAAAAAGTGGCTAAATGATGATTGGTAAGAAATGAGAAGGTTAATCGTGATGTTCATTGAGGAGTCCTAAAGTGGTTTGAGAAATGGTTGTATGTTGTTTGATTGTTGTGTGTTCGATGCTACCTTCGTTTGACGTATGACTGGTTAGGGGATAGCTAGAAGGCGTGTAGAATCCTGTTGTCGAAAACCGTTGGTTTATTGTGGTGTCCCTTGTATCTCTTGGTCGTTCATTTGAACTCTTTCACTCTTGTCGCATGTACATCGCATTTATTTATAGCTTGAGTATAGAATTCTCTACTGGGCTAGTGTAGTTCAACAAAATCCTTCTTTTCAGGTTCAAGTCCCGGTCTATAGCTCGCATGCATTGAGTACTTGGATGAAGAAGAATACTTTTTGGGAAGCTAACTTCATTAGTCACTTAATCTTCTTTGTAATGATTATCCTTTGGTTAAAGATGGTTATATAACTAATAACTTTGAAATTTCTTTTGATTAAACCGTTGTAAATTCAAGAAAAACTTGTTTGTACTTGTACTTAAGTTAATTTGGGTCATGGTGCCATGGATGTAATTTTCTAAACTTGGGGACTTTGTTTGTAAATTAAACAGGTGGAAGACTCTTTTAGGTATTATCTATGATATGCAAGAGACTTTTATTGAAAATGAATTATTTATTTATGTTGAAAATCGAGGGCGTGACAAGTTTATATTACAATTAATGATTTAAATGGTTTATGATGAGAAAGTACTACCGCGGAGTCTATGCATGATAACGAGACACAACAATCGAGAAAGTAGAAACATGACACCTAGGGTGTGGTTATTGAAAAGGAGAAAAAGTTTTGAAACCGCAATGTGGCCGGACTTGGTAGCCCATTGTGCAGTGTGTGTTGCCAATGGGACCGGATGTGGTAGTCTCATTGGAGGTGATTTAAATGTTGTGAAAACCACGATGTGGCCGGACGTGGTAGCTCATCGTGAAAATTGCCAATGTGGCCGGACGTGGTAGCCTCATTGGTAATGTGGCTTGGTTATCCGCGGAGAGGAGCCAATGCAAGGTTTTATGTGCCAATGGGAACCCGGCGTGGCGGAACCATTGTGAGGATACTCAGGAACCCGACGCGGCGAAACCGAGGTTGGGTGTGTTAAAGGTGATTTTCAAAATGTTGATTTGGAAGTGAAAATTTTTTTAGAAATGTTGATGAATATGAGACACGTTCTACGATGAGTCGCGTAGGAGAAACACATATAATGCAGACATCAACGTTAGACTAAGGAATGTAGATGTGTCATTGTTTAATGCCATGTTAAACATGTATGTATTCCGCTACTTGTGCAAGAGTTTGGTATGCTACTCTTTACTCTGATATTGGTAAGTTACGGGTTACTGGGTATAAGATTATTTTGCTGAGCTCTTGTAGCTCATGGTGTTACCTTTGGTGACCCTGACATATTATATCGGTGGCGACGCTGGTATAATGTGTCAGATTTTGTAGATAATCCAGATGAACAGTACACCTTGTAGGCTTTTGGAGCTGGGTAGGACGGAGCAGCAGACGGAGCTGTAGTTAGGAACTCTAGAACCCTTCATTTGTATAAATATTGAACTCTAGTGAGAGTTATGTTGTAATAATGAGCCAGACTCTCTTTTGATATTTAATAAAATGTTATTTAACGTACCCAAAAATCAGGGGCGTTACATTAAGACTTTGACATAAGTAATTTGAGAAATATCCAATTAAATAGCTCATGGAATTCAGGCCTCGTTCGGCTAAATAAGCCAACTGGCTTATTTTTTTGTCCTTAGTCAAATTTTTTTTTTGTATTTATTAGTTTTTCATTAATTTTTGAAAATTATTGCATCATCATGACAAGAGAAATTTAAAATGTAAAAAATTATTATCAAAACCTATTTTTTTTGAATAAAGACAAAAATAAGCCAATAAGTCAATTTTTTCGTCTTTATTCAAAAAAAAAATTGAATTTCGATCATAATTTTTACTTTTTAGATTCTTCTCATAATGACGATGCAATAATCCCAAAAAATTACCGAAAAACTAACAAATATGATTTTTTTTTTGAATAAGAAAAAAAAAAGCCAATTAATTTATTTAGTTGAACGGGGCCTCAATCCAGTGCCCATATACAATCAAATAAATAGCCAAATGGGGCCCTTTGATGGTAATTTCTTTCCTTAAATGCACAAGAACATTGGTGCCTAGTGCCTATCAATCCTTAGACTTGTAGAAAAACACAGCATCCTGAATTTCCCTTGATTAGACTTGTTTTGGGTCAATCCTGTGTGAACTAAAGAACAAGAAGTTACGTACAAACACGTCCTAAGTCTAGCTTATAGATATTTTATTTCATTTGGCTCTATTTAAGTCCTCACCTGTGTCCTCCCCAAAGCAATTAAAACTACTACAGTACACCACCGCCGCCGCCGCCACCAAGCCGTACGTCCTCCGACGCGACTACAACCACCGCAAAACTGCAGTAAAAACAACCAAGAGAGGATCATGGCGGGCGGAGATACATCCGGACGGTCTCTCGAGCACACTCCGACGTGGGCCCTTGCCGTCGTCTGCTTTGTCATCATCTCCGTTTCCTTCCTTATAGAGCACTCTATCCATGTCCTCACCAACGTAAGAAAACAAATTAATACATGAAACATATATATGTGTGTATTTATTTATATATTGTGTTTGTACGTAGTATGTCATGCACGAGTTTAATTAATTTGATTCCGGAATTAATCGAATCGGTGCAGTGGCTTAAAAGACACCGGAAAACTGCCTTGTTTGATGCTGTGGACAAGCTTAAATCTGGTGAGTGAATGATTGTTTTTCATGTTTTAGAAAATGAAAACTTGTTTGGTTAACTGTTTAAGAAACTGTTTCCCATACCAATCATTTGAACAATCTGAGTTTTTTTTCGAAACGATATCGAAGAAAAGAACGTTGTTCAGAAACTTATATTCACGGCTGGCGAAATTTGAAACATAATTTGTGATTTTCTCTCTCTCTCTCTCTCTCTCTTCTGAAACAGAACTGATTTTGGAGAAGGAGATAAAAATATAGACTATTTCCACATTTTCTAAAACTATTTTATTTCCACATTTTCTAAAACTATGTACTTTCGCAGCAAAATGACAGAGACGTACAAGAAAATATATCCAGTGTAAAAACAGATTCTAGAAGATGTAATGCAAAACAAATTCTGAAACAATAGCCAGCCACGTTTATTTTTTAATTTTCAAAAAAAAAAAAAAAAGTATTTTCACATGATTAAACGATTTTTTTTTTTTTTGAACGGCACATGACTAAATGATCATAACCGATGCCAATGGGCATTTGGCCCAGCCGCATGAAGAGAGGCCTAATATTCGAGAGGTCTCAAGTTGGGGTAGATATATAGAAATACGGTCAACCTCTTATAATAGAACTTACTAAAGACTAACGCTACCTAAACAAAATTTGCGACCTCATGAAAATGATGAGTGTGTTTCAGTTTTCATTATTAATCTTTTGAACAGAAAACAGATGAAGAAAATTGAATACAATATACCAATATGATAAGACTTTGACTTTCACATGGATTTATTTTTTTCTTTCTTTCCTTTCCTTTTTGCAGAGCTTATGTTGCTAGGGTTCATGTCACTTCTATTAGCAGTAACACAAGTGCACATCTCCAATATCTGCATACCTAACAGGCTAGCTGACATCATGCTTCCGTGCCGAAAGCAGCCTGAGACTCCGGCCCCCACGGTAGTGGAGCACTTGGTTGTTGGCCTCGCCCGTACATTTTTACCGACCGGTGAAATATACAATAGAACCGTATGGAAAGTGCCACCCCGGCGATTGGCCGATGATGATGGGCAAGCTGCGGATGATGGTGGTGGAGCCACCACCGGTTCTTGTGGTGAAGTACGTTTCTTTCTTCTTATGTGCCTGGTATTAAATTCAAAAGAATAGTCGATTCTGATATTCGCGCTACATATTAAGATTATTGAGCAATACATGGAAATTTGCAGGGGAAGGCTTCTTTAGTGTCACAAGAAGGGCTTCACCAGCTTCACATTTTCATCTTTGTGCTAGCGGTTATGCAAATTGTTTATAGTGTACTCACCATGGGTTTGGGCAGGGCCAAGGTAAGAACCTTGTGTGCTACAAAAATCTCACCATCTATCTCTATACATCTCATATTCGTGGACAGTATTACGGATACTTGAACTGGTCACATAACCAATTAATTAGCAGGGCCTGTCTTCGAGGGGCCCAAGGAGTTCCCTCAGAGACATGCCTTCCAACTAGAGAAGTGTATGGATGGACTACGCGCACATTTAGATACACACTTGCATGCGTGCACACAGTGTGTGTGTGTGTGTATGCTCGTGCAAGTGTGTGTGGCTCGATCAATGCACTCTTTGTGGTTGGATTCTTGGTTGATTCTCCATAGTCTATATTAGTACTATTCGTAATTTGATTGCTTTCCTTTCTTATTGTTCATTTTCTGTGCTCTTAGATGAGGAGTTGGAAAGCTTGGGAGGAAGAAACTCAGACAACAGAGTACCAAGTTGAAAATGGTATGTAAAAATTCATTCTAATTCTTCAAAAAGATCAGATTTACATAATCCCAATGAGCGTGCACGCGCATAACCAACCTATATTGGAACAAGATTTAATTTGTAGAAAATAAACGTCACGAGTTCGATATGAATATTATGATTTGACGTGATTAACATTCTACAAACCGTAAAGGGTTTTATATTTTTCGTCTATTCTCGTAACTTATGATACTCGGACTAATTTATGTGCACCTGAACATCTATTATAGATCAATTCCACTCGTCATCAGAATTATTTATAATATCTAAATAATTTTGTAGTACTTGAGACTTACGAGGGAGTAAACTTAAACAATAGTGTTACTAAAATAGAAGTTCAAAGTATTTGACTTTCATTTCTAGAAACTCCAATGGTCCCAGATGGAGTACTGCTATTTTTCAACTTTCAAAAAATACTATTTTGTTTCAACTCTCTCTCTCTCTCTCTCTCTCTCTCTCTCTCTATATATATATATATATATATATGTGTGTGTCAACATGTTTTAAATGGTTTTGGTAACCTATTCGGGTCAAGGGTCAGCCACTGACTTTTACTTTTATACGTAAAAAATAATAAACTTCCTGTGGTTACAACAAGTTCCTGATTTCCGATCTTGGAAAAAACGTTCTTGACTTTTAGGAGATTATGGAGCAGTACTGATGGCAATGGGACAAGAGTCGGATTTATTAGCCCCCCAATGCTTTCCCACGAACAGACTTTAAAAAGAGAATCTTTTTTTTATCTGCGGAGCCGTGAATAATTATTTATGAAGTCAATTATGCCCATCTAAAAATATTTTGGATGGTCGCGATTATTTAGTTGCTGGTGTAAAGAACTTATTCATGGCTCCAACGTAAATAAATCTATGTCCTTTAAAAAGCTCCACCGTGAATAAATCTATATCCTTTAAAAAAATGAACGGAACTTCCAAATACTCCGTACCATATTGGTATAGGCAAAAAAAAAAAAAAAAAAAAAAGTTTGGTTGAATACTGGCCTCTCAAATCCTGATACCAAAATCCTGGTTTCGTTCATGAATAAGTGATGATGGTTAAAACGCAGGTAATAGAGAAATGAATAAATATCGACTTTTTGTTTGGTATTTTGCTCCTACTTTATATTTAAACAAAGATAGATCTATAAATACAAAATTATTCATTACTATAATCGGGACGAGAATACATATACCATTTCCTCTTCATTTATTTATCGGATCGGGGAAAACCCACTCAGACCGGAGTATAGTGCATCCCTATTGGACCTAGTTTTGACACTTTGGCACATATGGATTCGAAACTCCTGATAATCAAGTTTCCACTCAGACCGTTAAAAGTTTGCTTCGAGTTTTTTCAAATTCATTGTTATTTTCTGTCTTAATATATTAATTACTTGTTTATCAGATCCAAATCGATTCAGATTCACAAGGCAAACGACATTTGGGAGAAGGCACATGACCCATTGTACAGATTCATCCCTTCACTTGTGGATTGTGAGTCATGTCTTTGCCTAGCTACATTAATTGTTTCTGTTTGGCAAGGGATTAAATTACGCTACGAATTATTTGTTCCAAAAATACTCCGCGGTGACCGAGGAGGAAACATTATCTTTGTTTCGTTCGTTAAGCATAGTATTCCTTCACGAATCCTATCGAATTTGCAACGAGATTGAAGTTTCTCTCCTAAGAGTGGATTTTGTGATTGGAAGAGGCGGCGAATTATTGTGTCTCTATTGCATAAAAGTGTATCACATTTTGTAATATTGTAGAGCCTATTCCCGTATTTTGTTTTGCAAAACAAGTTTTCCAAGGTTGGTCCGCGAAACTGTACATAAAAAATGCAACCGAACTGATAAATTTGAATATTTGTACTGGAAAGGTCTAGGGAAATTTGGATTTGGTTACGTTTTCCTCTCTTTTTTTTTTTTTTTTTTTTTGTGGATGAAAGGATTTGGTTACTTCTTTACTGGGCACTGACTGTGAAATTGTACAGAAATGTTTTTTCAGGCAATTCTTTCATTCAGTAGAAAAGGTTGATTACCTTACCTTAAGACACGGTTTTATCGCGGTAATGATCCATCTTCAACTTTGTTCTTCCAAGTTTTATGACTTGTTTCTTGGAAAAACTGGAGAGGGAAAATGTGTTCTTGATGCATGTAACACTAATTAATGTGCTTAATTTGGTGGTGTGATATTGGGATGATCAGGCTCATTTGTCAGCAAGGCATAACAACTTCAATTTCCAAAAGTACATTTTGAGATCCTTAGAGGAAGATTTTAAAGTGGTAGTCAGCATCAGGTTTTTAATTCTTCTGCTCTATGCTCTTCTTCCTGCTAATTAATTGTCATCATATAGTATTTGTCGAACAATACAGTGAAACCAAGACCCGGGATGCTGCCAAGCACCCCCTATCAAGCGGGTGCCGAGCGGCATATTAATTCAACCATGTTTAAATTAATGTGTATGCCGATACCATGTACGAAATTTCAATGTCCTGTGATAAGATACTTTTACTCCAAGCATGCTAGTTTTTTCAGAGATAGAAATCATCTCTCTTTCACCATCGCAATTTTCGATACACATCAAAAGCTATGTTAGGCAAACAGAAAAAGAAGTATCTTACCTTTCTCTAACAGTTGCCTACGTGACTTTTCGCAGCCCTTTTATGTGGTTTTTGGTCGTTATCTTGATGCTTGTGGATGTTCACGGTCAGTACGCTTTTCTTTTTTCTTTTCTACTTTCTGCGATTTCTTCGAATTTTACTGCAGTAAGTTTGGCAAGACAGAGTAATCTAGTATCCAATACAAGGTTTGTAGTACCTCATTCATTTTAGATGACACCCCCACTCATTTAATATGAATGCGATTGATCAGCTAGCACCTCGCTTTGTGGTTTATTCTGTATATCACTAAAATTTGTCACTCCCTTATTGGAAATTGTTCTTGGATTCAACCAGGTTGGAATGTGTATCTTTACGTATCTTATGCCCCGCTGTTGGTAAGTATATCGCGCATCAAGATGAATTTCTACCGCAACATCAAAAGATTTGGAATTGGGATACAGAAAAGTGCATATCAAGTTCGTTTTGTGGCTAAAACCCATCCTTCCTTTTGCACAATTTCAGACCACACTGGAAACAAACGCGGGCCAGTGACGCATTTTTTGTGCACTTTTCTGTGATGCGATTCTATATATGTGTCGATAGCATTTACTATGTGGAACTACTACGTATATCTCCTTGATATACACTCTCCTGCCCATTGCCATGTCCAATGTAGATAGTGCTTGTGCTGGGAACAAAATTGCAAGTAGTTGTTGCGAGAATGGCTCTTCAACTTCATAATCAGAATAGCGTGATCATTGGAGCTCCAGTCGTCCAACCGCATGATGATCTCTTCTGGTTTGGCCGGCCGATGTTTGTTCTCACTCTTCTTCATTTGACTCTTTTTGTGGTACTTCCCTCTCCCATCCTATTTCCTTCGGAAACCGAGAGTTAAAACTTAAAAGACAACTATACTCCTTTTTTTTTTTTTTGCATTTGCATTTGCATTTGCTTAGTGTTCTGTATGAGAAACTGCGATCATTTAGAAAATGTTTTCCCGATGGTACGAAAGTGTTTTCTACCGTAACAAACAGAGCGATGATAACAAGCAAGTCTTTTTCTTCGGTAATTTCAGACGAAAAGAGGTTACTAACTAATGCTCCATTATCTATATCCTTTCAGAATGCGTTCGAGCTAGCATTCTTCGTTTGGGTAACAGTAAGTGCTTTCTTTCGCTGTTTTGTTTGAAGTTAGTTCTAGTCATATTCAATGTATATAACCTTAAGACAAGTTGCGTTATCGAAGTTTCTGATTCCGGTATTCTTTCATGAACTACAGATACAATTTGGGTTTAATTCGTGTTACCATGAGCACACAGTGATCATTGTCACCAGAATCGTGTTAGCGTAAGCCTGGTTTCCCATCCCTACTTTGTATTTCCTTGGCCAGACAATCAACTTTTATGCCACAAAATGTATTTGAACTTTAACTCTGATTGTTGCTTCTACTTTGCTCCTCTTTCAGGGTGTCAGTTCAATTCCTCTGCAGCTATATTACACTTCCTCTCTACGCACTTGTGACACAGGTGAACTTACTATCGCCGCAAGTATATTTAGGGTTTTGTTTCCCTCTTGAAAACATTCATTTTCCTTTTGTTTTGAGAGTTTCAAAATGCACAGATTCTGAAGCACGATGCTGCTAGGAATGCACTGATATAGAGGGAAATATTTTTGTACAAAGGATTGCGAATCGCCTTCTCTAACAAATAGTCATTTGTTTCCAATATGGATCAAACAAAATAATAATTTCCGTTTGACATTTGGAGTCATAAATTGGTAAGGGTCAATTAACAGCTTCTGTTCTTTTGTCTGCCTCCTGTACAATCCTTGGCATGGGGCAGAAAAGTCAGAAAGATGTGAATTTTTCTCGTTTGAATGTGGAATAATACGGTAAGGGCTTTGTCGAGATGCTCTGCCGATTAAAAAAAATATATATATTTGTGGAATATTTCCGTTGACATAAGCAGGGGATTTTTTTTGGCAACAGATGGGATCGCAATTCAAAAGTAAGGTCCTGGAAGAGCATACGTCCAGAATTTTAAAGCAATGGCACGCGGAAGTGAGGCGGAAGAGGAGACAAGAAGAACGGCAGTATTCTTTCGTTTCTCCAAGGACTTCCTTATCGACGGACTGGAGCCTCAGAAATAGTCCCATTGATTTCTCATCTCATCGTCGCCCCCTAGCGATGCCAACAGATCAAAGCACCAGTAACAGGGGTGAGATAACCGAAGAATAAGTAGGCTAAACGGATGAAGCACCGGTCTCGATCGTCACGGTTTCATAAACCAGTGGGGACATGCAGTCGAGATAATGTAAATTGATTTAGTGAAAAATGGACAACGAGCAACACTACATATATCCAATACGTTTGCAGTGTCAATGGTTCTTTCTCTGTAAGTTTTTTTGAAAGTGTAAGCTCATATGAAGAATCCATTGAAGTAGTAATTCTTTTGCCTTAAGAGGGTCCATTATGAGTAGCAAATAATGATTCGTTGTTCATGCTTATTATATCTTTAGATTGAGATTTTGCAGTCATTTCCCAACAGTTGCACGGTGTTGGAAATATTTATATCTAACATACTAGGATTTTCTATTGGTGTGATAACCTCAACATAATGTAGGATCATCAATCATAATAATATGCAAATGACGAGGATGCAGGACCGGGCTCTCCTTGGGAACAATACACTCCCTTCTTCATCGGTTGGATGGTGTTTCTTCCTTGAGATACAACAAACCTTCAAGCTCACTTCTGTCCAAGGAAGCGAAACTCACAAACCAGTAATTTGCCCGACACTCAAAATCAACCTGTATACGAATTTGGCAAAGAAATATAAAGCACTCGCTCAAAGAAGATTAAAGTGTCAGGGACTCTAGATGGCCTCTAATCTTTTTATTTGCGGATGTAATTTCTATTTCATTTTTTATTAATGGCTTCCAATCGCTTACTTAATCTGATTAGCTCAAATAGCTATAACGCCCCTTTACCTATGCTGCTACACATGCTCTTAGTAATTTTTATTTTGGTTGACAAAATTGAGAAAATTATATTAATAATTGCCCAGCAACACTTACATAACAGAGTTCATTACAAAAATTTAGACAAAATAAAACTAATCATCTAACTATTGTAAAATGAGAAAGCACAAGACAATCGATATCTTTCACCCAACCCAGACGCAAACAGCGGCACTCACAATTTGCTGTATATTCATACTTAGAATCAGCAATCTCAAAAGAGATAAAGTGCTAGCCAAAGATAAAAGATAACAAATACTCAGAGGATCAGATGAACTCCAACCAAGTATGAACGCACCATTGAACTTCCAAAAATTACAAATCTGACAAGACATAAGAGTTGCCCCGTCAAAAACATCATCTAGGGTAAGAACACTGTTGACACAAATATCATGGTGAAGCAACATCGTCTCTGAAAGTACTCGATCTGTAGATAAAATCTTCATCCAAAGACGAAACTAAAAGCTCTCGAGAAGACGAGAGACAAAAACTCTCATTGATCTAAAGAGACGAGAGAAAAATAAAACAAAGACAAAATTAAACCATGGGAAATGAGAATGAGTGCAAGAAGCTAAGAAAATATAAAAAATTCTACTATGTGACTGCAATAGATAGCAGGCGCCATAAACGAAACAAAACATAAGTTGTGGGGAGATTTCAGAATAAAGAAAACTAAGAGGACTTTTAGTCCAATATTGAGCCCGAACTGTTACGGCAACCAATTTATCGCATCACCATTCGCATTCTGTCAGTCCTACCTCGAACCCATCACCGATTGCGCAGCTCTGACAACCGATCTGTCCGACGGCCATGGACGACTACGAAGCCGAGTTTGCCGATCACTCTCCTCCTTCGTTCACCCATCGCGCGGTACGCACGCTCGATACAGAACGCTCATTCTGTCTCTCAATTCTCGTCCTTTTTCGTTAGATCTATCTATGTGTTTGAGCTGGATTTAGTGTTTCTGGTGTCGTGATCTAGGATTTCTTACTTGTCTCACGATGATCTGTCGTTACGTTACGTTTTTCGTTCCTGATTTGGCCGAATTTTGAGTTTTGCGTTCTACCGTGCTGAACTTGTTGCGCGCTTTCTTGTCAAAGTAGAAAGAAGAGCGCTTTCTAAAGTTCTATACTTGCGGTGTAATTTGAGCTTGAATTGGATGATTAATCATGGGGAGTGTGATTGAGAGCCTGTTTGGGGGGCATTGGCGTAGTCTTTATCGGCAAAACAAACATGCGATTTGATTAAGGCTAATTCATTCAACTCCCAAGAGAAAGCCTCTCCTTGTATAATTGAAATATCTCTTGGCTGGTGAGAAGATTATCTTCTTGTTCACTCTTATCCTTCGGTGGATTCCGGTAATTAGGAATTTCACACTTGCCCATGCCATTCTGAAGAATTCATTAGTTAGCATATTGATGTTAACTGTCATTATTTACTGTTTTTCTTGCAATTTGAGCTTCTAAGTTTAGTAGGAGGGTGGAATACCACGTGAAACCCTTTCCATAGTTTAGGTATGCCAAAATTGGTTCCAACTCTTTATAGATCCTTCCCGCTTCTCTTAACTTAATTATCATCCTACTTTTGGGCTGGTCAATATGGACGGACTTCATTTCTACTTGCCTTTGCATGCTGGGGAAGCCATAACCATTTTGGTACAGGTTAGTAATTTCAATTTCAAGTGTCTTTGTGATGTAAGACATGTTTTCTATAGTTAGTTTCAGGGTTTTGTTTATGATCTAAAAGGTAAAGAAGTTAGATGCAGTTCCTAGGAGGAGAGGGAAACACAAGATTATGGAAGCGTTAACGGGTTGCTTTCAAGACAAAACCACTTGAGACCTTGAATAACTTGGTTCTTTTGTGTCTTAATAATGTTCTTTGCAGTCAGGGTATTGTGGTAATTTAGCAATAATTTTTGGACAGGCCACTTTGCTAATCCATGGATCTTTTTATTGGGTTTATGTTGTCTATGACTCTATCGGTCTTCTTTGGTGTTGGATAGATATTAGAAATTCGAAGAATTTAGTGGTTTGACTAGCTCCTTTTATTAGAAGTCCTTATTATAGTCGGTTTAAGAAGCCTCCAAAGTCTTTACAAAGATATGTAGTTCTTAAAAATTAATCAACTCAGGTTTTACAGAATAATTTTCAGCAAAGTATGCTTCGTTGAGATTAACCCTTGGTGTGATGCCTAATGCCATTAAGAGTGATTTTCATGGTTCTTCTTTTCTTTCTTATTTGTAGTTGTCTGCAACTTATTACACTTGTTGTTTAGACTATAGAGTCTAAGGTTTTAGGACATCCCAAGAGTAAGCCAGTTTGGGCGATTTATTAGATTCAGATATTATGGACAGATTCTGATGTATATATAGAAATCTTTTCCTTATCATTGCAGATCATTATAAAGTGAATTCATATCAAATATAGTATATACTTGGGCTTTCTTGTGCTAGAACTTTGGTACATAATGCTTTTTTTGAATGCAAAGACGTAGAAGTTGCATGCTGTATAAGCCGCATGTTCCCCTAGTACCGGTGTTTCGTCTTCAATACTTGTTCTACAATTCCATCATGGATCAAACCAATAATGGGAAAAAGTAGAGTCATCTTCTGTCATCTTCCTGCCAGATTTGGAGAAGCCACTCAGTCAGTTTTGTAGAAGCATTTGAGATCTTACTATCTTGGACCTCTTATTTACGATAAGCACTGTAGATTCTTAAACCGGATTCCCACCATCCATTGCCGCCTGCTATCACTGTGACTGGATATCTATTAGCCATTTTCTAGTCAATCACGATCAGCCCGCTTATATTAAACCGGTTTTGTGGGTGTGGTCTACTAAAAATGTTATGGAAAACATAGTCCTTTTTTTTTTTTTTTTATATATCAGAATGATGTTATAATTTTTAGAAAAACACATTAATCTCCATGATATTCTGTGTTTTTTACTGGGAATTGTTATGTCAGTGTATGGCATAGCCTTGGTTGCGGATCTTGATGAATAATGATCTGCACCCGATGGAAAGGCCTTTTGGTTTATTTTGCATGTATCAGTTGGTGTCAATATCTGACCTTCACATGTTTCATTTTCAAGGCCTTGGCTAGTTCGTTTATTTTGTGAATGCGCATTGTTGGGAGGGTCCTGCAATTATTCCTAAACTGAGAAGATATTTATGGTGTTGGTCAATCTTAGCCGTGCCGATATTGTTATGAAAATCTATGTGTAATCGGTGATTGTGCATGTAGTTGGTTGCTGCTTAAAAGTGCACTAATCATTGATGAATGTATTCGGATAATTATGAGATGATTTTGTTGAAAATTTTATGTCTTGGAACTGCTATGTGGGGATTGCAATGAGTAGCCAGTAAAATAGTAGTTGCGTGTTCTTGTGTTGCTTTGTTGAGAAGTTTCAGCTCACAGTTGCTGGAAAATTTTGGAAATTAATGTTGTCATTTTATTTGATGAACAGGAAAATGTGATCAAGGATCCTCAAGGGTTCAACCCGGGTCTGATAGTCTTGCTCCTTGTTGGTGGCCTACTATTGACGTTCCTGGTTGGAAATTATGTACTTTACGTGTATGCACAAAAGACCCTTCCTCCAAAGAAGAAGAAGCCAATCTCGAAGAAGAAGATGAAGAAGGAGAGGTTGAAGCAAGGTGTTTCTGCACCCGGAGAATAGACATGGTCGGCAAATTTGTAATGCTTCTGCTATTTAGGCTGAGGAGTTGTGTTCAAATGTCATCCTTCTTGTCCCGTACCCTTTTCTTTGATGTTTTTCTCCTCTCATCATACTGGATTGAAATTTAGCTACACAATTTGATATTAAGTTAGACCCCGATGATTTGTCATCTAACTAGGGAGACAATGACTTCAGTTGCAAAAATTCAAAACATATTGCACTTTTCTCCAAGAATGCAAATGGTGGTTATTTTTTGTTTCTTTTCGGCGCTAAGCGCTTTTTCAATCTCCCTCTTGTTGATATGACTCTTTTTAGCTTTCCTTATTATTAGGCTGGGCCGTTGCCAGAATTGTGTTTGCTCTTGTTCATACTTCTTTTGTTTTTGGTAAGTTGGAGATTGTACACTGAAGTTCCAAGCTAAAAGATGCCAAAGGGCATCGCCGAAGAAATCAAAGTGATTTTTGTTCTAGGAGGCTGCATGGATCCATCAACCATGCGACATTTCGTAGTTGTGTTTAGATCAGGGAATGCCTGGACTGTGGAGGAATTTATGTAGGAGAAGCAACTGTAAGAAAATAATCAATTGAAGAAATGAATGACATGAATTTTCTTATGTTGTTTGTTGAGTACACAGGCAAGAAATTGGTTTAAAAGCTGACTGACATCAAAATGAACTCTAGCAATACACAGCATACTGCCTAACAACACGATCAAAATATTCATCAAAATGTCACTGTTGGTGCAAAGCCATTTTTCATTTTTTGGCAAAATTCCCTTTTGTCTCCCAAATCCAACTAACATTCTCTGACTTCCATTTTCCATCAACCTTTTCTTATTCTTCATTCAACCCTACTATCTCACATTTTCAATTCATCTCTATGAATAAATAAAATATTTGATTACGTACAACAAATTTATTTTCTTCTCATTGCACTATCATTATCCTCTTCTTCTTTACAATGAACAAGTACAAGAAATCTATTACTCCGTATTGTAGAAGAAATCTCTACGATGAACAGCTAAGAACGTTGGTTTCACTGGTGTTAGACGACACTACCGTCGAGATAGAGTGCGACAATCTACTGACTTTGTACAAAAATCCACTGTTTGTGTGGAACAATCTACTAGTTTTGTTCAACAACCGACTGTTTTTACCACCACTAGCAGCGGCTCGTGCGGCGACGAAGAAGATCGACCATTCTGGCAAAGGTGAGATCGGAGGGTCTGGATCCGGCAACAAGTACTCTCTCTCTCTCAAAATTGATTGTTCGATTTGAAGATGTGGCACAAATGGCTTTCCAATTCTTGGTGCCGTTTTTTGATAAAAATTATATAAATTACTGGAGCAAAAAATGCCATTTTTTGGCGATGGCTCTGAGCCATTTTTGCAACCATTGGACTTGCCAGCACAACACAGACAATAGCTATGTGAAAAAGCAAAACGAGTATGTTGGTCAGGGTAACTCAGCGATACATGCAAAACAATATTTCAAGAACAGTTTGATTATAGAATCGGATATTATCACAAAGTCTGATATCATAGCGTACCGAAATTTACCCAAGACACCAGTGCTAAGATTTGAAGAATCTCAAGCCCCACCACGACCCATGGTCTGCTCTGCAGGCAGAACGATAACAAAGATTGGTTGAGCCTCAAACCCAGGATGAGGAAGCCGATAACGAAGCTCACGACCCTCCTCGCAAAGTGAACAAGTGTGGCACAAGATATGAGTAGCTAAAGTCACAAGCCGACTCGCATTGTTCACATTGCACGTTTATTGTCCTCCACAAAACATAGACAGCATTTGCATACCCATCAAGCGCCGCTAAGCAGGTTACACGGCGCATAAGAGTAAGAAAACAACTCCGGTCTCCTGTGTGATGCTAACTCTTGTTCTGCTTGCAATTTTGAAGGATGGTGAAGTCCCAAAGCAAGCATCTTCAGAAACAAAGTTGGAAGAGGATTATGTCATCCAACTGAAGCCTCGCGCTACTCAGCCTCACGAATCAACAAGCCTTATGAGACATGCAGGTGGTTATGGAATACTCCATCCGTTCTATATTGAGAGTCCCATAGTCTCTCTTGCCATTTTTCAAAAAAAAAAAAAAAAACCAACTACTTCCGTGTATAATTTTTTGAATTTTTTCGCACCGTATTAAAGATCTCGATTAGTACGTACTTTAATTTGGTGTAAAAAAATTCAAAAAATTATACACTGAAGTAGTTGATTTTTTTATTTAAAAAATAGTACGACTTTTCGTAGTAAACTTTCAATATGAAACAGAGAGAGCATGGTTTTATGGTTTATGTCCTGAATTACTCTCATTTGCTAACAGAGACAGAGAGTTAGAGAGCAACATGCTATCTACCACATTTGCAGTGAACACAGAAGAATCTCGTCGTTGTGCGTATTCTACTCAATGTAGTCCAAGATTGTTTTTAGAGATTTCAGTGCATGTTTTTGGTTGCTTGTTCCCCTATTCTGTTTTTTTTTTTTTTTTATCATCTGCTCCCCTTTTCTTGATGTCCTAATCGCTAATTTGATCCTTTGGATCAACCCTTAATGACAATGGCAATGACTTGGAATTAAAAAGAAAAAAGAAAACTAACTACCAAACAAACGCCAAAAAGGCAAAAACTAGGAAACTTATTTTCAGGTAAATATAATTAGCCCAAACAAACAGAGCCTTCGTATGCTAGATTACTACAGCAGCATCAATACTGATTCATTAGCTCGGACTCAGCCTCAGAAGTAAATAAATGACCATTTGGGTTACGGCTGGGTTGATGATCACACATCCATCAGGGCAACCACCTGGTCTCAAAACTATGATGAACCGGATAACTTCAATTGTTGAATAGAACACCAACGTTTCAGTCTCATGTATGAAAAGCACGCAGCATTTTTAAGGAGGTGTAGGATCAGGAAATCTTCACTTTGTTTGGTTTTGAGTTTTGAATTTTTTTTTTTTTTTGATGTAATGAGTGGTAATTAGTGAAAAAAGATAGAGAAATTTATTGAGAACGGTGCAGAGAGACTTTTTCAAATATGCGAACAAAGCGGTTATGTCCCACAAGATAAATGCCAAGCATTCAGATTCAAAGAGCAACACATCACATAATGTGAGATAGAGCAATGCAACAAATAGACATAAATAAGGAAATCAGATTTTCATTTTGCGGTCTTAGCTTCGGTCCACATCAAAAAGGCATATCCGCAGATATCACAGTACACCCCAATCACCCCCACAACACAGACAATTACATACTATAAACACAGACATTGATTATCATGATAACTTATTTATACCTGTAACACAAAATTTCAACCACAGTTTTTGATTATGCAATCCAGTCTTTATCACCACGTCAACGTTGAGGTAGAAGACTCAGACTCAGGCCTTGCCACGGCCCATGGTTTGGTCTCTGGGCGGGGCCATGGCCAGGATGGGTTGTGCCTTGAACCCAGGATGAGGAAGCCTACGGCGGAGCTCACGGCCCTCCTGGCAAAGCGCGCACGGGTGGCAGAAGACGTGGGTTGCAAAGTCACAAACTGATTCGCAATGCTCACGCTGCACATCATCCTCAACAAAGCTACCACAGCATCCGCATGACCTGTCAAGTGCCTCGCAGCCTCCCTGTTTGATTGAGTAGACACAATTCAGACTGAAGGAATGGAAACACAAATTAAGAGAAGTTAACACCTGTTAAATGATCATCAACAAGCACAAATTACGTGAACACTTTCCTTAATAGTGAACATTTTCCTAATTACCTGAACACCTCTCCATCTTTGGATGATCATCCAACAAGCAAGAATTCATATCAAAGGAATACTTGCTTATCTTCCTATATCTTATCCTCTAGCCAAACATAGTTTACAGAAGTTGGGAGACTTTTGTTTGAGTACTTTGCGTAACAAAAATTAGTAACAAGGTGGGATGTGAATGAGATGAAAAACACTATGGTGGCCTCTTTGTTATCTTCTATTCAATCCTTGTACACTTTCTTGCTTCGTGTGCTTTGGTTTGTAAACTAACAACGCAGTAGTTGAAAAGCGTAGTTCTGAATTTCACTACTCTGAGATTCCAATAGTTTCCTCCAATCCCAAGACAACTGCATGAGCTCTCTCAGGTTTTAACAATACCCATGTAATCACCAATCGATGGTGGTCTAGGCGGGCAATGACTAGGGACTGACCTAACCTTAGGCAGTACAAATTCAATCATGTATGCAGGAAATTATATCAAACGGCAAAGTGTTACAATGACCCATACAATTCCTAAGCATTTAACCCTCACAATGTGGATCATATACTAACAATTATTTCGTAAGGATATACAGATAAAATGAAAACTTTATGTGTATTAGCATCTACATTATTACAACATATAGAACATCATTTCAGAGTAACTATTACTAAAATTAACAATTTATGTATCTCTCGAAATATTAAAAGTCAACTGAGACTGCCATAATTCCCACTTCATTACTGGCAATAGGACAACATAGCCTATTGAATAGAGCTCTATCCTCATACAAAAGACAAAACCGCAGAAACATTTCACATGACAACACGATATCAATTATACATTTATACTACTTTAAAAGGAGGAATCACTAAACTGTTTTCTAGGTGTTTGTTCCTCAAACGCCCCTACTAAGTTAGTAAAATACTAAAATGACATGTGCCACCCATCTGGTCCCCTTTATACAAACTCTTCACACCAGTTTGCTATTCCTCCAACCTGTCCCCTAGATAGAGACTAACTCAGTGCTGCCATTTGCACAACAGCACAAGTGCAAAGCTCTCACCGTACCTGGCTACATTGAACACTCGCGCATTGAACACTGAAGACACTCTCCAGGTAAATGTATTAGGCTCGCACAATTTGCTACTTTATCATAGCTGCGTTCTAATTTTTTGTTTTGACATTGTTGTGAACCATGGGGAGTTATATTTGTTTAATCTTACACTGTTATCTTATTCTTATATAAGTCAGGAGGGTTGGGGATTTTGATTTCAATATTACTCTTACTTAAGATATGATATGGTTAAAACTTTGCTAGATTGGGGTATATCCTTATCCTCTTCGTCAAACAGAATAATCTTAACCAAAAATCTACAAGTATTACAAAGGAAAGAAAAATACGGCAGAGAACAGTTTGGAAATGCTGCACAGGAAGGAATTACGCGATTTTTGACATCGAAAAAGAGTGGAAGTATTCTACCCTACACGTTTGTATCAAAATTACAGAATATATCTCGAACTAAAGAACAAGAATATCAGTTGAAACTTAAACTAAAAATCACATACCACATGCAACACGTGCAATAGTACTAGTCCAAACTAAAAACACAAGCAGGTCCATTGCTTAAACTCAGTCCACAAAGGGTGACAATTACTCTAAGTATAACTATCAAGTCATACCAAGTTATCAGTCAAGTCAATTTGAATTCAGGTTCAGGTAACAATGAGAAAATACCACAAGCTTGATTTCCAATGTAGTCAGAAGAGATGATAACTGGAAAAGATAAAAAATAGCTTGCCTCAAGATTGAACTTCTGACGGATGGCAGTACGGTTGGGATATGAGAGATATGAGAAGCAGAGTGCAAGGGAGTTTGATCCCAAAAAGGCACCAATCATGCATAGAGCAGAGTAAGGCAGGCAGTGATCTGCAAAAGTCCCGGGAGCAGAGCTAAGCCTCTCGACATTGCCTCCATAAAGCACACATGGGGCCACACTTCCAAGGAGGCCTGTTAAATATCAATAGGCCAAAGATTAGAGAGAGAGAGAGAGAGAGAGAGAAATACGCAGAAAACACAATTGTGGACTAAAGATTAGAGAGCAACTTATCCAAGATGTCTAGATGATTCAAAGTTAACAGCGTCTCAACCAATAAGATTAGGATCTAAGAAAAACTAAGTTATCTAATTCTAAGTTTCTAACATATGGACTGGGTAAACAACGAGAGACGTCTCAGACAAAGTCAATTTATTTGATCAAGCATAAAAGTTAATTTGATCAATGCAAACATTTAAAAGAAATATCATTCGGGCAAGGACTAGAATAATTACTCGTTAGATAAACTATCCATGACATCAAACTTTAGTCCATGTAGCGCTTTTAGAACAGATTGAAAGGTTTACTGGTCACCTCGTAGTCATATATATTGTGCAAGAACATTTATCCTATTTCGACAGGAAGAAAATTAAATGCAGATGTAAGACTGAAGACAACAATTTCAGGTTTCTTATGTTAGATATGAACATTCATCTACTATTTATCTGGTAAGAATTGATCATTATAGGAAGTTGGGTGAAAGAGTAGATTGATTGCTGGAAAAAAGACAACTAGTTTTCAATTTATAACTGACAAATTCCACAAAATCTGATTATACACATTACTCCAAGTCTCCAACCACTATGGCAGTATTTAGCATAACCAAATATGACACAATTATATATTTTTGGAAAAATCACACCCCTATAGTAGCATGCCACATGTCAGCAAAAAAAAGGGGTATTAAGAGAAGGATAGGGTCAATCTTTCTTCCCTGCTCAATCATGATGCGGTCCAGAAAAGGTGGCCAAGGGTATTCCAATAATTTAACTATTATCCGGTTTTTGAGGGTTAGGATTGTCCATGGGCCTGCTTGGGATATTGGCTAGACATGGCTGGATTCTTAGGAGTGTCTTTTGGGTTTTAGTCAAGTCAAATGTCTATTTAATTTATAGTCAAAGTCTTTAGGGTCCATTAGTTAATCAAAGAGTCTTTTGGTTTTTCAATGTTATTAATGCAGTAAAAGAGTCTATGTTCAATGTGTCTTGGGAAGTTTAATGTTAGTTGAAAGTTATTTATTTTGGAAAGTTCTAGAGTCAAGTTGAAGTGGATATAAATAAGATTGTAAGCCTTTTGGCAAATCATGAATGAATGAAAAATTAGCTTTAAGCTTACTGATTGTGTGATGCAATCTCATTCTTTGGTGTCATGCTAAAGAGGCCATAGGTGTGATGCCTTTGGTAACCTAGGTGTGAGGCCTAGATCTCTCTTTCTCTAACTCCTCTCCTTCTTACAAAATACTGTTCATAATGTTCACATCCCAAAAAACAGTCCCTTCCCCTCGTGTTTGATCATACTTAGCCCTATTCTAAACTTGTCCTGCATCAAATCACCATACTAAACTTTTCCCTCTGACCATAAATTCCACTACAACTAACAGCAATAATTTTCATAATTGTATCTTTCATAAATTTTCAGATTTGAATGAATGAATAAGCGCGCATGCATCTCTTGATCCAACATAAAGCGATAGCACCAAGTCGTAACGCCTCCCGCATTCCATATTGTAATGCAATTAAATTCACAAGCCATTCAAATCCAACTATTATATGCACATCCATACAACAGGCAGCAGTATACTATTAGCCACAATGGAAGAATTAACATTGGTACAAACATCAAAAAACCAGATCTAGATGGGAAACTAAGGCTCCATTTGGATAGCTTTGCATGTCAAAATGAAGGGGTTTGACCTTATTGTCTAATGATACTAAGTCAAACCTAGATCTGATACTTTACAAATTAACTTTTGACATCGAATTCATGAATTTTTTGCGATCAATTTGAATTACTCCAGAGATCCTTCATGTTAAGGGTTGTAATTATACAAGGATCTCAAACAAAACACATCTCTTATACCTCTAACCCATCCTTCACTAAATTTCACAAGCCACCTATAGCTCAACCTCTAAATAAACGGGGCGGTTCCGTGAACAACTAATTAAACACCTAAAAAAACACCCCAAATCTCAATCTCATAGTTCCCGATCAAATTTTTATGATCCGAACCGTTCAATGTGTGCAGAATGTGATTTTCAGGGTACCCGCAAGAAATTAGCAAAAAAAATGACCGGAAAAGACTTGATTTGAGCAGTTTTTATTTGAACCGTTTAATAAAAAATCGTTCGGATCAAGCCCTTCCCGGTCATTTTTTTTATTGATTTTTCGCAGGTACCCTTAAATTCACGTTCTGATCATATTGAGCGGCTCGGGTCATCAAAAATTGATCGGGAACTATGAGGTGTTTTTTTAGGTGTCTAATTAGTTGTCTCTCGAACCGCCCCGCAAAATTATATATCATAAGTACTAGCTAATTATCTTCATTTGGAATTCACATCTATCCAAACGGAGTCTAAATTGAAGTATCCGTCAACATTGAGCGTAAAATTCATAAAAGCTTATCCTTTTCAGCCCAAGAATCTTGAATAACAGCACAAAATGGGAAAATAAGACAGCAAAATTCAAAGAGAAACTCACAAAACCTCGAGATCCATCCTTTACAGAAGTTTCACAATCCACCTATGGCTAAACCTCTAAACTATTTATCCTAATCACCAATTGATTACCTTCATTTGCAATTCACACCTATCAATACCGATAACACAGTCTAAATTGCAAATACCCTAAACTATTTATCCTAATCACCAACTAATTACCTTCATTTGGAATTCACAGCTATCCAAACAGAGTCTAAATTGCAAACACCCATACCATTGAGCGTCAAATTCTTGAAGTTTACCATTTTCAGCACAACAATAAAACTCCACGAAACCAGAACAAAAATAGGAAAACAAGAAGAAAACAAAACCCTAAAAAGAAACTCACAAACTTCGAGATCACTGCTACAGAACTCGTCGTTGCGTCCGAGGCAAGCGAGGAGGCTGGAGTCCCACTGAGCGCGGCGCATGGGCTCACCGACCACGCTCCCGTGCCCCAGTGGCAGCCCATCAGCCGTCCAGCCGTAGGCGGGTCCATCTGGAGGAGATTGTTTAGTTGGCGTTGCAGCAGGCGGAGGGGCGGAAGTTGGTTTGGTGGGTTTCTTGTCATCGTCCGAGTGGAGGTGGGTAGAAAGGAGGGGGCTTGATTCTTCGAGATTCGCCATTGGTGACTGGGAGGGATACCGGAGAAGAAGGAAGAGAGAGAGAGAGAGAGAGAGAGATGAGGCGAAGAAATAGCGGGAGAGGGAGAGAGGTCAACTCAAAAGCATGAGAGGGGGTGAGCGTGTCGTGGACGACGAAAAGTTATTCAGTGCTACTCGAGCATGATGCTCCTGGGGCTTTTTAATCACAAATTGATGCACGGCAGGGCAGCGGTCTGTTGTGGCTTAGGCCCGTTCCACTTTAACTTAAAAGTGAAATAAGTTTGTTTTGTACTTATTTAATTTTTTTTTTGCATTTGTTAGTTTCGAGCTAAATTTTAGTGGATTATTAATACGTCTCATCAAAATGAATCGAAAAGTGAAAAAAATTACTTTTACTCAAATATTTTGGAAAATAACCATTTTAAAGTTGACTTTTCAGATTCCTCTTATCAAAAACCAATCAATAATTCACAAAAATTTAGCACAAAACTAACAAACGCGAAAAAATTTGAATAAGGACTAAAAGTGCTAGTGTTAAGCGGAACGGAGCCTTATTAGTGGAACACACCCTTAATTATTGAATCAGATTATATTTTTGGGTCTTTATTGTTAGTTTTGTAGTATTAATTTTTATTGGTTCACATAAAAAAATTATTAACAAAACTAAATTCTTTTGGAATAAAATGAAAACAATTCAAGAAATCTGTCTATTTTGAATTATTTTTTTCTTTAATGATATTTTATTAAGAAATTTAACATTTTTTTTAGTTTTTAAATTCTTTTCGTCAAGAGAAGAACTTGTCCAAAAAAAAAATGGCGTAACACTAACAAAGATGAAAAAGATCTAAATACGAAAAAAAATAATCCAAATAATTATTAACCTAGCCGTACCTTCTCTTTTTTTTTTTTTTGAACTTTATTTTAATTTCGGTTCATATTTTCTACTATCTCCTTCCCTCAATAGGAAAAATCCACAATGTCTAATATTTACACTAAAAAATCACCAACAACAAATATAATTTAATTTAGTCCAAACTTCGACACTGTTGTTTGTCCCTCGAGCACTGTTGCCCACTATTATCCATGAGCATGATCGTCTTCTCAATAAAGGATCCAACTGCCTCATCATTATCAGGTTTGAATCCAGACTTTACTCCACTAGAGCGTCTTCAGCCCTTAGTACTCTATGTCTTTATTTTAAACTTAGAATATTAGAGAGTAAAATTCACAAAATTTCACTTCAGCTCTTAACTCAAGCCCCATATCAAATTTAGTTTTGCATAAATTTCAAACCAATTAAAGACTCAAATCTCAAATTATAAAGGTCATTTTATCTTTCTAATTAATTAGTCATTTACTCAAATATATGCATTAATTTGAACTTGGCCATTGAAGTACTTCGTACCTAATGAAGTTTTCACAAAAAATTTGGATAAAAGTTGAGCAAGGGCTGGAGTTATCTTATATATGGCGTTCCACGTGAGAGACTAAAATTTTGATTGGAAACAAGAGAAGAAGAATTATCTGAAAACCGTAAGGTGCTTTTAACATGTATCTCAACTATATATCCACCAAATTACAAAAACAAAACTAATATTTTTAAGTGACAGTGACTGTTGATTGACATAATACTAGAGTTGCGGTGCACGCGATGTGTGTAATAATTTGTGTTCCTTCATTTAGAAAATTATGTTTAGTTATGAGCAATTCGTGATTTTTTTTAAAGAGCCATTAACTGCAGTGGTTGCATAATAAAGAACTTTTAAACCAGACAAATTTGAAATAGAAAAGCATGACTGGGCTTCAAAGGGATGACAACCGGCGCTTTCCTAAAGTTTGTGTTTTCTCTCCACATATAATTTGTATGGCTTTTACATGTTTAAATTTTGGATTGGGTATTAATTAATATTCAAATTTGAAAACGCGTGAGAATTTCCACCTTTAGAATAAAACAAAATGATGATTTCCTTTCTTTTCTTTTCTTTTCTTTTTTGTTTTTTTTGTATTCGGCAAAAGACGACATTATTAGTTAAAGTTAGTGAAATTTGAACCCCTTTTATTAAATAAATACGTGAGAATACAATTCAATACATATACATGGTGTTAAGAGTTAAGATCTGTATGGTAGACATTACTACTGATGACATTGATATACTAAGTACTACTAGAAAGCTTCCTCCCTAAGCCAAAGCCTAGCCTGCACCTTCATCATCTTGACTATTCAGTCATTTTCAGGAACTGTGAGGCTAAGATACAGGACATATTTCTACCCATTTTGTCCACAATTAATATCTTTGATGTTACATGTTAATTATTTGTCCAATTGAAAAACTCAAACATCTTATGAAATTTCTCTTTTGCCCTTCTCTCTTGAATTTGAAGTGACTAGCTTAACTTGAATGAATGACGGTTTATGAAAGTTCAAATTTGAGAAGTGTAACGATTGCATTCTTATAATCAACACCTCGAACTTGGACAAATGCCTTGGGTCAGCTAAAATTTGCCATTGTCTGTGCTGGTTAGATGTTGAAAGTTAACTTAAAAAGGAAGTTCAAAATTTATTCAAACTTGAATTGTTTATTGTGTTTTAAGGAAGTTCAAAATTTATTCAAACTTGAATTGTTTACAGAGCCGGTTTTGGACATACGCCAGTGATGCGGCCTCATCTGGCCCCCAAATTTTCACGAATTTTGTGGGCCCCTATATATTTTGTACCCTTAGGTATATGTATACATCTATAATATTCGTTAACCTTGAGGGCCTAATTTTTATGTCTCAAGAAAGGTTAAATGGATTAGCTATGTTATCCATTGAAAAAGATATGGTGTCGAAACTTGATTATAATAGCTTAATTACTACTTTTGCTGTAAAAAATGCGAAAAGGGTGATGTTGAAATAATATATTTTGGATTAAAGTATATAATGATTATTGAGTTTTGTGTTATCATTGTTTTTAATTCTTCTAGTCTTTCTTTTTTTTTTTTTTGTGTATTATATAATGGGCCTCAAATATAAAGTTCGCATCCGGCCCCAAAAAACTCAGAGCCGGCACTGATTGTTTATTGTGTTTTGTTGACCTGAAACAACTTGCAATCAAAGAATATCTTTAAATATCTAAATTATTCGAGCTTCACTTCCTAAAGCTATGTTTGAGATCGTACTTCTTAGTTATCTAAATCAACCTAGAATATGTTGGTTAAGCTTACTGAGTAGTTCACTACGTAATCAAATCAAGGTTGAAAGGATTGCGTTTTACTATTTTGTTACTAATTACTACGATCATCAATCTCAACAACCACTCTTAATCAAATCACTTTTTCAAAAACGATAAATTAGTTTTACTTAATTTAATCAATGTGATAACCCAACAAACCCCGTTCATAATAAAGTAGTATAACAAAGAATACGTTTAAAAATAAAAAAATAAAAAACATTCCATTGGGTCGGGAATATATATATATAATACATTTCTTCTAATCAATTATGTATCCTCGATCTTTGTTGAGATCCTTTTTACCGAATCCACGTGAATGAACAATATATCTTTTTCGAATTTCCACGCTAGCTCAGGCAGAAAGTTCACCTTCTTCTTCTCCGTGGAGGCTAGTTCGATCCCCGCAAGGGGTTGAGTTGGGATTCAGGACTATGGACGGCCTCTAAATTCCCTGTGAACTAAGGATATCTACAATGTTATAATAAAAAATGGATAAGCAAAAGTTGCTACATTAGTTTTTGATTATCCATTTAAGAGATTGTTAAGGTTAGTAATGTGGAGGTTCACAATGACATACTCAAAATTGGATAGCCAAAATTTGTCACATCACCTTTTTAAATTACAAAAAAACTAAAAATTGTTAACATAGAATTTATTTTTTTTCAAAAAGTAGTTTTGAGACTTATAAAAACTATTTATTAGAAATAGAAAGTAGTTTTTGGAATTTTTTCAAAAAATAGTTTTTTTAACTACCGTTTTTTAAAAATGTCTCAATCAGCACTTTAATTTGGTAAAAGAAAATAAAAATAAAAAATATGTATAATATTTTTTGGGGGGTTTGAAAATGCACGAAAAACCATAGGAGAAATTTAAATTTGGATAGAGGGAGTATTTTTTAAAAAAAAAAGTTTTTTAGTACAGTAAATTTTTTTTTTTTGTAATGATGGGTGTATTTGATTGAGAATGTGGGTTCATTAAATTTGGTTATTGGCAAAATGTTGCTAATTTTGGTTATTCAAAACCCAAAATTTGATTATTTCTAAGGAGGTTGCTAAGTTTGATTATAGTTTTATGAGCCATATTTTGCACAACCATTATTAACTTTAGAAACTTTTATTACTTTTGATTATGCCATTGTGGATACTCAAACATACTAAGATTTCGCTAGCCGCTGCTGATGTATACAATATTGGCAAAAAAAAAAAAGAAAGAAAGAGAACAATATCTTCTTCAAGATTCGAATCAATGAATAATATTTGCTAGCCTCCTCGTGTACGATAGATCAACCTCTAATGTCTTTAAACTAGTTTTTTTTTTTAAAACCAAGAATGAAGCTCAAACTTGAGAGAATTGCATGGAACATATATCTCAAAACCTCATCAAACCTCTCAAGGAACCAGACCACAACTCCAAAAGCTTTTCTATATATCTCAAGAGCTATTCTGAACCTTGGAATTACTGAGAACAAAATAAAAAAATTTAAATCCTGATGTTCAAGGCCTAAAACTTAGAGGTTTGATAATTCCCAAGGTCTCGGGTTCTAAACCTTCTAGGTCCTATTAACTCCTTTAAGACCACCAGAGGTTTGCAGTTTTGAACCTGAGAACTTGCATTATTAATTGGCAGATTAGAGTTTGCCATTTTTTGCATTTTATTTTTGGGTAAATATTACTGACGCTCCCGATGTTTTCCTTAAGTACAAATGCCCCATCCAAGTTTGGAAAATGATTTTTATCCCTTGAGGTTTAGTACTGCATTTTGATTGCTGTTGAGTACTCTCCAATCGTTAGTCAACAGTTATGTCAACTTGTAAAACTTTAAAAAAAAATGATCATTTTAACTATCAAAAAAACTATGGATACCATTTAATTGGAGCAACAAAATGTACACTAAATTGTGTGAGATCCACCTCGGGGTCCCACACAAATTATCAGAGCTGGTCAATCTATTGGGACCAAAACTTCAATGAATTGATCGAGCTTTTATCAATATTCGATTGAGCTGATTTTTTTATTTTTTATTTTTTTTACGATGACCCTTGAAATCATATTTTAAACAAATTGTCTAGCTCCGATAATTTGTATAAGACCCCGAGGTGGGTCTCACACAAATCTAGTGTTCATTTTGTGTACACAAAAGGTGTACCCATATTTTAGTTTTTTTAAGTTAAAATCGGAATTTCAAAAGTTTTAACAGTTGAAATAAGTGTTGACATAACTATTGAGTAACGGTTAGGGTGTAATTGAAATGCAACACCAAACCTTAGCGGGTCAAAAATCATTTCTCAAATATCGAGGGGACATCTTAAGTGACATTTCCACTCTATTTTAATGATCAATTTACGTTGACATAGTGCAATGTTCTGAATAACAGATTATCAATACTACATGTAACATAGGTGAAATTGTTTGAGGACACAGCGAGTAAAGATGATACTACGTATCGTAATTCTCATTGAAATAATTTTGTGTTTATGAAACTGTTTCATGACACCGCGAGTAAAGGTGATTCTATCACTGTTGGGGGTTAATTATTTGGTAGTTTTGTTGTTTTTGCCAAACAACGTAGTATTTTGATCTTGTAATATGAGTTATGGTATTTTGAAACTTACACTATATTTGATTTGGTGGTGCCAGGAGTAGTGGGCCAACGATTGTTGTAGTTGATGTCAACGAGTGAATATAAATTAATTTTCATGCACTGTAGTTAGCTCTAAATGTATTTTGATTATAATTCACGTACTTATACTCTTCAATTTATAAACCTCGATATTTTAAAATAACTTTATAAAAGAAGGTTTTAAAAAGTCTCGTGTGAATTCGTTTCACTAGTCGGTCATGCACTTTAACCTTTTGGGTTGGTGCTTGTGCGAGTGGGATGCAAATGTGAGAGCACGAACATGAAAGCCACTGTTCCAAGACAGGTAAGATACGGAAATAGAGGTTTGCATAACCTCCACAATTTTCGCAGCAATGGGGATCACGTATGTTGTATTATTTAAGGATCTGGTGAAATCTCACTTCCAAGAGAAACAATCTTAGAAGAAGTGGGCAAAGAAGTCAAAAATAGGCACATACTCATCAAACAACCATAAAAAGGACAGAATTCCACTCCTCAAAGAATTACCGGGCGTCTTTGCAAGGATTGAGAGCAAATGCGAAGACAGTTTTGAAAGATTATGTGACTAAGATCGTGACAACAACCCTTTTAAAAATGAAAACTTACAAAGTAAAACAATTAACAAACCAAACAGAATGGATATAAATATTTTCTTAATGTTATAACGTGGGTAACAACTACTAAGTGCGTGAATTGAGAACTGAAGTGACTAATTAAACTATTTCCAACAAAGAGAAGCTGGAATTTTTTTACAACTAGGGTTTTAGCAGCGTGCTACGCACGTTTGGTTATATTCGTTGGTTTTATATTTTATGTACTTTTTTTTAAGTTTTGGTTTTTGGGTTACATGTTTAAATTAATTGTAAATGTTGGGCATGTTTTAATAATTACACAGTTGAAAAGTTTGGGTTTTTGAGGGAAGGGAAATATTACAGGGGTGGTGTTATTCGCAGCTACGTATTTTCTCCTATAGCCCGCTAAAAATTTTTAACTATACTCGACAGTTAGTTACCGAAATTGAGATACATTTTCAGCACCCAATTACCGAAATATAATCTTTTTTTCAACAGCTATTTACCGAAATGTATGTATTAGCAGTTGCATACCGAAGGTTGAACATATTTTCGACATGCAGTTGCCGAAATATAATTTTGTTTTCAATAGCTATTTACCGAAATGTTATTTATGATTTTCAACAACTACCTACCGAAATATAGCGGGCTATGGGAGAAAATACGTAGCTGCGAATAACACCACCCTATTACAGACATAAGAAGTCTATGAGTTTGTCTGACTTCTTCAAATATAAGATTTGAAGTTTTGTGTTCTATTTAATTCCACATAGATCAGAAGTTTGGTATTGCTTGATTTCTTCAAAGCCATTCATATACTTTCTGTAGTCCGTTGGCATCTAGAACTAGCACTCGAACCATGGTTTTTTCCACTACTCCAACTAAAATAAAATCTCCAGTACATAGTTCCAAAGCTTCCAGAAAATCTCTGAATAATGGATAATAGAAGTCGTCATTCACAATAGGAATAACCCAGCTCTCCATTCCCATGACGAATTGAACGCTTGTTTTACCATTGGTCATTCGGAATAGTTCCATTTGCTGAGCAAATACCTACCCGTATATTAGATTCTATGGCGAGTATGTGAAATAGACAATTTTGAACTTGGAAAACAAAAATAAGCGAATGTGTGAAACAAACCTGATTAATAGAAGTGACTTCACTGCAAAGACGAAAAAACTGAAAGTCATAGTTTCTATTTGTGAGGGTTGATGGTGCACATGAGATTAAGAGATAGTCTGAATTAACAATAGCAAAGAATTAGTTTAGAAGTGAATAGATTTGAATAATGCAAAGCAGTTTGTTAATAAATGTAGTTGCAATCCATGGATCTTTTTATTGGGTTTATGTTGTCTATGACTCTATCGGTCTTCTTTGGTGTTGGATAGATATTAGAAATTCGAAGAATTTTGTGATTTGACCAGCTCCTTTTATTAGAAGTCCTTATTATAGTCGGTTTAAGAAGTCCCCAAAGTCTTTTCAAAGATTTGTATTTCTTAAAAATTAATCGACTCAGGTTTTACGGAATAATTTTCTTCGTTGAGATTGTGCGATGCAGTTGAACCCTTGGTGTGATGCCTAATGCCATTAAGAGTGATTCCCAGGGTTCTTCTTTTCTTTCTTATATATATATACAACAAACTTGAGTTGTAATAGCATAATTTTACAGCGTTCTTTGAAAAATGCTATAGTAGAGTTGCATTTTGAGCTTAAGATAGCGTGCATGGCACTGTAGGGGAGCGGAATCCTTTTGATAGCGTTTCACTAACTCAATTACAGCGTTCACCAATAAGAAAGGCGCCAGTCTCAATTTCGGGGAAAATTTTAAGACGCCAAAAAATTCATTTGGTGGGAAATCCCTTCTCTCTCTCCAATTTCGTACCTACTCTCCGCCGATCTCACCATCGTGTCTCTCTCTCTCTCTCTCACACTCACACACACACACAGAAACACACACGAAGCTGAGAGCAAAGGAATGGCGTGATTCAAAGTCACTGCCTTCACCAATCGAGCACCGACAGTACCACCGTCCGGCCTCGATCCCGTCATCTCCAAGCCCTAAGGCTTGTCTGCCTCGACCACTTCTCGGTAAGTTGAATAATTGCTCTCTCAACGTTTATTCTTGATGTACTTTGGAGTTTCGATTCAAGGATCTATTTTAGGGTTTTCAATTTGGGTTCTCGATTTTGGGGTTTTGTTTTGGGATTTCAATTTTGACGGTTTCGATTCCAGGTTTTCCTTGGGGCTGCTCTCCTTTGAAGTTTGTTGATATGCTCTGGGTTTGAACTTTTCATGGGCTTAATATTTGAACTCCTTAATTAGGATGCTAAAGGGAGCCATATTGTGTATTTTTACGATTCCTTAATTAGGAAATTGGGGCTTTCTGGAAAGAGTGAAACGATTTCAAGAAGCGAAGGGGACGAACTGGACCTCGTTGGATGCTTGTGCTTGGTTTCACACAATCGCAATTCGCCACCATTTTTTAAGGTTCTGCCTTTAGCTTTTGATCACTTTTCCCCTTTCTTAATTCTGTTTTTTTTTTTTAATCAGATTTGGTTGAATAAGATTGTGGAAGAACAGTTATGACGAAAGGTCTTTCATAACTTACTGAATTTCTTGGGCAATTCAGGGAGATTCTTGTTTGTGATTAGATTTGCTACTGTCATCTAACTTTCCGATTTAGGTAATTCAGGGCATAAACCCTTCTTGTGTTGAATCATTTCTGCCTTCATTTTTTAAGGAAAGTTTGAAATTGATTGAAGGATTTACCAAAAGTCATCCTTGTTAAGAGAAATCTAACTGGTATTTGATTGTTATTTTAAGGATGAGTACTAGTGTTTGAAGTACTGCCTGATACAAATCAAGCACATAGATTTTTTGTGTTTGTTATCGTGGAGGGGGCTGTAATGGGGAAGAAGATGAAAAATGCTTGGTTTTGCTGCCTTTTGGTTTGACACTGATCAAGCACATAGATTTTAAGGGGAATGGAGCTGGAGGACTTTTGAAGGGGTGGAAGAGCTAGTGTCCTTGAAGTTGCAAAGTTGAATTTTGTCTTGTTCATGTAGTTTGTTCTTGGGTGTTGACGTGGTGTTCATTTGTCCTTGAACCAATTGTCAGACTTCTTTAAGAGTCTTTAGAGTAAAGAACAAATATGTGCTAGTAAGGGCATTAAAAAATGTCCTAGTTTATGTTATTGAAGTTTGATTTCATTTGAACGGGTTTTGGTTCTGTTTTGTAATCCATGTGCAGGAGAAACAGAGAACCCATTTCCGTCCTTTTCTTTGTGTTTTTTTTGGTTCTCTTGTATTTTGTATTTTGACCATCCAATGTTTGACAATCCATGTGCGTGAGAAGAGTACTCACATCTCACCCACACTCCCCAACTTCAAACTGTCATTTCTATTGCTCACACCCTTTAGGCCTTTACTTGCCAAAAGTTCATACATGCAATAATTAGTAGTGCCTGTTTTTTCGAGAGATTGTACCATATACTCTTTTGGGTTGGTGAAAGCTTCCGACGGGAATGGCTGAAGTCCTATGGCAATCCATTAAGATATGGTATAGTGCCCAACAATAATGCCATTCTATCACGGTTCTAAGTAAAAACCTAGATCTTATAATGTGTTATATGGTAATGGCAGATAAACAATGACAAACTGCATTTGTTCTGTTCCAGGTGGGTATTGAGCTGGTTCCAAGGGACTATGACATGTATTACCCAGAGCCTTTCCAGAAAGTAGACATTGTCAGTCTAGTACCGGTGCATAAGGTGATGAACTGTTTTACTTGGTAAACAATTATGCATTTAATATGCCAGAAGCACCCATCTTCTTCAGCCAACCTACTTTGATAATGGATTGCCACTGCTTTGTAATATCTTTTATTTATCTGTTTCTTTGCAGCAAGCAGCTTGCTCATCTGCAGATGGACGGCAGCTCTTGGAATCATCAAAAACAGCATTGGATTAGGGAAAACTTGAAGATGCACACTACAACACAATCCTTCTTTTATAGCGTTGTGAAATAAAAGTATCTCCTATGTTTGTTTTTCTTTTTGACAAGTATAAAGCCAAGTCCCTAACTACAAATATGTACCTCCCTAAAGGTTTATTGTTGTTGTTGTTTGCTTCTTTTTCTAACTTCTTATTGTGTTGATTTTATTCTTTTATAATTGGGTACAAAATACTTACTTTGGGGTCATGGTTAACAGTTGAAGAGGCAATCTGGTGGGGGGCCAATTTCGGAGCCTTTAGAATTGTCTCCTACATAATTGCGTAAGTTTTAATGAAGTCTATTACAAGTTACCTGTTTGATTGGGATGAATCAAGGTAGTCGATGTTTATGAAACTGATCTTACCCTTATCTATTTGTTACATGGGTACCTTGTTATCACTTCACTATTTCTGAACATGGATAGTTACATTATTGGATAAAATCCTTACTTTTGCTATGGAATTACTTGTATAAATTCTGTGTTGGTGAATACTAGTTCCTGAAAATCCAACTCTATGCTAACATATTCCCCTGGTCACTATATAGGCACAAAACTAATAGGAAACATCAGTTGTCTGAAATCTGAATGACATGGTGTACTTTGTTTCTTGATAGGGTGGGTGCCGATCAAAACAAGTAAATCGTCAAAGTATCGTTCTTGTAAAAACTCAATCCTGCACTTACTTTACCCCCCCTTGTGCTTTGGAAATCAAGAATTTGATATTGGACTATTTGGATTGAGGAATACAACACTATTAGCTTTCCGTCATCTTATGAGACTTGTCAAGTAAAAGAACTAAGCCAAGTATAATGTGAGCACAGTTACAATATTTTTTGGGTTGATTTTTGGTCTTCATGTGCATATTCTTTTTTGGAACAGCTTGTTAGTGGAATTGCTATGCCATCTGGATCAGATAAGCTTTATACTGGGAGTAAGGACAAGAATGTGATGGTTTGGGACTGCCAATCTGGACAGGTTGGTTGTTAAATAGAAGGCTTCATTTTATTTTTTCCCCTTGTTTTTATGTCAAGCTTATGGAGGGTAGCAGAATTGATGAAATTTGGTGATATATTTGTGTTTTCTTTATTGTGCAGGGGTGATTAATTTGGGTGGCGAAGTAGGTTGTATGCTTAGTGAGGGTCCATGGGTAATTTGTCGGTGCACCAAATGTTAAGGTAAGGTGGGAGGCTAATTGATAATTCCTTGGCATAGTTCTCGACCTACTTGCTGGTTGTGTTAGCCGAGCAGTAATTCGTCTTCTTGGTTTTTTCTGATGGTGATATTGCAGGCATGGAACACCCAAACCAGTATGGACCTAAGTCTTAATGGACCGGTTGGACAAGTCTATGCCTTGGTTGTGGGAAATGATTTACTCTTTGCGGGGACAAAGGTGAGCTTTTTGACTATGTGCATGTTTTGATTCTTTGTAGGTTATTCATAGTTCTTGGAATGAAAATTGTGTCGTGCTTCTTGGAACCTATCTAGAAAAAGCCCTCGCATGGTTGTTCTATCCTTCTTCCCTTTCACTCTGTTTTGGCATTATCATATTTTTTTTCCTCTGTAAAACTACTAACAAAAGCTTCTTCTGCAGGATGGCACTATATTGGCATGGAGATTTAATGCTGTTGAAAATCGCTTTGATCCAGCTGCAACACTTAAGGGTCACACTCTTGCTGTTGTCACATTAGTTGTTGGAGCTAATAGGCTGTACTCTGGTTCCATGGAAATCTATAAAAGTCAATGGTAGACTTGTAAAGAGATATGCTCGTGCTCCCGTTATTTCTGACTCTTAAATGTAGTTTGTGCTGGAAAATTATTCTTTAAGCTATTGTAATGAATCTTCGGTTGAATTATTTATCTTACATTGAAATTGTATCGCGTTTGGATGTACTTTGGTGTTGAATGGAATGTAAATTTTCTGTATGAAAAAGCTAGTATATTGGCATTTGTAGTAGTTAAAAAAAAAAAAAAAAGAAGCTAAAATTGGCTAAGATAACGTTCAGAAAATGCTATTGTTTATCTTTAATAGCATTCATTGCATGCTATCAAAAGAAATAAGATAACAGGCAAAAAATGCTATCAAAGGTACAAAATACAATAGCGGGCAATGGACGCTATAGAAAGTTTTTTAACAGCGGGCAATGAACGCTATAGAAAGTTTTTAACAGCAGGCAATGAACGCTATAGAAAGTTAAGACTTTTAATTGCATGGGCTAATAAGGCGTTTTCCAGAACGCTATCTATTATCTACTATAGCGTTTTTTGCATGCTATTAAAAGCGTTTTTTGTTGTAGTATATATATATTTGTAGTTGTCTGCAACTTATTACACTCGTTGGTTTTTTAGACTATAAAGTCTAAGCTTTTAGGACATCCCAAGGTTTGGGCGATTTATTAGATTCAGATATCATGGACAGATTCGGATGTATACATAGAACTCTTTTCCTTATCATTGCAGATCATTATAAAGTGAATTCATATCAAATATAGTATATACTTGGGCTTTCTTGTGCTAGAACTTTGGCACATAAAAACAAAAATACTGGAAGTGCTTTTTTTGAATGCAAAGGCTTAGAAGTTGCATGCTGTATAAGCCGCATGTTCCCCTAGTACCGGTGTTTCTTCTTCAATACTTGTTCAACAATTCCATCATGGATCAAACCAATAATGGGAAAAAGTAGAGTCACCTTCTGTCATCTTCCTGCCAGATATTGGAGAAGCCACTCGGTCAGTTTTGTAGAAGCATTTGAGATTTTACTATCTTAGACCTCTTATTTACGATAAGCACTGTAGATTCTTAAACCTGATTCCCACCATCCATTGCCGCCTGCTGTCATTGTGACTGGATATCTATTAGCCATTTTCTAGTCAATCATGATCAGCCCGCTTATATTAAACCGGTTTTGTAGGTGTGGTCTACTAAAAATGTTAATGGAAAAACACATTAATCTCCCATGTAGATATTCACTGTGACTAGTCTTTTTTATTTATTTTTGAGAATGGCATGTTATAATTTTTAGAAAAACACATTAATCTCCTTGATATTCTGTGTTTTTAACTGGGAATCATTATGTCAGTGTATGGCATATCCTTGGTTGCAGATCTTGATGAATAATGATCTGCACCCGATGGAAAGGGCCTTTCGGTTTGTTTTGCATGTATCAGTTGGTGTCAATATCTGGCCTTCACATGTTTCATTTTCAAGGCCTTGGCAAGTTCATTTATTTTGTGAATGCGAATTGTTGGGAGGGACCTGCAATTATTCCTAAACTGAGAAGATATTTATGGTGTTGGTCAGTCTTAGCCGTGCCGATATCGTTATGAAAATCTATGCGTAATCGCCAATCGGTGATTGTGCAAGTAGTAGGTTGCTGCTTGAAAGTGCACTAATCATTGATGAATGTACTCGGATAACCATGAGATGATTTTGTCGAAAATTTTATATCTTGGAACTGCTATGTGGGGATTGTGACGAGTGGCCAGTAAAATAGTAGTTGCGTGTTCTTGTGTTGCTTTGTTGAGATGTTCAACTCAGTTTTTTTTTTTATCGGCAAAAGATGAGATTTTATTAAAAAATGGGGAAAGGGGAAGGGGATTCAACAAAGAGTTAGAAAATACACCACAAGAGCATAGCCCATAACACCCAAAGGTCTACTAGGGTTCACAACAAAATAAGACGATACAGCACAACCCAAACACCCAAATAAACAAATAAAGCCTAAACGCCTAAATCCGGCCCAATGCAAGGCCGGCCCACCCAACCCGAACCACAAAACCCTAACTACTCCGACAGCCACCACCGTACAAACCAGCAGAGTCCAGCCTCGCCGTTAAGCCGAGCCGGCCTCTCCCAGACATAGAGACCGGCGGCGGGAGTCGGCCTACGACAGTGAAAGCCGGAGTAGAAAGGGTCTGAGGGCTACCCACCACCAACAACAGCAGCATCCCACACACCCTTGCAGCACGATATTCATCAGCAACAGCCACTCCAGAGCAACGAGACACTAGCCCCTCACCCGATTGAGAACTCAGACAGCCGCCGACCGAACTCGGCACACAAAACGACCAGAGCAATCAACTATAGGAGCCGCATCCACCTCACCACCACCGGACAGGACCACCGTCGATCAAAATCGCCATTTTCATTGATCGATTTTGGAAAGAAGGAAACCTACAAAACAAAATTAGAAACGAACCTAACTACACCTCCAAAATCCCAAATCGCTGCCTTCCACCACCACACACCCCGGCCAGATCTACACCCCCAAACACCATCACCACCAACCTCCGCAGAAAACGGGCCACCCAACACTGCTAGGCATCTGGAGGAGACCAGGGAAACCTAAGTTTATATTTCATGTTTCAACTCAATTGCTGGAAAATTTTGGAAATTAATGTTGTCATTTTATTTGATCGATGAACAGGAAAATGTGATCATGGATCCTAAAGGGTTCAACCCGGGTCTGATAGTCTTGCTCCTTGTTGGTGGCCTACTATTGACGTTCCTGGTTGGAAATTATGTACTTTACGTGTATGCACAAAAGACCCTTCCTCGAAAGAAGAAGAAGTCAGTCTTGAAGAAGAAGATGAAGAAGGAGAGGCTGAAGCAAGGTGTTTCTGCACCCGGAGAATAGACATGGTCGGCTAATTTGTAATGCTTCTGTTCTTTAGGCTGAGGAGTTGGGTTCAAATGTCATCCTTCTTGTCCCGTACCCTTTTCTTGTTGGGGCACGCCCAAGATCTCACCAACGAAGCACAAACACACACTCAAGCCATGGATGAGCAAGAAACACACACAAGATTTTTAGGGAAAATTTCACTATATTAAACACTCAATATAGTTACAAAAAAACCCTCAAAACCTCTCAAACCTCACAGAAAACACTCTCATCCATCCCCTAACCCTCTCCTCACCACAATATATATAGACGAAAGCCCTAGGGTACAAAAAATATCACACGGACGAAAACGCCCTCACTAACAAAACTAATCACACATCCACCACTAGTGTGGATCCCAACAATCACCCCCTCCACCCTAGTGGGTGGAAGGTCGACTCCTCACTCCTCGATCGGAGCATCCGCGATCCCAAACCTCTATAGCTGGCACCCCCTTAACGGATGCCCCGCACCACCTCACTTGGTAGCCTCCTACCTCTTCATCGGACGCAAACACGAACACATCGGAAATCGAATCTTGTGCGAAAGAAACCCTTTTCTTTGTGCACAATTCTTCTTCACCAACTCCACTAACCGATGCTCCATTCGAACTCAACAAACAATGCGCTTCATACAAAGGCTCTTCATCTTGCGTTTTCACACGCCACACCTTTCTTCCAACTGAACGTCTATAGCTCATATCATCCCTCACAACGGAACCCTCAAGGAGGTATAATCCATGAACCAAACTACCGTCAAGCATCACACGTTACTCTTGCCAAACCTGAAGAATACCCTCACTAGCCGAGAATGAATACCCTTTACCATCAAGCACTCCAAGCGAAATCAAATTCCTCCTCACCCCTGGCACATGATGAACATCCGATAACATCACAAATCTCCCATTCGGCGAGCGAAGCTTCACCATCCCTGTTCCAACTACACGGTTCCTCGAACCATTCGCCATTCGAACAAAACCACCATCAAAAGCCTCATAGCTACAAAACTCTCTCCTATCTCCACAAACATGGAATGAGCACCCTGTGTCAAGTACCCAATCCATCTGCCTCGCAACATTAGGCTTTTCCTCAACCAACAAAAGCTCCGTATCTTGGACCACCGCCGCTTCCTTCGATTGACCCTTCATCTTGGGACAATCTCGAATCATATGTCCCTCTTCCTTACAATGATAGCAAGTCCGACCAACTAACTTAGAGAAATCTCGAATCATATGACCTTCCTTCTTGCAATAAAAGCAAGCCATACTCCCTTTTTGTAACGCCCCAAATTTTTGGAGTATTTAAAAGACAATTTACCAAATAAAATTCATAGATTTAATACATCACCGTTTCAAAAGTAGATGTCATCAAACTACAACCATATCGAATTAAGTTTAAGTAGTTGAATTTGACAAAATATTAACATTTCCAAATAAACTTTGAAGCTCCCAAAATGAGGTTGACTTTGATTAACCAGAGCAACTACGCATACGGAAACCAAGGTTCTTCGGCACTCTCCGCAGCAGTGTTGATTTCAGTCGGATTGTACGACACTCCTGTTCCATCTTCGGTACCTGGCGTTCGAGTTACCAGGTCAACATAGTACTGTGAGCGATGACGCTCAGTAGCCAAAACCCGCCCGAAACCCATAACTTACAAGCAATAGGAATATAATTGACATGCATTAAAATAACATAAAAGAGAACAATCAACTTTTCTTTCATTACTATCCATTAACCTATGTGAGATCTCAGATCTTATCCACAGATCCGTTCCTACCCTTAACCTCTGGCACAAGACACTGGTGTGGTCCGACTCCCCTTTTCCAGATCCGGATGAAAGATACCTAAGTTATGTACTCGGGTATCCCATCTACCATAAGTTCGGATAAAACTTCACCGGCAACGTTCAAACGCCGTCTAGCCCGGGTTGAACTTCACCGACAACGCTCAAGCGCCGTCTAGCCCGGGTTGTGACGCAAGCACAATGCCACCCTTATGTCCCGTCCCAACATCCGAGAGCCGATCACCACCATGCCGTACCCAGGGTTTCGTAAATCAACACTTTCGACAAATCACCACCAATCATCCATCAACAATACATCACCACCGGTTCCAAACCAGGATTGCCCAAAATCCATATCACATCCTCTCATACTATCCATTTTCCATTAAACCTACTTTCATGTCTAATATGTTAAATCCGTACATTGCAACCAACCCCGGGGACCTATTTGTATCTAGATTCTCAATAACAGTACAACAATGACAACCATCACTAATTTGACTCATGAGAAACATTCAGAATATAAGGCCGATTATAACTGTGACTAACATTAAAAAGGAAAACATAACTAAAGATAAGAGAGAAGAAAAATAAATAACAACTTCCTTAGAATCATATATTATCAGATTATAAGTTCTATTTAAAAGCATGAACACTAGTTAGTGGAAATGAACGTGACTTTAATTTTAGTTCCATATCTACTTTCTGTATAGGTTCGAATATCAAGAAATGAATTACGAGTCTGAGTAATGCTTAACTACTATAGATTCAACGTCACATTTAACTACCAGGAGCCTACTTACGTTCTCATGCTTCACACTACTATAAGTCTTAACTATCTTGGAGTGTTTACGGTATTAGAAAAATTCGTATTTGCGATGAAACTAGAATCAAACCGGGAACTAATTAACTTTAAGCTCATAATTTCATTTTTTTCTTAGTACGTTAGAGCGGATTCACAAGCTAATCAAACGCGAGGGGCTTACACTGCAGTCATTCCAAAAAAATTTCCAAAACCCAGTGACTACTGTAACTCGAAACAAAACAGAGGACTTGGCCGGACTCGACCGGCAACGTCGGGTTCGATTATGTTTCCATTGATACACTAACATCAATAAATAAACGAGATATATATGTAGGAAGGTGAGTTCGGACTACCTCTTGTCCGGTGAAACGATTTTCGGAGAGGTTCGGTGGCGGGTCAGAGCGGCGGTGGAGGTCGGCTGTGAGCAGCTGGTGGCCGAAGGAGTTCGGGTGGGGTGGTGGTGCTACAGGAGGTGGTCGGGTGATGATGGTGGAAAAGGTGGTGACCTCTCCTCTCTCTCTGCCGATTTGGAAAGGGAGTGGGAAAAAGGGGGCTTAATAAGAGATCAGGTAAGTGAAACCCAAGGGTTAAAGAAAAGTAATTAGGTTGCCATTTGTTAGATATTGGTTAATAGGAGGAAACGGTTAATAAAAAGAGATTAAGTTCATAAACCTCCTGGTCAATAGGAAGATGTAAGCTAAGGTATTTGTTTGGTGGGTAAAAGCAAGGATTTAAAAGGTCTGTCAACCTTTGATTGGCTAAGAAGAAATTGTAGACAAAAATGGAGAAGCATTATGTGATGGGGAGGAGATAGTAGGTTTATTGGCCTGGCATACGAGGAAACGAATGGCTGGAAAATTTTTGGGGTTGTTTGAAAAAAGTGATTTAGTGCAACACATGCTCATACTAGGAAAATTATTCGTCAGATACGCGCGCATACACAATCGATTACGGAATAAAATCTAGCGTGACGACATAAATAGTTTTTCAAGTAAAATAAATATTTTTGGCTTGATAATTATTATTATTTATAAAATAAAAATATCGGTTCATTACAACCTATCTCCCTTAAGACAATTTCGTCCTCGAAATTAAGATGTACCTTCGGTTTGAAATAGCTACGGATAGTTGGCTTTCATTGTGTCCTCGCGTTCCCAAGTTGATTCTTCTATTCCTCGATGTCTCCATAAGACCCTGACTAGTTTGATTGTTCGCCCCCGGGTAACCTTTTCTCCACGATCCTGAATTTCCACCGGCTGCTCCTCAAAAGTCGTATCCTCATCCAGTGTGACCTCCTCCCAATTGAGCACATGAGTGGGATGAGCCATGTTTTTCCGGAGCATAGAAACGTGGAAGACGTTGTGAACTTTGGCAATCTGCGGCAGTAAGGCTAGGCGATAGGCTACCTCTCCAATTCGCTCCAAAATTTCGAAAGGACCAATGTAGCGAGGCGATAACTTCCCTTTCTTACCAAATCGGATGATCCCCCTTCGCGGCTTGATTTTTAGGAATACATGATCTCCCACGTTAAATGTCAAAGGCCTAGTCCTTTTGTCAGCGTAGCTCTTTTGCCTGTTCTGCGCGGTCAGAAGTCGCTCTCTTATCACCTTTACCTTCTCGGTAGTTTCTAGGACTAGCTCAGGTCCAAGTAGAGCGTCCTCCCTAACCTCGGTCCAACAAATGGGTGATCGACATGGTCGTCCGTACAACGCTTCATAAGGGGCCATCCCGATGCTAGCTTGATAACTATTGTTATAGGCAAACTCCACCAGCCGTAGGTGTCTCTCCCAACTTCCTTTAAAATCCAACACACAAGCTCGAAGCATGTCTTCCAGGGTTTGAATCGTCTTTTCAGATTGTCCATCAGTTTGAGGGTGAAAAGCCGTACTCAGGCGGATATCTGTCCCGAGTGCTTTCTACAGACTTCCCCAAAAGTTGGAGGCGAAACAAGGGTCTCGGTCAGAAACTATAGATACCGGCACTCCGTGCAATCGAATGATCTCGTTGATGTAGAGTCTGCTGAAAGATTCCATGGTATCCGTCATACGAACAGGTAAGAAATGAGCAGATTTGGTCAGTCGATCAACAATTACCCAAATAGCGGTGTTCTTCTTGACTGACCTAGGCAATCCTGTCACGAAATCCATACTGATGTGCTCCCACTTCCATCCTGGAATCGGTAATGGTTGAAGGGTCCCTCTTGGCTTCTGGTGTTCAGCCTTCACTTGCTGGCACGTGAGACATGTGGATACGTATTTGGCTACATCATTCTTGATTCCTCCCCACCAATAAAGTCTATGGAGGTTCTGATACATCTTGTTCCCTCCAGGGTGCACAGCAAAGTTTGATAGATGAAACTCCTTCAGAATGGCTTCCCGTAGGGTATTCACATCAGGTACAAAAATCCGACCTCGAAATCTAAGGCTCTTGTCAGCGTGGATCGTCCATCCTGCTGTGGCTTTTCCTGTTGCCAATTGATACCTAATGATATCGCATTCCTGATCGAAAGTCTGCACTAAAAGAATCTCTCAGTGCAATGCCGGTGTGGCAACTATGGCAAACAAGCAAGCTCCTCCTTCACTACTGTCTGATTGTAATTGAAATTCATTGAGAGTCGCTACCATCTCCCATTCTTTCATAGATAATCTAGCTAACTGTCCTCTCGTCTTGCGACTGAGAGCGTCTGCCACGACATTGGCCTTCCCTGGGTGATATGACAACGTGAAGTCATAATCCTCTAAGTATTCCATCCATCTCCTCTGCCTCAGATTTAGCTCCTTCTGAGTGAATAAGTACTTGAGGCTCTTATGATCTATAAAAACCTCAAATTGTTCCCCATAGAGGTAGTGGCGCCAAGACTTGAGAGCATAAACAACTACAGCGAGTTCCAAATCATGCGTCGGGTAGTTCCTCTCATGCGGTTTTAGCTGTCGTGATCCATAGGCAACAACTTTCCCATTTTGCATCAGTACGTAGCCCAGACCTTCTTTAGAAGCATCACAATACACTGCATAACCCACGTTCCTCTCTGGTACGATCAATATGGGCGCGCTAGTTAATCTTCTTTTGAGCTCCTGAAACGACTTTTCGCAAGCCTCATTCCAGTCAAACTTGACACCCTTCTGCGTCAGTCTAGTCATTGGCTTGGCTAGCGTGGAAAAGTCCTGAATGAACCTCCTGTAGTATCCGGCTAACCCAAGAAACTTCGGATCTTGAATACCGTTTTCGGTCGCTTCCAATCCATGACTGCTTCCACCTTACTTCTGTCCATTGAAATTCCTTTTTTCGACACAACATGACCAAGGAATTTCACCTCTTTCATCCTGAATTCACATTTACTTACCTTGGCATACAACTGGTTCTCCTTTAACACCTGCAGAACAATCCTCAAGTGTTCGTCATGGTCCTGCTCTGACGGCGAATATACCAATATGTCATCGATGAACACCACCACAAATCTGTCGAGGTACGGCGTGAAGATCTTATTCATTAAGCACATAAATACAGCAGGCGCTTTGGTCAATCCAAACGGCATCACCACGAACTCGTAATGTCCATAGCGAGTTCTGAACGCAGTTTTGTCAATGTCACTATCTCTGACACGAAGCTGATGGTATCCCGAGCGTAAATTAATTTTTGAGAAACAGGTCGATCCTCTCAACTGATCGAACAAATCGTCTATCCTCGGAAGAGGGTAACGGTTCTTAATCGTGACTCGATTGAGTTGACGGTAGTCAATACAGAGTCGAAGGGTTCTTCTTTCTTCTTGACGAGGCTGGTGCTCCCCAAGGTGATGTACTCGGTCGAATAAACCCCTTCTCTAACAACTCTTCAAGTTGAACCTTCAATTCCCGCAGTTCCGTTGGTGCCATGAGAAACGGTGCCATGGAGATAGGCGCAGTCCCTGGTTGCAGCTCAATGGTAAAATCCAACTCCCTTCGCGGTGGTAGTCCAGGCAACTCGTCAGGGAATACATCTGCGTATTCCCAAACGATCCGTGGTAGTCCCAACTCCATGTGATCCTCTTCCTCAAGCATGAGGCTCGCCAGCCATCCTAATAGTTTATCTTTCCACCTCGATTGTGGTGTTGTTGAGGCAGGATTCTGTCTATCCCCCTTAAAACGAAAACATAGACCATCCGGAGAGTAGGCTGTCATGATCTTCCGGTGGCAGTCAATCACAGCATGATGGGTGGATAACCAATCCATTCCCAAAATTAAGTCGAAATCAACCATTTCAATAATACGGAGGTCACAAGTCAAACGCATATCAGACACTTCTATTTCACATGATCTGCATATTGAACTTACTGAAATCTGACCCCCTAACGGTGAAGTGACTCTCATCGACGACACTAAACGTTCGGCTTCTAGTCCTAATGTTTTCGCGCAAGCGGCAGATATAAACGAATGTGATGCACCATAATCAAATAACGCTCGTACACAAGTGTTGAAAAGTAGGAGGTTACCTTGAATGACCACAGGGTCGTATGCTTCCTCTTCTTCCTGTAGTGCAAACACTCGTCCCCCAACTTGTTGGTTCTGACCTTCCTGTCCCTTCCCCATTCCTTGATTCTGCAACTGGCGTTGTTGTTGTTGTGGTTTCCAACCTAGCTTCTGGTGGTTAGGGTTTCCCTGATACTGATTTCCTTGCCCAGCTAGTTTCTCCTGATACGATTGCTGTTGTTGTCCCCCATATCCTGAGCTCCCAGATCCTACTAGCTGCAGGCAGTAGCACTTCATATGTCCCTCTTGATTGCAGTGGAAGCACTTTACCCCTCCTGGTGCTCTGTTCTGCTGCTGATTCTGATGTGGTACTTGAGTCGGCCTCGGTTCTGGTTATTGTTTCTCCACGGTTGGTTGTTCCGATTGTTATTCTGATTGTACGGCTTGGGTGCGACATACCCCTGATTGTTATTACGGATCGGCCCTCTAGATGCCGGTGCCGCTTTCCTCTGGTTCACAATTCTGATTGAGTCATTGATCTCCCTTTCGATGATCAATGTGGTCTCTACCACCTCAGCATAAGTCTGCAGTCGCATCCCAACTACTTTGGTTCTGAGATCGTGCTCCAATCCCCATTCAAATCTCCTTGCTCTAGTAGCATCATTAGTAAGGTATTCTGTCGCATAATGGGATAGCTCCTCAAAACGTGCCAAGTATTGAGTCACGGTCATATTTCTTTATTTTAGTGCCAGAAATTGCTGCGCCATCTCATCCTTCATCGGGGTTGGGAAGTACTTGTTTAGGAAAGTAGTCTCAAACTGCGTCCAAGTAATGGTCGTGAGATTCAGACTGGGCTTGATGGCCTCCCACCAATAGTCAGCTTCTCCTTCCAACTGATACGCGGCCAAAGCCACTTGATCAGCTTCTCGCAGAACTCCCATCGTGTCCAACATCTTCTTGACTTGTCGGATCCATGCGTTAGCGGCAAGTGGGTCAGGGGTCCCATGGAAGGTTAGAGGTTTCTGCATCCTGAACTCAGTGAATAGGTGGGTACGGTCTGGGGCTGCTCGAGGCTGGGGTCCTCACGGATTAGCTGCAAGGTTCTAGAGTATCTGGGCCACGTTCGCTAGGGCGGTCGCGACATTCTGACTTGTGTCCCCATTATTGTTGTTCCCACCTGAGTTGTTGTTGTGGTTGTTGTTGCCGCCGTTACCATTTCGTGTCCCCACCATCTACATTAGTTGGATTCAAAGGTCAAAAAGGGGTTTTCTAGTTGTGTTGTCCGTTTGCATAAAATTTTCAATTAAAGCATGAAATACACAATACTAAACAGAAATATCATCTACTAATAATCAAAGAGTGTCAACACAGATCTCAACATCACAGTTTCATCACATCAATACATAATAAAAGTCATACTACGAGCACTGCCATCATCGACAAAAGAGTGCTACCAAAAGTACAGTGACCCTTCCCTTCTTAATACTATATCTAGGGTTCGCTGACGAATACTACGGTGCTCTAGTCTCATCCATCGGTGGCTCCTCTGGGTCCTCATCCTCCTTAGAGTCTGATGAAATCTCTATGTAGGCTGGCGGTGCGGGCTGTCCCGAGAAGTGAGAACCGGCGCTCTCTGGTGATGGCGGTCGGTAAGACACGTAGGGCTGGGCTAGAGCCTCTGCCCTCAAGCGCTCGTACTGCTCGTTGTTGGCAAGGATCTTTAGCGCTTCTTTGTACTTCAAAATATGGTTCTCGATGCGGTAATTCACCAGCCGCTTCAGCTTCTCCGAAGGGCAGTTCGGGGAGTCCTCATGCACCTTCTTGATATCCCATATGATACTTTTCTCCGCCTGCCATTTGAGTCTCCCTTTATGCTCGCGTTCATCCTTGGCTTTGATCTGACCCTGACGTCCTCGCTGAGTATAGCGACCATAAGTCTCGAAACTCAAACCATATGATCCTGACGAGGAAGAGCTCGACATACTACATTTTTTAAAAATTTAGCGTTCAATTAGTATAATCTCCATACTTAGAGAGAAAATAATTAGATAAATAAATTTTTTGGTAATCACACTTTGACACATGTGAGGGCTGTAAATATACAATGCACTTAATTACCAATACCCACGAAGCCTACTGCTACCCAATCTACCCAAGGCTGAGAGTTTGAACCTAAAGCTCTGATACCATGTTGTAACGCCCCGAATTTTTGAAGTATTTAAAAGACAATTTACCAAATAAAATTCATAAATTTAATACATCACCGTTTCAAAAGCAAATGTCATCAAACTACAACCATATCGAATTAAGTTTAAGTAGTTGAATTTGACAAAATATTAACATTTCCAAATAAACTTTGAAGCTCCCAAAATGAGGTTGCCTTTGATTAACAAGAGCAACTACGCATATGGAAACCAAGGTTATTCGGCACTCTCCTCAGCAGTGTTGACTTCAGTCGGATTGTACGACACTCTTGTTCCGTCTTCGGTACCTGGCGTTCGAGTTACCAGGGCAACATAGTACCGTGAGCGATGACGCTCAGTAGCCAAAACCCACCTGAAACCCATAACTTACAAGCAATAGGAATATAATTGACATGCATTAAAATAACATAAAAAGAGAACAATAAACTTTTTTTTCATTACTATCCATTAACCTATGTGAGATATTAGATCTTATCTATAGATCCGTTCCTACCCTTACCCTTAACCTCTGGCACAAGACACTGGTGTGGTCCGACTCTCCTTTTCCAGATCCGGATGAAAGATACCTAAGTTATGTACTCGGGTATCCCATCCGCGACCAAAAGTTCGGATAAAACTTCACCGGTAACGCTCAAACACCGTCTAGCCCGGGTTGAACTTCATCGGCAACGCTCAAGCATCGTCTAGCCCGGGTTCTTATGTCCCGTCCCAACATCCGAGAGCTGATCACCACCATGCCGTACCCAGGGTTTCGTAAATCAACATTTTCGACAAATCACCACCAATCATCCATCAACAATACATCACCACAGGTTCCAAACCAGGATTGCCCAAAATCCATATCACATCCTCTCACACTATCCATTTTCCATTAAACCTACTTTCACGGCTAATATGTTAAATCCGTACATCGCAACCAACCCCGGGGACCTATTTTGTCCAATCTAGATTCTCAATAACAGTACAACAATGACAACCATCACTAATCTGACTCATGAGAAACATTCAGAATATAAGGCCGATTATAACTGTGACTAACATTAAAAAGGAAAACATAACTAAAGATAAGAGAGAAAAGAAAAATAAATAACAACTTCCTTAGAATCATATATTATCAGATTATAAGTTCTATTTAAAAGCATGAACACTAGTTAGTGGAAATGAACGTGACGTTAATTTTAGTTCCATAGCTACTTTCTGTATAGGTTCGAATATCAAGAAATGAATTATGAGTCTGAGTAATGCTTAACTACTATAGATTCAACGTCACATTTAACTACCAGGAGCCTACTTACGTTCTCATGCTTCACACTACTATAAGTCTTAACTATCTTGGAGTGTTTACGGTATTAGAAAAATTCGTATTTGCGACGAAACTAGAATCAAACCGGGAACTAATTAACTTTAAGCTCATAATTTCATTTTTTTCTTAGTACGTTCGAGCGGATTCACAAGCTAATCAAACGCGAGGGGCTTAAACTGCAGTCATTCCAAAAAAATTTTCAAAACCCAGTGACTACTGTAACTCAAAACAAAACAGAGGACTTGGCCGGACTCGACCGGCGACGTCGGGTTCGATTATGTTTCCATTGATACACTAACATCAATAAATAAACGAGATATATACGTAGGGAGGTGAGTTCGGACTACCTCTTGTCTGGTGAAACGATTTTCAGAGAGGTTCGGTGGCGGGTCGGAGCGGCGGTGGAGCTCGGCTGTGAGAAGCTGGTGGCCGAAGGAGTTCGGGTGGGGTGGTGGTGCTACAGGAAGTGGTCGAATGATGATGGTGGAAAAGGTGGTGACCTCTCCTCTCTCTCTGCCGATTTGGAAAGGGAGTGGGAAAAAGGGGGCTTAATAAGAGATCAAGTAAGTGAAACCCAAGGGTTAAAGAAAAGTAATTGGGTTGCCATTTGTTAGATATTGGTTAATAGGAGGAAACGGTTAATAAGAAAAGATTAAGTTCATAAACCTCCTGGTCAATAGGAAGATGTAAGCTAAGGTATTTGTTTGGTGGGTAAAAGCAAGGATTTAAAAGGTCTGTCAACCTTTGATTGGCTAAGAAGAAATTGTAGACAAAAATGGAGAAGTATTATGTGATGGGGAGGAGACAATAGGTTTATTGGCCTGGCATACGAGGAAACGAATGGCTGGAAAATTTTTGGGTTATTTGAAAAAAGTGATTTAGTGCAACACATGCTCATATTAGGAAAATTATTCGTCAAATACGCGCGCGTACACAATCGATTACGGAATAAAATCTAGCGTGACGACATAAATAGTTTTTCAAGTAAAATAAATATTTTTGGCTTGATAATAATTATTATTTATAAAATAAAAATATCGGTTCATTACACTTTTTCACAACGATCCCTCGAACGCAAACCCGAACATGAATTGCCTCCTCTCTTTTGATTTCTCCCTCTCGTTCCTTCCGAAACCAAAGCTTGCGACTCATCAGCATGCATCTTGGCCATTCGCTTTCTTCTCGCCTCCTCACTAAACAAAGTATCTTGCACTAAACTCATACTTAATTTTCCATCTGGCGTAGAATTACTCAAGGAAACCACCAAGACCCCCCAATCATCTGAAAGCGAACTAAGTAGCAAAAGTGGTTGCAATTCATCATCAAAAACCAAACCAACACTAGATAATTGATTCACCAAACTTTGAAACTCACTCGAATGCACGGCAACCGAATCCCCACTTCGAAGCTTCAAATTCACAAGTTGCCTCATCAAAAGCGCTTTGTTTCGAGATGATTTCGATTGATACATCTCTGCCAACTTCACCCACAAAGCGTAAGCATTCGTCTCCTGCGCTACATGGTGAAACACCTCTTGCCCAATAAACTGTTGAATCATTGCTACGGCTTTCCTATTCGATTTATTCCAATCCTCAACCTTAATCGACTCCGGTCTCTTTCCTTTATGCTCAATAGGGTCATATAACTCTTTTAACGACAACATATCCTCCATTCGTGGTTTCCAAACCGCATAATTTGTCGCCGACAATATAACCATAGTATTCACACTAACACCAACATCCGTCATCTTGTTTTATCAACCAAAAATAAGCTAAACGCAATAAATTGACCTTAGGTACTCCGAAACTAATCCAAAAACTCAAAAAACTGTGTAAAAACAAGCCGAAATACACAAACCAGCAAAATTCGAACTTGATCACTGCGAACCGACCTCAAAAATGAATTCAAAACGTCGAAACCAAGCTAGATTCGGTCTGAACCGGTCTGAAAAACCCCACAAATCGGTCTGAAACGGCCAAAATACTCCTCTGGATCACTGATCCAAGCGAAACTGCCCCTGAACCGGTATGAACCGGCCGAAATACTACTAAGCCGACCGAAACACCACCAAACCAGTACGAACCGTACCGGCTGACTCAGCACGCTGACTGGGCTGTTGACTGGACCCACGTGGCTGTTGACTGGCACCTGACGTGGGGCCACGTCAGCGTCTTCTTCCTTTGACCGCGCGTGAGTCACACGCGCACCGAATACTTCCCCACGTGCCGCCTTTGACCGGCAAGTGTGGTCCACCCCGAACTCCGATGAAAACTTTCCGACTACCACCGCGATCGTCTCGACGAGACAAACAAAGCCCAGTGGTCAAAACTTCGAACCAATCACTTTTTCACCGAACCCAATGAAAAACACCGCTCGGCCGCCGTTCGAACGTGTTTTCCGGGCGATCCCAAACTCCACTGGCGACGTTCTACACACCCCCGTGCTCGCCTTGACAAGACAAACAAAAACCCTATGCTCAAAACGTCGAACCAAACACTCGAACTTCGAACCCACCAAAAGGCCGTATGAAAACTATGTTTTCCGACCAAACCTTGCTTCTCCGGTGACCTACGCTCTGACACCACTATTGGGGCACGCCCAAGATCTCACTAACGAAGCACAAACACACACTCAAGCCATGGATGAGCAAGAAACACACACAAGATTTTTAGGGAAAATTTCACTATATTAAACACTCAATATAGTTACAAAAAACCCTCAAAACCTCTCAAACCTCACACAAAACACTCTCATCCATCCCCTAACCCTCTCCTCACCACAATATATATAGACGAAAGCCCTAGGGTACAAAAAAATATCACACGGACGAAAACGCCCTTACTTACAAAACTAATCACACATCCACCACCAGGGTGGATCCCAACATTTCTTTGATGTTTTCTTCCTCTCATCATACTGGATTGAAATTTAGCTACGCAATTTGATATTAAGTTAGACCCCCGATGATTTGGCATCTACTAGGGAGACAATGACTTCAGTTGCAAAAATTCAAAACATATTGCACTTTTCTCCAAGAATGCAAATGGTGGTTATTTTTTTGTTTCTTTTCGGCGCTAAGCGCTTTTTCAATCTCCCTCTTGTTGATATGACTCTTTTTAGCTTTCCTTATGATTAGGTTGGGCTGTTGCCAGAATTGTGTTTGCTCTTGTTCATCCTTCTTCTGTTTGTGGCACGTTGGAGATTGTACACGGAAGTTCCAAGCTAAAAGATGCCAAAAGGGCATCGCCGAAGATATCAAAGTGATTTTTGTTTTAGGAGGCTGCATGGATCCATCAACCATGTGACATTTCGTAGTTGTGTTTAGATCAGGGAATGCCTGGACCGTGGAGGAATTTATGTAGAAGAAGCAACTGTAAGAAAAATAATCAAGTGAAGAAATGAATGACATGAATTTTCTTATGTTGTTTGTTGAGTACACAGGCAAGAAATTGGTTTAAAAGCTGACTGACATCAAAATGAACTCTAGCAATACACAGCATACTGCCTAACAACACGATCAAAATATTCATCAAAATGTCACTGTTGGTGCAAAGCCTTTTTTCATTTTTTGGCAAAATTCCCTTTTGTCTCCCAAATCCAACTAACATTCTCTGACTTCCATTCTCCATCTACCTTTTCTTATTCTTCATTCAACCCTATTATCTAACACTTTCAATTCATCTTTATGAATAAATAAAATTTTTAATTACGTACAACACATTTATTTTCTTTTCAATACACTTGCATTATCCTCTTCTTCTCTACAATGAACAAGTTCAAGAAATCTATTATTGTAGAAGAAATCTCTATGATGAACAGCTAAGCACGTTGGTTCCACTGGTGTCAGATGACACTACCGTCGAGATAGAGTGTGCGACCTGATTTTGCACAAAAATCCACTGTTTGTGTGGAACAATCTACTACAACCGACTGTTTTTGCCAATACTAGCAGCAGCTCCGGCGACAACGAAGATCAACCATTCTGGCAAAGGTGAGATCGGAGGGTCTGGATCCGGCAACAAGTACTCTCTCTCTCTCTCTCTCTCTCTCTCTCTCTCTCTCTCTCTCTCTCTGAAAATTGATTGTTGGATTTGATGATGTGGCACAAATGGCTTTCCAATTCTTGGTGCCGTTTTTGGATAAAAATGATAAGTATAAATTATTGGAGCAAAAAATGCCATTTTTTGGCGATGGCTCTAAGCCATTTTTGCAACCATTGGACTTTGCTAGCAGAACACAGACAATAGCTATGTGAAAAAGCAAAACGAGTATGTTGGTCAGGGTAACTCAAAGATACATGCAAAGCAATATTTCAAGAACAGTTCGATTATAGAATCGGATATTATCACAAAGTCTGATATCATAGATTATAGAATCGAATATTATCACAAAGTCTGACATCATAGCATACCGAAATTTACCCGAGACACCAATGCTGAGATTTGAGGAATCTCAAGCCCCGCCACGACCCATGCATGGTCTGCTCAGCAGGCAGGACTATAACAAAGATTGGTTGAGCCGCAAACCCAGGATGAGGAAGCCGATAATGAAGCTCACAACCCTCCTCGCAAAGTGAACAAGCGTGGCACAAGAAATGAGTAGCCAAAGTCACAAGCCGACTCACATTGTACACATTGCACGTTTATTGTCCTCCACAAAACATAGACAGCATTTGCATAACGCCTTGCTAAGCAGGTTACACGACGCATGAGAGTAAGAAAACAACTCAGGTCTCATGTGATGCTAACTCTTTGTTCTGCTTGCAATTTTGAAGGACGGTAAAGCCCCAAAGCAAGCATTTTCAGAAACAAAGTTGGAAGAGGATTATGTCATCCAACTAAAGCCTCGCGCTACTCAGCCTCACAAATCATTAAGGGCGCCTCACAAATCAACAAGGCCTTATGAGACATGCAGATGGTTATGGAATATGGTCTTATGGTTTATGTTCTGAATTACTCTCATTTGCTAGAGACAAAGTTAAAGACCAACATGCTATCTACCACATTTGCAGTAAACACTGAAGAATCTCGTCATTGTGTGTATTCTACTCAATGTAGTCCAAGATTATTTTTAGAGATTTCAGTGCTTGTTTTCGGGAGCTTGTTCCCCTCTTTTGTTTTTTTGATCCTTTGGTTTTTTTTTAATCATTTGTCCCCTATTCTTGATATCCTAATCTCTAATTTGATCCTTTGGATCTACCACTTAATGACAGTGGCTGACTTTGAATTAAAAAGGAAAAAGAAAACTAACGAGCAACCAAACGCCAAAAGCGACGTAATTTATTTTCAGGTAAATATAACTAGCTCAAACAAACAGAGCCTTTGTATGCTAGATTACTACAGCAGCATCAATACTGATTCATAGCCCAGACTCAAAACTTCAGTCTTAGAAGTAAGGAAAATGACCATTTGGGTTACGGCTGGGTTGATGATCACACATCCATCAGGGCAACCTACCGGTCACAAAACTATGATGGTCACAAAACTATGATGAACCGGATAACTTCAATACTTAAATAGAGCACCAACCTTTTAGTCTTGCGTATGAAAAGCACACAGCATTTTTAAGGAGATGTAGGTTCAGGAAATCTTACGTCCCCATTAGATATATGCCAAGCATTCATATTCAAAGAGTAACACATCAAATAATGTGAGATAGAGAAATGCAACAGATAGACATAAATAGGGAAATCAGTTTTTGTTTTGGAGTCTTAGCTTCTGTCCACATCAAAAGGCATATCCGCAGATATCATAGTACACCCGGTCACCCACACAACACAGACAATTACATACTATAAACACGGACATTGATTACCATGATAACTTATTTATACCTGTAACACCAAATTTCAACCACAGTTTTAGATTATGCAATCCAGTCTTTATCACCATATCAACGCTGAGGTAGAAGAATCAGACTCAGGCCTTGCCACGGCCCATGGTTTGGTCTCTGGGCGGGACCATGACCAAGATAGGTTGTGCCTTAAACCCAGGATGAGGAAGCCTACGGCGGAGCTCACGGCCCTCCTGGCAAAGCGCGCACGGGTGGCAGAAGACGTGGGTTGCAAAGTCGCAAACAGATTCGCAACGCTCACGCTGCACATCATCCTCAACAAAGCTACCACAGCATCCGCATGACCTGTCAAGTGCCTCGCAGCCTCCCTGTTTGATTCAGTAGACACAGTTAAGGAATGGAAACAATAATTAAGAGAAGTTAACACCTGTTAAAAGATCATCAACAAGCATAAATTACCTAAACACTTCCTTAATAGTGAACATTTTTCTAATTACCTGAACACCTCTCCATCTTTGGATGATCATCCCACAAGCATAAATTCATATCAAACGAATACTTGCTTATCTTCCTATATCTTATCCTCTAGCCAAACATAGTTTACAGAAGTTGGGAGACTTTTGTTTGAGTAATTTGCGTAACAAAAATTAGTAACAAGGTGGGATGTGAATGAGATGAAAAACACTATGGTGGCCTCTTTGTTATCTTCTATTCAATCCTTGTACACTTTCTTGTTTCGTGTGCTTTGGTTTGTAAATGAACAATGCAGTATTTGAAAAGCGAGTTCTGAATTTCACTACTCTGAGATTCCAATAGTTTCCTCCAATCCCAAGACAACTGCATGAGCTTTCTCCGGTTTTAACAATACCCATGTAATCACCAATCAATGGTGGTATAGGCAGGCAATGACTAGGGACTGACCTAACCTTAGGCAGGCAGTACAAATTCAATCATGCATGCAGGAAATTATATCAAACGGCAAAGTGTTACAATGACCCATACAATTCCTAAGCATTTAACCCTCACAATGTGGATCATATACTAACAATTATTTCGTAAGGATATACAGATAAAATGAAAACTTTGTGTATTAGCATCTACATTATTGCAACATATAGACATCATTTCAGAGTAACTATTACTAAAATTAACAATTTATGTATCTCTCGAAATATTAAAAGTCAACTGAGACTACCATAATTCCCACTTCATTACCGGCAATAGGACAACACAGCCTATTGAATAGAGTTCTATCGTCATACAAAAGACAAAACTGCAGAAACATTTCACATTACAACACGATATCAATTATACATTTATACTACTTTAAAAGGCGGAATCACTAAACTGTTTTCTAGGTGTTTGTTCCTCAAACGCCCCTACTAAGTTAGCAAAATGACATGTGCCACCCATCTGGTCCCCTTTATACAAACTCTTCACACCAGTTCGCTATTCCTCCAACCTGTCCCCAAGATAGAGACTAACTCAGTACTGCCATTTGCACAACAGCACAAGTGCAAAGCTCTCACCGTCCCTGGCTACATCGCCTTCCCACAACATCTTCATCACTCGCGCATTGAACATTGAAGACGCTCTCCAGGTAAATGTATTAGGCTCGCACAATTTGCTACTTTATCATAGCTGCATTCAAATTTTTTGTTTTGACATTGTTGTGAACCATGGGGAGTTATATTTGTTTAATCTTACTCTGTTATCTTATTCTTATATAAGTCAGGAGGGTTGGGGATTTTATTTTGCTTTCAATATTACTCTTACTTAAGATATGATATAGCTAAAACTTTGCCAGATTGGGGTATATCCTTATCCTCTTCATCAAACAGAATAATCTTAACCAAAAAACTACAAGTATTACGAAGGAAAGAAAACTACGGCAGAGAACAGTTTGGAAATGCGGCACAGGAAGGAATTACGCGATTTTTGACATTGAAAAAGAGTGGAAGTATTCTACCCTACACGTTTGTATCATAATTACAGAATATATCTCAAACTAAAGAACAAGAATATGAGTTGAAACTTAAACTAAAAACACCATAACTGAAAATCATATACCACATGCAACACACGTGCAATAGTACAAGTCCAAACTAAAAACACAAGCAGGTCCATTGCTTAAAACTCAGTCCACAAAGGGTGATAATTACTCTAAGTATAACTATCAAGTCATACCAAGTTATAAGTCAAGTCAATTTGAATTCAGTTCAGGTAACAATGAGAAAATACCACAAGCTTGATTTCCAATGTAGTCAGAAGAGATGATAACTGGAAAAGATAAAAAATAGCTTGCCTCAAGATTGAACTTCTGACGGATGGCAGTACGGTTGGGATATGCGAAGCAGCGTGCAAGGCAGTTCGATCTAAAAAAGGCCAGACCAATCATGTATAGAGCAGAGTAAGGCAGGCAGTGATTTGCAAAAGTCCCGGGAGCAGAGCCAAGCCTCTCGACATTGCTTCCATAAAGCACACATGGGGCCACACTTCCAAGGAGGCCTATGAAATATCAACTTATCACACACACACACACAGAGAGAGAGAGAGAGAGAGAGAGAGAGAGAGAGAGAGAGAGAGAGAGAGAGAGAAATATGCAGAAAACACAATTGTGGACTAAAGATTAGAGAGCAACTTATCCAAGAGGTCTAGATGATTCAAAGTTAACAGCGTCTCAACCAATACGATTTGGAGCTAAAAAAAAGTTATCCAATTCTAAGTTTCTAACATGTGGACTGGGTAAACAACTAGAGACGTTTCAGACAGTCAATTTATTTGATCAAGCATAAAAAGTTAATTTGATCAGTGCAAACATTTAAAAGAAAATATCATTCGCACTAGGATTAGAATCATTAGATAGACTATCCATGACATCAAACTTTAGTCCATGTAGCGCTTTTAGAACAGATTGGAAGGTTTACCGGTCACCTCGTATTCATATATATTGTGCAAGAACATTTATCCTATTTTGACAGGAAGAAAATTAAATGTAGATGTAAGACTGAAGACAACGATTTCAGGTTTTTGTGTTAGATATGAACATTCATCAACCATTTATCTAGTAAGAATTGATCATTATAGGAAGTTGGGTGCAAGAGTAGATTGATTGCTGGAAAAAAAAAATGACTAGTTTTCAATTTATAACTGACCAAGTTCCACAAAATCTGATTATACGCATTACTCCAACCACTATGGCTTTTAGCATAGCCAAATATGAAACAATTATATATTTTTGGAAAAATCACACCCCTATGGTAGCATGCCACATGTCAGCAAACAAGAGGGGTATTTAGAGAAGGAAAGGGTCAATCTCTCTTCCATAATTCAATCACCGTACTAAACTTTTCCCTCTGACCATAAATTCCACTACAACTAATAGCAATAATCTTCATAATTGTAACTTTCATAAATTTTCAGATTCATAAATTTTCAGATTTGAATAAATGAATAAGCATGCATGCATCTCTTGATCCAACATAAAGCAATAGCACCAGGTCATAATGCCTCCCGCATTCCATATTGTAATGCAATTAAATTCACAAGCCATTCAAATCCAACTATTCTATGCACATCCATACAACAGACAGCAGTATACTATTAGCCACAATGGAAGAATTAACATTGGTACTAACATCTAAAAACCAGATCTAGACGGGAAACTAAGGCCCCATTTGGATAGCTTTGCATCTCAAAATGAAGGGGTTTGACCTTCTTGTCTAATGATAATAAGTCAAACCTAGATCTGATACTTTACAAATTAACTTTTGACATCGAATTCATGAATTTTTTGTGATCAATTTGAATTACTACAGAGATCCCTCATGTTAAGGGTTGTAATTATACAAGGATCTCAAACAAAACACCTCTCTTATAACTCTAACCCATCCTTCACTAAAGTTTCACAAGCCACCTATAGCTGAACATCTAAATTATATATCGTAAGCACTAACTAATTATCTTCATTCGGAATTCACATCTATCCTAGCGGAGTCTAAATTGAAGTATCCGTCAACATTGAGCGTCAAATTCGTAAAAGCTTATCCTTTTCAGCCCAAGAATCTTGAAAACTATTGATAACAGCACAAAATGGGAAAATAAGACAACAAAATTCAAAGAGAAACTCACAAAACCTCGAGATCCATCCTTTACAGAAGTTTCACAATCCACCTATAGCTAACCCTCTAAACTATTTATCCTAATCACCAATTAATTTCATTTGCAATTCACACCTATCCATACAGATAACACAGTCTCAATTGCAAATACCCTAAACTATTTATCCTAATCACCAACTAATTACCTTCATTTGGGATTCACAGCTATCCAAACAGAGTCTAAATTGCAAATACCCATCAACATTGAGCGTCAAATTCCTGAAGTTTACCCTTTTCAGCACAACAATAAAACTCACACGAAACCAGAACAAAAATAGGAAAATAAGAAGGCAACAAAACCCTAAAACGAAACTCACAAACTTCGAGATCGCTGCTACAGAACTCATCGTTGCGTCCGAGGCAAGCGAGGAGGCTGGAGTCCCACTGAGCGCGGCGCATGGGCTCACCGACCACGCTCCCGTGCCCCAATGGCAGCCCATCGGCCGTCCAGTCGTAGGCGGGTCCATCTGGAGGAGATTGTTTTGTCGGCGTCGCAGCAGGAGGAGGGGCAGAAGTTGGCTTGGTGGGTTTCTTGTCATCGTCCGAGGGCAGGTGGGTAGATAGGAGGGGGCTTGATTCTTCGAGATTCGCCATTGGTGACTGGGAGGGATACCGGAGAAGAAAAGTGAGAGAGCGAGAGAGAGAGAGATATGAGGCGAAGAAATAGAGGGAGAGGGAGAAGAGGTCAAAACCATGAGAGGGGGTGAGCGTGTCGTGTACGCGAAAAGTTATTCAGTGCTACTGGAGCATGCAATGCTCCTGGGGCTTCTAATCAAGAATTGATGCACGGCAGGGGAAAATTTTTCAGTGCCAAGCGGGTACCACGTGGTGCCCGTTCGGCCATCCAAGCCGTCCATTTCACTTTTGAATGGCTCAGATTTGGAGAGAGAAAAGGAGAGAGAAAGTTTTTGGGGGCGAGGAGGGAGTGTTTTAATCCGAACCGTCCAAAAATGTATCGGATGGCTCGGATTCGCCGAGCAGGTGCCATGTGGGTAATACCCGTAGGCACTGACAAATTCCTCCACGGCAGGGCAGTGCTCTGTTGTGACTTTGTCCCATTTCGCTAAAGTATTTATTTTCTACTTTATGAAATATGTGATTCTTTTATAATAAAAATAAATCATCTTTACTTCGAAAATAAGTATTTAACCTTATTCCACTTTAACTTAAAGTGAAATAAGTTGGTTTTTGTATTTATTTAAATTCTTTTGGCATTTGTTAGTTTTACGCCAAATTTTTGTGAATTATTAATTTGAAAAGTAAAAAAATTACTTGTTCCCAAATACTTCGGAAAATAACCATTTTAAAGTCGACTTTTTCGATTCCTCTCGTCGAGACCAATCAATAATTCACAAAATTTTGGCAAAAAACTAACAAACGCGAAAAAAAATTTATAAGGACTAAAAGTGCTAGTATAAGTTAAGCAAAAATGGAGCCTTATTAGTGGAACACACCCTTAATACTGAATCAGATTATATTTTTGGGTTTTTATTTAGATTTTTTTCTAGTTTGTTAGTTTTGTAGTATTAATTTTTATTGGTTCACAAAAAAAAATATTAACAAAACTAAATTCTTTTGGAATAAAAATGAAAACAATTCAAGAAATCTGTCTATTTTGAATTATTTTTGTCTTTAATGATATTTGTTTAAAAAAATTACCATTATCTTTTAGTTTTTAGATTCTTTTCATCAAGAAGAACTTGACCACAAAAAAAATGACGTAACACTAACAAAGATGAAAATGATCTAAATACGGAAAAAAATTTGTCCAAATAATTATTAACCTAGCCGTACCCTCTCTCTTTTTTTTTTGAACTTTATTTTAATTTCAGTTCATATTTTCTGCTATCTCCTTCCCTCATTAGGAAAAATTCAAAGTATCTAATATTTAAACTAATTAAAAATCACCAACAACAAATATAATTTAATTTAGTCCAAACTTCGTCACTGTTGTTCGTCCGTCGGGCACTGTTGCCCACTATTATCCATGAGTGGGATGTCTCCTCAAGACTTAAGAGCATCTTTGGCCCTTACTCTATGTCTTTATTTAAAACTTAGAATATCAGAGTAAAATTCATGAAATCTCTCTTCAGCTCTTAACTCAAACCCCATATCAAATTTAGTTTTACTTAAATTTCAAACCAAATTAAGTGAGACTCAAATTTTGAAGGCCATTTTATCTTTCTTATTTTTACAACTATGCAATTAATGAAGTTTTTATGAAAATTTGGATTAAAAAAAAATTGAGCAAGGGCTGGAGATGGTTAAGTGACTCACCAACAAGAGTTATCTTTTGGTGTTCCATGTGAAAGACTAAAATTTTGATTGGAAACTAGAGTAGAATAATTATCTGAAAACTGTAAGGAGCTTTTAACATGTATCTCAACTATCCTGCAAACTACAAAAACAAAAATTAATATTTTCAAGTGAAAGTGGCTGTTAATTGACTCAATACTGGAGTTGTGGTGCACACGATGTTCCTTCATTTAGAAAATTATGTTTAGTTATGAGCAATCCATGATTTCTTAAAAGAGCCATGGTCCGAGGGACTGTGCTGCGCAGCATGCTGTGCTGGACAAATCATCGCTGCTCTGGTCTCGCTTCGATAATCGAAAATGTTGACTTCATAGAGCTCGTCGAGTAGAACAAGTGTACCAAAAATCAACTCAATCGAATATCATTAAATGCCTCATCCGAACATTAAAATCCACCATTTTTTGGTACACTTAATAATTTCAAGATAATATTGTTCGGATGAGGCACTTAATGATATCCGATCGAGCTAATTGTTGGTACACTTGTTCTACTCGATGAGCTCTACGAAATGAACGTTTCCGATCATCGAAACAAGATCTGAGCGGCGGTGATTTGTCTCGCACAACACGTTGCGCAGCACAGTACCCTAGTCCGATATGGTCCAAGGGCCATTAAATAATAAAGAACTTTTGAACCAATCAAATTTGGAATAGAAAAACATGACCGGGCTTCAAAGGGATGACAACCGGCGCTTTCCTAAAGTTTGTGTTTTCCTTCACACATAATTTGTATGGCTTTTACATGTTTAAAATTTGGATTGGGTATTAATTAATATTCAAATTTGAAAACGTGTGAGAATTTCCAGCCCTTGAATAAAAACGAAATGACGTTTTCCTTTTTTTTCCTTTTTTGTATTCGGCGAAAGACGGCATTGTTAGTTAAAATTAGTGAGATTTGACCCCTTTTTAAATAAATACATGAGAATATTTACATGGTGTTAAGAGTTAAGGTCTCTATGGTAGGCATTACTACTGATGACACTGACATACTAATTAATAGAAAGCTTCCTCCCCGCCAAAGCTTGGCCTGCACCTTCATCATCTTGACTATTCAGTCATTTTCATGAACTGTAAGGCTAAGATATGATACAGGACATATTTCGACCCATTTTGTCCACAATTTAATATCTTTGATGTTACATGTTAATTATTAGTCCAATTGAAAAACTCAAACATCTTATGAAATTTCTCTTTTGCCCTTCTCTCTTGAATTTGAAGTGACTAATTTAACTTGAATTGAAGAGGATTTACGAAAGTTCAAATTTGTGAAGTGTAACAATTGCATTCTTTATAATCAACACCTCGAACCTGGACAAATGCCTTGGGTCAGCTAAAATCTTGCCATCGTCTGTGCTAAATAGATGTTGAAAGTTAACTTAAAAGGAAGTTCAAAATTTATTCAAAACTTGAATTGTTTATTGTGTTTTGTTGACCTAAAACAACTTGCAATCAAAGAATATCTTTAAATATCTAAATTATTCGAGCTTCACTTCCTAAAGATAAGTTTGAGATCGTATTTCTTACATATCTAAATCAACCTAGAATATGTTGGTTAAGTTCACTAATAAGTAGTTCACTACGTATTCAAATCAAGGTTGAACAACCCTAGCCTTTACTTGGCCAGACATTTATTATGTTTGCAAAATGGAAAGGATTGTGTTAGTATATTGTTACTACGATCATCAATCTCAACAACCAATCTTAATCAAATCTCACTTTTTAAAAAATGATCAATTAGTTTTACTTAATTTAATCAATGTGATAACCCAACAAACATGGGAGTGGTGGCGTCGCTGGCCTAGCTCCCGTCGTGTTCCACTGTTGGGCGCTATGGTATTCGCCTAACGGTAGGGTTGAGCTCCCGTGGTAGATCTATTTCTATTGGGTTCCGTGCTACTTCGCCAGTGGTGACCAGTGGAGGCGTGGTGGTTGATGACGGCTGCACGTGATGGTGGGTGTGATCTATTCTGATTATGGTGGACGTTGGTGATCTACAGCTGTGATCGAAGTTTCTCAAATGTCTAGGATTAGATTTTGGGTTTTCTTTTGGGCTGAACTTCATTATTTATTTTGGGCACTTTAAGCCCTTTGATTATATGCTTTGATTGTAATATCTGGATTTTTGACCCAGGGGTGTATTCACTACAACAAATTACATCATTGCCCACTAAAATAAATTTAGTCGGCTTTAAGTTAACATTTACCGACTAAATATATTTTAACCGCTAAATGTTAATTTTTTGTCAATTAAAATATGGCTTATTTGCAAGGACACCCCTCCAACTATCACCGTTTGTCAACTTCACCCCTCCAACTATAAAACTCGACAACTTCACCCCCTCAACTATTAAAACTCAACAACTTCACCCATTCCGTCCATTTCTGGTAAGAAATGTTAAGTTTAAAGGTTAAAATGGATGGAAAAACAGAATGGTGGCCAAAAATGCCCTTGCCTTTGGGCGGGAAAAATAGGTTTTGGGTATATTTAATACCCCTCTCTCTCTCTCTCTCTCTGTGTGTGTGTTTTACACCCAAATCATCCCGTCCTCTCCCTCTCTCATCCCGTCCTCTCTCTGGGTCTCTCATATCTCTCTCAGCCACCATATCACCCACCAAAGCAGGTATGTATCTACTGCTCTTTCTCTCTCTCTCTCTGTCTTTAATATCTACTGATCTCAACTCTCTCTCTCTCTCTCATCTCTCTTTCTCATCTCTCTTTCTCAGCCACCATTTGTCTCACCCACCAAAGCAGGTATGTCTCTACTGCTACTGCTCTTTCTCTCTCTGTCTCTAATCTCTACTGATCTCATCTCTCTCTCTCTCTCTCTCTCTCTCACCCACCGTCTCTCTCTAAAAGTCACATTTTGAAATTTCAATTTCTGAAATTTCAGATTTTGAAATTTCAGATTTTGAAATTACACTTATATAACTGTTGAAATTTCAGAAGTCAGATTTGGAAATTTTTGTTGAAATTTGTCATCTCAGTCATACCCGGAATAATCATATCTGCAAATTGAAGTAGAGATGGAAAGGATGACAATAACATCCTCTAAATTGAAATGCCTTCACACGAGTAAAGCAAATAAATCCAGACTAAATTGAAACAAGAAGCAGACATTTTGTTAATGACTGTAGAAAAGTGGGTTCAGTAAAACAGTGGGAGATTTGATCTGGAACAGTCCATTGAATTAGACCAGCTCAACCCTTGCTTTTCTTAGTATTCAAAAAAACATATGTGAGTAAAAACCATATAAACTCACTGCACTCTATCTCAAACCGTAGCAGATTGAGTTTTACTAACTGTGAAAAATCAGATTGACCATGAGCAGCTCTAGTAGCTACACCACCAACCTATCTCAATACGATGGAGATGAAAGATGCAGATGTGGTCGGAGGGTTGTGATGCAAACATCACTAACTGTAAAAAATCCAGGAAGAAGGTTCCTTGGGTGTATCAACTACAAGGTAATTTGTTCAATTTGTTGAATTTTGGAGTACACCAAATTATGTAACTGTTAGTGCATTTTTTTAAAAATTAGATAACGCAATATGTTTGTGTTTTAATTTCAGAAGGAAAATGGATGCAATTTCTTTGTCTGGATAGATCCTGAAACGTGCCCTAGAGGATTGGAATATGCCAAGATCATGCAAGCGAAAAAAGAAGAACTTGAGAAACAAGTTCAAGAGTTGAAACTGAGAACTGAGAGGTTGGAAAGAGGAAGACAAATGGTGGAAGAAGAAAATGATGCATTGGTCGTCAAATTGGCAGACTTGACTGAAATGAATGTCAACCTTAGAACTACTATTGAAGCCCTAAATGCACATATTGGAGCAATGAAGACTAGAGAGATAGGACCAAGTTATATTAGGAACATCATAGTAGTGGTAGTCATTGTCTGTGTGATTGGTGTGCTGATGTCAATTGTGAACCATAACACCCCTAAGAAAAAATATTTGTATTTGCCTTAACTCTGAATGAAAAGCATGCATGTTCCACCATGGTATTTCATGGCTTTTTAATGCAGATGTTCATATATCATTCCATTTGCAATTATAAATTGGTTTTTTGGGTATAAAAGAGACCTTGGAACGGAAATTCTCCATGAAGACCCTTCTCTTGCTGTTGGTTCTGATGGGAACTTCCATGGTGATAGGAGATGGCATTCTTACCCCAGCAATATCTGGTGATGTGTTTCCTATATAAGTCCATCTCCAGCACAATTTAGGGTATACAGAAATGTTTGTGAGATAACTAGAGGCCTTAAGGTAACTCTGAAGAGTACTAAAATGTTGTCAGAAGCTCCATTCAGTCTACCCGTATGAAGACTCTGAACTAGATTACTAGTTGTATCTTTATGCATCAGATTTTTTGATAAAGCCTTGAGCCCTTGACCCTTGCAACAGATTTTTTATGCAACAGATTCACTAACACTTTGTTGAGTTCTGACTTTAGATATTCCTTTTTGCTACTTAGAAAACAAACTAAACTAACCATATAATAACTGCCTTTACACCACCACTAAACACAAACTTGAACTACCAAGTTCCAGTACAAAACACAAACTTCAACAAGGAAAAGAAAGCTTTCAGATTAAGCTTTCAGATTCAGAGCAAAATGGGGCAGCTCACTCTACCCTTTTCATTACTTATTACCCATACAAATACAAAACTAACACAAGTAGTACGAGCATTGCAATAAAACATAAATAGAGCAGAAAGGTGCTCCAATCACTACCTGCAATCAGCAAAACAGCAGTCCATTACTGGTATAACAGAGAAGAACAGAGGTACTACATACAGCCAGTCCATAAAAGAGCACCTTTCTGCTGGAAACACAGTCATAACACAGTAGAAAAACAACAAAGACATATAATTATTACAGTCATAACAGGTATCCCATGACAGCAACAAGAAGATCCATAACAGACAACAGTAACAGAACAACAGCAGCAGTAGTTCCATGTCTTTCATTCATACATTCAAAAGGTTACATTTCATTCATTGCATTTCAACAGTAACAGAACAACAGCAGCAGTAGTTCCATGTCTTTCATTCATACATTCAAAAGGTTACATTTCATTCATTGCATTTCAACAGTAACAGAACAACAGCAGCAGTAGTTCCATGGATTACACAATCATGTTCCATATTAGATAAACATTACAAATTGTTTCCAAAAGACTTATCCTAAACCAAAAGACTTATCCTACTCCATATGATCAGTGATTCAGATTCAAGTGGCTGATTTCTGCGTACTTGGGGTTGAACTTGATGGTTGAGTGCTTGGTATTGTGGTACTGCCACTTCCACCACCACTGCCACATGATGCTGCAGATGAAGTTTCTGGTTGAGTCCAAAAAATGGCATTCCCCATCCTTGTGGATCTTCTCCATCCCTACATTGACGACATGCATAACTTAGCTTATTATACGGACAAAATTGTAAAGTATGGGAATGAGGGTAGTGTATTACCTGTGGTGCTGGCAAACCATCTCTTGGGGCACCTCCAAACCTTGTTATTGGAGATTTGCCTCTAAAAACTATGGGCTGTTTACCCTTCCCACAGTTGACACCTTCAACTGTACCAATATCTACCCTAATGTTAGGATTTGGTTCTCTAATCACAATTCCAGGAAGAGGTGGGGCAGTGGTTGCACCTCTTCCTCTTCCTCTCCCTCTCCCTCTCCCTCTACCTCTTGGGGCAATAGTGACAGACTTGGATGTAGGATCACCACCTCTTCCTGTGCCTCCAACCACCATTGCACCACTTTTACCTCCTCTGGCAGTCTTCCCTCGACTTCCTCTCCCTCCTCTACCACTACCTCTCCCTCTATTGGGTCTTGTTTCCTCTGCCACGTCAATTTCATGGCCTCCAATCACTGTTGTTTCAACTGCCACTTCACACTCCTGTAAAAAAAGATAACATTTCAAATATGCCTTCAAAAGCAATAAAGAACAATGGTAAAAAAAATTGGATTTTTCTTACTTGGTCAACAGTAGTGCTGTCAGCCTTTTGAGGGCATGTCCTGGCATTATGTCCTGGCTATTTGCATATGCTACACTTGAGAGTTGTGTAATACTTCCTAACACCTCCATTGGGTTTCTTTGGTTCATCAAGCCCTTTCCTTTTATTCTTCTTGGGTCTACCACTCTTCTTTCTTAAAGGGAGAGGACCTATGGGATCAAACTCTGTATGCACCCACATTGTTTGGTCAGGAATTGGTTTGATGATGAAGTTGTATATGTTGGCAAATGTACTTACATGAAAGCACTCATCAACATAGTCCAATGGGTCACTCTTATCTTGTATTATTGCAGCCATACCATGTGCACATGGTATCCCACTGACGTCCCACTTCCTACATGTGCATGTTCTCTCTCCAATGTCCACAACATGGGTCCTAAGTACAGTAAGTACTTCGAATATTCTGCCACCACTGTAAATCACCTCACAATCTCCCATTAACTTGCATGCTTTTCAACCCTTCTTCTAATTCTTGGACATACATTACCCTTCCAGCCTTGGCACAATTGATTTCTTGTTTGCAACCTTGTCATTAAATACCTTCTGATACTTTCAGCCATGGTCAATATTGGTTGGTCCCTTGCATCTTTGATTGCTCTATTGAATGCTTCACTTGTGTTATTGTCCATTCGATTGCATTTAGACCTTGTTCCATACATGCACCTAGCCCATGTTGAGGGTTCTTCACTCATCAAGTACTCATATGCTTCCTCATTAATTGATTTAATGGCTTCCATAGCTTGGTCAAATTCATGAACTGTGTACACTGATGTAGCCCTCCACATGAGGTCTTTCCACTCCTTGCCCTTGTACACTTTACTAAAATTCGAGTACATGTGCCTAATGCAATATCTATGTTCCACATTGGGGTACAATTGTGCAAATGTTTGTGTCAATCCCTAAGGGAAACAAAAAATTGTAGTTAAATATAGGGAACATGTAATGAAGTAAAGAAAAGCAGTGATTAAGTAAAAAAAGAGTTAGGTATACCTTCTGCCTGTCAGAGATGAAGCACCAACCCTTTTCCTGTGGATTGCCTATCATGTCCACCAGATTATCCAAGAACCAAGTCTAACTCTCTTTTGTTTCAGCCTCCACAACAGCAAATGCCAAAGGAAACATCTGATTGTTGGCATCTTTGGCAGTTGCATGCATCAACTGACCACCAAATGGCCCTTTCAAAAAACAGGCATCTAACCCAATTATTGGTCTACAACCTGCTAAAAATCCCCTCAGTTGTGCAGCATAGCTTATGAACATCCTTTGAAACACTGCTCCTTGATTAGGCAAGCGCCTATCCACCTTCAACTTCGCAGTACTATGTGGATTCTGTATTCTTACCATTTCACAGTAGTCCCACAACCTCACATACTGAACTCTATGTGGATTCTGTATTCTTATCTTTTTTATTTGAAAAGATCTCTCTTCGTACATGGGAGAGGCATGAAGTCTAAAGCCACAATCATGTGTACACTTCACAGTGACCCTCTTAGACTCATTCTTCAAAAATGTAAACGTATACCCCTCCTTTATATGATATTCTCTCAACAGTTTCCTAAACACTTGCACATTAGGGAACCTCATCCCTTCTATTAATTCAGGCTTCTTCATATAATGCTCTTTGAACTCTGGAAAAATAGGTTTCCCATCCACATCAATCACATCATCCACCAAATTGTTATCATCACTATCAGAACTAAGGTCCTCTTCTTGATCACCTATGTTTTGACCCAAGGTTTTACCTAATCCTACCAAGGGAATATTGTCCTCTCCCTCCTCATCAGACGACTCTTCTACCCCACTAAATGACTCAGTGGAAGTTGAGCTATCATCATAGGGCAACCACTCAATGTCTGAGCTATCATCATCATCCAAATGGAACTCCATATGATCAGTTTCATTTGCATCCACAGCTTGGACTACACCTTGAACTTCTAAGTCAACAATTTCATGTCCTTCCTCTACTCCTAGGTCAACACCTCCCTGTCCTTCCTCTACTTGTACGTCAAATCGCAACTCAGTTAAGCAACCTTCGTCTACAGTGTTAAGCAATCTATTTATTGCCTCCTCATCCTCTGAATTAACCACATTAGGACAGTCAACATACATATCAATAGAGAAATACTTCATACCGAGAGAATGTGTTGCAAACATGTTAAGCATTTCATCATGAGAAGTCAATGCAACTAAGCCATTGTTCATGTCAGTGTTGGGAAGTCTATAAAACACACTAATGTTATCTTCTTGTGAATACCCACACTCCTTAATTACAGTCATTAAGTCATAAAATGAGAAGAAATCTGGATCTACCTTGCTTTGTGCAACAAACCCACCCAAGTATTCAACCTGGGCCCCCCTCACAAGTTTACCACCAACATGAATTTCCAAAGTACACCTGAAGTCAAGATTGTTTTCTCTACAACAAATAAGTTAGATTATCAATAGGACAACCATATCCACAAATACAAGAAGTAAGCACTAAACTTATGTACAAAAGATTCACAAAGTTATACAGAATCTTATAGTTAAGGGATTACTCATCTAAGTTTTCTCTTGTCTTTATGCTCAGCAAGTCTGGTCTTTTATCTTCTATATGTATTGGCTGTGGAGGGAAAGGAATGGTAGGGTGTTTCAGAATCTCTGCAGGGATTGCTCCTCCTGTTTTATCAGAGATTGTTTTGGGACTGTTGGACTGTTGGTGGGTTTTTTCTGTTTTCCTGTCCTTGTGCTCAACAAGTTTTCTCTTGTGTAGCAATGGTCTGACTAATGGTCCTATGCAGTGTTGAGCTGGACCAGGCAACACAGAGGTGGCAGTACTATGGTTCACACTATTTTCATATGTGAGATGCCAACACAGAGGTGTTTTCTTTTGGAGTTTTCAGTCTGGAACTCTATGCTAGGATTAGTTTATCTGTGTGTATACATATATATACAGAGATATATACGTATGTCAATATCCCTAATTTTAATTTAGGGTTCACATAATGCAGAATATATACAAAATCTTACTGAAAAAGAACAAATACATACGCAGAATATATACAAAATCTTATTGAAAAATACAGAATTTACCACGTAAACCATTTAAGAACTCCGAACATAGGTTTAGGTTTCAAAATTGTTCTGAAAAATACAGAATCCCCAATTTTTAATTCGAAAATTTAGAGTTTCAGTTGAAAACCCAAAATTTTTTGACAAAAACCACGTAAACCAACTTCGATCAAACATTTACGATTCAAAATCGTACTGAAAATTAACAAATACATACAGAATCCCCAATTTTTACTTCAAAAAATTAGGGTTTCAGTTGAAAACCCAAAATTTTTTGACAAAAAACACGTAAGCCAACTTCGATCAAACGTTTACGGTTCAAAATCGTACTGAAAATTAACAAATACATACAGAATCCCCAATTTTTACTTCGAAAATTTAGGGTTTCAGTTGAAAACCCAAAATTTTTTGACACCACGTAAACCAACTTCGATCAAAGATTTAAAGTTCAAAATCGTACAGAAACTAAACAAATATGGTGCGACTTACATGGGGGACATCGTAGAAACGCCCGTTGTTGGTCGTCCACACTTTAGGGTTTTCAAAGCTGCGACGGAGATGAGTGATGACCGTGATTTTAGGGTTTCAAACGAAAGGATTCTTGACAAACCGATGATTTTATGTGGGTTCTCTCATGCTTGTTTGAGTCTCGTGGGTTCTCTGCTTCTGGGTTCTCTGGTCGAGTGGTCAAGGACCGGAGTGAGAGTGAGAGAGGAGTGGTAATGAACATCAGTCGAAACCCATTTTTTAACATGAGAAGGGTATAATTGTCCTTTCACTCATCTCCGTCCAAATTTCTAACGGAATTTGACACAGGAGGTGAAGTTGTTGAGTTTTAATAGTTGAGGGGGTGAAGTTGTCGAGTTTTATAGTTGGAGGGGTGAAGTTGACAAACGGTGATAGTTGGAGGGGTGTCCTTGCAAATAAGCCTTAAAATATCAATACATTTGCCGACTAAATCATTTGGTTGGTAAATCTTTACTTTTGCCAATTAAACATACAGTTAGTCGGTAAATGTCAATATTTTTGCCATTTTAAAATGTCAGCACATTTGCCGACTAAAATATTTAGCCGAAAAATATCAGTATTTTGCCTTAAAATAAATAATAAATGAAATACATTTGCCGACAAATTATTTGGTCAGAAAATATTTACATTTACCGACTAAATATACATCTAGTTGGGAAATGTCAATTTTTTTTTGCCAATTAAGAAAATATCAATATTTGTTCCGATTACATTCTTCACGATGCAACCTTCCCAATCGAAATCATTCATTTTTTTTTTCTCTTCTTAACCATAGGATTCTCGTAATATGCACAAGAGATACCTTGATGCAATGACCTTAGGGCAGAAATTTGGCATACCTGAGATATTCTTGACAATGACATGCTATTCCAAATGGTATGAAATTATCGAAAAATTGAAACCAAATGATACCTATAATAGACCAGATTTAGTTACTAGAATCTTCAAGAGCAAATTTGAACAATTAAAGAAGTTATAAATAAACAACTTTATTTTTTGCTAAATAAATAAACAACTATTTGGCCATGTCGTAGCATATACGTACGTAGTTGCATTTCAAAAAAGAGAATTACCCCATGTAAATATGCTTATAATACTGAAGAAAGGTCACAAATTAAAGGATCTAGATCAATTTGATGCCTTTATATCGGTTGAACTACCTGATAAAAAAAACCCTTATCTACCTTCAATGGTTGTAAAGGCTTGCATTAAGGTCTTTCTTTTCTTTTCTTTTTGCATAATGACTGTGGCAAAGGCTTGTATTAAGGTCTTCTCTTCTGCTGGATCTATTTTGCTAATTTTTGTTGATGATATGTTCCCTTGGTCACATGCATGGTCCTACTATCGTTAGAAAGTTCAATGCATCAAAATATTAGGATCCAAAGGGACAAAAGTTTCCAGGATTTCTTGGATGCATGTTGAAGTTCCTGAATTGGTGCAAAAAATAACAATCCTGGTTAGCCATATTATGGCCTTGCAATATTGATTAGTCCTTTTTGGATTGCTTCCTTTTTTTTTTTGGTGGTTGTAGGAAGGAGAAAGTGTAGCACTTATAGTGAAGGATAGCTGTATTACATGTGGCATTCATATCCTTGGGGTTTCTATTTTTCCAATTCATATCCTTGGGCTTTCATTTTACCTGTTGATTGATTACCTTTGGCTGAGTACAGGTTCTTTGAAAGAAAAGTTTGTAAGGCTGTTTATCAAAATGGAACTCGGAGGCTACATTCTCACTTTATTATGTGATGATCGGTTGATAGTACAAAACATCTACAAGCTTTGAGATTAATTTTTCAAGAAAATTCCTCACAGCTTAATGCTGCTACCAGTTAAGTATTGTGAAAGGCAATCACTCCCCTTGTTTTATTCCTAATCCTACTCAGGTAATGTTTTTAGAGTACTATTTTGAGTTGTTTATAACTCATGATTTGCTATGGTGTGCGTGGGTGTTAATTAGATTGGGTCACAATAATGTGATGGTCGACAGAGAATTTTTTGGTTTACTTTTTCGGTATATTACTAGTGTGATAAGATGCCCTGTTGATGCCTTAGGCGTTTGAGTTTTGAGTGTCCATGTGTTCAATTAGGATAAAGTTTACTTTTTCTAGAAGTGCTGTTTTCTAGCTTCATTATCCGTGTTATAAGCTAAAAGCATGTTGTAGATTGCGTGGCTCTAACGTTAGAGTTATTTCTTTCTTAATTGAGTCCAAGCCCATAAGATGGACTCAATTAGCTTTTTATGCATTAAGAGGCACAAAATGTGAAGATAATTTTTCGTTTTGGCGTGTAATTAGTTAGTATCTACCCGTGTTCATGCTTTGAGCAATGGGATACACTAGTTCATAAATACTAATGATGGATGGTTCTTTTCTTTTCTTTTCTTTTTTTTTTACAGATCGACGCTTTATTGGAGTATCCCGCAGTTCTACTTTTAGTTATTGATTATGAAGATCAAAGTTGGATTTTTGTTGTGGACGTACTTGGATGTTTTTAGGTTATCTCCATTTGTCGAGGTTGAACTTTTTAGTATTTTGCAGTCTAGGGGTTTTGATACATTTTGTTATCGAGCTTGGATTTTTTTTTTATTTCCCCCTCGTGGTTGGACGTGTTGTTATTTTGTGTTTTAGGAATTTGGATACAAGTTGTCTTCTAAGTTTTTGGTGGACACCTCTATTTATGGAAGTTTGGATTTATTTATTGGACTTTTATTTTTTATTAAATACATTATGTTGGCAATTTTGTGGATGTAATGATCGTCGTCTCAACTTTACAGGGAATGAAAATGGAGAAAAAATTTGAAGAAAATTATGGGATTTTGACCAATTGGTACAGAGAATAATTGAGTAAAATGGTCGCCAATAGGCCACACGTATGCTGAATTGTATACACATTTCCAGACTAAATAATTAGTCGGTAAATAGGTATACACATTGCCCGACTAAACAATTAGTCGGCAAATAGGTAACACATTCGCTGACTAAACTTTTGCGCCAATAGTCCAAACCTTTACCAACTAAATACAAATGGCAACTAAGTATTGGGTCAAGATATGTTAGTCGGTAAAGGTATACTTTAGGCGACCAAACTTTTTTTATTTGGCAAAAATCTTGGCCAACTCTCTTTCATCGACAAAGTTGGCGACTAATCTTTTCGGCCGGGAAAACCTTTTGCCGACTAAATAAGCCACATTTGCCGACTAAAACCGTTAGTCGGGAATTGTGTTTTTTCTTGTAGTGGGCTTTTGTCTCACTAGGTGTGTTTGAGCTATGTTCTCAACTGGCAGTTTGTTCCAACTTTTAGTTGGAATTCTCTTTCCCCCTTCCGCCATTAATAAAATATTTTTACCGTTTCAAACCCCCGTTCATAATAATAAAGGAGATTAAATTCTTTACACCGTCGGTGTAAACATTTGTTTCCTCCAAATTAATTATACGTCGCAATGTTCTATTGATTGGGACCAATGTTTTGCATTGTGGCACAATGTAATTGATTTGGAGGAAACAAATGTTTACACCGACAGTATGAAGAATTTATTCTCATAATAAAGTACTCCTATAACAAAAAATACGTTTAAAAAAATAAAAATAAAGACCCAGACAGTCGAATATTGGGGGAAGAGAAGAAGGCATTCCCGTGAAAGAAAAAAAATAAACAAGAAGACATTCCATTGGGTCACGAGTATATACTATGGATCCTTGATCTTTGTTAAGATTCTTTTCGCCGAATCAGCGAATCCACATGAATGAACAATATCTCTTTGAACTTCCACGCTAGCTCGGGTGGAAAGTTCATCTCCTCCCTCGGTGAAGGCAAGAGTTTGAGCCCCACGAGGGGTGGAGTTGGGGTTCAGAGCTATGGACAACTTCTAAACTCCATGTGAACTAAAATACTAATATCTGCTAACCTCCGCTAATGCATAAAATATTGAAAGAAAAAAAAAAACAATATCTTCTTCTGGATTCGAATCAATGAACAATATTCACTAGCCTCCTCGCAGAGGATAGATCAACCTCTAATGTCTTTAAACTCTTTTTTTTTATACCAAGAATGAAGCTCAAACTTGAGAGAATTGCATGGAACATATAGTATCTAATAACATCACCTCTCAAGGAACCAGACCACAACTCCACAAGCGTTTCTATATATCTCACGAGGTGTTCTGAACCTTGGAATTGCTGAAGCTTGAAACTAAACTTGTTCAAGTGACTTACTGAGAACAAAATATGAAAAAAAAAATTCCTGATGTTCAAGGCCTAAAACTTAGAGGTTTGGTCATTCCCAAGGCCTCGGGTTCTAAACCTCCCTGGTGGTATTGTCCTTTGAGGCCACCGAAGGTTTGCAATTTCGAACCTGAGAACTTGCATTTTAATTTGACGTATTTCGGTTTGCAATTTTCAAACTTGCATTATTAATTGGCATATTAGAGTTTGCCATTTCTTGCATTTTATTTTTGGGTAAATATTTGTAACAACCCTGATTTTTGATAAATAAAAATTTCGTTAAAAATTTGAATTTTATTTTAATTACTCGGATTTCATTAGAAATTTCTTTAACTCTAAATAATCCGTCTTAATTAGATTTGAAATTGAATCTTTTAACCCCGGTCAATATAGTCATTTTCTAAAGGCAAGTATGCTTGTAAAAACACTTGTGCATTTTCCTAAGTGAGTAAATGATATCTTTAAATTATCTTTTTTTGCTAGAAATTCTACTTGGCTAATATAGTTAGTTTCTAACCAATTAGTTGGAGAAATCTAACTACCAATTCATCTAGTTACTTCGTCCTAACCCTAGATGAGCCCTTTAAACCCTTGAACCTTTTAACCTTTACCCATTGGACGATCGTTAGGAAAATTTTTATCCATTGGATAATAGACTTTCCATCAAAGATATCTTTGATAGATTGTTAAAGTACACATATATAGTTATATATAGATATATATACCCATGCCTAAATAACATTTGGTCATTATTTAAGTACATATATACCTCACCCATTGGTCAATAGTTGCTAGGGAAAATATTACCCATTGGATAATAGGTTAGTTTTGCCAACAAGTACTAGGGTAGATTAAACTAGTCACTTTCTTAGATCTCTTTGTCCTTGTATGCTTAAATAATAGGTATAAAGTATTACCCTAGATTTTCTAAGTACAATTATATAGATATAAGTACTTAGTTCCTTGTATTATTAAATATATGTTCTAGGTACCCACCTATAATATTATAATGGGAACATGTGCTTATTAGAATAGTTTATTAGAAAATCTATTCACTTGAAAATCTACCTAGATTGCATAGTACATACTTATGTATATCTACATATATTTGGACACACACACACACACACACACACATATATATATAATACCAAAGTACACATGTGCATATTAGATTATTTTAATAAGAAAATCTTGATTTGAAAATCTTAGTAGATTATATAGTACCTTATATATATATATACTCATACAAGTACGAGAGAGAGAGAGAGAGAGAGAGAGAAAGAGAGAGAGAGAGAGAATGGCCGAGAGAGAGAGAAAGGGAGAGGGAGAAAGAAAGAAAGAGAGAGAAAGAGGGAGAGATTGGGTTGTACCTTGACATGATCTCCCATGATCTACTTTCATCTTTTCAATATATGGTTATACACTTCTTCAAGCAAATCTATCCTTGTATGTACTTTTAAACTACTAAATCTTTGTACAAACCTTCCTTTCTTCCACAATTCTTTCTAAAACCTAGCCTAAAGTACTAAATCTAGCCATGCATGCCTAGAACTAGGTGGATAATATACAAGCAATCCATGACCTAACCCATCAAGCTTTCAATCAAGCATGACAAGTGAAAAGATGAAATATATAGAGAGAGAGGGGGGGAGATTTCGGATGAGAGGGAAGGAGAGGGCATGCCTTGGCCTATAAATAGCATGCTCATTCAAGCTTAAACTCACACCTTCACTCATTGCTCCAACTTCTCTCTAGAATTTCTAAGCTTTCTTAGTTCCAAAGTTCAAGTTTCTTGAAGTTCTTGAGAGCTACCACCAAAACACCTCCAAAACTACCTCTAGATCTTTAAAGTAGTCTAGTTTAGTTAGCAAAGTTGTTTCTAGGAAGAGAAAATCCATCTCTCTTCCTTTTGAAGCAATCCGGAGCCGTTACGCCACAGATTCACAAAACCAACGACCAATTCTCAAAACTGACCAACCGCTAAGAAGAACGGTAGATTTTTCTTACACTTTGACCCTAAGTATAGATAATTGTATGATCACGTAGATTATCCCTCACTCATTAATCCTAAGTATAGAAATCGTATGATCATGACTAAAAGCTAGTTCATTATTTTTACAATGTTTGGAGGCATGATAGTTAGTATACTTTTTTGGCTAATGGTTGTGATAACATGTTATATAAATGATGTTTACTTCAATAAACATATGTTGTTTTGAACTTCCCAACAAAGAAGAAAGAACGAACTTTGAAATATAAGAGTTTAACGCTTGATTAGAAGTATTCGTATTTTGATCTTTAAGATGGTTATGAGCTTACTTACACGTTTACTTGCATTACTTGTGGTTGTATGAGAAAGCATAAGTGGTTTCCACTCCAAAGGCATTATGCTTTAAGTTGTGAATTTAGCATGTTAAGTAATATGGAGTTGGATGATCTTGTTAATTTAGTTTCAAGATTACAATGAATGATTTATGTGTACTTATGTGAAAAGTCCTACCGCGGAGTCTATGCATGAAAACGAGACACGGAAAACGAAAAAGTAGAAACATGACACCTAGGGTGTGCTAAAGACAAGATAGGTTTTGAACCACGATGGGCCCGGACTTGGCAGTGCATTGTGCGGTGTGTGTGTGTGTGGAAATGTTTTCGAAAGACCCAATGAGAACCCAGAGTGGCGGAATCATTGTGGGGATACTCGGGAACCCGAAGCAGCGGAACCGAGAGATGAATTATGGTTTGGTTATCCGCGGAGAGGAGCCAACGCAATTCTTTTAATGATTTTCGAAAATTCCCATGGGAACCTGGACCGACGGAACCATGGTGAGGATACTCAGGAACCCGTAGCAGCGGAACCGAGGGTTTTGAATTGTGGATTGATTATTCGTGGAAAGGAGCCAATGCCAAATTCAATGTTTTTGTGTGCCAATGGGAACCCGGCGCGGCGGAACCATTGTGAGTATACTCGGGAACCCGATGCGGTGGAACCAAGGTTGGGTGTGTTAAATGTGATTTTCGAAATGTTGATTTGGAAATGAAAAGTGAAATGGTGACACGGTCTACGAAACGCTGCGTAGGAGAAACTTTGATGACACGGACATTTACGCTAGTTGAGTAATGAATGTGCATGTGTTATTGTACATCTCTAAATGCGAAGTTATTGAATGCACACGTGTTAGTTTGGTTACTATCATGTATCATGGCTTATTAACTTGCTATGTGTAAGTTAAGGGTTAGTAGGTATATGTTTATTCTGCTGAGCTCTTGTAGCTCATGGTGTTACCTTTGGTGACCTTGACATATTATACTGGTGGCGACGCTGATATAATGTGTCAGACCTTATAGATGAACAGGGTGAGCTTGTGGGCTCCCGCGCCCGAAAGCGCTAACGCGAAGAGTCGCCACCCGGATTTTTGAGATGGATAATCCGAGAAACCGAGAGCTTGATTTGAAAAAGAAAGGCTTTTGGTCTAACGAAAACGTTGAGATCTTGGATCCGGGAGCCACGTTACGAACGGGGAAGGTTTTGTTAAAAAGCACCCCGCTCGCCTGGTAAAAACCAGTCTCTACTAAACATTTTAAATGGGAGATTTAATACCATTTGAAAAACTTAACTTTAAAACATGTACGGGAAAGGGACACGGGATTAAATATAACACATTGGCGTGCTTGTGGTGCAAACTGTATAGAAATGATATGAATGGTATGAACAGATGTAATGAAAGTACTCAACAAACTGTCTGGATCACAACCATGTTGGGCACAGCACACTGCGATGTCGTGTGCGGCACTTCAATATGCCGTGCGTGACTTACTTCCTGCTGTCAGACTGTTACAAGCGTTCAAAATATCATTCAGCCCACTGTTTTCACCGTACACCTTTTAAAAGACTCATCAAAAGCCACATAATGACCAGATCATCCCAAAAAAATTATTATTTTCTCAAAACATGATCCCAAAATAGTTTTTAACGTGTTTGATCATTCGGGATGATCTATAAAACCTTGTTTGAGAGCCAAAACATGGCTTGTAGATATGATCTTACTTTTAAAGAAATAAGAATAGTCAACAGCAGAAATAAGCAGTCACAACAAAGAGTACCCCCGATCCAGACAACCTGCTTACAATAATATCAGTAACCAACATGCCGTGCGCTTAACATGATACGCCGTGCGATGCCCGGGTGTATCGCACGGTGCAACCAACACACCGTGCGGTACACCTGTCTACACATTCCAGAATCAGTTTGCTTTTATATGACAAAACAAACCATAGGTCCGCAAAATAGTTTGTTATATTTTCCGAATCTTTGAAAAATGATTTATGAGATCCATTTGTTCATCTTATCATGTAAAATAATGTTAAAAGCTTTTTGGAATGTTGAAAGATCTCATGAAGTAAAAAAATGGACTTTTAACATGAAACTTGAATCTAGAATGTACCCGCACGATCTTTACGCAATATTAGCCGAAATATGAAAAGAAAAAGCAAAAAAAAAGAAAAGAAAAGAAAGATTTTGAATTAAAGCTCGTTTGAGACCCAAACTCGGTATAGAAAAATCGAGAAGGGCCTCGATCGGCTCCCCTCAAGGCTAAATGTAGTTTAGCCCAAGGAAATGGATTTATACCTTTTGATCGAAACTTGGATGTGATTGAAGGTGGAGAAATAAAAGTTGATTTGGATTGAGCTTGAGAAACTTGATAGCAAATGGGTATAGAGAGAGAGAGATGTGTATAGTGATGATGGGTGCAAGAAGTTGTAGAGAGAGAATCAAAAGGGAGTATTTTTATAGAGAGAGAGTGAGAGCCAAAAAAATGACAGAGTAACTTTACTTGGAGTTGAAGGGGCACTTTTCAACTAGAGAGGGGGTGTATTTATAGGCAAAAGAGCCAAGGATGATCACTAAAAGAGGGGAGGTGACTTCTGGGCCGAATAAAACTTATTTTCGGGCACAGACGCTCCTCCTGCAGGCGTGACCGACGGCTTTCTGCGACTGTCAGAACTTTTTCTCAAGGTACCGTGCGACGTAGTGGAGTCCCGTGCGAGAGAGTGATTTTTTGAATTTTCTAAGGTGCCGTGCGCCCTTTTGAAGTGCCGCGCGCTATGTGAATCAGCACAGCACACCGAACTTCGCGAGGGCGCCCCGGACACTCCCGAACTCGGATTTGGACGCGGTTCGAAGCGTTGGAAAGCTCCTCGAATCGTCTTTCTAACCCAATTGGTTTCACTCAAAGCCATTTTATATATTGAAATGTGTGCCCATTTTACCCTCAGTGTGTCATGGAAAAAGTTATTTTTGGCAAAGCAAACGCATCTTTCTCTTTTGCAATTAAACCGAGGGCCACCCTACATTGTTGAAAAGAGGTTTTCTTGAGGTTAGAGAAGGAATAGCAAAGGAGCAACAATCCAAGCCTCGAAGGTATATTTTTCCTTATTTCATCATCGGGGAAACTTAAAGATTATTCAGGGGTCCAGATTGGGGTGTCTACAGTAGTCCCTTTTTAACGGAACTTAGGTACCATTGCTTGGTATAAGTGACGTTAAAAATTAGACATCCCAATCCATCGCTCCAAAGTCTTTAAGTTAAATGCATGAATGCAATAAAGGTGGTCGCGCTCATGGAGCTGCCTACGTACTCCGTTGTAGGGATCAGACCAGCGTAGTTCGATTGGGACAATGCAAGTAAAGTGAATTCCGGAGGACAAATTGCGAGACAAAGCAAAGTCCAGAGGACAAAGTGTGATACAAATTGCAGTCCCGGAGGACGAAGTGTAGATAAGGTGCTGTCCCAAGGGACAAAGTGCAGATAGAGTGCGAGTCCCGGAGGACAAAGTGTGAGACAAATTGCAGTCCCGGAGGACGAAGTGCAGATAAGGTGCAGTCCCAGGGGACAAAGTGCAGATAGAGTGCGAGTCTCGGAGGACAAAGTGTTAGATAGAGTGCAGTTCCGGAGGACGAACCACAGTTTGAGAAACTAAAAAAAAAAAAAAAGGGTCCCAGTCAGTTAGACCATAGCCATAGAAACGAAGAGACTTTAGGTGGGTAAGACCGTAGCATGAGAAACTAAGAGACTTTTAGGTCGGTTAGACCGTAGCCTGAGAAATTAAAAGGCTTTTAGGTCGGTTAGACCGTAGCCCGAGAAATTAATAGGCTTTTAGGTCAATTAGACCGTAGCCCGAGAAACTAAGAGGCTTTTAGGTCGGTTAGACCGCAGCCTGAGAAATTAAGAAGCTTTTAGGTCGGTTAGACCTTAGCCCGAGAAACTAAGAGGCTTTTAGGTCGGTTAGACCGTACCCCGAGAGACGAAAAGGATTTTAGGTCATTTAGACAGTAGCCCGAGAAACGAAGAGGCTTTTAGGTCAATTAGATCGTAGCCCGACTAAGAGGCTTTTAGGTCAATTAGACCGGAGCCCGAGAAACGAAGAGGCTTTAGGTCAATTAGACCGTAGCCCGAGAAACTAAGAGGCTTTTAGGTCGGTTAGACCGTAGCCCGAGAGACTAAGAGGCTTTTAGGTCAATTAGACCGTAACTCGAGAGACGAAGAGGCTTTTAGGTCAATTAGACCATAGCTCGAGAGACTAAGAGGGTTTTAGGTCAATTAGACCGTAGCTTGAGAGACAAAGAGGCTTTTAGGTCATTTAGACCGTAGCCCGAGAGACGAGGAGGCTTTTAGGTCAATTAGACCGTAGCCCGAGAGACGAAGAGGCTTTTAGGTCAATTAGACTGTAGCCCGAGAGACGAAGAGGCTTTTAGGTCAATTAAACCGTAGCCCGAGAGACTAAGAGGCTTTTAGGTCAATTAGACCGTAGCCTGAGAGACGAAGAGGCTTTTAGGTCATTTAAACCGTAGCTCGAGAGAAGAAGAGGCTTTTAGGTCAATTAGACCGTAGCCCGAGAGACGAAGAGGCTTTTAGGTCAATTCGACCGTAGCCCGAGAAACTAAGACGCTTTTAGGTCGGTTAGACCGTAGCCCGAGAGACGAAGAGGCTTTTAGGTCATTTAGACCGTAGCCCGAGAGACGAAGAGGCATTTAGGTCAATTAGACTATAGCCCGAGAGACAAAGAGGCTTTTAGGTCAATTCGACCGTACCTCGAGAAACTAAAAGGCTTTTAGGTCGGTTAGACCGTAGCCCGAGAGACTAAGAGGCTTTTAGGTCAATTAGAATGTAGCTCGAGTGACGAAGAGGCTTTTAGGTCATTTAGACCGTAGCCCGAGAGACTAAGAGGCTTTTAAGTCAATTAGACCGCAGCCCGAGAGACTAAGAGGCTTTTAGGTCAATTAGACCGTAGCTCGAGAGACGAAGAGGCTTTTAGGTCAATTAGACCGTAGCCCGAGAGACGAAGAGGCTTTTAGGTCAATTAGACCGTAGCCCGAGAGACTAAGAGGCTTTTAGGTCAATTAGACCGTAGCCCGATAGACGAAGAGGCTTTTAGGTCATTTAGACCGTAGGGTTTTAGGTCAATTAGACCGCAGCCCGAGAGACTAAGAGGCTTTTAGGTCAATTAGACCGTAGCCCGAGAGACGAAGAGGCTTTTAGGTCAATTAAACCGTAGCCCGAGAGACGAAGAGCTTTTAGGTCAATTAAACCATGGCCCGAGAGACGAAGAGGCTTTTAGGTCAATTAAACCGTAGCCCGAGAGACGAAGAGGCTTTTAGGTCAATTAGACCGTAGCCCGAGAGACGAAGAGGCATTTAGGTCAATTAGACTATAGCCCGAGAGACGAAGAGGATTTTAGGTCAATTCGACCGTAGCCCTAGAAACTAAAAGGCTTTTAGGTCGGTTAGACCGTAGCCCAAGAGACTAAGAGGCTTTTACGTCAATTAGACCGTAGCCCGAGAGACGAAGAGGCTTTTAGGTCATTTAGACCGTAGGCCGAGAGACTAAGAGGCTTTTAGGTCAATTAGACCGCAGCCCGATAGACGAAGAGGCTTTTAGGTCAATTATACCATAGGGTTTTAGGTCAATTAGACCGCAGTCCGAGAGACTAAAAGGCTTTTAGGTCAATTAGACCGTAGCCCGAGAGACGAAGAGGCTTTTAGGTCAATTAAACCGTAGCCCGAGAGACGAAGAGCTTTTAGGTCAATTAAACCGTGGCCCGAGAGACGAAGAGGCTTTTAGGTCAATTAAACCGTAGCCCGAGAGACGAAGAGGCTTTTAGGTCAATTAGACCGTAGCCCGAGAGACGAAGAGGCATTTAGGTCAATTAGACTATAGCCCGAGAGACAAAGAGGATTTTAGGTCAATTCGACCGTAGCCCTAGAAACTAAAAGGCTTTTAGGTTGGTTAGACCGTAGCCCAAGAGACTAAGAGGCTTTTACGTCAATTAGACCGTAGCCCGAGAGACGAAGAGGCTTTTAGGTCATTTAGACCGTAGCCCGAGAGACTAAGAGGCTTTTAGGTCAATTAGACCGCAGCCCGAAAGACTAAGAATCTTTTAGGTCAATTAGACCGTAGCCCGAGGGACGAAGAGGCTTTTAGGTCAATTAAACCGTAGCCCGAGAGACGAAGAGGCTCTTAGGTCAATTAGACCGTAGCCCGAGAGACTAAGAGGCTTTTAGTTCAATTAGACCGTAGCCCAGAGACGAAGAGGTTTTTAGGTCATTTTGACCGTAGGCTTTTAGGTCAATTAGACCGCAGCCCGAGAGACTAAGAGGCTTTTAGGTCAATTAGACCGTAGCCCGAGAGACGAAGAGGCTTTTAGGTCATTTAGACCATAGCCCGAGAGCCGAAGAGGCTTTTAGGTCAATTAGACCGTAGCCCGAGAGTTTAAGAGGCTTTAGGTCAATTAGACCGTAGCCCGAGAGACGCAGAGGCTTTTAGGTCAATTAGACCGTAGCCCGAGAGATTAAGAGGCTTTTAGGTCAATTTGACCGTAGCTTGAAAGACGAAGGGGCTTTTAGGTCATTTAGACCGTTGCCCGAGAGATGAAGAGGGTTTTAGGTCAATTAGACCGCAGCCCGAGAGACTAAGAGGCTTTTTGGTCATTTAGACCGTAGCCCGAGAGACGAAGAGGTTTTTAGGTCAATTAGACCGTAGCCCGGGAGACTAAGAGGCTTTTAGGTCAATTAGACCGTAGCCCGAGAGACGAAAAGGCTTTTAGGTCATTTAGACCGTAGCCCGAGAGACTAAGAGGCTTTTAGGTCAATTAGACCACAGCCCGAGAGACTAAGAGGCTTTTAGGTCAATTAGACCGTAGCCCGAGACACGAAGAGGCTTTTAGGTCATTTAGACCGTAGCCCGAGAGACGAAGAGGCTTTTAGGTCAATTAGACCGTAGCCTGAGAGACTAAGAGGCTTTTTGATCAATCAGACCGTAGCACGAGAGACGAAGAGGCTTTTAGGTCAATTAGATCGTAGGACTAAGAGGCTTTTTGATCAATTAGACCTTTTAGGTCAATTAGACCGTAGACCGAGTGACTAAGAGGGTTTTAGGTCAATTAGACCGTAGCCCGAGAGACGAAGAGGCTTTTAGGTCATTTAGACCGTAGCCCGAGAGACGAAGAGGCTTTTAGGTCAATTAGACCATAGCCCGAGAGACTAAGAGGCTTTTAGGTGAATTAGACCGTAGCCCGAGAGACGAAGAGGCTTTTAGGTCAATTAGACCGTAGCCCGAGAGACTAAGACGCTTTTAGGTCAATTAAACCGTAGCCCGAGAGACGAAGATGCTTTTAGGTCATTTAAATCTTTGCCCGATAGACGAAGAGGCTTTTAGGTCAATTAGACCGTAGCCCAAGAGACGAAGAGGCTTTTAGGTCAATTCGACCGTAGCCCGAGAAACTAAGAGGCTTTTAGGTCGGTTAGACCGTCGCTCGAGAGACGAAGAGGCTTTTAGGTCATTTAGACCGTAGCCCGAGAGACGAAGAGGCTTTTAAGTCGGTTAGACCGTAGCCTGAGAGACGAAGAGGCTTTTAGGTCAATTCGACCGTAGCCCGAGAGACGAAGAGACTTTAGGTCGGTAAGACCGTAGCTCGATTGACTGGGAGGCTTTTAGGTCAACTAGACCGTAGCTCGAGACTAAGGAACTAAGGCCTTATTTATCGTCGCTCGATTGACTGAGTTACTTAGATCCTTTTGTCTGTAGCTCGATAGACAAAGAAGCTTTAGGTCCTTTTGACCATTGCTTGATAAACAGATAAGCTTAGGTCCTTTTGACCGTCGCCGATTAAATCAGAAGCTTAGGTCCTTTTGACCGTCACCTGCGAGACCAAGAAGCATTAGGTCAGTCAGACCGTTGCTCGATAAACAAAGAAGCTCCGGTCCTTTTGACCGTTGCCGATTGAATGAGAAGGTTAGGCCTTTTTGGCCATTGCGAATTGACTGAGAAGCTTAGGCCCTTTTGACCGTCGCCTGATTGACTGAGAAGCTTAGGCGCTTTTGACCGTTGCCGATTGAATGAGAAGCTTAGGTCCTTTTGACCGTCGCTTGCGAGACCATAGCTCGATTAAATGAGAAGATTAGGTCTTTTGGACCGTCGCTCTAGAGACTAAGAAGCGTTAGGTCCTTTGGACCATAGCTCGATTAAATGAGATGCTTAGGTCTTTTGCACCGTCGCTCGAGAGACTAAAAAGCGTTAGGTCTTTTAGACCATAGCTCGATTAAATGAGAAGCTTAGGTCTTTTGGACTGTCGCTCGAGAGACTAAGAAGCGTTAGGTTGATTAGATCGTTGCTTGGTTGATTGACTTTTGGACAACATTCGAGATTCGCGATTTGGCACTTGACGACAATGATGACAACATTCCTTTTTGTTTTTTTGTTTTTTTTTGAAAAAATAGGGGACACATCTAATTACCCTTTTTGCTTTACTATCTTTGGCCGGTGACTGGTATCTTGGATTTTGGGCTAGAATTCGCCTGCGGTGAGGGCTTGAATTTGAGTTGGAGTTTGCTTTTTGTCAGGGCTTGAGCTTTGGGTTGAAACTTTCCTTTGATCAAAGCTTGAGCTTTGGGCTGAAGTTCGTACCCGAGTTTTAAAGTTAGGCATACGCTAGCCTCGGTATATGACATCGAGTTGTGGTACCCCAGTGAATGACGAACCCCAGTCTTGACAGTTTTGACAAGTAGTTGTCCATGCGCAATCTAGGTTATGGTTTCGCTCAGGTATTAACACTCTCCTTTTTCGCTCTAAATTTTGCCTAGTACCGCCCTTTCGGGTTTTCGGTCTAGCGAGCTCTTTTGATTAACTGCCTTAACTTTTGCCTAGGCCGCCCTTGCGGGTTTTCGACCTAGCAGGCTTTTGCTCTAATTTTTGCTTGGGTCTGCCCGCCCTTGCGGTTTTCAGCCCAACGAGCTTCTCTCAGGGGTGGTATGCTTCCATGCGTTGAAATGACTTCTACGAATCGAGAATTGACCAATCCGAGATGACTCTTTTGACTTTTTGGTAAAATGAGTGGACGTTGACGCAAATGAGGGAGAGAAAGACGAAGTGACTTTTGAATGGTGCCCCTGATTGGACGAAGAGTTTGACTCTTTGAAATGGCAGACATGCCCAGGTTCTCGGAATTCTCCTTTTGGAATTTCAAAATTATTTTACTCCATCAATTGATTTTCATTCAAATCTTTTGATTTTGTTTTGTCAAACACACGAGAGTTTTTATCATGAACCATGCCCCAAGTTGCTGATGATGACCCCAATTTGAATTTTTGCTTTGGGCAATGCTTTGACTTTTTCTCCATGTATTGACTTTCGATCATGCCCCTTAACGCCTAGGGTTCTTGCTATCAAGTTGCGCTTTCCAATATGAAAGGACTTTTTTTTGGGTTGTAATGTGGGCCATGGTTTGGGCTTAACAAAGAAAGGATAGTTGGCTCAAAAATTTCACTTTCTCTTGGGTTTTCAAAGCTAACAGCTATCTTTGAGCTTTTTATGCCCTTTGCTTTAGTGGGTATTTTCTCTTGATTTCTCATGCCTTCAACACCTTTCAATGTGTTTGACACTTTCATTCTGTTGATGCTTTGAATCTCGATGGGTTTGACACTTTCACTCTTCTAATGCTTTGAATCTTGATGTGTTTTCAATGCCTTTCAGTGTATTTGGCACTTTCACCCTTTTGATGCTTTGAATTTCAATGTTTCTTCTGGCATTTTTATCTTTCAATTCACCCCGATGCGGGGGATAGCTGGCTAGTTGGGGTTCAAAGAATTTGATTGAGGCTTAAAAGGGGCTATCAAAAGATATATCTTTATGCGTAGGATGAAAGAAACGATGGCCTTTCTTCATTTTGCATTGCGCTACCTAACAACTGAATCCTAAATGCTCCATTGAGAAGCTTTTGTTTGCATACTCTAACTTTTGTCTAGGTCAGATTTTGAAGTTTTGACCTAGCGAGTCTTTTCAGAGTCACGACATTGCTTCTTGGAATAGATATGGCATCGGGAAGTGGTGCCTTGAAATTCTTCTTCTTTCATGAGGTGAGGGTTCAATCAAAAATCATCTCGTATTTTAAAGTGATTATCATGATTTTCAACTGACGGTAGAAAATAATTTCAAAATCCTGAGTTTATTATGGAGATGTGACGTTCAAAAAACAGCGACCGAACCACCAGGGGCTGATTCAAAAATCGTGACCGAACCTTGGGATTGACTCGAATGCTTGTGACCGGGCCTCAGGATGAGGCTGCCTACGTATCCAATAGAGGAATCAGGTCACAACGTAGTTCAGGCCCACGAAACTGACGCTTTTTTTCTTTTTGACTCTTACAGATAAAAGCACAACAGTGAAAGCATGAAAGACTCGAGGTACAAACTGACTTCAAACACAAAGATGATTATTTAGAGGACAAAGACTCAGAACTTGAAAACTCCCGGACTCGTGGAAGGTCAGACCGTTGCATGGCTCTTGATGATTTACCCTTCTTTGCTGAAAAAGGCGGCATTGATGCAAGGATTGCGCTTGGACATGATGTCTGGCTATGGTGGAGGGATGATTCTGTCATCGATGAGGTCTTGGATAGCATGGCGAAGGCGGATGCAGTCGTTTGTGTTATGGCCGGGCATTTGATGGAAGATGCAGAAGGTACCGGGATTATGGGATGTTGAGAGCTTTTGAGGTAGAGGAGTTGGAGGGAGTGGTTTAATGAGGCCAGCTTTAAGGAGCTTTTCATAAACCATGGATAGGGGTGTAGAGAAGCGGGATGAGGTTCTTGGTTTGGTTCTGCGACTGAGTTGAGGGTTCATGGTGGCGCCCGTGGTGCCCCTACTTGCTTTGCAACTGTATAGCCTTCTACTATCAACGGGACAAACCCTTTTGCTTCTGGGATTGATCTCATGTACTTCTATTGAGACAATATGCATGTCAGCACTGGTTTCGATCAAGTGTCCAGTATCTTCCTTCGAGTGAGCCCTAGCGTCATGAATTTCAGCCAGGTCCTTGAACATTTGTGAGAGCTTCACTTTTGAGAAAAGTTTGTCAGCCCTGTCAGCCCCTAGGTCCCCAACATCATCATTCAGTCCCACATTTGTGTTCGGGATTATGGAGGTGAAAAGTTTAACCAGCCCTTGGACCAAAGTTAGCACCTTGTCCATTTTCTGACTCATTTCCTCCACAGTCTTTTTCAGCTCATTCAATTCTGTCTGCCCTGCCATTGAGGTGATCGGAGAATGCGGTGTGGTTTTGTGTAGTATGGGTGGCTCAGTATTGACAGTAAAGCAAAAAGTGAATTTTAGATGAGTCTCAGACGCATTTATGAAAAAGAAAGAACATGTCATGTACGTGTTGTCGATCTTGATGTTGTCCTAAGATCTAACCCAACTTGGTCTCACTTAAGACACTACACAGATGGTTTCCAACAATCACGGGTAGATTGTTTAGCAGGATTAGACCCAACGCCTTTATTATGTCCATCCAAGACAAAGCAATAAGATTGCTGCAACTAGCGTTCCCAGACCGGGGGCAGTTTGGGCACGACGAACACCGGAGGTATCGCAAACTCTGTGTATTTAGAGTCTCGTAGAGTGTCCTAAGGACCTACCATGGTTCAAATCTCACTTTGGACGTGGCACAGATGACTTTCGACAATCCGGGTAGGTCATGTCAGGTAGGTTAAATTCCGAATGGTTCGAAATCAGAGCCAATCTCCTTATCTTGACCATCCGAGACAGAGCAATATGACTGTCGGAATCCAGATACCAATGTTCCTTAAGGCTAGACTGAACCAGGGGAGCCGTATGGGCACGGAAAACGCCGGAGGTATCACAAACTCCATGGATTTAAGGTCTCCTAGAGATTGCCTCGATCCTCAGCGTTTCTTTTAACAATGTATCATTTGATCAGGAATGACAAGTCTCGGGGGATAGCAAAACAAATTAAGTCCCAAACATTTTTCATTCGAAGTTTCGATTTTGGTTTTAGAAATCGTTTGGCGTAAATGACATGATACTGTAACCGAGGCAGCGTAGGCGACATGGCGCCATTAGCCTAAGTGGTGTAAGTGACTTGGCACAGTAACCTGGATGGTGTGAGTATCACGGCATTGTAGCTCAATTGTTTCTTTAATCCATTGAATTCTTGATTGCAAAATGTATTGACGACTTAACAAATTTTTACATCCCCAAGGCTATATCGTTCCAAGGATCATTTGATTTAGACAACGTGCATGTAATTAGACACACGACTCTTCATCGGGTCTTGGCAATCTTTTCAGACCACAGGGCGAAGGAGAGAAGGGCGAAGGACGAGGCAGGAGTGTGTGCGAGTCCCAGAAGACAAGTAGACGAGTGTCTAGTGGGCAGACCATGTGCATTGAAGTGCGATGATATGACACGTGAGCATAGTTCTAACAAACGAGTCACTGTCTCAACTTTGGAAGGTTCTATGCACATAAGTCGTCGTTGTTGTCACCATCCTAATTTCCTGCAGACCTACCTCAGCTCCAAATCTCACTCAGGATATAACTGTACCAAGGGTTTCAGCAGCCACGGGTAAGTCGTGTCAGGCAGGTTAAATTCCGAATGTTTCGGAATCAGAGCCAATCTCCTTATCTTGACTATCCGAGACAAAACAATAAAGCTGCCGGAACCTAGATACAAGCACATCCTAAGGCTAGATCCAGATCAGAGGGGCCGTTCGGGCACGGCGAACACCGGAGGTATCTCAAACTCTATAGATTTTAAGTCTCTTAGACTCACAGAAAACGGTTTTAAAAAAAAAAGGTTACCTCGATCCTCAGAGTTTTTTTTTTTTTTGACAATATATCCTTTATAAACAATGAAGTTTAAGAAATGTCAAAACAAACTAAGTCTTCATTTTTTTTTTTCAAAGGCTCAATTTCTATTTTTGAAATGACGTGGTAAAAATAACGCGGTATTATGACCAGGTGGCATAAACGACGTGGCGCTATTAGCCTAAATGGTGTAAGTGCCACATCATTAATATTTTAGTCATTCTATTTTTATTTTTTTTTGGTATTTGAACATTTGATTGAAAAATGTATTGAAGATTTAGTAAGAATTGATTTCCCTCAAACGCGTCATTTTAAGGACTAACTAGTATTAAGCAACGTGCGTCCCATGGGGCACGACACTTCATCGGGTGTTAGCAACCTCCTAAAGACCGTGGAACCTAGAATTATTCTAAAAGGCGGATTAGCATACCGGTTTGTATGTGGCCTAACCTATAGCCTGCACGAGTGCGTGATGTATGAATGATATGCATCTACAAGAAAAAAAATGCATATGAACAGGATATATCACATAAGTCCTAACTATGGGTTCCTGTCCTAGTTGGGAAGGTTCTACGGCTATATACAAGTGCAGAAGTCTGGTTTTGGTTTCAAAAGGGGTTCCCCGGACTAGAGCCAAGATGTACTACCCCATGTCAAGTGTATTGCAAGACAATGGTCGAACAGCACGATGGCCCATCACAGTCGAGGGTTGCTAGGCATCTCGGGAGAGCTTGTCACCGGTAAACTGGGTAAGATAGCCGAAACACACTAGCGAGACTTGTGCGGTGCATAGTGTAAAAAAAAAAAAAGGTTAAGATTTTCAAATGATTTTAAATCCCCAAGAAAAATGCTTTTCAAGCTTGGCTCTTTTGATTATTCAATACTTTTTAATCTTTTTTTTAAAAAAAAAAGCACAAGTAAAGTATTGAACAAAAGTCCCCAGCAGAGTCGCCACTGTGGGCTCCCGCGCCTGAAAGTGCTAACTCGAAGAGTCGCCACCCGGATTTTTGAGATGGATAATCCGAGAAACCGAGAGCTTGATTTGAAAAAGAAAGGCTTTTGGTCTAGCGAAAACGTTGAGATCTTGGATCCGGGAGCCACGTTACGAACGGAAAAGGTTTTGTTAAAAAACACCCCGCTCGCCCGGTAAAAACCGGTCTCTACTAAACATTTTAAATGGGAGATTTAATACCATTTGAAAAACTTAACTTTAAAACATGTACGGGAAAAGGACACGGGATTAAATATAACACATTGACGTGCTTGTGGTGCAAACTGCATAAAATGATATGAATGGTATGAACAGATGTAATGAAAATACTCCCCAAACTGTCTGGATCACAACCATGTTGGGCACGGCACACTGCGATGCCGTGTGCGGCATTTCAATATGCCGTGCGTGACTTACTTCTTGCTGTCAGACTGTTACAAGCGTTCAAAATATCATTCAGCCCACTGTTTTCACCGTACACCTTTTAAAAGACTCATCAAAAGCCACATAATGACCAGATCATCCAAAAAAAATTATTATTTTCTCAAAACATGATCCCAAAATAGTTTTTAACGTGTTTGATCATTCGGGATGATCTATAAAACCTTGTTTGAGAGCCAAAACATGGCTTGTAGATATGATCTTACTTTTAAAGAAATAAGAACAGTTAACAGCAGAAATAAGCAGTTACAACAAAGAGTACCTCCGATCCAGACAGCCTGCTTACAATAACATCAGTAACCAACATGCCGTGCGCTTAACATGATACGCCGTGCGATGCCCGGGTGCATCGCACGGTGCAACCAACACACCGTGCGGTACACCTGTCTACACATTCTAGAATCAATTTGTTTTTATATGACAAAACAAACCATAGGTCCGTAAAATAGTTTGTTATATTTTTCGAATCTTTGAAAAATGATTTATGAGACCCATTTGTTCATCTTATCATGTAAAATAATGTTAAAAGTTTTTTGGAATGTTGAAAGATCTCATGACGTAAAAAAATTGACTTTTAACATGAAACTTGAATCTAGAATGTACCCGCACGATCTTTACGCAATATTAACCGAAATATGAAAAGAAAAAGCAAAAAAAAAAAGAAAAGAAAAGAAAGACTTTGAATGTAAAGCTCGTTTGAGACCCAAACTCGGTATAGAAAGACCGAGAAGGGCCTCGATCGGCTCCCCTCAAGGCTAAATGTAGTTTAACCCAAGGAAATTGAATTATACCTTTTGATCGAAGATTGGATGTGCTTGAAGGTGGAGGAATAAAAGTTGATTTGGATTGAGCTTGAGAAACTTGAGAGCAAATGCGTATAGAGAGAGAGATGTGTGTAGTAATGATGGGTGCAAGAAGTTATAGAGAGAGAATCAAAAGGAAGTATTTTTAGAGAGAGAGAATGAGAGCAAAAAAATGGCAGAGTAACTTTACTTGGAGTTGAAGGGGTACTTCTCAACTAGAGAGGGGGTGTATTTATAGGCAAAAGAGCCAAGGATGATCACTAAAAGAGGGGAGGTGACTTCTGGGCCGAATAAAACTCATTTTCGGGCACAGACGCTCCTCTTGCAGGCGTGGCCGACAGCTTTCTGCGACTGTCAGAACTTTTTCACACGGTGCCGTGCGACGTAGTGGAGTCCCGTGCGAGAGAGTGATTTTTTGAATTTTTTAAGGTGCCATGCGCCCTTTTGAAATGCGGCGCGCTATGTGAATCAACACAGCACACTGAACTTCGCGAGGACGCCCCGGACACTTCCAAACTCGGATTTGGACGCGGTTCGAAGCGTTGGAAAGCTCGTCAAGTCCTCTTTCTAACCCAATTGGTTTCACTCGAAGCCATTTTATACATTGAAATGTGTGCCCATTTTACCCTCAGTGTGTCATGAAAAAAGTTATTTTTGACAAAGTAAACGCATCTTTCTCTTTTGCAATTAAACCGAGGGCCACCCTACATTGTTGAAAAGAGGTTTTCTTAAGGTTAGAGAAGGAGTAGCAAAGGAGCAACAATCCAAGCCTCGAAGGTATATTTTTCCTTATTTCATCATCGGGGAAACTTAAAGATTATTCAGAGGTCCAGATTGGGGTGTCTACAGAGCTGTACACCTTGGAGGCTTTTGGAGCCGATGAGCTGGTTAGGATGGAGGAGCAGTCGGAGCTGTAGTTAGGAGCCTTAGTTTCCCTTCCTTATGTAAATATTGAACTCTGTGGCGGTATGTGATATAATAATGAGCCAGACTCTCTTTAAGTTTTCAATAAAAATGTTTACTTAACGTACCCAAAATTCGGGGCGTTATAATATTACTGACACTCTCGAGGTTTTCCTTAAGTACAAATGCCCCATTCAAGTTTGGAAAATGATTTTCTATCCCCTGAGATTTAGTACTGCATTTTAATTACTGTTGAGTACTTTCCAATCGCTAGTCAACAATTATGTCAACTCGTAAAACTTTCAAAAATATTGTCATTTTAACTATCAAAAAAACTATGGATACCATTTGGGGTAACAAAATGTACACTGAATTGTGCGAGATCCACCTCGAGGCCTGACACAAATTATCGGAGCTGATCAATCTGTTTAGAATATGTTTTTAAGGGTTATCAAGAAAATCAGCTTAATAGAATATCGGTAAGGACTTGGTCAGTTGGTTCAATTTTTTGGTAGGGACCGAAACTTCAATGAATTGATCAAGCCTTTATTAAAACGATGACCCTTAAAATCTCATATTTTGAACAAATTGTCGAGCTCCGATAGTTTGTATAGGACCCCGAGGAGAGGTGTACCCATAGTTTTTTTAAGTTAAAATGGGAATCTCAAAAGTTTAAACAGTTGGACATAAGTGTTGACATAACTAATGGTTAGGGTGTAATTGAAATGCAACACGAAACCTTAGGGGGTCGAAAATCATTTCTCAAATTTCGAGCGGACATCTTCAGTGACATTTCCCCTTTATTTTAACGATCCATTTAGGGTTTTTTTTTTTTGTCAATCGGTATGAGAGATCATTACATCATATATGAAGTACAAAGTACAAATTACGGGATACTATATCTGTTGTGTAAGAGTCCACGAGATAACCAAGCCCAAGAACTAAACTAACAGTATAAATAAGCCTAACTCAACTACAAGCCCTATTAAGGGGAAAACCCCCACCCCCACCCCCAAAAAAAAAAAATAAAAAATCCACACGCAGATGGGAAGACTCGAACTCCTAAACTCCTAGAGAGGTGCAAGAGTCATGGCCAACCGAGCTAACTCAAGTTGGTTGATCAATTTAGGTTGAGATAGGGTGATGTTTTGAATAGCAGATTATTCCCATGTATAAATATGTAACATGGGAAGGGACGAATCCATGAATATATCCTAGCCCCACCTGTTAATCATAATAGCAAAAGTTCATTTTTTTTAGTCAACCACAGTAAGATCGTACAAATTAAAGCATGCATTACTAACTACAAAAGTTTATAATGTGTACTTTAAGTTAAATTAGGTAAAAATAAGCAAAAAATCTCAAACAAAAATTTAAAAATATGTTTTAAATGAACATCGACAAGTTTTAAAATGATCGATCTAGTTTTGTTAATGACTTTATTTTAAATTATTTCTCCCAGACGGTTAAAAATAAAGATAATTAAGAAAGAATAACTCCAAATAAACAAACAGCTTGTAAAGCAACAAATATAAATGCACTATATGATAAAATTAATTCTATGTGTATTTTCGAGATATATTCAAGTGTGTATGTTTATATATTAGCACATCTTCATAATTATGCTAATTTATACAAAATATATTTAAAAATATTTTAATTTCGAATGGGAGCACGTGCCCCCCTTTAGATCCTTCTTTGAACATGGGTGAAACTGTTTGAGGACACCGCGAGTAAAGAAATATAATTCTACAAATTCTCATTGAAATAATTTTGAATTTATCAAACTGTTTCAAGACTCTGCTGAGTAAAGGTGATTCTATCATTGTTGGTTAATTATTTGGTAGTTTTGTTGTTGTTTTTGCCAAACACCGTTACTCGGATTTGACCTTGTAAGAGCATCCCATTGTAGTAAGGGTGTAGATAACCAAATTTAACAACAATGCTCAAAAAAACCTCACATTGTAATAATCAAAGTTAAAAGTCTTTTAACAAATAATCAAATTTCACTCATTCTATAACCAAACTTAACAATTTTTACCAATAATCAAAACACAATAACCAAATTCAAAACTCAAAAACACTCCGCAATGGAATTGTCTCGTCAAGACGAATAATTTGGTGTGGTCGAGTACGTGATTGTAACTCGTTTGCGATTAGACAAATGTGCATTGTGTATTGCGGGATTTTTTTGGTTAGGGATGCAAAAATAATCAGTGTGGAAGTAGAGGTAGTCAAGTTTGATTATGAACTAAATGGATAATCAAATACTGATGTGACACATTTTGATTATTGATTTTGATTATTACCATTGCGGATGTTCAAATAGTAAGAGTTATGGTATTTTGAAACTTACACTACATTTGATGGAGTTAGGAGGGCTGTTGTGCCTAAGGATAGGAGCCTGCTGTCCTAGGGCAAAATGATATCGTCCCGAGCCTGGAAACTTGATCCAAAACATTCACTTCAAAGATTTCATTGTGTACTATGGCCCTACAAAAAATCAAGTTGATTGAACATCGATAACTTGGTGAACGAATCGTTTGTTTTAAGTGCTATTAGCAATGTCTAAAATATTTATCCAAAAATTCAGTCAAAAATAGTGATTCGTTCACTAGGTTATCGATGTTTGATTGACTTGATTTTTATATACAGCCATAGTAAGCAATGAGATCTTTCAAGTGAACGTTTCAGATCAAGTTTTCGAGCTCGAGACGATATCGTTTTTTCCCATAACACTAGACTGATATCCCTCGAGGTACAGCAGCCCCCAACTACATATTTGATACGGTGGTGCCAGGAGTTGTGGGCCCACAATTGTTGAAGTTGATGTCAATGGGCGATATTTTTTTTATGCACTGTAGTTAGCTCTAAATGTAATTTGATTAATTCACGTACTTCTGTTCTTCAATTTATAAACCTCGATATTTTAAAATAACTTTATAAAAGTAGATTTTCAAAAGTCTCATGCGAGTTTGTTTCACTGGCCGGTCACGTACTTTAACCTTTTGGATTGGGTTGTGACCTAAGTCTCATAATACGTGTGCAAATATGAATGCGAGCGTAAAAACCGTCATCCTCAGCCAAGTAATAAGATATGGAAATAGAGGTTTGCATACATGCACCCCCTGACTCCACCCCCTCTTTCGAAATATCCCTGCAGCCTGCGCCCCAGAAATACCCCAACCCAATTTTCTCTTATTTCTCATTTATTTATTTAATAATTTTTATATATTTTTTTTCTTTTATTTATTTAATATTATTTAAGTGTTTCGATTTTCAATCCGGTTGAATCGGTACAAAGATCTTATTTTTTGTTATGATTTTATCTTCAATTGTCAAAATGAATTTTTGGCTCTAAGGCCTTTTAACGAGAACCGTAAGGCTCCTTATTTAGTTTCAGATCTTTCTTAGGGTGCTCATTGAAAGACTTTAGAGCCAAAAATTTATTATGACCATTTAGAATAAAATGATAAGAAAAATAAGATCTTCATACCAATTCAAACGAATTGAAAATTGGAACACTTATTTTTTTTCACACCATTTATATATTAAAAAATATAGTTAAAAATTTAAGTATTTCAATTTTCAATCTGTTTGAACCGATATAAAGATCTTATTTTTTGATCATTTTATATTAAATGGTCATAATAGATTTTTGGCTTTAAGGCCTTTCAATGGGCATTCTAGGAGAGCCCTGAAACTAAATAAAGAGTCTTAGGGTGCTCGTTGAAAGGCCTTAGAGTCAAAAATTCATTACGACCATTTAGGGTGAAATGATCAGAAAAATAACATCTTCGCATCAGTTCAAACGGATTAAAAATTGGAACACTTATTTTTTTTACATAGTTTATATATTAAAAAATATAGTTAAGAAATTAGGTGTTACGATTTTCAATCTGTTTGAACCGGTGCAAAAAACTTATTTTTCTGTTCATTTTATCTTAAATGGTCATAATGGATTTTTGGCTCTAAGACCTTTCAATGGGCACCCTTATATAGCCCTAAAACTAAATAAGGAATTTTAGGGTGATCGTTAAAAAGCCTTAGAGCAAAAAATTCATTACGACCATGTAGAATTAAATGATAAAAAAAGTAAGATATTCGCACCGGTTCAACTGAATTGAAAATTGGAACAATACATAAACGATGTATATTTTTATTTATTTATTATTCATTGTTAAGACAAATTAAAATAATATAAAATTCTTAGGCTCCCTTCTTTGAAACTTAACTTAAATCTAAAAATTGTCCTTATTTGAATTTTTTTTGCATTTGTTAGTTTTACGCCAAATTTTTGTGGGTTATTAATTCGTCTCGACGAAAAGAATCGGAAAAGTAATTTTTTTTTTTACTTTTACCCAAGTATTTTGCTAAAAAGTGATTATTTCTCAAAATACTTGGGTAAAAGTAAAAAAAAAAAACTATTTTTTTAATTCTTCTCGTCAAGATGAATCAATAACGCAAAACTAACGAATGAGAAAAAAATTCAAATAAGGACAAAGTTTCCAAATACTATAAGTTAAGTTCAAGAGAACGGAGCCTTAAATATAAAGTCAAATTTAAATGTAAAAAACATATTTTTGTTGAAAATATTATTTGAGTTAACCAAATTAAAAATAAATAAGTAAATAAATAAATGAAATAAATAAGATAATAGAATTAAGGAATTTAAAAAAAAAAAGAATTTAGTTAAAAGGGTGGGAGTTGGAGGCATTTTGATCTTCTTGGCAAGAGGGAGTGGGGGGCGGTGGTCGGGGGTTGGGAAAAGCAGCTCTCTTTGAGGACATGGTGAAATCTCACTTCCAGGGGGAACAAGCTTAGAAGAAGTGGGCAAAGAAGTCAAAATCAGCACGTCCTTGTCAAACCACCATAAAAAGGAATGAATTCCGCTCGTTAAAGAATTACCAGACGTCTTTGCAAGGATTGAGAGCAGGTGCGAAGACCATTTTGAAAGATTATGTGACCAAGGTCGTGACAACAACCCTTTTAAAAATGAAAACTTAAAAAGTAAAACAATTAACAAACCAAATAGGATGGATAAATATTTTCTTAATGTTCTAACGTGGGTAACTACTAAGTGCGTGAATTGAGAACAGAAGCGACCGATTAAACTATTTCCAACGAAGAGAAGCTGGAAAGGCCTGAAAATGAAGATGAAGATGAAGATGATGGATCTATTTTATTTTTTTACCATAAAGGCTTCGAATAGGTATGGGCCAGTTACAAAAATGCTCAAGGAAGGTGGTGTTGGGTTGGGGAATGTTGGGCTTCAGGTTGGTGAGCCCATTTGATAATGAATCAATAACTAGCCCACTATCACAACCTAGATAAATTTTCTTTTTCCCCGGTGGAAAAATCAAGGCCTCTGTACACAAAATAGGAAAAAGAAATTGAAAAATAGAGTGCCAAAAATTGAAAGAAAGGTTGAATAATCTTGATGTTCGTCCAACTCCGGAGAAAATGTGCGTTTTGTCTCTCTCTCTATTTGAATTCTATTTTGCATTGTATAAATCGCGACTTTGTTTGCCTTTTGCTTTATAAGTTGTCCTCAGAATACTATTAATCTTTTTGTTGCACTTTGAGGATAGATCGCTGACTACAACAATTTTTTGTGGTTTAGCAAGTCTTAAAAAAAATTAATAAAAAAGAAAACGGTAAATATTGCCTAACTAAATAAGCCATTTGGTTTATTTTTTTTGTCCTTATTCAATTTTTTTTTTGCATTTGTTAGTTTTTCGTCGATTTTTTGAGAATTATTGCTTTGTCATGACGAGAAGAATCTAAAAAGTATAAAACTACGATCGAAATCCAATTTTTTTTAATAAAGACGAAAAAATTGACTTATTGGCTTATTTTCATCTTTATTCAAAAAAAAAAAGATTTTGATCATAATTTTTTACTTGACGAGAAGAATCTAAAAACTAAAAAGTATAAAACTACGATCGAAATCCAATTTTTTTTGAATAAAGACGAAAAAATTGGCTTATTGGCTTATTTTCATCTTTATTCAAAAAAAAAAAAGATTTTGATCATAATTTTTTACTTTTTAGATTCCTCTCATCATGACAAAGCAATAATTCTCAAAAAATTGACGAAAAACTAACAAATGCGAAAAAAATTTGAATAAGGACAACAAAATAAGCCAAATGGCTTATTTAGCCGAATGAGCCCTAAAAGTCCTAAGGAAATGGGAAAATGTAATACCCGTCCCGGATATTTAGTGTATAGTTAAATTTTGAATTGAATTATATGTTTACGAGGTTGAACTGCATGTACTAAAAGCTCGAGGGCCTTGTATGTGATTTGTGGGTTGAAGTATAAGTTGTATATGGTTTTGCTTGCGGAGGATGATTTTCCTTGTTGTGTTAACAAGGGGAGAAATGTCTCCCATTGCCCTTATCATTAGAGAGAGAGAGAGAGGAATAGCTACGGGATGATTCTTCTTGGCTTGGATTGAAGTCTTGACTTGGTAAGTTCATGTTCTCTTTACTTAATTTCATGTCCTTTATGTTGGATACCATGATTTAGAGGTTAAATTCATGATCTAATTGTTGGTTCTAGGAAGAACTTGGGTTTGGGTTAAAACCCATTTGAATCTTTTGGTTTTCATGTTTGAAACTTGCTTTGATTCATGAAATTTGATGTTCTTGGAGTAGCCATTGAGTTCTAAGAGTTTGAGCATGATTTTGTGAAGTTTTGGATGAGATTTGAGTTGAGAAAAGGTTGGGAATTGTTGGATGAATAAGCTGAATTTTAGCTGAAAATCCAGTTGGTACCTGTACCACTTTTTGGTGGTATCGATACCAGCAGGACATAACTGAAACATTTTGTGTTGATTTTGTGTTGGTACCTGTACCAAGTTTTTGTGGTACTGGTACCTCTCAGGTAATTTTTCAATAGCGGTTGTGAAACTTCGGACGATCATATCTTTTTCATCCGGACTCCGTTTTGGGCAAATTATTTATCAAAATTGATGTACTAAAAACGTACTTTCTAATGGCGGTGGTTTCATGACCTAATTCCAATCCTAAAAAAAGTTATGGTTAGAATACAGTGAAATAGATATAAGTTTCTATACAGATTTTAGGGGTTAAGTTATACTCGAACTTAATGTATGTTTTGGTACACATATAGATCTTTGAGATCGATATGTTTGTATAGGTTTGTATTTGTTGGGCAATTTTTAATACCTAGTTAGCTTTGCAACTCAATATTAAATATCCGTTTGAATGTCTTAGGGGATGTATGGTAGCTTGGTTAACCTTTTGACATATGTTAGCTTGGTAAAATGTTATGCGGTGTTATCATACATTTGTTTGAACATTCCAATGGAGTGTATGCTAATATGAGTTAGCTTGTGACTAGGTAGCGAGCTGATCAAATGGAAGGTGCCGAAACTGTAAGTTTGGCATACTCCAGTTGTAACGACCCTGATTTTTGGTAAATAAAAATTTCGTTAAATATTTGAATTTTATTTTAATTACTTGGATTTGCTTTGAAAATTTCTTTTTAGTCCTTAATAATCCATCATAATTTGATTTGAGACTTTTAAAATTATATCTTTTTAACATCGGACAAGTTAGTCTTTTTCCAGGGCAAGTATATTTTCCTAATGAGTAAATAATATCCGTAAATTATATTTATTGGCTAGAAATCCTACTTGGCAAGTAGAATTAGATTCCAACTAAGAGGTTAACCAAACCAATTGGATTCCAAGTCTAGTTAGACCTTTCTAGCCATTATTGAACCATATGAACCATCCTAATTCCTAAGTGAACCTTTTCACCCACCCTTGAACCTAGTGAACCTTTCCAACCTTAGACTAGGCAATCATTGCACTTTCTTGACTAGTCAATTGAAGACTTTATTCTTCATCATTCTATCTTCCAAGTGCATCTTTTCTCTTTACCCATTGGACCATAGTTATTAGGGTAATTTTTGCCCTTTGGGTAAAAGAAATAAGTCTTAACCATATGGTGTTGTCATTTCAAAAGAATCATTATGCTTTCTTAGTCTAGTCATTTTCTTAGAAAGTGCATTGTCCTTATCTCCAATGAAAGGTCACTTTCAAAGAGATATTTCTTCCAAAGGATATTCCTTTTCATCATTACCTCTTTAACCATTGGTCAATAATTGCTAGGAAAAATTTTATCCCTTGTGTAATAGAAGTTAGTCTTTCCATGATCCAATAAGTACATAGATTTGACTAGACAAGTCAAAACCAAATCCCATCATGTTGCTTCCATAAGTAGTATTCCTAGATTTTCGTAAGAGTTCATGCATGCAAGCCTAGAAAGAATAGCCTTAACCTAATTACCCTCCTAGGCTTACTTTCCTAGGTTTTCTCTAGATACATATATATATGTGTATATATATATATATATATATATATACATATAGGGAATGGTTCAATGAACACCCTAATAAAACACCCAACGGGGACACCCAAAATCTCAATCTGATAATTCCCGATTAAATTTTTATGATCTGAACCGCTCATGTGTGCAGAATGTGATTTTAAGGGTGTTCGCGAGAAATTAGCAAAAAAAATGACCGGGAAAGGCTTGATTTGAGCAGTTTTTATTTGAACCGTTCAATAAATAATTGTTCAAAACTGTTCGGATCAAGCCCTTCCCGGTCATTTATGTTGCTGATTTTTAGCGTGTACCCTTAAAATCACATTCTGATCACATTGAGCGGCTCGGATCATCAAAATTTGATCGGGAACCATGGGGTGTTTCTTTAAAGGTGTCACAAGTACATATATATTATATATATATATATATATATATATATATATATATATATATATACATATATATATGTACATATATATATATATACATATATACATATATATATATACATATATATATATATATACATATATATATATATATACATATATATATATATGTATATATATATACATATATATATATGTATATGTATATATATATATATACATATATAAGAGGCCGAGAGAGAGAGGAGAGAGGGAGGCCGAGAGAGAGAAAGGTGCATGTGTGTGCTTTGAGGTTTGTACACTTGCACAAGCTACCTCTCTAGCCCTATTCTAGCCTTAAGTCCAATTGACTTGACAACTCATTCTAGTCTTTCTCAAGTATAGAATCCTAACCCTAATCATCCTAGATTGCTTCCAAACTAGCCTTTGATTACCCTAGGATTTGATTTCAAACCTAGACCTAAGAATAACTAAACATGGAAAGCTATACTCTAGCCTAATCAAACCCTACATTAGACGTGTAAGACTTGCCAACCTAGGTTATGATCACCTAAGATTTACCCTAGAAAGCCTAAGATCCTACTTGCCTAAAATAGCCTTAAGCCTAAATTTGGATTTGACAAGACTTGGCATGCTTTCAAGCATGAAATGACAAGACAATGGAGCAAATCCATTGGGGGGAGAGAGAGAGAGAGAGAGATATGGCCGGCCATGTAGGGAGAGAGGGAGCCAAGTTTTTGCTATAAATAGGACCCCCCCTCATGCCATTCAACTCACACCTTCAAGCCTTCCAACTTCTCTCTCTAGAATTCTTAAGTTTGTGCTTTGTTCTTCTTGTTCTTGAGTTCTTCCTAAGTTCTTCAAGAAACTCTTCCTAAGCCGCCACTAAACCGCCACTCGACCACCCTTTCGATCCAAAAAGTTTAGAAAGTTTAGTCAAGATTTAGTTTCGAGAGAAATCTTCTCTTTCGAAGCTACCGTAAGCTTTTTCATAGGAAGTTACTCCGTTTGATCGCCGACGTACCTTCTTTCCTCCGTAGTCTTCACTACCGCCAAGAAGAACGGTAGATTATCCTTACACTCTAATCCTAAGTATAGATATTATATGATCATGTAGATTAATCTTTAACCATTATCTCTACGTATATTGTATGTTGCTTGTATGATTGAAACACATGCGAAATTGAAAATGGTTTTACTAAAGTTTTGAAAAGGATGGGGAGTATGTTGTACACCCCGATTTTATTTCCCGAAAAAACATGTGTTATTTTGAACTTCCCTAGAAAGGAGAAAGAATGGATTTTGTTTCAAACATAATTGGAAGTATTTTGTATTTTGATCTTTGAAATGATTATGAGCATGAATACATGTTTTGCTTGCATTACTTGTAGTTGTGTGAAAGTATAAGTGGTATCCACTCCAAAGGTGTCCGTACATGTGGCGTTATGCTTAAGTGGTGAATTGAACTTGATAAGTAATATAGAGCTGGATGAGCTTACTAGTTTAGTTTCAAGATTATCATGAATGATTTATACTTGCGTGGGAAGTCCTACCGCGGAGTCGTTGGATGAAAACGAGACACAGAAATCAAGGAAGTTAGAAACATGACATCTAGAGTGTGTTAATGACAAGGTGTATTTTGGAAAATCGTAATATGGCAGGACTTGCCCATTGTGAGTGTGTGTGAGCATGAGTAAAATATTTTTGAAACACATATACCAATGAGAATGATATATGTGTGTGTGTTCCAATGGAAAACCGGAGCAGCGGAACCATTGTGAGGTTGTGTGCGTTCCCATGGGAACCCGGAGCAGCAGAACCATGGTGAGGTATGGCTTGGTTATCCGCAGAGAGGAGCCAATGCTAGTGTGTGTGTAGACACCCCAATCCGAACCACAGAGAGTCTTTCTCCACCCCAATGATAAAATAAAGAAAATGGTACCTTTATGAGCTTGCATAAGGGATTCTCCTCAACCCAGAAAGCCCAGATAAACCAAACAAGCCAAAAAGACCTTGGACTGGACCTACAAACGCCACATGGAACACTTCTACATCGCGTGGCATATCAAAATTCAATACACCGCGCGCGATCATGAGGTAAACCGCACGGCATTTCGGGCAAAGTTCTGACTGACTCAGAAAGCTGTCGGCCACGCCAATTTGAGCCACAGCTGCTGAATGGCTCAGCTGAAAACACACTTCTGTCCCGCCCAGAAAATACCTCCACTATTTGAATTTAAAATCCTTGGCTTTTTGCCTATAAATACACCCCTCCACTCAAGAGAAAGGGGCTCCCCTTTTAGCTTTTGGCACTCTTGCTCCATAAGCTTGCTCTTTCTTACCTCCACATTCATTTTCATTTCCAAGTCTTGAAGATGTCATTCCCAAAAGACATTCTTCGAGCACTTTAACCCACTTTCCCATCATCATTGAAGTTAGTCTCTTACTAACTTTGAGACCTCATCCCCCAAAGACACTTAACCCCCTCACACTCACACCTTTCTTTCCTCACCCAAGCTTTTCCCCTCCATATTCTTCACCATCGGTCCTCATTTTGCATCCATCATCCTCGATCAAGCTCAAGACTAAAGGTAAAACTAAGTTTCCTTGGGCTAGGCTCGGTCCTGGCCCTGAGGGGACTTTTCTGTTGTCAGATCTGACCCCTTTTGGTTAGGTCTTGGCTTAAAAATCATTTCCTGACAATAAAACAACTGTTGCGCTAAGGTTACCATGCCGCGTGACTGTTCATTTAGTCGCGCGGCATAATGATCTTTAGCGTGCGGCCTTTTATTCACTGCTATTTTCTCGGTCAAGCTGTCTGGATCTGGGTTATTACTTGTTGGTACTGCTTGTGCCAGTTGCTTACTGTTTTCATCATTTTTAGAGTAAGACCATATCTACAAGTCATGTCCTATCTATTAAACAAGGTTTTCTCGATCATCTCGAATGATCAAACACATCAAAACTATTTTATGGTCATGGTTTGAAGAAATGGAAGTATTTTTGGGACGATCTGGCTGTCACATAACTTCTGATGAATCTTTAAAATGACGCACGCCAAAAACAATGTGCCAGGCGATGTCCTGAATGCTATTGATAGTCTGACAGCCTGACAGATATCACGCACGGTGCACTAAATGGCTGTGCGTGACACTACAATGTGCCGTGTATGAAATGACCACGGTCCAGATAGCTTGTTAAATAATTTTCATTTTATTCGCTTGCGTCACCCTTATCATTCCTGTACAGATAGCACCACACGCACGCCAATGTGATATATTTCCCATGTCCCTTCCCTGTTATTTGCTTTTATTAAAGAACTTAATTTTCCAAGTGATATTCAAGATCTCCCTTTTTTTAATAAAAAAAAATCAAATAGAGACCTGTTTCACCGGGCGAATGTGGTACTTTTTAAAGAAAAACCTTCCCCATTCGTAACGTGGCTCTCGAACCCAAGATTTCGACGTTTTCGCTAGACCAAAAGCCTTTTACAAATGAGTCCTTGGTTTCTCGGATCATCCATCTCAAAAATCCGGGTGGCGACTCTTCGAGTAGCGCTTCGGACGCGGGAGCCCATAGTGTGCCAATGGGAACTCGGTGCGGCAGAACCATTGTGAGAATACTTGGGAGACCAGAACGACGGAACCGAGGTTGGGTGTGTTAAAAGGTGATTTTCGAAATGTTGATTTGGAAGTGAAAAGGATTTTGGAAATGTTGATGATTATGGTGACACGGTCTACGATGAGTCGCGTAGGAGAAACTCAGATATCACCGACACCAATGATAGAATAGTGAATGTGGATGTGTCATTGTTAATGCCTTGTTAAACATATATGTGTTATTTAAATTCCATTGCTTGTGCCAGAGTTGGTATGCTGCTCTTTTACTTTGATATTGGTAATTTATGGGTTAGCGGGTATGGGATTACTCTGTTGAGTTTTCATAGCTCATGGTGTTACTGTTGTAACCCTGACATATTATATCGGTAGTGACGCTGGTATAATGTGTCAGACTTTGTAGATGATCAAGGTGAGTTGTACACCTTGGAGGCTTATGGAGCTGAGGAGTTGACTAGAATGGAGGAGCAGGCAGAGCTGTAGTTAGGAACCCTAGAACCCGTCATTTGTGTAAATATTGAACTCTTGTAGGTGTTTTGTTGTAATAATGAGCCAGACTCCATTTGGTTTTATCAATAAAATGTTTATTTAACGTACCCTTAAATCAGGGGCGTTACACCAGTCGAATTGCAGGTGAGTGTGTTTGATATGGTTCTTCTCAATATGATATTGTTGTGGTGGTGAGTGTATATCTTGCTAATCATAGTTTAGCTTTTGATATGGTTATCTTTAATGAGATATTGCTGTAGTGGTGAGTGTATATCGTGATAATTGATGATTTAGCTATTAATATACATGCATGATGATATGCATGCTTGGAGATTGTATATCATGCTAACCGAGGTTTAGTTATTAATATGCATGTGGTTGTGTGTTGATTGTACCCGCGAAAGGATTGTGGAGTGAGTCATACCAAGTCATGGCATTGTGCTGTCTAATTAACGGTGAATGAGAGCTTGGTGTGCGGGACACAATACCTTGGGTACATGGGAATGTGGTAAACGTGCCACTGCATGTTGTGTGATTTACTTTCACTCCTGTATTCTCTACATTACTTACATGTGGATGCTCGTTGAATATTATTGTTGTGTTTGGAGGATGCGGTGGTTATAACTGTTATATACATTTGACTATTTCAGTTATGTTAGTGGATTCACATTCATGTTGATATTCCTTCGGATATAGTGGTATATTATTGAGCATTTCTATATCTCACACTTTGGCTTTCCTTTTTGGTCTGCCAGGTAGCAAGTTGCTTAGAGTGAGTCCACTATTGGTCATCGTGTTGAGGAGTTTTGGGCTAACCTTGGATGTTGTGGATGGTCGAGCTTGTTGTAGAGGTTGATGAAGAAGTTGATTTATTTAAGTTGTAATTAAGTCGTTGGTAGACATGTTGAAGTTTGAAATTTTGTAGAGTATTGTAATCGAGGTTGTGATTGGTTGGTCGATACGTTGACTCAATTTTATGTTAAGGTGATAAGTCTTTCGCTGGGTGTTTATTTCTGATAGGTTGTGAGGTGTGGTTTGGTCTTCTGAGTGGAATGCCGCGTGGCTGCGCTGACTCGGGCCCACTTTGGGTGGGGCAGGGCGTGACAGAAAATTGCTAAAGTCCCTATTGTTTGGGACGGGGGGGTGGGCAAAAATTTGTTGCCAAAACCACAAATCCAAAAAGGGAAGGAAAAAAAATTTATTGGCATCAAATGTGAGTCCGATTTTGTTCACCCTCGCTTAATGAGGGTGAACATTACCCTCACTTTGATTGACTCTTTCTAACTCCTATGTCCTATCAATTTTAACCATAGTTAGCATTAAAAGCCTAACAAATATGGAAATAATTGAAATCTACTTAATTAGTATATGGAAAATTGTTTCCTAGAATAAAGGGCAATTTACCTCTAGGTCCAGAAAATAGAAAGTAATTCCCACCAAGTCTCCTCTAATTAACGAAACACTAAAACCCTATGAAAGTGCCTAAAACCCCAAATATTGAAAGTGCCTAACCCCTAGGGCACCCTATGAAAGTGCCTAAACCTCAGAGTACCCTATAAAAGTGCCTAAAACTCTAGGGTACCCAATAAAAGTGCCTAAATCGCTAAAACCTTATAATAGGAAAGTGCACCCTAAAACTCCTATGAAAGTGCCTAAACCTAAGCCCTAGGGCTCTATGAAAGCACCTAAACCTAAACTTTAGGGTACCTTAAACCCTAGGGTATCCTAAAATCTAAAATCTTAAAGTACCCTAAAACCCTAGGGTACCCTAAAACCCTAAAATCCTAGGGTACCCTAAGATTTTAGGGTACCCAAGGGTACTAGGGTACCCATTAGGGTACCCTAAAACCCTAGCATACCCTAAAACCCTAGGGTGACACTTCTATTAATGATAAATGTATTTTTGTAAAAGTGGACTTAGTGGTAATTAAGTACTTCATCTCTCCTTAATGGGAATTAAGTGTCACTTTTCTGTACTTAGAGGTAATTAACTCTAGAATAAATCGGATTTTCTACGCCCATTAATTTAGTATTCTTTTTTGTTCTTTCTAGTTTTGTTATTTTTCTTCTATTTTAACATTTATATTGAAACAACAAATCTAGCCCTGTGATATTTTTTCCCTTAAAATGGGGAGTCGTTAAACTAAAGCTCGTTGAAAAAACGCCCCTAAGAGTTTAGCTTGGCATAAAAGAATAATTCTCTTAATCATGTCAAATCATAAACATATCATACATTTCTCCACGAAAGGCGATTTGGGTGACGAAGGGCGATTTGGGCGACAGGGCTCGTTAGGATTCTCTCGCTGAATTCTGCTGAATCATCTTTCACACCCCGATGGCTTCTTCTGGTAAGAATTTTGATGCTTTTTTTCCTCCATTAGGGCTGTCTTCTTCTACCTCTGCTTCAAAGCTAGAGTTACCTTGTAAATCGATTTCATTGCTTTCGAATAATTCTCTACATTGTGGTTCGATTCCTATTTTGGTGAATGGTTCTGGTACTAGTGTTGATAATCAAGGGGTTTCTAGATCTGTGGGTCGCGTTAATTTGCTTGATTTTTTGGAATCTGTATCTGTCCTGAACTCTGATCATCTTGAGATTCAAGCAAATCACACTCCAATAGTTAAACAGATTAAGGGGTTGAATACGGAGGTTAGGGCACTAAGGGATGAACTTGATTCGAAGAATAAGTTGATTGAGTCTATGTATGGTTCTGATTTTGTTTTACCTTGGGGTGTGGAGATGGGACCTTCATAGAAAGATAAAGTTGCCCCTACTGGTGTTAGAAGTATTAGAATGAATTTTCAGTATTTTCCTCCTACGATGGAGGGGGAAAGGATTACAGTATCCCTACCTAGTGCTGTGGAAGCACAAGGGGCTATGAAATGGAAGGATTGTCTAGTTGAGCATTTTGTGGATAAGAAGATCCCCTTCCTTGCTGTTCGTTCTGTTGCTTTCAAGAAGAGGGTTGATTATGGTCTAGTTGATGTTCTTTCTAATGACAAGGGTTTCTACTTCTTCCAATTTGGGTCAAAAGATGCTTATCGACAAATTGTTGAATCTGGTCCATGGCACTTTGGTGGTCGATTGATGGTTCTTCAGATATGGCATCCTGATATTGAGTATGAGAAAGAGAGATTGGCAAAGTTACCTATCTGGATTCAGCTTTTTAATGTTCCTCTCCAGTTTTGGATTGCAGAGGGCTTAAGCTACATTGCTAGCTTTGTTGGTAAACCCCTTTATGTAGATGAGTTGACTGAAACTGCTAAGAGAATTAGCTATGCTAATATTTGCGTTGAAGTTGATGTCACTGCTTCTCTACCTCATTCAGTGGACCTTCTTACTGCATGTGGGAGGAAGGTTTCCATTACTATTAAATATCCTTGGAGGCCTTTAAAATGCGATTCTTGAAGGGTGTTTGGTCATGCTGAGTGCAACCAAAAGGTGGTGCAGCCTCTTGTGAAAGTAGTTGACATCCCTGATAAGGGATTGAATGCTCCTAGGGGGAGAGTGTGGGTTGTGAAACTAGGAGGGGGAGACTCTAACCCAACCCCATTGGCAGTTTTTGAGCCTGCTGTAATCAAGCCAGCTTCTATTGTTAGGGATATTCCATGTTCGAATCAATTTGAAGCTTTACAGTTGGGGGACTCTACTATTGACACTTCTGTAGGGGTTATGGGTGTAGAGGTTGTTGAGGTGAGTTTGGGTTCTGGTGATTCAGTTATTCAGGACTCCTTGGTTGGTGCTATTAATGGGTCTGATCCTAGTTCAAGCAAGGGTATGGAGATGGTTTACGATGATACTCTACCTGATGTTCTTGGGGTGGGTATGGCAGATCCTGATGCTTTGTTCCAGGCTTTGACTTCGAAGGACATGGAGAACATTCACAAGCCTAATGAAGGGAAGAACCCTAGGGCAGCTAGGAGGGGAAGGAAACCTAAGCAGCGGTGATCAAGCTCTCTTCCTGGAATGTTAGGGGTCTCAACAACCCCATTAAACAATGTGAGTTAGGAAGTTTATTCATTCTAATAGATTGTCTTTGATGGGAATTGTTGAATCTAAAATTAGACAGGAAAATATGGCAAGTGCCGTGAAGAAGTGTTTGCCTGATGGTTGGGATTTTGTTCACAACATTGGGACAGGTTCTATTGCTAGGATAATTGTGGTGCGGGACATTCAGGGTCCAAAGGTTAGTGTGTTAGCTTCCTCTGATCAAATGATGTTACTTTTTGTTCAGGTGGAAACTAGAATTTTCTCTCTCTCTCTCTCTCTCTCTGTTGTGTATGGTTTTAATCAAGTAGGTCCTAGAAGACAGCTTTGGGATGATCTAAGGTCTGGTTTTGCTTCTATTGGTGACCAACCTTGGATTGTTATGGGAGATTTCAATGTAGTTAGATGGCAGAATGAGAAGTCTAACTCTAGTCACTTTGATGTTAATGCTACGGGGGAGTTTAATAGTTGTATAGAGGATATTGAAATAGAGGAACTTACTTCAAAAGGCATGTGATTTACTTGGTCTAATAAGCAAATGGGTGTGGGACATTGTAGTTGTAGGCTGGACAGAGCTCTTGTTAATTCACCTTGGCAGTCTGAGTTCACTGAATCTGAAGTTGCCGTCCTTACTCCTAATGTATCCGATCATTGCCCACTTCTAGTGACAGTGCTTCCCTACAAGGGAGGAAGGAAACCTTTTAAGTTCTTTAACTTCTGGATGAATCATAAGCACTTCTCTCCTATGCTTATTCAGTCATGGGATAGGCCAGTGGATAAAGTAGGGTCACCTATGTTTATCCTTTATGAGAAGCTTAGAAGACTAAAACCATGTTTGAAGAATTTTAATAAGGAATTTTACAGTGATATTCAGAATAGGGTGAAGGTGGCTAGGGAGGAGCTTAGTAACATTCAGACTTGGTGTGCTCAGTTACTTGGGGAACCCATTCTGATGGAATATGAACGACTTTGCCTTCTGAATTTCAATGATCTATGTGTTACTAAGGAGGCTTGGTGTAGGCAGAAATCCAGAGTTCATTGGCTACAATTGGGGGATAATAATACTAAATTTTTCCATAAAAAGGTTGCTAGTCATAGAATGAGGAACAAGATATTATCCATTTGTGATGAGAATGGTCAGCGTTTGGAAGATATTAAGGATGTTAAAGGGGAGATTCTAAGGTTCGATCAGAAATTGTTGGTTACCAAGTTCGATCAGAAAAGACCTTTAGAGAAAAGACTTCACTTTGCTAATACAGTTCCAGTCTCATTTCATGAAGGCCTTACCTCTTCTATCACTCCTGAAGAAATCATATGGGCTCTTTTTTGCATGGGCAAATTTTCGTAGTTGCCTCTTTAGTTTTACGATTGTCTCAATTTCGTCCCTCTAGTTTCAATTGCTACCAAATAAACCTAATAGTTTGTTTTACGTTCCAAATTGGTAAAATTGTTAACACCGTTAATGAAACTAACGGAAAAATATGATTAAAAAATTAAGTTCTCCAACTTTCAATCCGGTTGAACTGGTGCGAAAATCTTATTTTTTTGATCATTTTATCCTAGATGGCCATAATGAATTTTTGGTTCAAAGGCCTTTCAACGAGCACCTGAAGACTCCTTATTTAGTTTCAGGGCTCTCTTAGGATGCTCATTGAAAGACCTTAGAGCCAAAAATCCATTATGACCATTTAAGATAAAATGATCAGAAAAATAAGATTTTCGCACCGGTTCAAACAGATTAAAAATTGGAACACTTAATTTTTTAACTATATTTTGTAATACATAAACTGTGTAAAAAAATAAGTGTTCCAATTTTCAATCTGTTTGAACCAGTGCGAAAATCTTATTTTTCTGATCATTTTATCTTAAATAGTCATAATGGATTTTTGGCTCTAAATCCTTTCAATGAGCACCCTAAGAGAGTCCTGAAACTAAATAAGAAGTCTTCAGGTGCTCGTTGAAAGGCCTTAGAGCCAAAAAGTAATTACGGCCATTTAGGATAAAATGGTCAAAAAAATAAGATTTTCGCACCAGTTCAACCAAATTGAAAATTGGAGCACTTAATTTTTTTAATCATATTTTTCCGTCAGTTTCATTAACGGTGTTAACGATTTTATCAATTTGGAACGTAAAACAAATTACAGGGTTTATTTGGTAGCAATTGAAACTAGAAGAACGAAATTGAAACAACCATAAAACTAAAGAGACGACTATGAAAATTTGCCCTTTTTCCATTGATGGTGATAAATCCCCGGGTCTAGATGGCTTTAATGGCAGTTTTTTCCAAAAGAATTGGGTTGTGGTTGGCAAAGAGATAATAGATGCTGTCCTTTCTGTCTTTCACTCTAGTTCTTTACTTCGAGATGTCAATGCAACTGCACTAGTATTAATTCCAAAGACCAGTTGTCCTCAAGAGTATCATCCAATTGCATGTTGCAATGTAATCTATAAGACTATTACCAAGTTGTTGGCTCGGAGATTGCAACCAGTCCTCCCCTTTGTCATTAACAAAGCTTAGGCTGCCTTTGTTAAAGGCAGATCTATATCTGATAATATTCTCTTGGTGCAAGAGCTTGTTAGAAATTACCAGAGGGATTCTGGGGTGCTATTAAAATAGATCTTATGAAGGCTTATGACTCGGTAGACTGGGAGTTTTTGTTTGAAGTCATGGCTGCTATGAAATTCCCTCCTTTGTTTATTTCATTGGTCAGGTCATGTATCACCTCTGCTATATTCTCTGTTGTGGTTAATGGTGAACTTGAAGGTTTCTTTAAAGGGGCGAAAGGGCTTAGGCAACGAGACCCAATCTCACCCTATCTCTTTCTTTTGGTCATGGAGGGGCTGTACTCTATTCTTCAAAGGAGGATCTCTCAGGGGCCTTTTACTTTCCATCCAAAGTGCAGTTTGCATTCCATTTCTTTCCTTGCTTTTGCTGATGATCTTTTTCTTTTGGCTAGACCTGACCCATCATCCATTCGTATCATTAAAGATGCTTTGGAAGAATTCTTTCATTCCTCTGGGTTTAAACCTAATCTCAACAAGAGCCAATTTTTTTTTTTTGCTGGGGTAAGTTCTATGGTTAAAGAGGAAGTCTCGAATATTCTTCCTATCCCAGAAGTGTCATTACCAGTTAAATACTTATGGGTGCCTCTCATTTCAACAAGGCTAAGGTATGAGGATTGTGTGCAATTAAAGGAAATGACTCAACAACGAATTGAGAGCTGGACAAATAGGTCTCTCACTTATGCTGGTCGAGCTTTACTTATTCAATCCGTTCTTTTCAGTATGTAGACTTATTGGTGTTCTCTCTTCATTCTACCATAGAAGATTATAAAAGAGGTGGAGGCTATGCTTCGATCCTTTTTGTGGTCTGGGCTTAACCTAACAAAAGTGGGTGCAAAAGTTAGCTGGTTTGCTGTTTGCACTCCAAAAGTGAAGGGGGTTTAGTTTTGAAATCCTTGTATATTTGGCATAAAGTGTCAATGATGCGCCAATTGTGGGCTTTGTGTAAAAAAGAAGACAATTTGTGGGTGAAATGGATCCACAATTACTTTATTAAGGATCAAAATTTTTGGGTTATGAAACTGCCATAGGATTGTTCTTGGACTATGAGGAAACTGATGAAGTTGATAGGGTTGTGTTAGTGTTGGGTAAAGCATGTTATTGGCAATAGACAGAGAACCTTTTTATGGTTTGATAATTGGCACCCAGTGGTCCTTTATATAAGCTATTTAGTGATCGTGCCTTTGCTAACCTGGGAAGGTCAAGTTCAGCAAAAGTAAGTTTTGTCATTCGGCATGGGGAATGGAATTGGCCACGCCCAAGATCCTCTTTGATTCATCAGATTCGTAGGTTAATTCCTAGCTCACTTCAACCCTTTACGGATAGAGAAGATGAGGTTATTTGGGCTATTTCACCTACTCGCCTTTATAATACCAAGCATACTTGGGAGGCTCTTAAAAATAGAGAAGAGAAAGTCCAGTGGGCTTCTCTAGTGTGGTTCTCTAGAAGTGTTTCTAAATGGTCGTTTATATTGTGGTTTGCTTGGTTAAGGAGGCTTTCTACAAAGGAAAGACTCTGTCAATGGGGAATGACCATTGATTCAGTCTGCGTGTTATGCTCTCAAAAGGATGAAACACTGCAACATTTGTTTTTTGCTTGTAGTTATTCCAGAAGTATTTGGATGGTTATTCTTCATAGATTCCTAGTTCAGAGGGATCCGGACGAATGGGATAGTGAACTTATGTGGGCCATTAATCATTGTAGAGGTGAAAGCTTCAAGGCCTTCTTGCTCAAATTGGTTTTGGCAGCTGGGGTTTATTACATTTGGTTGGAAAGAAATTCTCAAGTTTTTGGAGGGATCCATAAAAGAGCTGCTCAGGTATTGGCGAGTATTGAAAATAACGTGCGACTTCGGATTTGCACTCGGGAGCATTTTCCAAACACTCTTGAAAATCAAAGACTATGTTTGTAACGCCCCGATTTTTCGGAAGCAAAATAAAATATTTTCTTAAGAAAATCTTGCTAAATAAACATAATTTTTTCAAAACAAAGGCTTAGTTATTACAATCTCAAGAAAATTCATTGATTCAAAATACGATAACTTCAGAGCTGACTCTAGGCTTGATTCGCATCCCAGGCATACTCGATCTCCATTCCTGATATTCCTTCCGTGATGAACTGCCCATCATTGAATCCCTTCCATTGAATCCTGCGTCCTCTGGCAAATTGATCACCGAAGCAAACGATTTGCCAAGATACAGATGTATCCGTAAGTGATAAATCACCCAGTAGAATAATTCAACCCAACTGCTCCTCTTACTTTACAGTTAGCAAGCAACAAGATAAAAATAATACGAAGAAGTAAAACAGCGATTTTTCACATAAGCCAGTTCATTACTATCCATTATCCTATTGTGAAATCTAAGATCTCCCCGCGAGATCTTTCCTCCCCAACCGCTAGCCATGCTCGGTCCCATGAGATCACTTCCCTTTGTTGTAGATAACCTAAGTTATATACTGGGTGTGCAACCCAATGACTGCAACAAGGGGATAGCTTATCATGCATGAATCACGACTAAGGTTCGCCTATTTTATATACCACATCACAACCATTTCTCAAACATCATTGGTCACACGACAGTCTATCAATTCATCACTGGACACACGCCAGTCTATCAATTCATCACTGGACACACGCCAGTTTATCAATTCATCACTGGACACAAGCCAGTCTATCAATTCATCTCTGGACACACGCCAGTCTATCAATTCATCATTGGACACACGCCAGTCTATCAATTCATCACTGGACACTCGCCAGTTTCAATCTCATCACATCTCAAAATCACGCCTGCAGGCAACCTCTAGAAAAAGAAAACTTCTCAATTCATCCATTACTTAAAATTGTCTAGGTGATTTCTATTTCGCATACCACCCCATGTCTCTAGAGTCCAATCTAGTATTCAAATCAAGTATCGATACAATATTATTCACAATAATAAATAAAACGAATAACAAGCGGATCAAAACGAATATTAGGCAAGTGTAATCACACAACTTTTTATGATTGGGCCGTTGCCCTTAATCTTGTATGGCCACGAAATCAATAATAAGGTAGGAACTTTTATATAAGACTTTAAAAATAACTTTCTAAGCTCTTATTAATTATCTTAAGAAATTAGATTGATTAAGAAATAAATTAAATACAATGATTAGGTAAAAAAATATTAGAATAATTATCATGATCTGAGTAAGAATCCTAAAGGTCCTATGTAATATGTTCGAGTGTCAAAAGTTGGATTCGGAGAGCCAATGAACATTAAAAGTTAACGCCACATAACAAGAGAGATGTACACAGTGGAGTAAAATCCATATTTGAGGTCAACTTGTAAAAGTAGTAAACCATTTGCGACTAAACCCTTAAGCATACAAAGTCCAGGATTAATAGTGTAATAATAGGATACAAGTCAAAACGAAAGAAACAGATTACGCACGAGGAAAAGAAAAAAAATAAAGTATTGGTTTTGTTCTTTTCGGTTTCAACATGGAATTCGATTTCTAAGTATTAAAATTAATACATACAGGTACGGATATATTTAGAGAAAAGTAGGGAAACGATTATTCTACCTTTAATTCGGACAAAACGAGACGATGGAGTCCGGTGGATTTTTTTTGTTTGGCGGCGAAACATCGGTATTCTAGCAGCAACTTTGGACTAGAATAACTTGACCAAACCTCTGCCGTTTTGGACGATCTTTGTGTCTAACGCGAAGATGTTGAAACGTTCTACAACTTTCGTGAAGAAGTCGAAGCCCGAAAACCATTCGAACTAGGAGAAGAGTGGGAGTTTTCGTAAGTCCTGTTTGCTGTCTGGAACAGAAATCCGAAAATCTCACTGAATTTTGAACAGCGATAACTCTATCAATCCTTGACCGTTTTGGGTGATTCTTAAGTCGAAATCGAAGCTCTCGACGCCCTCTACAACTTTCGTGAAGAAACTTAGGCCTAAAAACAACAGCAACTAGGAGGAAACAGGCCGTGAATAGAGGGACGTGATATGGACGAAAATTGAGAAGGTGTGATCCCTCTTTTCTTGTTTTTGTTTTTGTAGTAGACTAGGAGTGTTGTATTGTGGGAGAGGAGAGAGGTATTTATAGAGGATAAGTAGGGAGGTGGTGGAATGAAGGAGGAGAGAGAGATATAGTTTAGGAAGAGTTCGGAGGGGAGTAGAAGATTGATTTTGGTAGGATTTTGGTTAGATAGGATAAAAGATGAGTATGGATACTTGTATATCTAAAGTATAAATATATATCCAACACAAGTAGGTAAATAATATCAATTATACACATAATAATGTATTTTAATTATTCAATCTAATTAATTATTGAATTAGAAAATTAACAATATAGATTTGTATAAAAAAAATTGGGTTGAAAATCCGGGTTGTTACAATGTTGTAGCTGGAATATTTCAAGTAGAGTTCTTGGGGCGTAAATATGTATAGAGCTGGTAGTTTGTATTAGGCTTTCCTTTGTATAGGTTCTTGTATGAGGGTTTAACTCCCCTTGTTTTTGTGTTGGTTGGTTATAAAATGCGCACGGTACAACAAAAAAAAAAAAAACATATTTAGCCCTGTTTTTTTTTTTTTTTTCTTTAACATAGGGAGTCGTCATTTCACCCTATAATTGAATCAATAAACAAGAACTTATTGAAAAAACTCCCATAAGAGTTTAGCTAGGCATAAAAGAATAATCATGTCAAATCGTAAACATCATACACCTCTCCACTTCAACAAAAAGTAAGCACGATACATTCAAATTCTTATTTAATCAAATTTTTATCCAAGGAAGAAAGATTGATAGATTTAATTGGCTTCAACTTTTTATCCCATGGCTGCACGATTGATCGCGAAAGGTTGGCCGGTTAGCTGAATAGTTCATACTCAATGCATTGAATCCGTCAGCAATAATTTTCCATATACTAATTGAGTAGATTCTAATTATTTCCATATTTGTTAGGCTTTAAATGCTAAATATAGTTAAATTTGATAGGACCTAGGAGTCAGAAAGAGCCAATCCAAGTGAGGGTAATGTTCACCCTCATTTTGGCGAGGGTGAACAAAATTGGACTCGCAAATGTAGGGTTTCATTTAATATTGATCCAGAAAAATTGTCTAGATTCAAGATTTATCACTTATATTTTCTTAACTGGCCTATTTCTAATTTTCTGAATTTCTTAATGTTGGATCAGATTTTTTCATCGACAAAAGACAAAATTATGACTAAGAATTGAAAGAAAATTCACTAACTACAAACACAAAATGAACTAGATAAATTTTTTTTTTTTATTACTCTAATATTTTTTCAATCTTTTTTTTGGTACCATTTATATTTTTTTATAAGGTTTCTCATTTCTTCTATTTTGACGAATCGAGAAATGAAAGTGTTATTATTATAACCGAAAAGTAAAGGAAGTTACCTACAAGGAAAAATGAGCAAAATATGATTAAAGGAGTATATTTAGGACAGTACAGCTCGTGATTAGTAAAAGAAGTGTTCAAGTGGGCTGCCTCGATCGAGAGCATGATGATAACTCTGATGAATAATCACATAATTACCTATCATCATCAATGCGATCCAAGTAATAATTTGGTCAGAGTATCCAAGGGTGATTAGATTAAATTAATCCAAAGTCTTTAATTAATTAAATTAGTCCAAAGCAGAAACCAGGACCAACCCTAGCGATTAATTCGGATTTGGTATATATTTTAGTCTATGATATGAAAGTCCCCACTTTCCAAAAACTAAACATTGAAGAGTACTCTTGTCAACCAACCAAAAGTCAATAATAGCCTTGATAGGTACAAGTTAAACTCTGCATAACCAAACTAAACCAAACCCCGAACCAAACGGTGTTTGGGAGCTCATTTTTTAGCTTTTTGCATTTTGTTTATTGTCTTTTTGGCTGTTTAAAATTATGGTCCGAATGTGTTTTAAATCTGATAGACGAGGTGCTTGATTATCCTACTTTTTGACTTTTTTTTTCATTTTGGTTATTGATTTGTTATCTTTCCGAATTTTGGTCAGAATGTGTTTTGAATAGAATGTTTGGGAAATATGTGCAGAATGTATTTTCCAACATAATTAGGGGGTGTTTGGCAAGCTGTTTTTTGGATTATTGGATTCTCATTTCCGGATTGTGGGGTGTTTGGCAACTCAGGGGAGAATAGATTTTGGAAGAATAGATTTTTGGATTATGGCTTTTCCGGATTGTGGGGTGTTTGGCAACTCAGGGGAGAATAGATTTTGGAAGAATAGATTTTTGGATTGTGGCTTTAGGAGCCAAAAACCAAAAACTGGGTTAGAGGAGTTTTTTGGATTCCCATTTTCGGATTCTGAGGTTATATTACCAAAATACCCATCAAACTCCCTTCATTTTACCAACTCCGCCCTCCCTCCTTATTCACTCCCTTCGTTTTCATTTCATCTGCTCACCACAAAACACACAGCCGACACATTTTACCAACTGTGTGTGTGTGTGTTTTTTTTTTTTTTTTGCCTTCGGATTGTAATTTAATTTGTTTTGTAATATTACACAAGTGTTTGTGTTTGTTTTGTTGTTCTAAATTTATTTATGTTATGTGTTGGTCGTTAAATTAAAGTGTTATTTGTAACATAGGACTTATTATTTTAATTCTAAAATACCAAATACAAATACCGAATGTCTTCCTTAAGTTTAAAAAAAATGACAAAAAAAAAAACGGAAGTCACCTGATAAAAAACAAAAGGCAAACAGGGCATCTGAGAAAGAAAAAAAAAGGCAAAACAGAACATTACTTTACAATAATTGACTTCAATAAATAGCCCATAAAAATTATTGAGAATAATAAAGTAAAACAAAAAACAAAAAAACAAAAAAACGGAAGTCACCTGTTTAAGAACACAAAGGGCATAATGGTAAAAATTTAATCCATAATTCATTCTCAACAATCATCTACCAAACACTACTACATTTTGAAAATACATTCTGCTCATAATCTAAAAAGCCAAAAAGCTGAAAATGAAAAGCTAAAAAGTAGGTTCCCAAACACCCCTAACATACCCAAAATACATTCTGCTCATAATCTAAAAAGCCAAAAAGCCAAAAAGCTGAAAATGAAAAGTCAAAAAGTAAGTTTCCAAACACCCCCTTAGTGTTTGAAAGATATATGCAGAATACCTTCTGTAGGTCTTTTTGTTAACTAAAATAAAAAAATGGAAATGAGAAATCAAAAAGCTCTTCTCCCCTACATTTGACTTCTGTCCTCTAAATAGAAAATTGGAGAATGAGTTCTCTAGTAATGAGTTTTAAAAAGAGAAAGCCAAACAACTAAAATGAGAAGTTGAAAATGCAATAACTGCAGGCTCAGAGTGTTTGAAAGTCACGTGCAAAATGCATTTTATAACATGATTATTGTTTTGGAGATATGTACAGAATACATTCTATAGGTATTTTTGTTAACCAAAATAGAAAAAGTGAGAAATGAGAAGTCAAAAAGCTCATCTCCCCCTACCTTTTCACTTCTGCTGTCTAACTCTCCAAATTGTAAACTCTTTTTTCTAAAATGTGTTTTGGAAGGAGGCTCCCAAACACTCATAAATTGAAAAGAGGAAAATAAAATGTCAAAAATGGAGTTGCCAAAGGGGATTTGTTATCTCAACTATCTAGCGCGTTAGGTGGCTGGACACTTACATGTTAGGAAAACTATATGTACCGCGCAATTCTCTTGATAAATAAGAGAGTAAGAGACTAGCTCAAAGCATGACACGTGAGTTTAGAACCAAAAATTGCATAAAATGCATCAAAATTCCCATCTTTAAAAAATATTTTTGATATAATGAGTGGAGAGAAGTAGATAAAAAAAAGTTATTGAAAAACGTGGAGAAAAAAAAAAGGGTTTCTCAAGGATGGGAACTGAATTATTGGGAACTCTTCCTATTTTGAAACCTTATCCAATTGGGTAACACCCTCCTTAAATAGTTGGTTGTTGAATGCTAAACGAACAGAGTTGCTTCACAAAATTTGATATATATGCTATGGTGCACTGTAGCGTTTCCCATTCAAGCTAATATGCCCTCATGTTGTCACTTCTTTCCAATTTGAGAACACTGTCTATAGAAAGTAATCACGTGATAGGTGGACTGAGGGCAGTTTTGGCTTAGTAATTTTGCAGCATTACTTTCGTGTTTTTATTTAAATTTTTTCTTGTTGATTAGTTTTGCGTTAAATTTTTTCTATTTTTTATTCATCCCAACGAGAAGACCCGCACAATAGATTTCCCAAGTGCAAGAAAATGGCCAGATGTATGAATCAAAAACTGCGTTAAAGGCTTCTCAACTTTTCCCATCCATAACTCCAAAACCAAGAACAAACCCGAAACACTGAACGAAATTCTGCTTTTGTATTCAAAAAATAAGATAGGATCCGGCTTCTGAAAAGTATGAGCGGTTCAATTTAAACCATTCATCTTGATAATCAATGGTTCAGATTTGTTGAAATTTTTACCGGTAAAAGAATATGAAAACAAATCTGGACCATTAAAAATACCATCCGACGGTTGCAATCACTTGAACCGCACCTCGATGGTCGTTATGAAATGGACATTATTCTCGATGGTCAAAAAACATTAACTGTTAAATATTCAACAATGTATGCAAATTATCTTACAATATGCAAAAATAGAATAAAAGTACCAACAATGAAAAATGAGGAGAGTAATTCACCACTATATAGTCTATATTTTTGCGAACTTGCAAGCTAGCCCATTCAGGTTTCGCGTTCAACTCCCTTTCGCCTTCATTTTAAGGTTGTTCTTATTTTTTAAGTATTTATTTTTTATTTTACGAGATATGTCATTCTCTCACAATAAATCACTTTTAATTCAAAAAATACGTACTACTTATTTACTTATTTCACTTGGCGGAACGGGGCCAGCATTACTCAGCTTTGATGTTCTTCCTTCTATTCCCTTGAAACAAAAAAAAAAAAAACCTTTCTCAGCCTTTTGGCTAACATTATATACAAACAAAAAGACTTTTAATAGACAATTCATTTGAATTCAAAACACTCATATAGCTCACAATTATCAAGACAAATATCGGGTGCATATTATTTTAGATAGATTTTGCTTCTTAAAAATCAATTTCAAGATTCTTCTCCAAATCTTCAGAGTGTGGTGGCCCATAACTAGCATTTATTTATAAAAAAAAAATCAGCAATACTATATAACAATTTGGCGGTACACCCCAGAGATTCCCCTAGTACTCCCCAGATTTGGAAAAAAAAAATTTAAAAATAAAAGACAGTATTAAAACTGGGGTGAAAAAACCCTAAACCAACGAATCCTATACTCCTATTTTTTTTTTAAACAAAAAAATATATTTAAATGCCTAATTCACAATTAATAATCACTAACACGTGGTGAAGGAGCAGGCTCGGTTAAAACCAAACCTTCTCTCTCCCTCCACAACCTGGCCGCCGGATTCTGCCTCTCCCCGGTTCTCGCCGGCTCCGATTTGCACCTCGTAAGCACCAGATCCCTCGTCGTTTCTGCTTCTTGAACCCCAATAATTTCCTCCGCTTTCCCATCAATCGAATCCGCAATTTCGCCCAAATTCGGTTCGATTTCTTCCTCATCAATCCTCGACTCTGATACTGATGAATCTCTGCAATCGGGCTCGACCTCGGATGTGGGTCCCTCCGTTTCTCGCTCCTCTCCGATCTCCTCAGCTCCATTGCCATCCTCTGTTTCTCGCTCCTCTCCGGCCTTCTCGGCTCCATTGCCATCCTCTGTTTCTCGTTCCTCTCCGGCCTTCTCGGCTCCAGTGCCATCCTCTGTTTCTCGCTCCTCTTCGACCTTCTCAGCTTCGTTACCCCAAAATCTGTTCGCTAGCGATGAAGATCTGTATGGAGCAGATCTACATCTAGTCAACAAAAACGCGTTCTTCGGCGGTTGTAAAGTTATAGTAGAAGAATCCAAACCCTCACACGATTCCAATTTCACTTCAACTTCCTCTTCCTCTTCTTCGTTTTCCACACTTTGGCCTTCCATTTCGTTTCGTCTGTTTTCCACATCTTCCAGTTCCACCGTTTCGTCTCTGACTTCAGCTTTTCCGCAGCACCCGAGCCGGAAAGACCCAACCCATTTGCAGAAACCGGAGCAAAACGATTTGGGTTTGATTTGCTTAAAGAAATGGGGGCAAAACAGAGTGTTTTTGACCCACCGGCAGGGGGTGCGGGGGCGGGGTTTGGAGGAAGTGGGTCGGTGGGCTCGGACCTGGCCGATGCAAGTGACTTTAGGGGAGGAGGGTTCGCGGGTGGTCTCGACAGCGGTGGTGTTCTTCTTGCGGATGAACATTGGGCTGGAACGCGACTTGCCTCTGCTTCGGCCACCGACATTGCTCTTGAGAAACCTCGTCAGAGGCGGCGGGAACTTCTCCGTCCTGCTCGGACTCGACATTGGCTTTGTCGAAATCATCATCCCCTCTCTCTCTCTCTCTCTCTATGGATATGTATGTATATGTGTGCATATATTTGGAACACTCTCTCTCTCTCTCTCTCTCTGGTTTTTTTTTTTTGGGGGTTTGGGGGTGTCGTGGACCTTCTGGTGAGGGATAGGGAAGACAACGCCTGCTTCTACTTTTTAACAATGTTTTCATTTTATTTTTGGTCTGTTCGGCTTTGCTGGTCAATAATATGTTTTCTTTTTCTTTTATTTATTTATGAGATTTATTTACGGAGTATTTGGATTGCACGGACGGGTGAGGTAAGACTTTTGGGTTTCCGAGGTTATAAGGATCTGTTTGTCATTTAGTAGGAAAAACTTTCTTGGTTCTCCGTCGTAATATTTGTACACTAGATAGGATGCGTTTCCCTTAAGTGGTGGTCCTTGTGGAATCTCTCTTCCATTTTATTTTTTTTTATAAAATTTTAAATGGTAATAACTTTTTGTTGACGTATTTATTTAAAATATATTTTATATTTTTGAAATCTACTCAACGAAACCTATCAAATGAGCCTAATATTGGTGGTGAAATAATGAAAAATGGAAAAACTATATATTTTTATAATAGTTTAAACGGTATAAAGAGGTTAAAAATTAAGTGTTAAATTCGTTTGAGCGGGTGAAAGATTTTAATTTTCTGATCATTTTATTCTAAATAGCCATAATTAAATTTTGATTGTAGAGCTCTCGTGATTAACCCAAGAAAGTCGTAGAATCAAATCTGATTCTGGGTTTATCAGAGGTTCTATACCAAAATTTAATTATGACTATTTAGAATAAAATGATCGAAAACTAAAATCTTTCCACCCGCTCAAACGGATTAAATTTTGGAACACTTAATTTTTTAACCATATTTTTTAATACTTGTATAAAAATACCTTTTTAACCATCTTTACGGTTTGCCTTCTTCTTCTTTTTTTCCCCTTTTCTTTCTTTCTTTCCAGTTTACTCTTTGTTTTTTGGCCACTTTATTTCCTTTTATTTCTATCCAGTTTGAATCTTTTTTTTTCTTTTTTTTTCTCTTTATTACTCTTTCTTTCTTTTCAGTTTGAATTTTTTTTTGATCGAAAAGAAAATTTTGTTTTTTGCGAAACCTAGGAGGCAAAATTATTCGGTTGCTCGGTTGCCTAGACCACTACCACTTCATTTTTTTTTTAATAACCGGATTGAGTTAACCAAAAAAAAGAAGGAATATACAAAAAAAAAAACAAATGAAGAAAATAATTAAAAATTAAAAAAGAAAAAAATTCAAGTTATAAGGAGAAAGTTATAATCCTTCTTCAATTAAAAAAAAATCGCGTTCGTTAGTTTTGTGTCAAATTTTGTTAATTTTTAATTTTTTTAATAGTTGGTTTTTATTCAAAAAAGAAAGGGCAAAAAGAAGATTTGCTTTATTTAAAACTCAAACAGACAAAATTTTTCCTAGCATCCGAAATTTTTTGGAACAAGGTTGTTATTTTAGTACATACAAACTGTATAAAAAATATGGTTAAAAAATTAAGTGTTCCAAATTTCAATCCGTTTGAACGGGTGGAAAGATTTTAGTTTTCTGATCATTTTATCCTAAATGGTCATAGTTAAATTTTGACTATAGGGCTCTCATTGATTAACCCTAAGAGATATTTGATTCTACGACTTTCTTAGGATTAATCAACGAGAGTCCTACAGTCAAAATTTAATTATGGCCATTTAGAATAAAATGATCAGAAAACTAAAATCTTTCCACCCGTTCAAACGGATTGAAATTTGGAACACTTAATTTTTTAACCATATTTTTTAATAACAGTATAAAAAGATGGTTTGCCTTCTTCGTCTTTTTTCCTAATACGAACAAACGATATTAGTAATTTACAAAGAAGATGGTGATTTTTTTTTGATCGAAAAGAAAATTTTGTTTTTTGCGAAATCTAGGAGGAAAAATTATTCGGTTGCTCGGTTGCCTAGACCACTGACCACTTCTTCTTTTTTAATAACCGGATTGAGTTAACCAAAAAAATAGAAGGGAGGTAAATGGAAAAAGAAACAAAATGGTCATAATAAATTTTTGGCTCCAAAACCTTTCAATGGATACCCTAAGAGAGCTCTGAAACTAAATAATGAGTTTTAGGGTGCTCGTTGAAAGGCCTTAGAGCAAAAAATTTACTACGACCATTTAGGATGAAATTATCAAAAAAAGAAAGAAAAGAAAAAAAAATCAAATTGGAAAGAAAGAAAACAAAATAAAGAGAAAAAAAAAAGACAAAACAGAAAAGAAAGAAGCGTGGGTGGGGAGGTAATAATGGAATGGGGGAGCGGGTAATAATGGAAATTGGGCGTGGGGTCAAGGGGGGTGGGGTGTCAGAGGGGGGGGGATTTCTTGGTTCTCCGTCGTAATATTTGTACACTAGATAGGATGCGTTTCCCTTAAGTGGTGGTCCTTGTGGAATAATCAAAACCACAAGATTGCGAAGAGCATTTACAAGCCAATTTTTTATAATAAAGATAAAAATAAGTCAAAATTTTCACTTCTGTTAAAAAAAAAAAAAAATTGGATTTCGATCATAGTATTTCACTTTTTAGATTTCTTTCGTCATGCCGAAACAATAATTTATAAAAAAATTGACGAAAAATGAACAAATGCGGAAAAAAAATTGAATAAGTACAAAAAAATAATCATTTTGGCTTATTAGGCCAAAATATGGCAGAGTTCCACTAAGTGCTTTTTGGGTCCTTTTTTGTTTTGTCTTTATTTAATTTTTTTCCGCATTTATTAGTTGTGCGCCTAAATTTATATTTTTATAAATTTCTAGACAAATCATCCTTCTCACATTTATTTAATATTAATAAAATACTATTATTTAGCAAAAATAACATGACTATTGTCATTAACATAGTTCAATAACACAGTGAAACGCATACTTATATTTGCGGGGCAGGAGGAGGGTGAATGGTTGCCTAGTGGGTGCTATATATATATATATATATCGGGATGGTTCTGGGAATAATAGACACCTAAAATCACATAGTTTTTTTATTAAATTTTGATGATTCGAGCCGCTCAATGTGATCAGAACATGATTTTAAGGGTATCCGCTAGAAATTAGAAAAAAAATGATCGGGAAGGGGTTGATCTGAGCAGTTTTTAGCTCAATTTCGATGAACGATTCAATTAAAAACTATACAAAATAAGCACTTTTCGGTCATATTTTTTGCTAATTTCTCAAGGGTACTCTTAAAATCACATTCTGCACAAATTGAACGGTTCGGAATATAAAAACTTGATCAGAAATTATGAAATTGAGATTTGGGTATTTTTTTGGGTGTCCCTTATATATATATATATATATATATATATATATATATATATATATATATATATATATATATATATATATATATATATATATATATATATATATATATATATGCGTGTGCAAGTCGAATTTTGTAAAAATTTGCAAAATTTCTTTTCGTTTAATGTTTGATTGATTTTTCACAAAGTTTGTACAAATCTGATTTGCATATTTATCGCGTGTGGCCCGACCTGTAGTATGGTAAATTAACATGATAAGCATGTGCAAGTCAAAGAATAATTTAGAAAAAACCTCTTGGTCAACCGAATGCAAGGTTATCTTAACTCATGACAACTATGTAAACCTCCGTCATCTATTCTTGGTCTCTTCTTTTTTAAAAAATATAGCAAACAACCAAATAATCATATCTTTTTTTCATTCTAGAGTATCAAATATTCTTCCTAATCCTGTACTTATTGAAAAAAAAAATAAAAAAGAGAGAGAGAAACGGATCGAGAAGGTGGAAAAATTAAAGAGAGAATGAGAGATTAGCTCTTGGATTCTTATGTTGCAAAATATACAGATAATAAGAGGATGGTGAAGAACCCAAATTAAATTAAAATAATACAAATTAAAGAACGTCAAAATTATAGATACTAGTGGGGCGATAGTTGTTATGGTTTTTTAGCTCCTTACAGGGTCCGTTGCGGGTCTGAAGTCCTTATGGTAGCCCTTAGAGAGGGTTTGCTACTTGCTATGCCCAGTGACCCCCTCCTCACCCTCTTTTTTTTTTAGCTTTTTTTTTTAAAAACAATTACTGTCAGTTTTTGTTCCACACAAATACTATAAATGACCAGACTAAGGAATATTTAGAAATGCATGAGTGCATGAGGTATTTTGTATTCAAAATAAAATTCAAGGTCTACTTCCAATTCAAAGAACAATTAAATTTACTCCTTAATCACATCTAAATGGTGATTGAAACAATACAAAGAATGACAAACAGTGTTTATTGTCACTAATCAACGAATTTTATGATGACCAATCAGAGCATACAACGACGGCAAAATTAAGAATCCAGTAAAACCTGTGTACTCTCCCACACCCAATAAAATTAGACATTAGTGAAGAACTAACCTTGGAATTGTTTGGCATCTGTAATGAAGGACTTTCGGAACAAAAATTGGGGAGAAGAGCAGAGAAATGTGTGCAGTTTGTGGAGTAGGAGGACAGGAAGGGAGCTTGTAACTGTTTTTGGCGGTTTTTTTTTGGCATTGAAATGTCTAATATATCCCCAGAGTTAACTGTTTTGTATTGTTTTTAAAAAATTTAAGAGGGCACTTGTGGGAAAAGGAAATACATGACAGGGAGACACCAAAGTGGTGCTCTCCCTTTATCTATTAGAATAGATATATGGGGTAAAGAAACAAGACTTTGGGTTGGTGCTATGCAGTGAGGTGCGCAGCTCCGTACCTTCGAGCTGTTGGACTGTGTATCCGACGGCTCGATTCTCATCTCGGCAACCAACGATTGAGAGTCGTTCATTGCTAAAATGAGGTCTGAGACGTCAGATGCACGATCCGATGGCTCAGAGGTGCGCAACATTGTGCTGCACACACAAGTGTACAGGACCATCCCGCAATTCATGCATTATTGGATTAAATAAGTTCTCAGTTCGACTGTTGGCGATGGACTTGGAGTCCCATACTAATGGAGTCCACACTTAATATGTAATAAAAAAGTAGTTAGGGACACTTTATCTTTTGTTAGTCGTTTTCATTCTTGTTCTTTCATTTTATTTCGCAAGATGGTAACAAGGTGGCTAATGCTTTAGCCAAATATACTTTATTTTTAGAGGCCCCATTAACTTGGCATCGGAACTTTCCAAATTGGGTTCAGAAGGAAACTTTCTTTCATGTTTCTGTTATGCAGTAATTAATAATACCATTATCGATTAGAAAAAGAAAAGAAAAAAAAAGAGAGTGTGGTGGTACATGAGCAATTAAAGGTGTTTTCACTGAGCCACCACATGAATAATTGAAGGTGTTCTCACTGAGTTAAATGGTCTAAAGCCATGTTTTCACAGATTTTTGATAAGTCATTCTCTTTGCACACATTAATTAAACTACCATTTAGCAGAAACAATTTAACTATTGTCATTAGCTTGAAGGCAACAAAAAAATTGTATTGAAAATGCACCCTAAAAATTTCCCTTACATGATTTTTTTTGTAGTCAATCAATAAAAGAGATCATTTATATTAGATATGAAAGTACATAGTACAAACTCGGAACACTACATTAATTGTGAGAGTCCACGAAATAACCAAGCACAATAATTCAACCAATTCAAGAAACAAAAGAAAGAACGAAAGCATTCTAATGAAAGAACACCTACACGCAGGTGGAGAGACTCAAACTCCTGACCTCATTATGAGATGCAAGAGTTCTGACCACCTGAGCTAACTCCAATTGATTAGTACATGATTGATGGGTGTAGATTTTTCAATTTTTAATTTTTTTTCCATTTTTTTTTTCAGAGAGGCATCCTTTTCCTAACCGCAAACGTAAAGTATCCACCAATTGCATCTCATCATTTTTCTGCCCAACCAAATGACCATTAGTGATAAAAGGTAGTTGGTAGTATGTTGTATGGCAGTTTAGGGGGGGTGTTTGAGAAATTAGTTTTTAAGATTCTGTGGTGGCCTCGGTTACAAGCTCGGTAACCGGGTCATATGAGGTGAGTCCGGCACTTAAGGAGCCCTAAGCCGAAGCATCGTAGGGGTTCCACACTTCGGTTTGTTCCTCGGTGCTTCCCTCGGGGTCAGTTTCCCGCATGCTCCATTGATGACAGCTATCCCGCCTCTCCTGAGGATATTCCTGAGGCAATCAACAGAATGTTGTTGCGCCATGCAGTCCCCACAAAGATCATGCAACGAGTGTAATCATTGGGATTCCCCTCTACCATGTGCTCCGTAACCGCTTTATCCCTTCCGTCATCTATGACGTCATCCGAGGCGGTTACCAGAGCGTTTACTCCACGCGCTAGCTTGGAGTCCAAGCAACCCTAGGTCTATAAATACAAAGGGACTCTAACCTAAAGAGGTACGCCATTCTACCCTAACCCTAGACCTACACTCTCTTCCTGAGATCTAACTTGATCGTCGGAGGGTCACTGGGGTGTCCAACCCCTAGTGACTTGGTGCAGGTCTCAGCAGCGGAAGCACGAAGCAACAGTGGGAGGAGCCAACCTGAGCCTTGGGTCTGTTCCCGATAATTCGAACCCCGACAATTGGCGACTCCGCTGGGGACAGCCACTCCCACCTCTGTTCATCTCCCTCCTCCCATAGAGCTCCGTCAAGACCTCCCGTCGCAGCAATGGTGGAAGTCGAAGATCCACATCCCAGCGAAACAACCCTTGGCCTCGGACCGTTCGGAGAACCACTCTTGGTTCCTGGCGGGGCCGGTGCCCCAGGGAAGGCTCATATGTCAATCGAAGTCGGAGCTGGAACTTCAACCCAGGACATGGGAGCCGGCACCGAACTCCACACCTACATTCGTCACCTAGAGCGGAAGACCGACGACTTGTCAACAGCCGTGGAACGAGACAAGCACGTCCGCGACGAGCTCGCTGAGATCAAACATCTCCTTCAGATCTCCACATCCCACTCCGCAGGAAGCCGTGGCGGGAGAAGAAGCCACCAAAGCCCTTCCCGCAGTCGCGAAGGGGGCCGTTTGATCGAACACCAGTCTCGACCTTCTGTCAAAGACCGCCTTTAGCCTCCTGTTGCAAAGAGTGGTCGAACTGAAGGTGGCGCTGGGCGTAGGGAACGCTCCCGTTCCCCTGACCCCAAGGATCCACGACGGAAGCGATCCGCCTTTGAGAGGCTCGGCGTTGGCAGTGACTCCGCCTCCTCCACACACCGGTTAGAAGAGGGAAGGGGACTCGTGAGCCCACCCCAAGCTTCACCAAAATTGCCAACGACAAAAAGGGCCTCCTGGAGTTCTAGACAAAGGGGTATCGCGAGCGGCTCAAGAACGCTCGAACCAAAAGCCCATTCGTCTCGCACCCAGGAGAGAAAGGTGGTGGAAGCCACGTCACGGAGCACCTCGGGCTCTATGCCCGAGATAGCTACAAGAAGGGCCAACAGGAGCGATCTCATCAGAGATCAGGAGGCACCCCATCGAAGAGGAAGGAGTACGAAAGGCTGGACGAGTCGGTCCCAAAAAAGTGTCCCGTGACAGAGCGTCCAGACGGTCTTGACCGTTTGATCTGACCTTATCGCGATGCCCAACTCAGAAGACTCACAACCTCCCCCTTCACACGGGAGATCAACTCGGTCACCCCCCTAAAAGGATTCACCCAGCCCAAATTTGCCAAATACGATGGCAAAACTGAGGCGTACACCCACCTGGTACAATACAAGCTCGTAATGTCCCTCTTCCTCAGAAATGAGCCCTCGGACAACGCCTTCCTCTGTAAAGTCTTCCCTGCCAGCCTCGGGAACCTAGGCCTTACATGGTTTAACCAGCTGCCTGCCAGATCAATCTCATCGTTTGACTCCCTGTGCGATGCCTTCATGGCTCGGTTAGTCACGAGCAACAAGAACAAGAAGGAGATTGATTCCCTCCTCTCTCTCCGCAAACGACCCGACGAGACGCTTCGCCAGTACGCCGGTCGTTACTGGGAGCTATTCAACGAAATCGAAGGCTGCGACGGTGTCATATCGGCCCGAGGTTTCAAGCTCCGTCTCACCTCCCAGGACAAGCAAGTCTATGACGACCTCGCCCGCAACAAGCCTGATTCCATGAAGGACCTCATGACCCGCATTGAAGGCTGGTGCCAACTCATCGAGTCCAAAGCTGAAAGAGGCATCGGGAAGTCCACGAGCTCCAAGCCCACATCTGTCTCGGTCAACGCTTCGGTCCCCACACCCGCCTCATCGCCTAAGAAGCAGGTCAACAACATCAAGCAATCCCCGAAAAAGGGGCCGAAGCCAAGCGACTTCAACGCTGAGAAGACCGTCTTCACCGTTCCCATTTACCGGCTCACTGATCAGGTGAAGGATCAACCCTTCTTCTCCTTCCCGAATCAGACGCTCGGTACCGAGAACGGCAAGATCAAAAATCCAATCGTCCGATGCAGTTATCATAATGAGCAGGGCCACTTCACAACTGCCTGCAAGCCCTTCAAGGCCTACTTGGAGCAGCTTGTCGCCGGTGGTCACCTCAATCATTTAATCGATCACGAAAAAACAAAGGCTTGGGTAGAGCGCGCCGAGCAACGCCCTGAAGAAGAGATTCAAACGATTCACGTTATCCACGGTCCTCTACACCCCGAGGCCGCTCGCATCATCCGCGCTGAGTTGAACGACGCATCCTCTTCCAAACAAGTTATGCTAGTCGGTCCCGACACTAAGCGCGCCCGCACCGACGACGGTTCAAAGTGGACAATCACGTTTACCGAGAAGGATCTCGACCGTGTCCAGCTGCCACATAATGACGCCCTCGTCGTCACACTCCGCATCGGAACTTTCAACGTCCGCCACGTCCTCATTGACCAAGGCAGCTCGGCCGAAGTCATGTACTACTCCCTGTTCCAGGACCTGAAACTCTTGGATTCCGACCTCCGTCCTTCCGAAGTCCCCTTGATAGGCTTCAACGGGGCCCCGGTATGGCCTCTCGGGTTAATCACTCTCCCCGTCCGCTCAGGCTCGGTGGTTCTTGATATGGAGTTTGTGGTCGTTGACGTCCCTAGCCCTTACAATGCAATCGTTGGGCGCACCTGGCTCCATAAGTTGAAGGCCATCGCCTCCACATATCACCAGGTAGTCCGCTTCATAGGCGCTAACGGACGACAGGAGGACCTGTATGGTGACCAAACAGCAGCAAAGAGGTGCTATGTTAACGCAGTCCGAAGCAACAGGAAGACTTCCCGGGTCAACCTCATTGAGATCCCCGATACTCCCGTCCTGGAAGATGTCGGAAGACCCGCCGATGAAAAAGCAGTCGAAGAGCTTGTCACCGTACCCATTACCGAAGATGGATCGCGTTTTTTCCTTGTCGGTTCGTCACTCGGTGACACCGAGCGGAATAACATGGTGGAATTTCTCAGAAAGAACATCGAAGTATTCGCATGGACTCCTTACGAGATGCCCGGAGTCGATCCCTCTTTCATCTATCACGAACTCAACATCGACAAGACCAAGCGCCCTGTCATCCAGAAGGCCCGGCGCTCCTCTCCGGTTCATTCCGAAGCTGTCATTGAGGAAGTTAACCGCCTCCTCAACGCCAATGCCATCCGAGAAGTCCAATACCCCAAGTGGTTGGCCAATACCGTGGTTGTCAAGAAGAAGAATGGCAAGTGGCGCGTCTGCGTTGATTATTCCAACCTCAACGACGCCTGCCCGAAGGATTTCTTCCCCTCCCAAGGATTGACCAACTTGTTAACGCTACGGCAGGCCACGACCGACTCAGTTTTATGGACGCCTACCGAGGCTACCATCAGATTGCCATGAGTGAAGGCAACGTCGAGAACACGGCCTTCATCACCCCCCATGGAATCTTCGGATATCTCGTCATGCCCTTCGGACTCAAGAACGCTGGGGCAACTTTTCAGAGAATGATAACCAAGATGTTCGAGCGTCTCCTAGGTGACACAATGATGGCTTACATTGACGATATGGTGGTCAAAAGCATGCTCACTGGTGACCACCTCACCCATCTCGCCGAAACCTTCGAAATCCTCAAACTGCACAAACTTCGCCTCAACGCAGAGAAATGTGCCTTCGGTGTCAGCTCCGGCAAATTATTAGGACACCTCGTGTCCCGGTGCGGAATTGAAGCCGACCCCGCTCAATTACTGGCCATCGAGAAGCTCTCAGCTCCCCCACAACAAGAGGGACGTGCAATGCTTGACGGGTATGGCTGCAGCCTTGAATCGATTCATCAGCCGTTCTTCCGACAAGTGCCAACCCTTTTTTGCCCTCCTGAAGGGCAGCCGACGGAGCTTCTAGTGGACCGAGGACTGTGACCGAGCCCTACAGCAGTTGAAGACTTACCTCTCCGAAGCACCGCTTCTCGTCACGCCTCGGGACCAGGAGGACTTGTTCCTGTGTCTTGCCGTCTCCTCACATGCAATCAGTTCGGTTCTCGTACGACAGGAAGGACGGGAACACCAACCCATTTACTACTCCAGCAAGACGATGACCCCCGCCGAGACACGCTATCTTCCCTTGGAAAAGCTCGTTCTCGCGCTCGTCTCGGCATCTCGGAAGCTTACCCCATATTTCCAGTCCCACTGCATCATTGTTCTTATCGAGTACCCGCTCAAATTACTCCTCCGAAAAGCGGACCTTTCCAACCGAATCTCCCAATGGGTCGTCGAGCTGGCAAATTACGAAATCCATTTCCAGCCTCGAATAGCAATCAAAGCCCAGGTTCTTGCCGACTTCATCGCCGAGCTCACTCCGACAGACGTCTTGGCTTCAACCCCGCCCTCCCGTACCGAAGCCGTCCTCCAAGCCAATCCGAGCACTGCCTGGAAGTTTTTCACGGTGATGTATGGAAAATGTACGTTGACGGCGCGTCCAACAGCCGAGGCGCTAGGCTGGGATCGTGCTCCTATCCCCTTCAGGCGTCCTACATGTAAGCTCCCTATCCATCAACTTCCCAGCCTCCAACAACGAGGCCGAATACGAAGCACTCATCTCCGGACTCAAAACCGCCGACGCCCTAGGAATCGAGGAGCTCGTCGTCTATAGTGATTCTCAGATGGTTGTCAACCAGCTCTCCGAAGAGTATGAAGCTCGGGACGACCGCATGCGCACCTACCTCAGCTCCGCCATCCGGCTCCTCAAAGGCTTTAAGGCCATTCGCGTCGAACATATCCCTCGGGAGCAGAACGCTCACGCCGACGCCCTTGCCGGGCTCGCTTCGGCTTGCGCAGCCTCGGAGCACCGTTCCATCTCCTTCAGCTCCATTGACAAACCCAGCTTCGAACTTGAGGTACTAAGCCATGAGGTTCTTAACATCGAGCTCGGTCCGAGCTCGATGGATGAGATCGTCGGTTACCTAAAGGATGATACCCTCCCTGCCGATAAGAAGGAAGCGCACCGACTCTGTAACAGGGCTGCTCTATTTTGGCTCAACCCCAATGGAAAGCTTTACCGACGGTCCTTTACCAGCCCCTACTTGTTGGTCGCCCACCCCCACCAGGTCCCCGGCATCATTGAAGAGCTTCACTCCGGCGACAGCGGTTGCCATTCTGGTGGGCGCTCACTTGCTCACCGAGCCATTACCCAGGGGTACTGGTGGCCCACCATCAAGAAAGACTCCGATGACTATGTCAAGCGTTGTCGCAAGTACCAGATGTTTGCCCCTATCATCCACCAGCCGGCTCGGGATCTCAGCCCACTCACCAGCCCCTGGCCCTTCTCTCAATAGGGCATGGACATAGTTAGGAAGCTCCCCGTCACACCCAGAGGCTTCAAGTTCCTTCTCACCGCCATCGATTACTTCTCCAAATGGGTTGAGGCCGAGCCCCTGGTCACCATTGAGGAGGCAGATGTCATTCGCTTCGTCTGGCGCAACATAATTTCTCGCTTCGGTGTACCCTTCGCCATTATCACCGACAACGAGAAACAGTTTACCGGACAGCGGTACCGAGCTCTCCTGGATGAATACGGCATTAAATGGGACACACCGGGCTATCCACAGGGCAACAGACAGGCCGAGGCCACCAACAAGGCCATCTCCTCCGGTCTCAAACGCCGACTCGAATCCCGCCGGGGCAAGTGGGCTGAAGAACTGCCAAGAGTCCTCTGGGGCTACTGAACCACTCGAAGGCGCTCCACTGGCCGTACCCCATTCTCTCTGGCCTTCAGGATGGAGGCTGTTATCCCTCTCCAAGTCGGTCTTCCCACGATCCGTATCGAGAACTTCGACTACGAAGTCAACACTGAAAACATTGTTGCGGACCTCGACCTAGCCAAAGAAGAGCGTGAAAATGCCCGGATCAAGCTAGCCTCGTACCAGCAGGAGGTTGCCAAAGGGTATAACCGAAGCGTCTATCTCCGGTCTTTCAAACCAGACGACCTCGTCTGGAAAAAAGTGATAGAGAAATCAAAGAAGAGGAAGTTGATGCCCAACTGGGAGGGCCCCTTCCGAGTCCTAGAGCACCTAGGTTCGGGCAATTACAAGCTGGAGAAGCTGGACGGTTCCCCAATAGCCAAGACCTGGAATGCCAACAACCTCAAGAAGTTCTATGGCTAGCCAGGCTTCGGCCTCCGAGGCCCTATCCCTTTTTCCCTAGTTTTTGTTTTCCCAAGAAACGCTTATGCATACCTATGTACTGGTTTGTCCTACTTCAGTTCAATGAGAATTTTCCTGACATCACTATGTTATTACTCTCATTATCTACTTTTTACTACTCGATTCAGCATTGTTTGAATCGTTTTACCTTGACTTCGGGGCTCCATCCTCCCATGGGTATCCCCCTCGGACGGAAATCCCCACAAAGTCACCACGACCTTCTCGGTCGTTCGGACTCTCGGTTGTTCGTCTTAAGGATACTCGGCCTCTTCCCGAGCCCCTTGGGAGCCCTTCCCGGCCGTCATCCACTGCTTAGGATTCGCAGGTTTCCGAAGCAATGGCCGATGCCATTTCCCTTCGGGACTCTCGCCTCAATCCCTTAGCAGAATTTCACCCTAAAGAGCTATCACTCAGGCTACCCAATCCACAACCGCCCGAGGCACCTTACCCGAAGCACGGGCATGCACAATTCAACGTTTGAATCCTCTTTGCTTCGGGTCAAGTCTCTCGGTCTACTTCACACACGGGAGCTTCGGTGCTTATTATATTCTCTTCGGTTCTTTCCCTGCCTACCATGCACACTTACCGCACGCAGGGGCTAACCAACGCTACGTTTTCTATACCAACTCTATACGTCTTTGCGATCACCTCGGTCCATGCTTCCGTTACAATTTGGCTTCTTCCAAATATCTAACTGAAGCAGGGGCAGAGGCTCCCTTCGGTGGTAATTATGAACCCATACATCTCAAACGACAAAACAAGAGTTCGGAAAACAGAAGCATTCATTCAAACAGAAGAGCATTCATTCAAGCAAACGATAAAAACTGCAAGTTCAAATCCTACTTAAGCTATTACATGTGATTAGGCTTCGGCCAGATGTTCGGCGCCTGCCACCAAAGCGATTCCTGGAACGGCAAACTCCAAAATGTCCGGAACCGCCAGTCAAGAAAAACAGCAAAGCAAAAGAGGGAAAACTCTAAGTATTTTGAGGGGAGGGGTCTTCGGTCGCGACAGTGACAGGAGCGGCAGTCTGTGAAGCAGCCAGGACCTCGGGATGAACCTCTGCCTCCGGATTCTGGGCCTGCTTAACTTCCTCCTCGGGCATGACAAGCTCTTCGAGCGGAGCCTCAGGCAGTGCGCGAAGAGGTGAGTCCTCTGGGAGATTGAGCTTCTGCAAAAGGGCTTCATGTCCGAAGCGCAGGCCGTCCAGAAAACGGTCCCAGAACAGCTCATTCTCAATCTCCCTCACCTGTTGCTTGTACGACGCCTCAGCTGCATCCCAGCCATCGTCATATCCCTTCTTTAGCGCACCATCCACTTCAAGAGCTCGGGATGCCCTCAGAGTCTTGACATCCTCCTCGGCCTGAGCAGCTCGACCCTCGGCCAGCAGCCTCTCTCTGTCGCACCTCTGGAAGTCTGCAAGATAAAGCTCGCAGGTTTCCCGAGCCACCTTTAGATCATCTTCCTTCTGAGCCAGGGCTTTCTTCAGCTCCTCGATCCCCTCCTCCTGCGCCCTGAATCGGTCATTGATCACCAATGCCTGAGCGCCAGCCTGACAACACAAGGATAGAATTATGCATTACAAGTATAAGCGGATTAACCAAAAGGAAAAGAAAAACGACGAGCAACCACAACTTACAGCAAGCAGTGCCTGTGCTATCTCTCCGGTCAAGTCCTCGGTCAATCCCTAGATCGCCCTTGAGTCCCTCGGAAGGACAGTACCCCGAAGCATATCGTACGCCACCCTGAGGTTCGCAATGCCGTCGGCGTGATGGATCTGGCGACCGGCGTAATGACGGAATTCCGGAGCCCATGGGAGCTCCTTCGGGTTGACCCAGGTGCCATCCTTCCCATCGGTGGTCCCTTCTCGCGTCTGCTCCCCCCGATCTTCCTCGATCAGGATCGCCTCCGGCTGCTTCCCTTTGCCACCATCCCCTTCCTCGGGGCGGGCCCTTTTCTGCGGAGGCTCCTGCGGGGAGATAGGAGCCACTCCCGAGGTACCGGCGCCTGGGGCTCTGGTAGTGGCAGCCCCCGTCCCCCGATTCCTGGGCCTCTGGCGCCGAAGGTTCTGCACCTCCCGAGTTCCAGGGCCAGCCATCTCTTCGCTTAGCCCGGTTTTTTCCGAAGTTTCTCGGTCAATCTCCTCACGGATTATACCGTGAGGCTCGGAGTTGCTTCCTTCGGCCTCGGTAGTGCTCCCCCCTCGCCCTGCGATTCTTTTTCCTCGGCCTCTGCTTCCGCCTCTGCCTCTGCCTCCGCCTCTGCCCGCTCTCGATGCTCCCTGTATCCTTGGTTTCTTCTTCAAATAACTCGTGTACGTCGGCTTATACCCGAGCAGTTCCGGAGCGTATCGGTTGGTGATTGGGATGGCGTAAGCAGCGTCAATCCGAACTTTTAGGGCTTTCCCCCGAAGACCAGCTATGACTCCCTCGGCTGCAATAAAATTCCAAAAGGGAGAAGAAGTTAGTGAGTATTCAAGAAAAAGAATTGAAGTATGCAGCTCTAATACCGAAGCCTAAATTTACCGACCAGGCTTTCCGGCTTCGAATTGAACCGACATGAAGTTCCCGGAGACCGCGACATATATTCCCGCCCACTCCTCGGAATTTGGTAGGCGGTCAATAAGAAAAGTGTCGTAATCCGCTCTGCATGACAAATAGTGTCGGCCGCACTCTCGGTTGATGCCAACCGAATACACTCCGAAGAGTTCTTCAAGACCAAAGGTCAGGTTGTACTGCCTCCTCAACTCAATGATGCTGGTAACGATACGGTATGAGTTCACCGTGAGTTGAGAAGAGGTAAGAGTGAGGGCCCGGAGCACCCGTCGGACAAACTGGTGGAGGGGGAATCTGATTCCTCCCTCGGTGATTGCCATTAGGGGAAAGATCAACTCCCCCTGGCTGTATGTTAGATTCCAGGGGTCGGCGTCTCGAAGCAGCCGAACTTTGACATCCGGAGGTATGCCGAAGACCCTCTTGAACTCAGCGTATGCTGCGGGCGTGCCGCTGAAGTATTGCCCCAGGAAGGGGCACGGTCTCATAGGCCTCCTCCGACCCTGAACTTCCTCGGGAGCACCCGCATATGGCCCCGGGGCTTGGTTTGACGTGCTCTCGGGTTCTGTCATATTTGGGTCAAAAGATGTCACTTCACGATGAGCTCGGTTAGGGTCAGCCGGTTCGATGATGTCGATTGGGATTCGGTATAATCTTCGGTTCCAAGCTTGTTGAAAGATGCCCTCGAGCGTGGAAGAGTCCGAACTACTTGAGCTGTCCGAAGAGATATCAACGACCATCCGCCCCGACCTAAACAAAGACAAGAACGTGCAAAAAACCCATCAGCTATGTGCTTCGGGGAAGGCAAAAGGTCCTGACGCTCGGGACGGAATGGTCATCACTTTTCGGTGGGGATTAGTCTGGGTTGTCTCAGGGAAATCCCTCCTCGAGAGGAGCCCCCTCAGGTCTCGCACTAATTCCTATGGGTCCAAGTATAAAGGAAGGCCTCGGGAAGAACTGAGGCCTCGAGAAGAACATTGGGCCCCGGTTTCAGGAGCCAAGGCGAAGAACGCCATCGACACCGCGAACCAGGTGGCGGTGAACGGCGTCTCCGCCCCAATGGGTGACAAAATCATCGCAAAAAGCTCGAAAAAAGTACCAAGACTTGAAGATTGTGACTTAAAGATCAATATACCTGGTTTTTGTGCAAGAATCTACTCCCAAACGGCTGCAAAAGCTTGATCAAAGGTTTGTAGTTCACGGCGGAGGCGGTTCGACGTGCTTTGAAGAATGATGAACCCTCTCTCTCCTCCCTCTCCTCCCTCTCCTCTTTTTATAATGGAGCGGACGAAGGGACGCGCGGGAAACGAAGCGTCGCGCTTCGGGCCATTGGATCTCTGACACGCGTCCCCATCGGACGGTCGGCGTTCAGGGCTTTGAACCGAGACAGACGCGCCATTTTCCGGACCTTTTATACCTCGACACGTGTCCTTGATAGGACGGTTCCTACAAATCATCTGACGTTTCACGTGCCGAGACAGCTTTTTGGATTCTAGTGCTTCGGCAGATGCTGACATGTGGCTCCTAGGGCTGGGGCTGGCTAGCCTCGGTTACCGTCATTCAGTTCACTCCTCGGCGCCTAGGATATCGGAGGTCCGGGTTCGGCCGGTTCATGCGAAGAATCAACTCCCCAGAGCCGAAGCAAGCGTTACGCTCTGAGGAGTTGAGGGGCTATTGTGGTGGCCTCGGTTACAAGCTCGGTAACCGGGCCATATGAGGTGACTCCGGCACTCAAGGAGCCCTAAGCCGAAGCATCGTAGGGGTTCCACACTTCGGTTTGTTCCTCGGTGCTTCCCTCGGGGTCAGTTTCCTGCATGCTGCATTGATGACAGCTGTCCCGCCTCTCCTGAGGATATTCCTGAGGCAATCAACAGAATGTTGTTGCGCCATGCGGTCTCCACAAAGATCATGCAACGAGTGTAATCATTGGGATTCCCCTCTACCATGTGCTCCGTAACCGCTTCGTCCCTTCCGTCATCTATGACGTCACCCGAGGCGGTTACCAGAGCGTTTACTCCACGCGCTAGCTTGGAGTCCAAGCAACCCTAGGTCTATAAATACAAAGGGACTCTAACCTAAAGAGGTACGCCATTCTACCCTAACCCTAGACCTACACTCCCTTCCTGAGATCTAACTTGATCGTCGGAGGGTCACTGGGGTGTCCAACCCCTAGTGACTTGGTGCAGGTCTTAGCAGCGGAAGCACGGAGCAACAGTGGGAGGAGCCAACCTGAGCCTTGGGTCTGTTCCCGATAATTCGAACCCCGACAGATTCTATATTGTTGATTATAAATTTGGAGTACAATGACAATTGGTGAAAGCGTTCGGATGATACATGCCGAATAGATTTTCAAAAGAATTTTGTCATTGAAAGTATAATTAGAATCCAAAATACTCTTCGAAATGTGATTTTTGGATTACACGTTCTCCAATTTTTTTTTTTTCCAGAATGCATTCTATCAAAATAAATTTTATAATTAGCTATCAAATACCCCATAATCGACAAATGAACAATGCGTAAATCAACATGGGGCTCCCAAACGTCCCTATGAAAGCAACTGTCTTAAACCAAATGATGTCTCAACCCAACCATATATATTACAAAATTGTGTTAAATCAAATTTTGAGACACGAAATCCAACCATTGCATTCCAAGCAATACCTCTGTTTGTAGCGAAATCATTGTGTTGTTAGTCACATACTGTATTATTGTACTAAATTAATCCATACCTACCAAATTGGGTATGGATTCACGCCTCTCCAGAATATTTTTTATTTGACAAGGAAAAATTGTTCTTAGGGTCTTTCTGTTGTTGCTAATTTAATATTTTACATATAGTATTATTTGATTGGCTTTCAGATGAGTCTAATCACCTTCCTGTGATTTTAAGCGGGCTTCTAAATATAGAGGAATATTACCTAACTAACTAATGTTAGTGTTTTTAAGGTCTATATTTTTGGCAAATCTCATGACAAAAATTCATATTGATTTGTATAATTTATTATTGAATTGTAACTTATTGATTTTTCTTTTTAGAGCGTCTGTTTTAGGAAGTGTTTCAATGATATTGTCAAATTGAGAGGCAGAGATCATGAAGGTAATTGGAGTGGAAGAAAATCAAGGTTTTGAAGAGAATTTCGTGCATTGAACAGCTTTATAAGGAAAGGGAATCAAGAAATCAAGGGATTTCGTGGAAGGAAATGTTTACCAGAAACATTGCTTGAACAACTCAAGTAAAGGCATTAGACTGTGCTTGAGCACCCTGTTTTTTTCCCGGCAGTCTAATTATATGCGGTTTGTTAGGTTTTTCTGTAAATCTATATCTGTATTAAAATTATTATGCGGAAAACAGATATAGCAGAATCTTGAATTCAATACATCTCAAGAACAATAAATGACGTACCTTTGTCAGCCATCGAGATGAGAGAGAACAAACCCCTTAATTAGAAACACTTTAATTCTTAGCTCACCTTCTTCTCTCTGTCTCTACTTTTCTAGAATACCCCAGTACTTTAATTAATGGAAAAACCGTAGGAATAAGGGGTGGGTATTCTACCTTTTATAGGGGAGATAAGTGGGCCTTAGAAATAATTATTAAAAGACACATAGTCCATCAAGGTCTCCTTTATCATCAAGAGTTTTTCTTCATCTATAATTCTAATTAGTTATCGTAATAAACCGTATCACTTCATTGGCTTATCTGATAGTGGAGTCTCACATGCACAAAACATGGAGGCTAGTGGGCCACACTAATAGAGAAAAACTAACATTCTCCCACTTGGCCCATCAAGCTGATTGTGTTGCAAAGTGTATTTCTTCAAAATATGCATTTTGTTTAAAACAACTCGAGTGGGCTCCACACAAAAAACTTTGACACGTGATCACAGATTTAAAACAGCCAATAGGTTCAAACTAATTAGAAACTTTAATACTGTGATTAATTCAGACCTCCAATGCGAGTCATAGCAGTTGTATAGCACCATGCCATATTCCCTTCTATGCACCACACTATTGATAACCTTCACTAACCAAGTCCATAATAGGAAAAATATCATTATTTAGGCTGTAATGCCTAAAACCCCTGTAATTTGTCTTGTCAAGACATTCCTGTTGTACAACATCCAAAATAATATGTGAACGCATAATTGAAAACAGGAAAATTAGAAACAAACTATAATGTGCGCAAAATAGTGTCATGCACAATGACCACTCAATCAAGGGTTGTTAAAAGACTCATCCTGAAAACATGTTATAAGTCTTTGGCAGCAATCCCTTCATTAACAGATCAACAATCATAAGAGTGGTACTCAATTTTCAATTGACACTTGTTGTTTCTAGACTCGTTCTCTAACAACCAAATACTTTACTTCCATGTGCTTGGTGTAACGACCCGGATTTTTGCCCTATTTTTTTTTATACAATTTGAAATGTTAAATACTTATTCAATAATTAATTAGATTGAGAAACTAAAATACATTATCATGCGTATAATCGATATTGCTTACCAACTTGTAAAGGATATATAATATGATTTAGATATACATGGACCCATAATCATCCCTTATCTCTCTTAACTACATCCTAAAAACTCTTAACTAAAATTTTATCCAAACAAGCCCATCCTTCTCACGTTCCCACACTCCATTCCCCACCCCTCCACTACAAAACTAACTCCCTCCCCATTCTCCCATATTTTTCGGCAGAGAGAGATCCTCTCCCTCATCCTCCACTATCTCCTCCTCCTCCTTTTCTTTTTCTTATTTTGCCAAGAGAGAGAGAATTAATACATTGTAGTCCATATTATTTTTGTGTGTGTTGTCCTTCTGCTAATTTTTCGAGAGGGAGAGAAGAGTGACTGGAAAGGAAGGAAAGAAAAGAGAAAAAGAAGAAAGAAGAAGAAGCTCATCCGTTGCCGCCGCTGCCGATCACTTCCATTCTTTTTTTTTTAAATCCTAACTAGAACTCCAAGGATCAAGATAGATTTTTCATTACCCATTAACTCTAAGTATATTGAGTGTATTTTTTTTTTAATATTATTGTGATTTTAATCGAACCCATGAAAAGAAAACAAGAACCGGTCGGCATCTCGCGTCTAGGACCCACAACCTCAAGGCTGTGTAACTCGACCTTACGGCTGCCACCTACTAACTCATGTTCACGTAACTGCGTTCTAGACTTGAAAGCAAAAATTGTTTTTTTTTTTGAAAACAATCGTTTGTGATCGATCTGCTGTGTGTGCTATTTGGTCATTGTTTGCATGTTTAATTATTTTTATTGGTGGCTTGGACTATACTGTTGAACTCTAGATGTACATAGTAGATTCAAGTGTTAGTCCGTACATATGTATCAAATTAGGTTCAAAGGAAAATTTTAGATATTCGTTCTAGCTTGTAAAAATTTAAGGTACCGTAATATGTACTAGTATGACTACTATGACTTAAGCAAATACTCATAGTATTTAGAAACTGTAACTAACGCATTTATAGAGTAGCTGGTATTAGGAAATTAGTAAAACAAGGAGTCAATTAGTGAGACTAATGATAATTGGTAATATCCCTCCTAAAATCATGCGCCGTATAAAAATACAAAAGAAGTGAGGCATAGATATTATCGCACACTTTAATTATAAGATAAGATTTTGCTAAGGGAAAGTTTAGGAATCATGAATTTAGTGTCCATGGAAGTTATTTGGAAGGGAAAAGGTATACTGTAGCAAGAAAAGCAAAGCTTGAAAAGTTTAATACTAGTTATCTTCTCTAGGAGTCAAACTATTAATATCTTAAATAAAAATAAGGAAAATTTACACTTCATTAAATACAACTTCATACATGGTCAGATTAGCAAAAAGAGTGATCATTTTGCAAAAGAAATATTATATCCTTGTCGAACCCTAAACCTGGTAGTTATTAGTAAGGTAACCCAAGGTTTACGAAATAACTGTTCAATCCTCAAATAATAGAAATTACTAAAAAGAACTTATGTGCGAAATCCTAATGAAACCCAAAAGCCATAAGGACAAATCTGAATACTTTATGTGAAATTCAATTTGTTTTTTGAACTATTGCTAATGTTATGTTTCATTGACTCTTTATGAATTGTTGTCTTTATTGATCTACTTGCAATTACTCTAGTATTGAAACATATTGAAATCGTTGTGAGGTTAGTTTGGACTTAAGCTCATTGAAGGTTGGTGTACGGTGGTTCTGTTATCCTATGTATGTGGTTATATTATGATCTGTTTACTCCTTATTTGAAATGATTGCTCTGTTGAATGAACTGAGAACGTAGAAAGGTCATTAGAGACATTGGATGAGTTATGGACTTGGAGAAATTATGTAGATGTTGTCATGGTTAAAAGAAAAAGGAAACAGATGAAAGGTTATGGGCTTAACAGGACCTTGGGGGTAGCCTAACAGGACCTCGTGTGATCGGGGGTAGCCTGGTAGGACCTTGAGGACAGCCTGAAAGACCCAGTGTCGCTAGGGTGGCCAAGCAGGACCTCAGGGGTAGCCTGGCAGGACCTCAGGTATTGGGGGTAGCCTAGCAGGACCTTGAGGGCAGCCTAATGGATCTAGAATTGAGAGGGTGGCCAAGCAGGACCTCAGGGGTAGCCTGGCGGGACCTCAAGTATTAAGGGTAGCCTAGCAGGACCTTGAGGGCAACCCGATGGACCTAGAATTATGAGGGTGGCCAAGCAGGACCTCAGGGGTAGCCTGGCAGGACCTCAGGTATTGAGGGTAGCCTAGCAGGACCTTGAGGGCAGCCTGATGGACCTAGAATTGTGAGAGCAGCCTACTAGGACCTCGCGTTATGGAGGGTAGCCTAGTAGGACATGCATAGTATGATTGGTGAAATTATGATTTTAGAATCTGTTGATCACTGAGGTGTTGGAATTTTTATCAAAGTTGAGAATATAATATTTATTTAAGTTGATGGTTATATAGTGAAACAAGTTCTGTGCTAATCAATTCTTATATCATTTACTATAAATGTGATTGCTTGTAGAGTAAGGGTTAATGGGTAAGATTTATCTACTGAGTTTCAAAACTCATTATAGTGCCGTTGGGCTGGCATTTCATGCCATGTAATCAGGAGACCGAAGAACAGAATCCTCTACAAGATGATCAGTACTAGGGTGAGGACCTCTCAGCTATGAAGGAGAGTTTGTTGAGCCTTGGATGTCTTACCCTTAGAAGCTCCATTAATTTAAAATATTGTTATTTGAATTTCCAAAAGTGTTATCACATTTGTCAAACTCTGTTTTATTTCGTTGGGTTGTAAGACAGTTAAGTAGTTTTGAATTTGGTATTTGAGATTTCCGCTGCTAAACTCTGTTTAATAAAATTTCATTTCTTAAATTAGTTTTATGGATTATTAAATCAATTTAAAATGATTTAATTAACGTGTCCGAAAATCGGGGCGTTACACTTGGAATCACTTAAATACTTGATATTCTTAGAGAATAAAAATGCAGCGGAATTATCACAATAAATCTTCATTCGGTCTGGCAATTGAGTCGACAACAACAAGACCAAAGATGAAGTTCCGCAACTATATACATGATATGTGGCCTCAAAGCACGCCACAAACTCGGTTTCCATTATGTATGAAGCTGTAAGCAATAGAATGCTTCACACATTTCATGAGATTGTACTTGCATCTAACAGAAAAGAAAATAAACCATAATATTTACTTTTATGCTATCGAGACAACCAACAAAATCTAAATCTAAGTATCCAATCATGTCAATGATTCGATTTTCTATAAGTAAGCATATATTCATTGGTTCTTCATAACCTTATTCACTGCTTTCCAATGTTCCATTCCTGGATTACTTTGATATCTGCCCAGCATCCCTACTACAAAACTAATATCCAATCTAGTGCAAGTCTGGGCATACATCAAACTCCCTAATGCTGATGCATATGGAATTTCATCCATTTGCTTTCTTTCCAAGTCATTCTTTGGGCACTGGCTTTCATTAAATTTGTCACCCTTGACAATAGGCGCATCACTTATTGAGCAAAGCTGCATATTGAATCTCTCTACAACTCGGTTAATATACCTCTTCTGAGACAGTCCTAGCAGTCCTCAAGATCGATCTCTAAAGATCTCTAGACCAATAACATAAACTGCCTCACCCATATCAACCATTTTAAAGTTCTTCGAGAGATATCCCTTAGTTTCATGTAATAAACCAAGGTCATTACTGGCTAACAAAATATCATCCATATATAGCACCAAAATGATAAACTTACTCCAACCGACCTTCAGATATATACACTGATCAACAGCATTTTCTTTGAAACCGAAGGAGGTAATGGTATCATTAAACCTTAAGTACCATTGCCTAGAAGCTTGTTTAAGACCATATATGGATCTCTTTAATTTGCATGCCAAATGCTCTTTCCCTTTTATTGTGAATCCTTCGGGTTGCTCCATGTAAATATCTTCATCCAAACTACCATTCAGAAAAGCAGTTTTCACATCCATCTGATGCCGCTCTAAGTCATAATGAGCTATAAGGACCAAAATGATTCTAAGTGAGTCCTTCATTGACACAGGAGAGATGGTCTCCTTATAGTCAACGCCTTCTTTCTGAGTGAAACCCTTGGCCACAAGTCTGGCCTTAAATCGTTCGATATTGCCTTTTACATCGCGCTTGGTCTTAAGACCCACTTACAGCCGACTTTCTTACAATTAGCAAGCAATTCAACGAGATCCCAAACTTTATTCTGGTCCATTGATTTCAACTCATCATTCATAGCGTCAAACCATTTATTAGAATCATCATTATTCATGGCTTGTGAAAACAAAACCGGGTCTTTCTTAATCCCAATGTCGAAATCAGATTCTTGTAGATACGTACACCACATAATCATCTGGAATGGCAGACTTTCTTTCCCTCTAAGATCTTCTCAGAACTGTCGGTTGTGGTGGTTTTACAATATTTTCAATGGCGGTATCCTCATGAAGTGGAGAATCATTAACTACATGTTGTTCATTATCCTCAACTGGTTGAGGAATAACAACTTCTCGATGAGGAAGAATTGTTGGGATATCAACTCTTTCTTTCATCAAAATTAACCTTTCTCGATTTCTCACTCCCACTATTCTCGCCATTCTCTAGGATTTTAGCATTTTCGGTTTCAACTATTTTCGTACTATGGTTAGGACAGTAAAATTTGTACCCCTTAGACTTTTCTGGATAACCAATAAAATATCCAGAAACAGGTACATTTGAAGAACTCATCATACTTCTAACCATATCCATAAGTTTACGATTACGCCTCTCAGCAACACCGTTCTACTATGGCGTACCAGGCATTGTGTATTAAGCACGAATGCCTCGCTTTTCTAATAGTTTGGCAAATGAGCCAAGATTTTGGCCTGACTTATCATATTTCCGATAAAACTCACCACTTCTATCCGACCTCACTAGTTTAACCTTTCTATATAATTGTCTCTCAACCTCAGTAATGTACACCTCAAGGATGTCAACGGCTTGAGACTTTTTATGAATTAGATATATGTAACCATGACGTGAGAAGTCATCTATAAAGGTGATAAAGTATTTTTGTCCAGTAAAACATGGAATAGGACTTTCGCAAATATCAGTGTGGATTATCTCAAGAAGTGCATTACTTCAAGTGGCACCTTTTTTTGTGTGTGTTTGGTTTGCATTCCTTTAATGCAATCCACACAAATTTCAAAATTAGTGAAGTTTAGCTCTTCCAAAATCCCATTCTTCACCAATCTATCAATTCTATCCTTGGAGATATGCCCCAATCATCTATGCCGCAGGGTAAATGATTTTTTATCAATTCGACCACATTTGAAACCAACATCGGAATGCAGGGTCACTAATTTAATGATTGTGCAAACTTATGATTCAAAGCAATTTTATATAAATCACCAAAACCAACCATTACTGAATTAAACATCAATTTGAGTTTTCGACAACCAAATGAAACTGAATATCCAGAACAATCTAATCTAGATAAATAAACCAAATTCCTAGAAATAGAGGGAACATAAAAAGTGTTTTCAAGATCCATTTGATGACCCATCTCTAAAACCAAGAGATAGGTACCAACAGCTACCACTTCAGCCTTGAGATGGTTCCCCATAAAGACAAATCTCTCACTTTCCTCCGGTTTCCGGGTTGAAAGGTATCCCTACAAGGAATTTGTAATGTGAGTCATAGCTCCAGAATTTATCCACCAAGTATTAGAAGAAACTTCAACAAGATTTGATTCGTAACATACAAAAGAAAGATTATTACCCTTCTTTTCGAACCAAGCCTTACGCTTATTGCAGTTCTCCTTCACATGTCCCTTACTGCCACAAAAGTGGCACTTGACAATGAAACCATTATGAGCCTGACTACTTTTCTCAGGTCCACTGATTTTCATTGACGAATATTTTCTCACTTTACCCTTTTCCTTCATAGCAACTTGAGTCACTGCCAATGCAGTGTTATGTCTTTCCTTTCTCAATCTCACTTCCTCATGAACACACAAGTTTGTTAGCTCATTTAAACTCCACTCTTTCTTGTTGGCATTATAATGAATTTTGAATGAGCCAAACTATGCTAGAAGTGAGTTAAGTATAGCCTGAATAAGGAAAGACTCATCCACTTGAATTCCCAAGGTTGCAAGCATTGCAGCTTTTTCATACATGTTCAAGATGTGCTCTTGAACTCCATGACTACCATCATATATCATGGTGGTTAATTCAGCCATAATTGTACCTACAAGTGACTTATCAATAGACTTAAAAGTAATCTTCCCCAGCCTTTAGGTATTCTAGTGTAGTGAAATAAAGAACTGTAATAGGAAACAAAATAGGACAATACTTAATGCTTTGAGAATTATAAACATTTATAATGATGAACTATTGACATCACCTAGGTCCTCCTTTGGGAAAAACCTAAGCATACCTATTGTTCACTCATTAATTAGGTGCAACCTAATCACCTAAGTAGGTCTAAATAATTTATACAGCTTATCAAGTTAGTCATGTTATCTTTAGATATCCAATCCTAACCCGGTAAGTTGCATAAATTACTCACCCTACCTAATTCATAATTATTTAAATATGACTCTCCTTTGGGCTTAGTCCCATTCTTATAATTATGACTGCAATCAAGAATATCATTGACTTAATTGTTACCCTTTTAACAAAACTTTAATATAGTTTAATATTCATAAGTTTCACTAATCTAGGTCACTTTGGTGACTACCAAAGTAGTAATTCCCATGAGTATCAAACTAACCAATGATATACTCTATTCTTTTATTCAATCACTACTACCGAAAAAAAGAAAAAATTACAAGTATTCTTTTATGTGATTGATAATCTGTTCATGACATTCAATCTAACCATAACTCTCACATATACAGTAACACAGTAATAGAAAAACTTACCCGATTAAATACTTCAAAATAATCCTACACCATCGCAGAAAACATAATCTAACGAGATACCTTAATTTTGTAAGCATTTGATTATGATCTTTATTTTTCTATCACAGACTACATGAAAACAAGAATCATGCATTCATTGAATATGCGTACCATAATTTCGTGTCTCATTAGAGATGATTAGGAAATCAGTAACTTAATCATACTCAGATTTAGCCAGTCCACCGTAAATTAATCTCAATCTAAGGTTTACCACAATTATGATGCACGTGGTAGCATTAACAGAAGGTTTACAAATTAAATAAAAGGTTAACAACAATGTAAACCATCCAATATCAAAACCATGGCAGTAACACTTTTAAAATTACAGACAAACAACAAATAAATGCCGAATCGAGAACAACTGTAAATAAATTATGTGGCTATATTCAATCAATTCTCGGTAAACTGTTTTATCCCATCATCATGCTAACAATAGCAATAAACTATTACTACTAGTTAACAAGGGAGAAAAAATATGCTTCATGCACCAAAATCCACTACGGCAGATGATATGTGAAGACCAAAGCACGGGAATAGATCTCGCTCTCTTTTCTTTTACTTTACGGAATTAATAATAACACATAAATATAAGTCTTCCGCAAGTTACAACACATATTTACTGGTTCACCGTTCATGCTAATCAATTTCAAGCATATGTTTAACCGACACATGCATGACAGTATGTTCGAGATAATTTTATTCCAAGATGTATTGGTTCAACAAATCTAATGCTAACCAACTGTAAATCTATATCTGTATTAAAATTATTATGCGGAAAACATATATAGCAGGATCTTGAATTGAATACATCTCAAGAACAATAAATGACGTACCTTTGTCGGCCATCGAGATGAGAGAGCACAAACCCCTTAATTAGAAACACCTTAATTCTTGGCTCACCTTCTTCTCTCTGTCTCTACTTTTCTAGAATACCCCAGTACTTTAATTGATGGAAAAACCGTAGGAATAAGGGGTGGGTATTCTTCCTTTTATAGAGGAGATAAGAGGGCCTTAGAGATAATTATTAAAAGACACATAGTCCATCAAGGTCTCCTTTATTATCAAGAGTTTTCCTTCATCTATAATTCTAATTAGTTATCGTAATGAACCATATCACTTCATTGGCTTATCTAATAGTGGAGTCCCACATGCACAAAACGTAGAGGCTAGTGGGCCACACTAATAGAGAAAAACTAACATTTTCTACGAGATCAAAATATATAGAGCAACTCGATATTTCATTTGAAGGCTAAGAAAACACTTAAAAGGTTCTTTTACTATGGGTCTTGGAGGATGGATAAGATCGATTGATCTTTGAGATACAAATACAACTCCAAGAAGTTTCTCTATCTTATATTTAACAACTTAGTTCATTCTTCCAGTGAATTTCTGGAAGTTTCTCGGAGGGCTTGAGGATTCAAGTTGTTCGGCAATTAAATACTTGACGTGGTGTACGAGGATTCGACAAGTATATCTTAGGGCGATTTGTGAGTGATTCAGAATCGTAGGATAATGTTACTTGTAACTGCACAATGATATATATAGTGTTTTGATTTCACTCCTGTGGTTTTTACCCTTTCTGAAGTTTTCCACGTATATCTTGTGTTTGGTATTGGTCATCGTTTTATTGCTTTTTGTTTCTTGATTTGGTTGATATACTAATTAATTGGTGGGTTATTAATAGAAAAGATAGAAACACAGCAATTCTATAAACTCTAGGCGAGCTAGGATTTGACAAGTGGTATCAGAGCCAAGAAGTCATGAGTTTGAGTCGCAGGTTCGTCTTCGTGAGGGAGGGAGTGTTGGGCCCAGAGTGCTTCCATGGATTTGGTTACACAATGTCACTCCATGCGACCGCTCTAAAAATAGACTTGCGAGTGTGATGTCGAATGCCATAAAAGACTTAATTGAAGTCGTCCCTAACACCAATTAATTTTAAGAGAGATGATGAAAAAGCGGTCCAACGACATTTTCTATACAAACATTGCCTATGCAGCTTAAGATATATGTAAGGGCAAATTAAGTGTTCCAATTTTTAATATGTTTGAACTGGTGTGAAGATCTTATTTTTCTAATCATTTTATCTTAAATGGTCATAATGGATTTTTGGCTCTAAGGTCATTCAATGAGCACCTTAAAAGAGTCCTGAAACTAAATAAGGAGTTTTCGGGTGCTCGTTGAAAGGCCTTAGAGCCAAAAATTCATTACGAACATCTACGATAAAATGATCAAAAAAATAAGATCTCGCACTGGTTCAACCTGTAACGCCCCCAAAATCGGGTTCGTTAAATAAAGGTTTCATTAGACAAACAAGGCAGAGTCCAGCTCATTATTACATCCAATCTCCTTAGAGAGGTTTATATTACACAAAAGGGAGGGTCACTAAGGCTAACTAAAGCTCCTTCTCTTCCTCCATCCTAGCGAGTTCCTCAGCTCCAAAAGCCTCCAAGGTATACAGCTCTCCTTGTTCATCTAGAAAGTCTGACACATTATACCAGCGTCGCCACCAGTATAATATGTCAGGGTCACATAAAGCAACACCGTGAGCTTGAAAGCTCAATAGAGAAATCCAAACCCACTAACCCTTAACATACACATCAAAGATAGTATACGATTTTCCAAACTTAACATGCTTTCGAATAACACATACAATTACACATGCGCATTCACTAACGAGCGTTGGTGTCATGTTTTCCGTGTGTCTCTCTTACGCGACTCATCGTTTTGTGTCTCATCTTTTATCATCAATTCCGAAAACACGCACGCACACAACCATGGGTTACAAGTACCTTGTGTCGCACAACAATGAGCTACCAAGTCCGGCTCATTGCCACAAGGTTACCAACGCATGGCCACAATGGCTACCAAGTCCGGCACATTGTGTCACACACACACGCACAACCATGAGCATCCAAGACCGGCACCTTGTGTCGCACAATAATGAGCTACCAAGTCCGGCTCATTGCCACAAAGGCTACCAAGTCTGACTCAAGGCCATAATGGCTACCAAGTCCGGCCATTATGTATTTCCAAAACACTTTTTATCCATATCAACCTCATCTTAGGTGTCATATCTCTACTTTTCCAATTCCATGTGTCTCGTAACAGCATCGACTCCGCGGTGGGACAATTCACATAACTCATGCGATATCGAATAGCAAGATCATCCAACTCTATACTATCATGCTCGTTAAAAGGTCAAAATACAAATACTTCGTTTCAAAACAACATTTTATCTTTAAAACGCATTTCCTTCGAGAAGTTCAATAAAACAACACATGTTTATTGACGAGTTCATACAATCACGTAGCAATTAGGCGATCAAGCAATCAAGTAACCACAAGATCAAAGTAAACTACATATCTTTAACAAGAAAGTTCTACAAGCTAAATCATATTGCTAACTTTATTTTCTTTAGCGAAAATAGTTCGAAAAGCTCACACACATCTTATCTATACTTAGGAAGAGTAGATCGGAAATATCTACCTTTCTTCTTGGCGGTAGAAAAAGACTACGGAAATACGACGGAAAGAAAGTCGGCACTCGAACGGCGTAACGGCTTACGATAAGCTTCCGATAGCTTCGAAAGAGAAAAGTTTCTCTCGAAACTAGATCGTAACCTATACTACTACTACTTTAGGATCGAGGTGGTGGTCGTATGGTGGTTTAGTGGCGGAGATGGAAAGCTTCTTGAAAAACTAGAAAGAAAGTAAGCAAGAACAAGCAAAAATGAGCAAGAACAAGCAAGAATGAGCAAGAACAAGCAAGAACAAGCTATGCTCTCAAGAAAGAAGTTGGAGAATGGTTTGAGGTGTGAGTTCAAAGCACCAAATGGCTTGGTATTTATAAGCAAAGCCTCTCCTCTCTCCTCTCTTGGCCGGCCCTCTCTCTCTCTCTCTTTCTCTCAATTTTTAATTCAAGCAAATCTTGCTTCCTTGCAAGAAACAACCTAAAAACTAGGCATGCAAGGCTAGGATGTGTATCAAGGATTGGATCATGGAAGATTGGGCAAGAAATGGGATTTGATTCAAGTATTCAATTAGGGTTTTGTACAAGAGTACAAGATTTTGCTTACAAAGGTCATGCTTTCACTTTGAAAGCATATCAAAGAAGGACAAGGGTGATCTAAACTAGGTCAATCAAGGTGAGTACACTAGCACACACATCACACTCTCTCTCCCTCTCCCATCCGAACTCTCTCTCTCTCTCCCAATCTCTCTCAGCCTCTCTCTCCTCCTTTCTCCCTCTCTCTTTCTTCCTCTCTTGGTACAAAGTACAATGTACATATATATAACTATATATGTATAAATTTGGAAGGACAAAGGTTGATGGATTGGAAGAGTAAAGATTTGGCAAGCTAGGGTTTGTACAAGATTTACCCTAGTAGAATATGTATTTAGGACAATTAGGTCATAGATTTTGTAGGAAGAAGATTACCAAGAGATCAAGCAAAGGTCAAAGAAAGTCCAAGGGAAATCTAAGGTACAATCTCTCTCCTTCTTTCCTTCTCTTTCTCTCTCTCCCTTCTCTCTCTCTCGGATCTCTCTCTCTCTCTCTCTCTCTCTCTCTCTCTCTCTCTCTCTCTCTCTCTCTCTCTCTCCCACTTGTACTCTCTTGGAAGATGTATATATATACTAATATAATATAAGTACTATGGGTCATTCATAAAATCCATATTTTCAAGTAATATAGATTTTCTAAATAAAATATTCTAATACACACATGCACAATACAATATTATATATATATATATATATATACAAGTACACATATATATATATATATAAGCATGTACTTACAATCTAGGCTAGATATTGACCAAATCTAATATCTAATTAAGTATTCTACTTCATCCAAAGTACTAAGTACTAACTTAACATACTAATGGACTAATCTTAGTTTAATGGATTATCACACATGGCCAATTCTAATATTTTAATCACCTATTCTTGGTTGGCAAGCAAAGCTATTATCCAATGGATAATAGTTTTCCTAACGGTTAATAACCAATGGTTAGTGAAGGTAAGGTCCAAGGGTTATCGTCCAATGGTTAATAAATCTCCTAGCGGTTATTATCCAATGGGTAATGCTAGAAAGTCTAATACTTGCAATTAAGCACTAAACTAATCTAATCTTGTACTTAGGAAGATTAACCAAGGTTTACCTATTGACCAATGGGTAAAGGAAACTCTAACGCTATTGTCCAATGGTCGATAGCTTAAAGGTTCGAACGGTTCAAAGGGTTAATCTAGGGTTACCGAACTCAAGGGTTTCAAAAGGTTCGTGAATCGAGGCTCATAAGATTCACGGAGGTTTAGGAACGATCGGTGGCTAGGTTAAACGATAGCTAAGTCGAAACGTCGTTTAAAAGCTAGCTAGGGTTGCTAGATAGGATTTCCAGCCGAGAAGTGTAATCCTAGGGCTTTATCCTAGAAACGACAGGAAGATCGGTGGTTAAACGACGATTAAAACCTAATTAAGATTTTTCAAACAGTAACAATGAAATTTTTATTTAGTAAAAATTAGGGTTGTTACACAACCGGATTGAAATTTTGAGCACTTAATTTTTTAAGCATATTTTTTCATTAGTTTCATTAACGGTGTTAACGATTTTACCAATTTGAAACGTAAAACAAACTACAGGGACAGAATTGAGACAATTGGAACTAAAGGAACGAAAGTGAGACAACCGTAAAACTGGAGGGACGACTATGAAAATTTGCCATATATATAATACTACACCAGTATACTACTCCCTCCGTCCCTTTTTAAGTGTCCTACTTCGTAACTCCAACTTATTAAAAAACCATCATCATTATACCTTTCACATCAACTTTTTCCTCCACTTTCTCTACTTACCCATCATCATTACTCTTTTCCTCACTTACTTTTCAAAAAGGAATCTACTTTTATGGACAAAATAGACAATACACCAACTTTTACCCACTAACTTTACAAAATGGACACTTATTAAGGGACAACCCAAAATGGAATACTGGACAATAAAAAAGGGACGGAGGGAGTACTACTTACTTTCCTCGCTCTTGGTTTTACTTATATACAGAAAAAATATTTTACCTTATCTTCTTCTAAGCAGTACTCTACTTCGGAAAATAAAAGCTTTTGTTGTTTCTTGAACTCTATTGGTTGCCTTTATTGACTATTTCGATTGTCGGGAAACTATTGATTCGTGAGTTTGCTTTATTGCACAAAAGAAAACTTGAAGGTTGATATATCTTGGGGAAGGAGCACTATTTAACCCAGTGCAGGAAGAGGTATATCGTTTCTTAAGAGAGCGCTATTACATGCCCCAATCATCTCACTGGCAACTATTCCTTTCTCTATCTATCTATTTCATTTTTGTAAATTTGATTGATGAATATTATTTAGAATTGTAATTTTTTTCAGAATTTCCTATCGCATATATGTTCTCCAACACTTCCATGATTGCGGTACCCACTCAACTAGTTAGAGAGATTTTACCATTGCTGCGGCAAGGTGCGTTCATGCTAGATTTTTTGTCTTGAAACTAATGTCAAAATACCACTTGATTTCACTAAAAATGCAAATAATAGTACTTAGTAAGGGAAATGAGTTGTCTTCAATAGTGGATATTTTTTTTATACTAATTATCAATAATATCTAAAATACCGTTTAGTCAATAGTCAAGTTGTTTCTGCTAAATGATATTTTTGTTGATATATGTGAGGAAAATAACTTGATTAAAAATTCATGAAAACATGCATTTTTCCATTTTAGTCCATTTAGTTTAGTGAAAAAGCCCCCCTAAATAGGAGTGAAATTGGGCTTGTTCAAAGTTCGGGATGAAAAAATTACTTTACAAATTGACCGGGATAAAAACTTATTCCCTTTGTCCCTTTTTAAATGTCATGGTTCGTAACTCTAACTTATTAAAAAGACATCATCATTATATCTTTCACATCAACTTTTTCCTCCACTTTCCCTATTTACCCATCATCATTACACTTTTATTCACTTACTTTTTAAAATGGAATCTACTTTTAGGGGCAAAATAGACAATTCACCAACTTTTACCCTCTAACTTTACAAAATGGACATTTATTAAAGGACAGCCTAAAATAAAATATTGGACTCTAAATAAGGGACGAAGGGAGTATGTGACATGGCTAAATAGGATGATCACCCTGCATGGGCGAAATACCCCAGAACCATTATGTTTTAAGTTACGTTAGTCTTCTTTTCTACTGAAAACAAATAAAAAACCTAGGGAGAAAATACATTATGTATGTGCATATCAGTATTACCCACTTGGAAAAAATTTCAGCAAATATTATCGGAACATGTTTAGATATTTTTATTAGACATAGACAGAAGCTAAAGAAAACTAAGAAAAAAGTGGGCTTTACAATTTATATTGCACCATGATAAAAAACATTAAATATCTTTGGCTTAAAAATTTAAAATAGAAATCTCAGAGATTAATATATAGTACCATGTTGGAAATGGAGATATCCAATTACACAATTACAGCTGACAAGAAAGAGCAGTCTAGAATGTGGGGACAATTCTCTTACTATTTCTCGTACTTTGTGGATCTTGACGGGGAAAGAAATACTCTCCATCCTTTTTTTTAGAGTCTAATATTCTATTTTAAGCTGTTTCTTAATAAGTGTCCATTTTGTAAAGTTAGTCGATAAAAATTACTCCAGTAATGAATTTTCTATTTTGTCTTTGAAAATATATTCCATTTTGAAAAGTTGGTGAATAAAAATATAATGATGATGTTTTCACAGAGGGTAAGGAGAGAGTGAAGGTAAAAATTGACGTGAAATGTGTAATGATGATATTTTTTTAACAAGTTGGAATTACAAAGCAAGATACTTAAAAAGGGACAGAGGAAGTATGGAGTAACAAACAATACTACCGAATTAATAATTAAAAAAATACAAAAGAAATTTTAAAAAAAAATGGCAGAACATTTCGAGTTGTACCAGTAAACCGCAACAAATATCCGTGTTAAACTCGTGGTAAAGACAAATCTCACGATCCACAGCCAAAAAAGAAAAACGAAATTACCCATCGCTCGTCCACATGAAGGCCAAAAGAACTATGGTCAGCGTGGAGAAAATAGTGGCGCCCGAAAACAACCACATAGCCCTACTCGTACTTTGCTGGTTGTCTTGCGTACTGGCCAACTCAACCTCTTTCAACAGCTCCCTCACCTCGTCCATATCAGAATCCTTTGCAGCCTGGATTAGTCTACTTTGAATTTTCTCAAGCTTATCTAGTCTTCTATCCCTCGACACGTTCTTGGTTGGCCAGATAAACCCCGTCATCTTCCACAGGAGAATCCCTACATAGATGGCCACGACACAGTCTACAGTGTAATGGTGTCGTTCCCTTACTTCTCTCTGGGCACTGTGCAAAACCAGAATCCATATAAGAGCTGAGCTAAAGCCTCCGTAAGCTTCCTACAATCAGAAAGAAAAACCATAACTCAACAGCTGAGTTTGAAACTCAAGGCCAGTGCCCTTTATTGTTCGGAAATTTTATTTGCACATGTACCGTCCAAGCCATAGCAGTGAGTACTGCAACAAACATGTGGCCGCTATATAGAAGGTCATTGCAGCCCCCTCCAGCCTTTTTTAGGAGATTATACCATGATGCTCCTTCGGAAGGATTGGGTCGCAGGAAATCAATTAGGAAGCTCATCGATCCCCAATCAGGACGATTATCAACAATGACTTCCGCAACTTTATCTGGATAAAGAAAAGAAAAATGTCAACGAAACATGCCTCACAGCTTTTAGGACAGCTTTAAAAACGGGAAATCATGCAGGACTTAAGAGAACCAAGTACAATACATAGATTTCCCCATAATAACAATGGCGAAAACTCCAACAAAAACCAAAGATGAAATCGACCTCAAAACATCAGCGATTTAAGGAGAAATTACACTGTAAAACATTGAGATGATTGCAAAAAGTTTGCATTATCTGATTCACTTAATTAATTTAATCAATCATTTTCCTGGGCAAAGAATGTTGTGCAAGAAGCAGAAAAAAAGTAAAAAGCATCTTCTTCGCCTTTGCCCTCTTCTGTTTCTTTAGGGAGAGGGGCTGAAATGGACTTTGCGAAAGGTAAAGATCACAAAACATGAGAAAACAAGACAATGCTATCCACAAATGAAGAATAAAGATAAACGAAAGCAATTACACAAACAAGAGAGCACAACGCAACACAAACCTTAAGATTTACAGTAAATGCAAAAATATAAACCAAAACACATAGGAAGACCAAACACCAGATGCGGCTTTTTTTAATCTATAAGCTGCACATACCGTAAGCTATATCAAGATGAATAAGCTGGCGTATAGCAGTGGCATCTGAAGCATAAGGAACATAATACTTCTGAGCCCATGGATGAGGGTGTGTAGGGACACTACTGAACCGAGCTGATGCACACCACGGCCTAGCTGATGGCAGAATCGTGGAAACAAAAGATATTGCCCGAAGAAGGCGCCCAATTGCCATGGTGAACATGTATCTTGCACCCAGCCCAAGCCCAGGAGCTTTCACAGAGTCGAATAGTACAGAAAATGCCAGCATTATGAACAACATCAGGAAATGGTGTAGCCCAATGACATGGGCTCTCAACATCTCAACAACTGTTTGAGGAAGTTTCTCATTCAATGCTAGCAGCAACCACTGCCCAGTGTCCGGGAGAGGGGGTGCAGTACTGACAAATAAATATAAGCGAATCAAATATCCAATTGCTAGCTTTCAGTAAGTGCAAAGCTTAGTTCGAGAAATATGAGTCGACTCGCTAGATTTACTTGGGAGAAGTGCACTGAGAAAGAAGACACAAATTTTTCTTCAGTTTGAGACCCATATAAAATGTGTTTTCAACATAAACCATCTGAAGTATAGACTACAGTACTCCCATCCCATAACCTTTAGAGAATCTCCAACCTTGGCTTCAAATTTATGGATGTCAATTGTTTTGGAAGGCTCACATAGCAATTTGGCATGAATGTGACATCTGCAAAAAAATTACACTCCAGCCAACATGACAAATCTAATGCTTTAGTATATTCTTCCTACAATCTTTTTGTGAAATTTTGTATCATAACGTTTTAGTAAGAGATGAGATGTCAAATGCCAACAAAGCAATTGACACTATGGTTGGAAATATCACCTTTTATAATTACTTAAAATACAAGTCGACAGGTTTTAGTTTCCAATAGTCCCCTGATTCTCATTGTGGGATTCATTTAACATTTAACATCTGTAAAGCATTGCGAACTGAACATTTGTATGGGACATTCCAAAAGAGAAAAATGGATCAGCAATTTGGGAAAAAGGGAATGTACATTAACATATTCTGTCATTGTATTTTCAATCATGTCAAGTTAGCAATTTGCTGATGACTTCATGTCAAATTATCCACTGACTCAATATTTATGTGCTAGCTATTTCCGTTTTTGCATGCTCATTTGAACTAATCCTAGATGCTCTACTGCTCAAAGCATGATTCTCCCTTCCTTACAGAATCCTCTCAACCACATTTACTAAATGAACAAATGTTCTTATTTACCACAGTGTTCTCCATACACAACAATAATGTTCAAAGTTTCCCCTTTCTAGTCCTAATACACACACAAGACTTCAAAATCACATATATTCCACTAAGAATATCCTGTTTGACATCACTCTCTTGATGGATAGATATGGAAAGATAATCAAGCCACGCTTCCCATCGTTCTTAAGATTCATAAAGCTTTACTATCCTAAACAATCATTACACTACACTTCATTAACCAGTATTGTTGAACGAAGATTCAATTGCAAAAGATGAGAAATCAGATTATTGGAAAATGGAAACCTGAAATTTATCCTACATGATTGACCTTCTCTTACAGTTCCAAATCCTCCGCAGGATGGAAATGGAAAGATTAATGGTTATACATTGTACATCAGTTTAGGTGGACTACTCATGTACGGCCTTCCAAAAGTGATGAAGAAGAGTTCATATGAGAGGAGCTTGGCAGGCAATTGGCAATATTATCATCGCACTACACATGCTGCACATGCCATAACCACTAACCCAGGATTTAATTAAATTGAGTTGCTTTATTTGAAGGAATGTTCAATGCTTATACGTGGAATGTATACCACAAGGATAAATAACTTGCATTACGTGGTTGCTAGGGGGCACAAGACACTGTTTAAAAAAACAGAAACTTGAATATAGTCCTGTGATACTTGTGCACTCTCTTACAAGAAAACTTAGGTTGTTTTTGGTTCATGGATTTGTAGAAGGATATACCAAGGGAAAGCAAGATCACAGGAAAATGAAACAAAGAATTTAGAGTCTTAACTTTCATTATCTTATTATCTTTTCCTTCATGATTTACTTTCCCTCCATTAATCCCTCCACAAATGCATCATCAAAACATAGCCTTAAAGAATCTGCAACTGGATATGCTACTGAAGTTATTCATAAGCCATGCAATAGGGTTCTGGTCTCAAGTCACTGTCTCATTGGTATAAAAACAGGAAGAATTAGCATAGACAAGAACCTGGAGTAGCACGAATATATCTCCATTGTAGATCTATTTACTACCTACTGGCAAAAGATCTGATGAAGAATCAGCTTAGAAGAACGAACTTCAATCCAATTCTTCATTAAATGCAACCCTCTCAAACAAACCCCCCCAATCTTAAAACTGACACTTCATGTTCGAGTCCTCAATATTTCCCAAATTTAGAGCTTACCTCGCAAAAACCCAAATCAAATGACACCCAACCAACCCATAAACAAGAAATATTATACTACCCTTCTACAAGGATTGTACCACCTCCTAACCAACCCACCAACTGATGGAAACCAGATAAGTCAAACCATTCCACAAATTCAACAACTTAAAGCATGTACAACAGCCTAGGTGTTTGCAACTTTTAGCTAAAATAGAGAGCCATTCTCAAATAGACACCAATAGCACAATAGTCATACACCTCGCCACTTTATTCTTGCTACAGTAACTCGCTACTAGATGAGGTGAGCCACCGTAGCAACACTTAAATTAAAAAAACTTAGTGCTTCTCTGTCTTCCATCAAATCGAAGCTCCTGTGTTACCTCGAACCCGGTTCCAGAATCTCATCCCTCTTCTTCTCCTTACCCTTTTTTGCAGTATCACCCAAGCTCTGCAACTCAAGAGACATGCAACGGTTATGCAATCGAAAAACAACCACAGATTGAGTTGTGTTACTGTTACTGTTTCTGTGATCTGAGTCACAATCCCTAGAGATTTCTCTTCAGTGCTCTGGCTGAAATTTTTTTGACAAGACTCTGGCTGAAATTGCAAGACTAGAAGATACATCCGTTTAAATTCGAAGCCCAAGAATTAGTTTCTATGATGACATTGATTAGCCCAGGGTTGCCACCGACAAGGACCAGTATCCATTCAAATCCAGCGCTGCTTGATCTATAGAGGGCTATGAAAGTATGGTTCCCTAGGTAAGTACAAGAAAAGAAAAGACACCAGGCGAGAAAGAGAACATCTTTTCAAATATATAAAATTGTAGGGAGCTTTGAATACAAAATGACTACCTAAAATAAATTTAGAGAGTTCTGCTAGTTGTTGTGGATGCTCTTAGTCGGCTATAGATTCCACTATGAGCTGAGTAATAATTAATATGAAGTTAAGAGATTGAGATGGCTATGTACATACACATACAAGATGAAACCACTGGCAACCAGATTCAATAAAGAATCAGATTACAAAAGACAACTTCACTCCATATCCTCATTAAATGCAACACCCAAACATAGGCACTTTAGGTTCTACCTACTTTCCAAATTTAACCTACAAAATCAAACACACTTGGGCGTATTTACGATATCTGTGGACACATATTTTAGATTATAACTTATTGTTCTGAAAGCAGATAATCGAGTTTACTATAGCTGTGTTTATCATTAAGCTACAGTAGAAACTCGTACTGTTTTCTAATCAGCTTTCCGCTATATTAGTGGACTACAGGCTAATGGTGATATTAATCAAGTTATTTCCACTAAATGGTATTTTAATTGATGTATGTGAGAAGAATGACCTGCCTAGGAATCCGAAAAACATGGGCAAGTCCATTTAGTTAATCTAAAATCTGATCCAAAAAGCACCTCAAACCTTGCTACTCTAGAGTTAGAATTCGACTTTTTCCAGCTTCCAGCAATCCCTAGAATCCCATAATCTGCTGATAAAATGTTTTTGACAACCACTCACAATGTCTTTTGAAAGCTAAAATATCAAATATCTGCTACCAGAATATTTCTTAAACACGCTTCATGTCTCAATAAAACATAACTCAATCCACTTATCAACATCAGGTAATCCCCATTACCAAACGAATTCTAACACCCTTTTTCAAGATTTGCACCACCTCAAAATCGATCCATCAACTCTCCAAAACAGGCAACAGAATAATCAATTGTTGGATTGTTGTGGCCAAATAGCCCAATTTTTGTGTGTAATTATTAATCATGTGATGGATAAACCAATTAAATCGGAAATCCTTGCAGTGTTGTAATATAATTTTTTGAGAGAATGAAGGGATTGAGTTTTACAAAGTCAACTTGATGGAGGTTTGATTTGGATGACTCAACAAGTGACTGTTGAAAGAGGATCCTTGAAAAGCTCACTTGGTTGTTTTGACCAGGTTAACTACGAGGCAGTTGAGGAAACATCTGAGTCTGATAATGGGAAGTGAGTATACTTATGTCCTCATAAGACTCAGAAAATAATCCATCTACAAGAATGCTTCTATAAGCCAAACCCCTAAGGCCTCAAAGTTATAAAGTTTGGAGTTACAATCGTTTCTTTCCAAAATTGCTTCATTAACTACAGATTAATCAGAGTTGGTTCAAGATGGAGAATGATTAGCAAAGTAAAAACACTATTCGCAATAGATTCACGATCCACACAGGGAATGCACATACGAGATACAGATACGTATTTTTATATGGGCACACAAGGGCAGTACCGATGCCAATCAAGGCCGAGGACGGCGGTGACGAAGCGGACGGAGAGAGCTTCGAAGAGGAGGGCGGAGAGCATAAAGAGCATCGCGGCAACGAAGGGCAGAGCGGAGCGGAGCTCGGCGGACCAGTGCTTGTAGAAGGGGACGCGGGAGACGGCAACTAGTGCGAGCACGGTCCATAGTGCCGGCTGGAGGCGCTCGTGCAACGACGGGGACAGGTAGCGCAGGTAGTCAACGCCGACGTAGGCCATGGCAGCTATGCCCAGGCCACCTCCACGAAGGGCTTTCAGTATCACGCCCGGCCGCCGCGGCGGTGGCGGCGACCACCTCCTCATTTTCTCGTTGTGCTCCGACGCTTGTTTCCAGATCTGAAGTAGAACTATGCAAGCAAAAGGGAAAGGTCAAAAATCAGAAGCTGAATAAAGTCAAAACAGCCCGCACTTGGAAGTAGTACTACTAGGGGAGAGTAGGAGTAGTAGTAGTTGCCTAGTCAGTATTTCAAAAAAAAAAAAAAAAGGAAAATTATAGTAGATTTGTAAATGTGTATTAAAGAATTTAAAAAATAAAAAAATAAAAAATTTTCTTTTAGTATACTTATCGTCAGTGCAGTGAACTGACAATAGTAAGACCGTTTCAAACATAGTAATTGAAGTTTAAAATGAAGCACATAAATGTTATAATCAAACTTTATCACTTCTTGATCAATAACTAAATTAAATAGATAGATTAAAAGATGAGGTGACAAATTTCGATTATGTCATTGGAGAGACCCTATAAGAGTATCGAGTGGGTTGTGTGGGTGTGTTTGGCTATGTGACAAAACAAAAGGTCTAGAACTGCAAACTAAAACATACAAACACTCACACACTCACTTACAAAGATATGGACCCTACACACTAAGGTGTGTAGTGTGTTGGTCCCAATGTGTAGTGTGCGTGTGGGGATCCCACAGCCTTGTTAATGTGTTTGTGTTTTTTATATTTTTATCTTATATTTATCCTATTGAGTTTATTTATCACAAGGTTCACTCGAAAAAAAATTGTAAACTACTCCAAAGCCGGATCATAGCCGGAACGGTCCTACATGACAGTTGGTGCACCGTCAGTGCACTTTTGGTCGTGCCTGTAGAAGGGTTCTTGACCCCGTTCCAGAACTCCAATAAACTATTTATTTTGTAAGAAGACAATTTGAATCTTAAAAAAAATCATATTTAAGTGAATAATTTTTCTAACAATATAGATCTTGTTTGATAGATCTCATTGAAATCTTTTAAACGGTGCAAAAAAATTGAAAATCAATTTTTAATTTACATTATTTTTTAGTTTGAAAATATAAAATAACCTGCTTAGTTTATAAGAAAGTTTTTGGGACGGGGCCTTAAAGCTATACTGATTATCTTAGGCATTGTTCCACTAACAGCTTTAGGGCTTTTTGGCGTTTTGTTCTTGTTGAAAAAAATTTGCATTTGGTAGTTTTGCGCCAAATTTTTGTAGAATATTGGTTCGTTTCTCGACGAGAAAAATTAGAAAACCCAAAATCTTTTACTTTTACCCAAATATTTTGAAATAATCCAAAAATAAAGCCTCAAAATGAATCAATAATGCATAAAAATTTTGGCGCAAAATTACCAAGCGCAAATTTTATTTTTTTAATAAGAACATAACGCCAAAAAACCCTAAGCCGTAAGGCCCTTAGTGGAACAAGGCCTTGCATTTGGCTTCCGGTCCCTCTTTGAATAATGCTGTTGCCTATTTTTTGGGTTACATTTTGTCTTTGTCTATCACAAGTAATGCAATAGATAGATCATGGGCAAGAACTTCAAGCTAGATTTGAATCTCGACTTTGTTAATGAAAAAGAACACAAATAGATGAATCTGCTTAACATAACATGTATAAATTTGTTCTCTTCATAGTTAAGTACCGTTAGTTGATAGTATTTCTTCATAAATCAGAATTCCATATCTTGCTCGCTCATCATTCAAGGGATACGAACCATAAATTTCTTGCATTTCCCGTAGAAATTTGGCCTGGAAAATAAATAAACAGAACAGTTTTTCCCTCGTGCAATTTGGCAAAGAACTTTGGATTCAGAAGGTGTGGGTTCGAAACTTCACAAGTGCGAGGTGACGTAGTGCCTCCATCCATTGATATGTATACCTCTGCGGATTTTGTCCGCTCATGCCGCCTTAGCAGCAAGATAGATATACTCTAACTGTTGTTTCATGTACAAAATAAGAACAGGCCCTTGCAACCCAACTAACCATAAAAAACCCAATGAGTTTCAGATTGCAGGAGCTGGGAGAAACAAATGCATTTTTCATGCTGTCGTAGCTAAAAATCGACGGAAGAAAAATAACAAACCCCCACAACTAATTAATATGTAACGACTTCACAAGCACAAACTACAAACATTTATTTCACTCCTCAATAATGTTTTTTCTAAGATCTTTCGCAACAAATACTTGATACTACAAGACAGCTATAGGCAACACATCACCTGAGTCCCGACCAATAAAAAAACCTTTAACGACAAATAATATGTCACCGCAGATTCCTGCATTAGCTTATTTATGAATCCAGCTTGTCGAATTTTGGTACAACGATAGGTTCCGATGTAATTCTGGGAATATCTAATCCTACGAAAAGCTCACACACTTGGCACCAAGAAAAAGCATTTGGAAACAAACCAAAATAATGCAAAATCGTAACATTATAGAGGTGGAAGAGCACAATGAAATTCCTTCTAATGGTGTGATTGGACTATGAATTAGTGAAGGGAAAATAAAAGGAAAGGTTAACAAACCAGGAAAAGAATACAACTATGACAAAAACAAAATTTAAAAATTGTTGACAACAACGTTGACAAAAAAATTTCAAAAAACTCACTTTTTTTTTCTTGAGAAATGCGAGTAAATTTAGACTGGACATTGGGAGAAATACTACAGAAGGGAACTTTAAACAAGATGGCGATTCCCTTTCGAAACCATACAACACTCTTGCAAATCATGCGATACGATTTTCTGAACCTAGATGGTAATTTGAGATGGATTTCATATATTGAAAACTGATCTAAGAACCACTTGAGTGGTTATAGATCATTACCTGCTCCATCGTTAACTCAGCATGATCCATGGGCACTGGAAAATCTGGGGAGCTGCAAAGAACGTGATAGACATTAAGGTCGATTGCTTACTGAACTATGGGGATTGCTCACAATATGGATACGTAATACTACCCTCGATGTGTAAACATTTACCTGGAGAAGAATGCAATGACTCGTTTGGTTTGATTGCAGCCCTGCCGGCCATGCCATTCAAAATTGCAAAGCAAACCATACCACAAGACCGGTAGAAGAATGAAAAATGGTGAGAGAAGTTCTCCCCTATGACAATGAATCCCGTGTGCAAACTAATAAATCTAAATCCCCTGTGCAAACTAATAAATCTAACAATCATAACAATCTTTACTGAACTTCGTTGTCGTAAGCACCTCAATCTCCATCATTTAATCCACTAGAACCGATTTACGCCCGATGCAATTTCTACCAAGACCCAGAAAACATGGTCAACATCGAGAAGAGGGGAAAACAGTCATACTAAAAAACCAGACTCCAGTATATTATTACCAAATATCCAAAGTAGATGCAGAAAAAGGACAGACAGACTTGAGTTCTGAACTGATAAACAAACTACTACCTCTACCATAGATATTCAGCAACCAACCATAACCATTAACTAGAACTTTCCACCATGACCCACAAACGTCTTCAGAACCTGCAACCACGTAGACGCAGAACAAGGTGGAGGGTAGACTCCTTCTCGATATCATAATCAGCTAGAGACCGCCTATCTTCCAATTGCTTCCACCTCAGAGTAATCGTCTTCCCAGTCAAAGTCTAGACAAATATCTTCATCCCACCACTCAACACAGTGTCGCTTCTAGCCTGAACGGAAGGGTAGGTTAGCTTTTCTACTCTCCTTGCTTTCTCTCAAAAATTTCATCCTTTAACAACCAGCAGTTCATCTCGTTGTTTATTATGCTAATCAACCAATTGATACACTAGCTTCCTAGGCGAGAGAAGCAGAGACAACTGAATCGTAATTGATTCCATCATCAAACCTGGTTGACACATGACTAAATTGATCCTAGTTACTCTTTGGGCTCATATGAATGAATTTATCCTATTAATTTCAGTAATAACAAAACGATTCTTTCCAAAATATATATGATAAAAATAACTATGGTGGTGGTTAGACTAATGAAATTCGCTTACGCATTAAGAGGACTTTAGCATGTTACCATGAGACAAAAGATCTTTTTCCCTATCGCTATACCGATGAGCTGAATTCAAAGCTTTTATTTGATGTTGATGACTAGTTCCAATAAGAGCTGTTGACTGCAGAAGTAAACGAAATCAAAACGTCCAAACAAACGGTCTCCTCGCACCAATTCTTGTCAATTTGGAAGTCAGCTCATTATAATCGCCTCTGGGCTTCTTCGCACCTAGATAGTACCAGGACCCATGTGATAAAGCTGGAAGAAAGGAGAAGATCCTTGAACGAGTAAAAGGATCCAATGACTTCAAAAGAATTGAATGTGGAGCTGTACGAACAAGAAAACAACAACTACTAATTCATCAGTTTAGCATATGCCCCAAAAGTTGAAAACTTTTTACTTTCACTCTGATAAACCATTTACTTGTTGACTACACATAATTGAATGTAGTCCACTTGATTGACTTGGTTGAGTTCAATTCTCTCAAACAAAGGCAAGGGCAAGTCTATCTTAAAAGCAAGGACCACTAAGTATAGAATAACTAGTGGTGTCGCAACTGTAAGGGGAAAATTCCTCTTATGTTTGAACAACACCTTTTGAGATCAAACCGCACGTGACAGCCTCACCGGAACCCTAAACCTGCAACACAAATACGGTGAGCGCACCTTTGCCTCTCGCCGACAAAGGCCCTTCAATGCCTAAGTTAATATCTCGTATACTTGAAACCCTAATTTTGTATGGAAGACAGTAATCACACAATTGCATAAAAGTGTACCTTTTTCATAAGGTTTACCTCGTATTTGTAAATTTTGCTTAACTTGCTCCCCAAGTATCCTCGTTGCCCTAGGTTTCCTATCCCGTATAGAAAACCTGGCCTCTCTGGGATTTTCTCCGTTAGTAAAGCCGAAGTCTTATTTTCGTTGGGAAACAATATGGAATTAGTTCCATAGCAGAACTCTATTTCTATCCACTATGGCAGAATATATCTTTCCTTTATTCATGGGATCCGTCCTTATCACGTAAGGAACTCATTCCAGAATATTCCGGATCACTCCAGCCGCCCATCTTATTGGTCGGCTTAGCTCGGGTCAACACTCTCGTGGTTGTTCCCTTGCTCGGCAGTCGTACCTTATACTGTTATACGCTACTCTCAATCAATTACCTTGCTCAGCCTTGCGCACCCTGACACAGTGTTGCCGTGCTACCACATGTCTCTGTTTTATGCATCTCTAATGATGCCCCTGCCCTACCACGTGCCTCGCGCGTGGTCGGCTTTGCTCATTATTTCTGCTCAACAGCGAGCAATAGGTCTTTTATCCTTAGCGGTTGCAACTTTGGATGGCCATGTACTCAAATACCCCTGCCGCATACGCTATTTCCAATTTCCTGTCTCAACTGCATGCGTTGAGTAAAAAAGATTCTTTTTTTTCCACGTGGCAGATCACGCCCCATCTGCATTAAATGCGAGACAACGTTCACTTTTCTAGATCAACCCAAACGGCATCCTTTGGGGGACGTATTCAATACGTCACCCCACTTTGTGGGGTTCTCCATCATTTCGAAAACCCACTTTTTCATTTATCTCCCCCTCTCTAACTCAAACAAAGAAACACCTTAAACCATTTCCATTGTTCATCTTCTTCTTAGAGCGATTGCAACCAGCCATCCATGAGTCCAATCGTTCCGTTCTTCGTCAGAAAAACTTCATCAAACCTCACTTTTCTCAAGTAAGTTCTTCGCTCTTACTCTTTTTCGTCCTTTCAAAGTTCCTTCTCACCCTTTCTAGCTTCTTTCCGCCCTAGTTTCCCCTAAAACCACCCCCACAATGGTGATTATGTCTAGCCGTTTTAGAAGGCTCTGTGATACACCAGAGAGAATGTTGCTATGCAGGGAATACTACTGCATCCCTAATGATATTTAGAACGCACCCTAATCGAAGCCCCCAGGGATGATCACGTTGACCAAGTCCTCCGGATCTCTATCATGTCCATCGTCGAAAGGGGAGTTCGACTTCCCCTTCACCCACTGCTCTGTCAAACTCTAAACACCTACCGCCTAGCCCCGTTTCAGTGTATGATAAACGTTTTTAGACTGGTCATGGGTATCGTTGCCCTAAATAGGGTTCTCGACACCAATTTGGGGTTTGGGGATATACAACATATGTGTAGTATGGTCCCAACAAGGGAATAGGGCTCCTACTATCTTAAAGCCCAAAATAAGAACAGTAGTCACCCAGACACCAAACTCTGCTCGGGGGGATAATGATGACTTCCTCATTGTCACCGCCAACTGGGAAGAGAGGGGCGAGGAAGGCAGGCCGTCTAGGCTGCATGTACCCCATGCCTTTGGCCGCCCACGTGAGTCCCTCTTTCCCTTTTCCCAAGCAGATCTGCTTTCTTTTGCTCTATATTCGTATAGTTAACTCATGTTTTCTTTCTTTTATAGCATCCAACATAAACGAGAACCACCGTACCATCAATTCTCTGATCCACCAGCTCGATATTTGTCGAGCTTTTGACTATGATGGCATTCCAGGCGTGATCGGAACCGGTCTTGGCCGTGCAACACACATACTTCTCGAGTACAATCTCACATACACGGGTGGTATTAGTCTACGCCCAGAGGCCCAAACTCAACATCCCTTCCCAGCTCTCGAGCTTTATACCAAGCAAGCCCGTGATCCTCTTCGTCCCAACAACCGAAGACGCAACCACCGAGCTTCTGCTGTTACCGTTCTTGCTCAACATGGAGAGGTAGACCTTCCCGCAGGTATTCTTCAAGTTTGAATCAGAGACAGTGGTGCTTCGTCTTCATCTCTCCATCAAACTACATCGCCGAACCAGAGATGTCTCGCCGACTCAACCTTGCTGCTATGGTAAACCGAGCAGGTTCTAGAACTCCTTCTGACTCTCCAGGTTCAACTCCTCCTTCCCAAGCTCTGGCCGCCAGCTTCCCTGCCCAACTTGTCTTGGAGCAAGCTCACCAAAACAAACGTCCTCGCCGTGAGGCCTTTAGCCAAGACAATGAAAAGGATCAACTCTCTGTCCGACAGTTGCAAGAGCGTAACCGCGCTCCTTCTATGATTCTTCCTCCACCTCCGGTTACCACCACGCCGAGCAGCTCTGAGCTCCTTCCTGTTTGGGCTCCCTCCTTCCAAAGGGGTGACCACCCCATCAACGTGGGGGACTCGGTAGGTTCACTTGAGACTGCTCTCGCTCAAGCCCTCCAACTTCCTGTTGACATGGCGAAGGAAAAAGAATCGACCTTAGAGCACCTTGAGAGGACATCGGTCTCTCACAGTATAAGGGTAATACCTTTTTCCCAAGTTTTATTCAACTTTTCCCTTAGTGTCTCGCACGTAATGCCTCTGTCCTATTAGACCATCCAAAAGATATTGGAAGTAATAGACCGAGCTCAGCCTAGCGAGGCCGAGGTGCTAAGGCTCACCACCTGGGAAGCACGGGTATGCCAAAAACCTTGTCGTACCGGGTACGGGTACGGTGTGGGTACGACAAAATCGTATCGGGTACTTTTGGTATCTTTGGGTACGGCAAGGGTACTTCATCGGTATGCCTTGGATACTTCGAGAGTATGCCTTGGGTACTTTGCAGATCTGATCTCACCGAAAAGAAGAAGAAGAAGAAAAAGAGGAGGAGGAGAGAGATACCAACCTTGATGCAACAGCTTGTGTTCAATTTGGACAGCTGCAACAAACGCAAGAAGAAAAGGAAAAAGCAGACCTGTAGGGTTTGACTAGTTGTTGGGCTTGTCTACTTATTGGGCTTTCATTTAGTTATAGGTTTGTGGGCTTTTCTATTCCATAGAAGAAGAGATAGCTGTTTGGGCTCCTTCATTAAATTAGGCTCTGGGCCTATTAATTGTTTATTGGACTACAACTGGATTTTCTTTTAAATGTTTTGCAATTTAAGTGATATAATTTTTTTTTGACATTTAATGATATAAAAAACATAAAAATAGTAAAAAAAATTATATATATATGCCTTACCCCCGCTGTACCAGTACCTTACTTTTTTGGGGTTTTTCCATTTCCCGATGCTCTGGACTATCAATGAAGGAAGCATGGTAATGTGCACATAAATTGATTTGGGTCTCTAGGCCTGCCCTCCCTAATGCCATTTGGCTTTGATTTGGGAGCACGGTTTTACACCAAAACGTCCCTGTAACTCCTCGGTTCTTGGAGGTTTAGAGGGGCCACTGTTTCAGTGGTATTCTGAGAGCAACCACTTTGTGCATATATTGCCAAATGTTAGGTCTGTCTCCAATCATCCCCCGCCTATACCCCCAATGATTGGGGACTAGATGGGTTATGTTATGTTGTTGTTGTTGCCGTTTTCCGTACCCGTACCGCGTACCCGTACCTGTGCTCCGTAGCTCACCACAGAGAATACCAGTCTGCTTCATTCCAACAATAAGCTGGGGGAGGAGAACTTCAAACTTAAAGATACTGCGGCTCAGCTCGAGCGCAGGCTGGAGGCATATGAGAGTAGAAGGAAGGAAGCAGAGGAGAACTTTGAGCAAGCTGCCGCGCAATTGGAGAAGAAGACTGAAGACTTGTTGATCCTGAAGGACAACTATGCCAAAGCTTACAACAATGGGTTTGATGTGGCCACCAAGGACTTTGAGGAGCAAATCCCTGGCGTTACCCAAAAGATCTGGGCCTGCTATTAGAAACGCTGCTTTGAGCAAGTCAGAGTTCATGAGGATTCACTCCTTTGAGGTCAAAACCAGGTCCCAATGGGGCTTGATATCCTCATGACCCAGACCGAAGTGGACATCGAGAATGGCGGGACGACTTCCAATGTTGTTGCGATCGATGTTGCTGACCTCGACCAGAAGAAAGCCGGTGGCGGCATCCTGGCAGAGAGTCCCTTGCCAGTCATTTCAACAATCAGGCCTACTCCTAACATCGTGGACATTACTGCCGAGGATGCCTCTGATGACATCGCTGACCAATGACTAGGGGAAAGCAAAATACCTGCCAACCCGCGAACTCAACGCGTCCTAACCCGAAGGGTTTCGGTCAGCTTCGAACCAATGCTTTGGATGGATGGGGGTTGGAATGTGCAGATTTTTCAGTTTTCGGTTCGAGTTCAGGTTAGTGCCAAGATTACCTGTCAGGCCCGACTCGACCCCGACTCTATTACATATATACATGCGTAGTACATTCTGTACATATATAAATATGTAGTACAAGTTGTACATTCGTAGTACAAGGGGTACAAAGGCTCAAAGGTCCTAAGCCCTCACAGTACACACCCACCCCCCACGCTCCTCCACTCGCCGCCGCCACCACACACTGTCCAGTCCACCACCCCTCTCTCTCGCGCGCGCCCGCACACAGACGCACTTGGGCATCCAGATGCAAAACGTCTGGCCATCCATGACTCCAACCTCGCAATTGGTATATTTTATGCATTTTCTTGTCTTTCTTCTTCTGATTTGCATTTTCTTGATTTTTTCTGGGTTTTCTTGTATTTTCTCCTTTGATCTGCATTTTCTACCTCTTTTGTTCCAACCCGACAAAAAGAATCGATTTTTTAGACGGTTCTTCTAGCTACTCAGTTCGGGGTCGGTTCAGGAATTTCCAACCCAACTCGGGTGGCGGGTCAAAACCAGCCCCGCCCCTACCCGTGCTCACCCCTACCAATGACCATATGTAATTTCAAATCCTTTCTTTCTGCTCCTACCTTCCGTGGCAGATGAAACATTGAAATGGCCCTGCATGGCCAAAAAACTTTGAAATACTTTTATCGTCTCTCCTGCCCTTGCCCTTCGTGGCAATTGATATATTACTTTATCCTTTGTTTAGGGACCCCTCGGGGTGTTGACATTTCTTTAGGTTGCCCTCCGTGGCTTATAACTTTGAAGCCCTTCATGGCATTTAACTTTATTTTGGTAGTCCTTCGTGGCTAAGGTTATAACTGCCTACCCTTCATGGCATGTTTATTTGACTTGTGTTTCATGCTTTATTATGGTTTTCTTCATAACCCAGGGCCTAAGTTATTTCAAACTTAGTCAATTCGTTAGCAGTGTTCACTGCTAAACCCTAAGTTTGCTCGTACTTAGTCTCCTGGCATTCTTTCATTGCCAAGGTCTAGGTTTACGCATACCTAGTTAGTTTAGGAGCTACATTCGTTGCTCATGCCCTAGGTCTACGTATGCCCAAACCCTTATTTCGTGCACGACGCACATTGCCTAAGCGTTCTCGTATTTAGTAACCTTTCTAGCATTCTTCGTTGCCATAACCTAAGTAAATTCGTACTTAAGTTTTAAAATTTGCGGCATTCTTCGCTGCCATGGCCTAAGCTTCTTCGCACTTAGGTCGTTTTTGAGCATTCTTCTCTGCTCGGGCTCCAAGCTTCTTCGTGCTTGACCCTCGTTTGACGTTGCTCGTGGTCATGGCCTCGTGTTGGCATTACTCGCTGCCAGGGCCCACGTTTTTCGTACCTATCCCACCTTGGGCTTAAGTCCTTTTACACGGCATTCATCATTGTCGATATCATTTTTACTCCTTTACCATGCTCGACACAGATAAATTCGTCCAAAAATTTCAATTTTGGATCTATTTATTATACGCCCAAGTTCCACATCCTTGGTCAATTCGTTCATTACCACAGACGAAGTGTTCTGATGTACTTGCACATGCCAAAATTTTGATTTGGATAGATCTCACACACTAACTACTCCCCAGTATGGAGTCAAATATAGCATTTGGGTCCATACTCAAGTGTTTTCATGCTCAAGCCATAAAAGAACTTAGTACTCAGTAATGATTAGAAAACGGAAGTTTTTATTCATAACTCCTTAATAATCACGAAAACATAATGATTGCAACGAAGTAGAGAACCACAAACATAAACAATTACTAATTACGATAGCACTACTACGCGGCACAATGCCAAGCCTATTCGAAAGCAAAAACATACATGACGATAACTAAAATGAAAAAGCAACTACTACTTAGCTTGTTTAAACCCAAAATTTCCTCAAATTCTGAGCATTCCATGCCACGGGATTGGATACCCGTCCAAATCTGCCAATCGATAGGCTCCCACTCTAGCCACCTCTGTTACTTTGTACGGTCCTTCCTAGATTGGGCCGAGCTTTCCATCAGTCTTGACCTTGGTGTTCCTGAGCACCTTCCTCAAGACTAGATCCCCTATACCAAACTCCCAGGAATTCACCTTCTTGTTGTAGCTCCTAGTAAGCTATTCTTGGTATGATGCCAGTTTCACCAATGCACGCTCCCTCCGTTCCTCGGCAAGGTCAAGCTCCTGAGCGAGGGCGTTGTCGTTGCCCCCACTCTCTATTAAAGCCGTTCGATTGGTACGCAGCCCATCTCAAGGGGTATCATTGCCTCAGTTCCATAAGTGAGGGAGTATGGTGTCTCACCAGTCGAGCTCCTCAGCATATTTCGGTATGCCCAGAGGACCACTGGCACTTCGTTGGGCCTCTTACCCTTCTTGCTTTCGAGCCTCTTCTTGATCGCCCCTGCATCATTTTGTTCAACACCTCCGCCTGCCCATTACTCGATGGGTAAGCCAGTGTGGAATAATAGTTCCTGATCTTGTACTGGGCACAGAAAGCCCAAAACTTCTTTTGGAACTACCGTTATCCGATATGATAGAGAAGGGAACACTAAACCTCGTGATGATGTTCCTACATACAAACTTCTCCACCATTGGCTCAGTAATTTTCGCAAAAGGCTCCACCTCTATCCACTTCGTGAAGTAGTCAGTTGCGACCAATAGGAACTTCCTGTTTCCCGAAGCCTTTGGCTATGGACCCTCGATATCCATCCCCCACTAGGCAAACAGCCATGGGCTTGTAAGCGGCACCTGGTGATCGTATCATAGAAGCAAACCTCTAACACTTTTCGCACACTTTCACGTAAGTTTTTGCATCTTCCTGCATGTGCGGTCACCAGTAGCCCTAAGAAATTGCTCGATGGGCCATGGACCGTCCACTAGCATGTCCACCGCACGTTCCTTTGTGGATTTCTTAAAGGATCTTATCCACAATTGAGGGGTGCACACATAGCAAGTACAGCCCAATAAAGGACTTCTTGTACAACTTTCCCTCTAGTGAGATCCAAAACCTAGGACCCCATTCGTTTTGGTATTTTGGATTTGGATTTGTAGGTAATGAGTGTAGAAAGAAATAGAGTAATGATTGAAAATAGGAGTAATGATTGCAGAGAGAGAAAAAAATAAGAGTAATGATTGAAAGGAAATAAGATAATGATTAGAATCCAAAATCCAAAACCCCTAAATGAACAGGGTCTAGAAGACTTGGCCTTGACCTTGTGGGCTTCCCTCTTGTCGATTGGGAGTGTTTTGTCTCATAGGTAACTCACTATCGGGTCCATCTAACTCGGACCCAACTCGAGATCCAATACCATCTCCTCGGCTTGCTCTATACTTGGCCTACTTAAGTATTCAACAGCCACCGTCCTTCTATACTCAGTTGGCACTGCCAAGGCCAAACAGGCCAATGAATCAGTGTGTGCATTCTACCCCGAGCTAATCTGTTGCACATTGGCCTACCTAAACTTTCTACGAAGGTTCTTGGCTGCCTCCACGTAGGCCGCCATTTTCTCATTCCGGGCTTCATACTCCCCAGAAAGATGGATCACAACTAATTGGGAATCATAAGGAACATTTAACTTTTTTACCTTTAATACCTTGGCACTCCGTAGTCCAGCGAGTAGAGCTTTGTACTCCGCCACGTTATTTGACGCGCTAAACCCAAGCGAACAGCTTGCTCGAGGACAAGTCCTTCAGGGGAAAAGATTACCACCCATGCCCCAGATCCTTTGTTGCATGCAAATCAATCCATGTACATCTTCCACTCTTCGGGATCCTCCTGGGGGGTGAGGTGTTCTTGCTCGACTGTCACTTTTTCTGCCCCGTTTCTGTTGTTCCCCAGCAGTGGTCCTTCCAAAGGTTATGGGGGCAATACTGATGGTGAAAACTCCACCACAAAATCTGGCAACACCTAGCCCTTAATTGCCGTCTGAGACTGATAGTCAATCTCGTACTGACTCAATTCCACTGACCAAGTCGAGAACCTTCCCGAGAAGTCCGCTTTTTAAAGCAGGGCTATCAATGGTAACTTCGTATACACAATGATCAGGTGGCTTTCAAAATAATGAGGCAACTTACTTAAAGCTGTTAACAAGGCCAAGACTAATTTTTCCAATGGGAGGTATCTCATCTCCGCACTTGGCAAGCTCTTACTCACGTAGTAGACTGGGACTTGCTCAACATCCCTTACCCATAAAAGTGCTGCACTTATTGCGTGATCTGATACAGCTAGATACAACGTCAGCGATTCCCTGGCTCAGGGGTTGATAGCAGCGGGGAAGCGGCCAAAGACTGCTTTAACTCTTGGAATGCCCATTCACAGTTTGCTCCTCATTCATACCCCACTCTATTTTTTAACAACTAAAAGAACGGCTTGCACTTGTCTGAAGATCTGCTTATAAATCAATTGAGTGTGGCCGCCATTCCTATCACTTTCTGGACTTCCTTCGTAGTCCGAAGGCTCTCCAAATTCTGAATCGCAAAGATCAGGTCAAGGTTCGCCTCAATTTCCCTTCTTGTCACCAAGTGCCCAAGGAACTTCCTCGAGCTTACTCCAAACGCGCACTTCGATGCATTAAGCTTCAACTTATACTCCCTTAGTACCTCGAAGGTCTCTTTCAAGTCCATTATGTGCTCCTTTTTCTTTGTACTTTTTTACCACTATGTCATCAATATAGACTTCCATGGTTTTGCCAAGCTGTTCTTTAAACATCTTGGTCGCCAACCGCTGGTACTTGGCCCCTGCGTTCCTTAGAACAAACGGCATCACTTTACAACAAAACAGCCTCGCGGTGTTATAAACGATATCTTCTCTTGGTCGGGGCCGTACATGGCAATATGATGGTATCCTCGGTACACATCAAGGAAACTCACTCGCTGATATCCAGCGGTGGCATCTACCAATTGATCTATTCTCGGCAACAGGAAGCTGTCTTCCAGGCAAGCTTTATTCAAATTGGTGAAGTCAACACAAACCCTCCACTTTTCATTCATCTTCTTTACTACAACGGTGTTGGACAACCACTCGGGGTAGTATACCTCTCTTATTGCATCTACTTCTAAAAGCCTATCAACCTCCTTAATCACAGCCTCCGTGTGCTGTACAACCAACCTCATTTTCTTCTGTACCACAGGCTTATGCTGGGATCCACGTTCAGGTGGTGACAGATGACCTCGGGATCTATCCCGGCATCTTCTGCGGTGTCCAAGCAAACACATCCACATGTTCCTTCAAGAATTTTATCAATTTCTGTTCCTCCTGTTCGACAAGCGTCTCGCCAATCAGGAAGTACCTCTCAGGATCATCCCCTAGCTGAACCTTCTTAAGTCCTTCCACAACCTTCTTCGTTGGGTCCCCCCGACATCTTCGAGTGTCAGCTGATGCTAAACTTCAACCGACTTAACCAAGTGCGCCTGTGGGGACTTCTTAACAATCTGGACCAAACATTGCTGGTCGGTCTTTTAATTACCCCTAACGCATTCGATGCCATTTATTTATAAGAATTTAATCATTTGGTGGTAGGTTGAAGATATCGCCTTCATCCTGTGCAACCAAGTCCTCCCAATGATCTCATTGTAAGAGGACGGCACATCGACCACCAGGAAATCTGTAGGCAGGATTATCGATCCCGCTCGTACATTCAGGGTCACTTCCCTATAGGCCATACCGCATCCGCACTGAATCCGATAAGTGGGGTGACGGACTCCACAAGCTTGGCTGGTGCCAGCCCATCTGTTTAAATGCCTTGTAGTACAACACTTCGGTGCAGCTCCTCTGATCCACCAGGATCTTCTTGACGTCATAGTCTCCTAAACGTAGGGTGACTACCAAGGCACCATTATGGGGGAGTTGTGCTCCCTTTAAGTCCTCATCGGTAAAGCTGATCGAATCCTCTGGTCCACTGTCCGATCTTGCCCTTTTCTTATAGAGCTTCATCACATGGCTCACGTGCTCAGCTTGCCATCTTAAAATTATAACCTTTTTTACGAGAATAGGGCCCCTCATGGTGGTTGTTCAAATTCCAGCTCCATTGTTGCTCTTCAATTGTTCGGCGCTTTCTCGAGAAACTCATCCATCTATCATGTGACCCCAGTCCTTATGGTAACTGTACCGCTCGTTGGTCTCCTTTTTGGACTTAAAGTCCCAAGGTTTCTGGACCTGAACCACTGGCGATTCTTCATTTGAAAAAGAATCCTGTAAATAGGGTCTTCAAAGACTGAATTCATAGCAAAAAAATAACCTCGGGTCTAGAGCAGGTTGTTCTCTTTCTTCCCCTGGCCAAAATCTTTTTGCCCATAGTCTGTCTTCTTCTCATAAGACTTCTGCTCGGGCAGGGCGACCTTTTCCATGACCACCTTGGTCTGCTCAGCAGGACACTTATACCCTTCCCGTAGGATATCTTCTTCGGCCCGGGCATGCTGCTCTATTTTCACCATTAGCTTGGCCAATGTATCAACCGAATACATGTTCAAGTGCTCCTGTAGCTTTCCTCCCAAGACCAGGCTGGTTTTAAATGTGGCCATCACGTACTCCTCGCTGCGATTCTCGATTTCATGAATGCTTCCCAAAACTTCTTGGCGTACCCCCTCTGCGGCTCATTGGGCCCCTGCTTCATGGAGGGTAGCACCTCAAAGGCTTTTGGGGCTACTAAGCTTGTTAAAAACCGAGCAATGAACTACTCAGAGAGTTGCTTCCAACTTTTGATTGTTTTTTGTTCCAACTTATGGAACCACGCCATGGCTACCTTTCCCAAACTCGAAGGAACATCTTGCACATGACGGCATCGTCCCCCATGTGCATAAACATAGCCTATTGGTAATGTTGTATGTGAACGACTGGGTCCGTGTTCGTCTCTTATGGCATTAACGTACTGTGCTTCAACATACTCACGAGCCGTGCATCTTGCAATCGCCTCGAGAAGGGGGAGGCCACAATCTTGTTGAGGGCCTTGCGCGCCGCGTCACGTGTGGTTGTTATCCCCTCCTTCCGCCATCCAGACCTGCGCTCCTCCTCTCTTACCCAATCCAAGTCAGATCTATCGTATCTATCCCAGTGGTGCAACTTGGACCTCCCTCCTTCAGGAGTTAGGCCTTTCTCTCTCCTTTTTTGTGGAGAATCCCTTTTGCGTGCTTCAAATGTTCGGCCCTACTCCGATACTCTTGTGTACTTCCCAACCTTTCTTCGTAGGTCATTTGCTTCTTCAACTCGCATATTTCTCGTTCACTTTTTTCATGCGCCTCCTCCAACTCACGTTCTTTTCGTTCGAGACTATTATCGCAGTCTCGAATGCTCACCAATTGCTTGTCAAATTTCTCTCGTCATTTGTCTTCCGTCCTTTTGCTACCGCCTAATTCCTAGCTTCCGACAGCCAGAACAAGTGCAACCCTTTGCCCAAACTTCGAGGCCTTCGTTTTCTAATACTTCCAACACACATACCTACTGTCCACCACCTGCACCAATACCAACAACCTCCTACTCTTGCGTCCTCCCAAAGGACACCATCTTTTGAGGAGTAAATGTTGAAAGCCATGGCTGAGATGAGAGCTAATTGCCAACAGAGGAAAGCTGATTCCCAATTGCTTCACTCCCACTCTCAATCCATTGCCAAGTTAGAGACCCAAATGGGCATGTAGTTAATGCCCTAAATAAGAGAGATGGTAAGTTGCCTAATCAACTAGTCATGAACCCTAGAGGTCATGGAGTGGACGGATCGCATGTGAATGGTGTTTACCATGAGCAAGTGAATCCGGTAATGACTCTTAGGAATTGTTGACATGGAGCCTAAGAGTAGTAATAGAAATATAAAGGAGTCCAGAGCTAACCAAGAGGGTTCTGAGGCCAATAAGTCCAAGAAGGGGAATGTTTCCTCCCTTAATTCTTCCTTAATAAATTCGACTCTAGTGACACCATACATGCCCAGGGCTCTTTTTCCAAGTGCTTTTGACTCACCATCCCCATTCTGTAAGGAAAATGGCAAAATGGAGGACATGATGGAGGTGTTTAAGGAAGTAAAGATCAATCTCCCTCTCTTAGCTGCAATCAAGCAAGTCCCTTCTTATGCAATTTTTTTTTGAAAGATCTTTGCACTGAAAAGCGTAAGTCTAGGGCCCATTTACCTAAGAAGGTTTGTCGAGGTGCTTTTAATGTTGATGACGAGGTGCTTCCACCTCTCTCAGCTAATGATCCGTCTAAAAAGTGAGTGATAAGTCCTGAGGTTCTTTTAGATCGATCTATGTATATTCTATTCCACTTATGACAGCTCCTCCATCAGCAAATAAGTTAAGGCCACCACCACCTTTGCCTTCTAATGCGCCTTTAGATCCTTATATTGCTTACTCGTCTGAGTTGGCAAGGGGACCTCCTTCAATCTCAGCAGAGTGTTCATATGCCGGGCTGGATCACATTGATCCACCGGATGATGGATTTTGGAGTGATCGATGTTTGGCCAAAGACTTAAAACTTAGCGCTTCTTAGGAGGCATCCCAAGCAAGATTAGGAGTGGTATTTGGTTTAACAGTGGGATCCATTATTTTGGTGAACCCATTTTATGCTTTAATTGGGAGTCTAGGAGACTTAAAATCCAGGGAGTTTATGATACCTCAAGTGTTAACCGTGCTCGAACGGTTTCTAAGAGTCTGGTCGAAGCTATGTATGTAGTAGAAAGGAGAGTGGAATGACACGCCGGGAGTGGGAGAGAGAAGTGCACATATTCCAAAGGACCTAGTCAGCTACGAAAATTAGGAATTATGCGCCTAGGACTTACTAGGCTACAATTCTGTTAGGAGGGACCGGCTGGGAAGAACCCCCAAATTGATGGAAAAGGTGAGGCTCAGATCTGTATTGTGATTGTAGACAAGGGTTATCCCACCATGGCTATAACATCAGTTGCCCTGCCATGAAATGGGTCCCATCTTCTCAACATATGAACTAGAGATCAATATCATCACAGCCTCTTATAATTTAGAAAATTCCATTTCATCTCTGAAGTAGATTGACTCAAAAGCCCCCACCCAACAAGACAAAACCCATAAGAGAAACAGGACACAAATGGAAACAACGAAAGTCCAAAAACCCATTAAAGTAAATTTTGGAAAACAGCTACAATACATGAACAGTAGCAGCAAAAAGTCGAGATTGCCCCCGAGTTCTGGCCTTGAGGCTCTCTAATCAGAGGGGTCAATTGGAAAATTCATGGCAAAAAAGAGCAAGTCACTGAAATCAGTTTGTTGCTCTACTTATACAAGGTGTGCATAAAAAAGATATGTGTATAATCAAACGAGAATCCAACTCCGCCATGGCTGCAACAATAGTTGCCCATAAGAGCCTCCTACAGACACCCTCATAGAAACTGGTCGAATCTTAGTCTTTGAAATTCTGCTCCGAAACTGATCCTCACAGCCTTATAGCTATCGTGGCAAAACCCGAAAGGGATTGGCCTCGCAATGAATGCCTCATACCTACCTTGGGTTTGGATGAAAACATCAACAACTCCACACCATCTACGTAAATTCTCATCACGATGTCTCGTGTTTCAATCAACTCTAGGAGGGCGATGTAATTCGAAGACCTACAATCCAGTAGAAAAGTCATTTTCAGAACTTGAAGTAACATCATCTGTCAAGTGAGGATTTCCATAACCCAATGTAGGTAAAGAACACAGACCTTTAACTATCGCACGAGAAAAAAGTACAGCCCAATATCACCTTCTGTTGGATAATAATCCTCGAATATATCAGTCCAAACGTTGTCCCTGGGAAGCATCCTAAACTTAAGGATTTTAGGCATTTTCTTTGACAACTCGTAGACTTTACCACGAACTGTAGATCTGGATGAGCCTTGAACCCATCATTGAGTTCCTCGCGGCTAATAGAATCAATAATTTTAAAACTTCCCTTAGACAATTGAAACAAAATATCGTTAGGCATGCATGCACTGCTGCTACTTTTTCTCAACTAATACTTTAGCTGCTATTCCTATGTAAGAAAGCTTGTGGTTAGGCATGCAATGCTTCTGCCCTTTCATATTTCATACTTCAACTGGTATTCCTACAGAACAAGCATTCATGGTTGAAGAATCAAGACTTTGAAACTGTCTTCCTATGGTAAAAGGATTGTAATAAAGCTACTGCTAATTTACAGACTAACAGATCAATTGAAAATTTTCACGAATGATTTTGGACAAAGGAGTTCCTTGGGTCATTCTAAACTAAACCATAGAGGCATAATATCTACAAAGACAAATTCCACCACTTCAGTAAACAGAATGCCTCCTTTTTTAATTTTTAAAAATAAATAAATAAACAAAAGAGTGATGCAGGATGACAACTAAAGAAAGCAAAAGCCTATGGAATCCGCACCTAAGGAACCCAAGAAACCCACATCTAGGGGAAGCAAAGGCATCGACATAAATACTAAAGAGAAATCAATTTCGTATCATAAACTACTTCCACCAATACCTATAGAGTCCCTCATAAGAAGACTCCTCCAAAAGATAACAGTAAGATAAAGACAAGAATAACATGAAGTGATAAAGATAAGACTACCACTACCCTAATAATACTTACTAATTGATATACACTAAAATTACAACCATCCATCTATCCTATGTATCCTTCAGGATCAAATAAGACTGGCATCTTGTTCCCTATCAAGTAGTTTTTGTTTGGGGGTGGGATGCTCTAACACAATGATAATCACGTTCCAAGTGTGACTTTTGAACCTCAGAACAGCAAGAACCTGTGTTACACTGGCTCGGGTATGAGTGTCACCTGTAAGCTAATGTGCAAGTGTTGGATTCATTTTATTTCATTACATGGACACATCAAAATATTCATACCAACTAGAATATTTCTTTAATATTATAGAATTAAAGAGCGCCTATAATATGGGCGTTATGTGCATACCCTGATCCAAGTGTCTAGTGTCCGCACGCTACTTTAAATATTCAATGTCCTAGAGAAAATTCTACCTCACAATATTTTCAAAACATTACCTCACATTCAATACACGTTCCTTGACATGCCAAGAAAAAGGCATAGGGCAAGGATACCTCAACAAAATTTGTGGCTACATATACCGCTTACAAAAACTCGAGCAAGTCAGCGATATACATGTATATTTATCTCTCGATCAAGCTCCATTATCCATAAACAAAAACCAGTTCCAAGTAACTACAATCTGGAAAGCGATATGTTGCAGGTGAAATTTTTCATGTCTATGTGGTTCTCGGCTAATTTAGAGTCAAGTTTCTATTGAACTTTTGTGTTGAAGTTGTTTCCACCACAAATATCTTGTATGAAGAGAAGCAAATGTATCATGAAGTTGTTAATTTTTGTTCGATTTCCAAGAAATATGGCTAATTGCAGAAAAACAGAGACAAAGTTAAAATTGAAGAATCATGTGCTCAAATATTTTTGTCCATCTTACATGGCCTGCATATAACAAGCAGGACTGTTACGGCAAAAACAGGGGTGGAACCATGTGATGGCAAGGGGGGTCATGCGACCCCACTACCGTCCAAACTACCCCACAATAGCTATACATATTTGGGACATTTTAGTAAATTTGCCCCAAGTACTACAACAATAATTCCATCCTTGCCCTCACCTAATCCTCACATCACCCAATCAGTCTCTCTCTCTGTGAAAAAGCTTGTGAATCTTTCAAGTACGAACCTACCCCACCCCCACCCTGTTCCCTCTCTGCATCTTTGATTTTTTTATGAACGCAAAACAACATCTCATAACTTCAACAAAAAAAAGAAGAAGAAGAAACGGCAACAAATTACTACTCCCTCTGTCTCACTTTGTTGTGCCGATTCTCTTTTTTGGGCATCTTAAAAAATTGTCTATATCTTTTAATGTATAATATTTTACATATTCAATATGAATCTTATTTGATAAATCTCAATTAATTCTTTTAAACAAAAATTTTTAAATAATAAAAAAATATTAATATAGATTGTGAGATATAGACAATTTTTTGTGAGATGCCAAAAATGAAACATGCACAACAAAGTGGGACGGAGGGAGTGTAAAATTTGACCCCAGTGCCATGAATTTCTGGGTCCACCCCTAGGCAAAAATAATAAGTTTAACCATTAAACTATGGTGACATGTGATGGAAAGTATTAACATGAACATTCAGCTGTTATGTTATAAGACAGATGAATAGTTGCTTACGTCCAAGAAGAATATAAAGCAGGACCACAAAAACATTCTTCAGCCTTGGGAAGAACAGTCACCAGGCCGCCATCCTTTACATCCAAATTTCTTGACTCCACATTACCACCTAAGAGAAAATATTCTCTTATTTGAATCAAAGCAATTTGATATTCAAATGAAAACTCTTCAAGCCACAGCTATAAGCCTACTTAAACTTTGTATGTCGCATAAGAATCTCATCAAGTTGCAGCTTACAGAATCTAATCAGGGTATACATCTGCGACTCTCAAGAGTTTCCTATTGAATATCATTAATTTGAGCCAATCAAAAGAAAATGAAATTTGATATGCAAATGAAAACTTTTCAACCCACTGGTAAAACTCTGGTTAACTATTGCCAGCCAGGTAAGAATGTCATCAGTATAAGGCGTGCAAGATTCAAACCAAATGGCAAATTTTACTCCTAATAGTTTTCTGATGAATATGAATTTCAGCCAATAAAAAAAACCATAAAACGAAAAAGTGTCACCAATTGTAAATCTGTGTTCGACTCTGGTTGGTTTGGCAAAAGCCTACTTTTCTTCGGCTTCTCACTCTGGGGTTGGCAAACGATTCCTGTTGGTTTATAGTAGGAGAAGAGAGAGAAGACAGTTCTGATCTCTGCTGGTATGGATTTGAATTGAGAGAGAGAGAGAGAGAGAGAGAGAGAGAGAGCGCAATCGACAAATGAGAGATGGAAGAAAGAGACGTGTTGCAGGATTTTCGCCAGCGACCCATTAGCAACCCAGCACTTTTATGAGAAAGCCCCCCCATAAGGAGACAACCAAATCAAAATGAACTGTAATTCGGGACACAGAAGGAAAAAGTGGAAAGTCAGAAAACCCCTTAAAGTAATTTTTAAATAACCGAAACAGCGCCAAACAGTACTACTTTTTGCAGTGAAAAGTCGATGTTGCACCCAGGCTTTAGGCATGAGGTTCCCAAATGAAAGGATACAATTGGAAAAATCAGGCTAAAATGGCACAGGAGCGGCAATTGGTTCTTACGCCTTTCGGTCCGTGGATAGTTCCCAAAACCTCCATAATAACTTGCAATCGTCCATCCTACTATCGGATACAAGGAAAAAAGGAGAAAAATAATAGCAGTATACTTTCACCAATTTTTGGAAGCTATGAACGGAACAAACACAACAATTAGGTGGAGCCTAGGAACTCCTAACCCCTCGTTAAAGTAGATACAATTACCAAAAACGACATTTATACCTACAATAGTTTCAAAACTACCTGCTGCTGACATATCAAAGAGCTTCGATCACTCGCAAAATGAATTGTTCCCTGACATGCGGTGGATCCATATATAGAGCAACTGAAAACCATGTATCACGATAGCCTACAAAGAAATTTTCTATCTGTTAATGAATGTCTATCCACTAGGAAACCAAAACCCCTCCAGGCAAGAGTACCTGTGACGTCTCAGAACTCAGAAGCAATATTGAAAGGCTCAAAGAATAGCAACAGAAACATACATGATCCTAATGTTTGAGATATAAGTAGACATGTCACATAGTTATATCCTGTAAGCAAAAAAAAGGACCAATGAGAAGAGTAACAACACAGATAAATGTAAATCAAGATGTGAGAGAAAACAAATAGCTTGGACATTAACTCCTGGGGTCGACCAGATATAATAGTTCAAGTGATGATTCATAACTTTTGTATCCATTATCAGAAATTGGAAGAATCAACAGATTGTCTCTGCCTACCTGCATTTATTCTGGAACCTTGGTCAACCATAAAATAATCAGTTTGCTCAACTGATATATCAAGGTTAAGTATTTGTTTGTGGATGAAAATAATTGCGAAAAAATATGTTTAAAAATAGTTATCGTTTTTAAAAATATGTTTGAAATTGAAGAAACATGTGCTCGAATATTTTTGTCCATCTAACATGGCCTGCATATAACAAGCACGACTGTTACGGCGAAAATAATAAGTTTAACAGTTAAACTATGGTGACATGTGATGGAAAGTATTAACATGGACATTTAGATGTTTTGTGATAAAACAGATGAATAGTTGCTTACATCCAAGAAGAATCTAAAGCAAGACCACAAAATCATTCTTCAACCTTGGGAAGAACAATCACCAGGCCGCCATCCTTTACATCCAAATTTCTTGACTCCACATTACCACCTGAGAGAAAATATTCTCTTATTTGAATCAAAGCAATTTGATATTCAAATGAAAACTCTTCAAGCCACAGCAATAGCCCAACTCAAACTTTGTATGTCGGATAAGAATCTCATCAAGTTGCAGCGTACATAATCTAATCAGGTTACATCTGCGACTCTCAAGAGTTTCCTATTGAATATCACTAATTTGAGCCAATCAAAAGAAAATGAAATTTGATATTCAAATGAAAACTTTTCAAGCCACAGGTAGAACTTTGGTTAACTTTTGCGTGCCAGGTAAGAATGTCATTAGTATAAGGCGTGCAAAATTCAAACCAAATGGCAAATTTTACCGGTGACTCCTAATAGTTTTCTGATGAATATGAATTTCAGCCAATAAAAAAAAACCACAAAACAAAAAGTGTCACCAATATGTGATAATCACGATAATTTTTTTGGGATATTATGGCATATACATTGGCTCACACCCACAGGCTAACAGTATAATTTCCAATAAGATGAAGATGTTTGTCACTTTTTTGCAAGCATGCAAGACATTTGTTTATCCTTCGCTAATAGCCAATTGATACCGTGAGAGACAAATAATGAAAACATATCAAATAATCTTACAGGAGGTTCGGTTTGAGTGCCAGAACTACTTAATGGTGGAAAATGCATCACTGGTGAGGATGAAAATGACTCTTTATTCACTTTCTTGACTTCCTTTATACTCTCAATGTTGGTCTCTTCTCTCGTTAATATATCCCTTCGTGGGATCTAGACCAGCTTTCTTTTCTAAAACAGATATCGCAAGATCAAATGCACTTGTATAAGATAAACTCTGTTGCAGCACATATTGTGTGTATTAGATTGATGGCCACAAAATCTTTTTAAAGTTCAATTCAAGTTATTAGAGAAAGAGGCAACTATATTTATATTCTGAACACCCATCTCACCGTGTGGCCAGTCTTTCCTCCACGGTCAAACACGTACAAGTATTTGAACTAATAGTTAGGTGGTGAGTTTCAATATGAATTAGAAAAGAATAAAGTCTAAAAAGAAGTACGCATACACAATTGTACTGCATTGTACTGAATATAACAAATTGATGTTCACAAGAGACCATTCATGATTGTAATAACACACCATAATCTGCAAGACATTTTTAACACAAATAAACGCCAAAATTGATGGAGAAAGAAAGAAATTGGAAAGTCATAATACTTTATATTTCACCATACAATTCCAATTACAATGGTAGAATTCTTTCTACAGCGTCATTGGTACTGACGTAGCCTAATTTACATATTTCGGGCCAAAAGCATACTAAGTATTTGTTATACATGGTTAGACTATGACCCAGCTCAAAAGCCTAAACAAAAAGATCTCTATTCCAACTAAGTTTAGAAAAAGAGCAAAATAAGAGATCAAGGTTCTGAGTCATGTCTTCAAAAAGCAGTTCTTGCTCACTTCAATAATTCCAAGGGCAAGTCCGCTCACTTCAAAACACTACGTTCTAGTGTAATCAATTCATCTTTATAATACGATTTTAATTTCTATCCATGATCAAACAATTTTGATTCACTTACCAAAAAAAAAACAAAAAATCCATGAATGCATATTTACTTAAAAACTCCCTCCATACAACACATGTATATCTCTCCAAACTTGTGCACCTAAGGCTCAAAAACCCCAACCCATTTTTCACAAATTCATTTTACATGATGGAGGTTTAGATTATCCCTACTTCAAAATATATACACTTGAACTCCAAGTGGAGTTACTTGCTGATTGTTCAAAGACAAACCTTGAGAAAAATATTGAAGAACCATACCAATGCTTGTGCATTTTCCTTTTCCTTACAATTTCCTTACTAAGCTTAACTTCATATTTTTCCTTGCCTTCTTCCTTTTGAAAGATTAGTAAAATACTCCTATATTATGAAGATTTTTAATAATGAGGAAAAAGATTTGAGTGTACCCCACGAATTTGGATGACATGAAGCAACCACCAATCTACATAATCGTACAACACCGATGCTTGTTCATTGAAGAAACCGAACATGTGTATACAAAGGCATCTGAGATGTAAAAACTTCAGAAAATGGGTAGACCTAAAAATACCGCATAAAGGGAGGAGCTCATGCCACTCAACTGCATCAGATAGCAACCATGGTGAACGCTCCCATCGCTTCCAAATTGCCGAAACATAGAAGAAGCACCTGATTACAATAAGAACCCTCTAATAGTTGGGGCCAAATCATAAGAGTTTTGACAGCTACCATATCTCCAAATACAATGATATTTGGCTACTTGTTCGTATGCAAAAGTGATGGGCATAACACCCTCAAACTGATATCCATGAGAAAAGACTACTGGACAAGTTGAACTACTGGTATATGGAGGAAATCTTTTAGACAAGGATTCCCCCAAGTTCTCTAAAATTAGATTGGTCTTCAAGCTGCTGTGTTCTCAAGCCTTTTTTTTTTTTTTTTGGTGTGTTGCATAATCTGCACTTCTTGCGGATGAAACTTAGAGTTGTGACAAATCATATGCTGAAACCATGGACAAACCGCTAGAAGAACATATGCAGATTAGAGAAGAATCAATGCCAGTATGAGCGCGCACTCTCTGAAACTGCTCTGTATTCTGTAATATAGAATTTTAACACGACACTGAGCAATAATAAAAAGAAACAGAACTAGTTGTCGGTTAATTATCTCCTCCATTTGTAAAAGAATATTTTTTCCCAAAACCCTAAAAAAGTTCAACAATGAAAAGTAGTCGACCCTACCCCGACCAGGTGAATAAGGGGATTCAAGTACAGTTTAAGGGTTAGAAATTCACGCATTTAAGTAAAAATTTACCTCTCCAATGCCAGAGAAGCTCCAGTCGATGGTAACCATGTCTTCCACTCAATTACAGTAGAAGACCTCTTTCCAGTGTGAACGCAATTAAACTCTCCTGACAAATGACTACGTCCCCTCCTCACCTGTTCCCACCCCCCTCTCTCACCTGCCTTGCAAAATCGAATCCAAAAGTCACATAAAATTTGCTTCATTTATTTGCACATGGCTGATGTCGGCTTCCTCTTCCCCAACCTGCTATTCGACAGCCCCAGTGCCCCACAGCGAATTAGAATACTACGAAGAAAAGATTTCTACCTTATGCATGAATCTGGCCTTAGCAACCTCAAATTGACCATAACTTGATGAATCCAAAGCACCCCCCTTCAAACCGCCACTGTCGCAGATGAAAGAGGAGAAATCACTGATGATGATGATTATGTTCTCGCCGATGATGACTATGATGTTCTCGTTCGTAGGAGTTGGCTGTGAGGGAGAGCGAGAGAGAGAGAGAGTCCAGGCTAGAAAGTGGAAGGCATTAATAACTCCTGCAAATCATGGTTGACATGTTTCCCAAAATACCCTCACAGAAGTAGACAAAATAATATTATGAAAAAGGACACCGATGGAAAACAGGAAAAGTCCAAATACTCATTAAAGTAAATTTTAAAAACAGCTACAGTGCTTGAACAGTTGAGTCCTGTAGCAGCAAAAAGTAAAGATTGCCCCGAGTTCTAGCCTAGAGGCAGGGACAACTTCGGCAGAGCATGACCAAAAATGGCCGTCACTTACATTGGCCAAAAGGGGCCAATCCTCCTTTTGGCCAAGCAAGCATGGATTGATGTTCATACTAGTGAAGTAAAAGGGGATCGATGTGGCAAAATTAGCAATGTGTGTGCCAAAACATAATTTTCTACCGTATTAGCATTACTCCACAAATGCCACTGCTCTTTGTGCGTTTCCTTGCGTAAGACTGTATATTTCCGAGAAGCAATGAGAATTTGACGTACAAATTTACAAAACCCAAGTACACACGAATATTCCAAGCGTAATACTCATTAGTCTCATTTAACTTGAAAATAGAACATCACCCAGTGTCCCATTTAGTATGCATTTGCAGGCATGTCTCTCACTCATTAACCCTGGCAACATATGGAACAACCACAAAGGACCAAAAAAGGAGCTTTCATGAAATATAAAACCAGCTATTCACAATTTCAGAAATTAGAAAACGAGCAGTTCCACAACTTAAAAGACACCAATACCTGATGTACAGTAGGTATGAAACAGGAGTCTAACCTATGGAAGAGCGTGAATAGCATTCTTCAGGACACCGTGACCATCCACGCTTACAAGTGAACATCTTACCACGCTTACAAGGCCTCTATATACGTAACCACTTCCGCATTTCTTTCTCACATGCTTTGACCCGAATTGAGTACCTAACCACCAGCTGAACTCTGCATTTCAGAATCAGTGTTCTCGAGCCTTCACATGAATGAAATCTGGGAGGGTTTGACAGTTGGGGCTTTGAAAGAGTTGTACGCTCTTTGGATGATCAAATCTGGTCTCAGCTCCTTTGAAGAGGAGGCTGGGATCACCAGCTGTTGAGGATGCGTTTATGGAAGAACCCAAATCATGCTTCTCTTCTCTCTCACATAATTTTCTCACTTCTCGAACTCCTTATTCTGGCTTTCTAACCTGCTTTCAACAACAAATGGAACTCTGGCTAAGAATTGGAAAGAAACTGTCCAACTTGCCACAAGAAAGACTTGTCAAATGAAATTGGACAGAAATAAGGGTACCAAAGGTATAAATCCTTCTGTACAAATTTTTTCGTTCCAAACAACACTGAATTCTAATCTAATTGATAAGAACTTAACCAGCACCTCTGAATCAGGATTCAATACTCTGCACACTTTCCAGCAGCAAGCACCAATCCACATCACCACCACTCTTGTCCTTATTATAGGTCGAATCCAGGGAGCTCACTAAGGACATAGAAAAATGAAAACACAAAAATATGAAAAACCAAGCTCCACATTTTACTAATCCAACTAAAAACCAAACTGATATCGAACGTGTCCTATGCTATAGAGCAAACAGAAGAAACAGCAGAAGCTACTGCTGCAAACATAAGATTCAGAGACAGGTATGGAAGCCATACCCTCTTCTTCTGTTTTAGCTTTGGAGCTTGGCATAGGCTTGTTTGGTTTTAGGTGTTCGTTAAGATCTGTCCCTGATGGTTGCTTTGTTAGGCTCTCATGGTTACACCCTTAACTTGCCAAGACAAAAAAGAACTATTTGAGTGACACAACCATGATTGTTCATGGTCCCTGCACAGTCTCAACTTTAATAGAGCATGACATAAAGATAGACCAATTCATAGATGCCCTAAACTGCCTATATACGAAGACAAGCTTCAACTCCCCATATATTTACTACATTGGAACAGACGCAATCGTAACTGTCATGACATTCGAAACTGCAAGCCCTTACCGAGCCTCGAGCAAATTGCAATCTGACTCGGTTTGATTCGTTTGCAGCCCTACTTGTCATGACATTTAAAACTGCAAAATAAACCATAACACAAGCCCAGTAAAAGAAAGAAAAATTGTGATAGAAAGTTCTCCCCTATGACAATGAATCCCCAGGCACATATTCTTGATGAAGAACAACTAATATGGAGTATCTAACATTCACAAGAATCACAACCCAATCTTTACTGAACTTTGTAGTAAGCATCTGTGAACCTCCATCATTTAACCCCCTATAACCCATTATGCCTGATGCGATGTCAAAAAGAAGGCCTGAAAACATATTCAGCATCCAGAATAGGAAAACAGAGTTATACTGAAAACCAAGCTTCAAAATTATATTAAAACTGAATATCTACGTACATAAAGAAACGGAAAGTAACTTGAGTAACTGATAATAAACATAATGCACCTACTATACTACTCAGCAACCAACAATAACGACAATCCAGAAATACCAAAGATCAGATGCTGCTGATCTGGAGGGATCGTGTCCTCCTTGTCCTGGATTTTGGCCATGACTGTTGTCAATCGTGTCGGAGCCCGAGAGATGAATTTGTGGTGGTTTATTTTATAATTTCTGTAGTGTTGTTTACAGATCTTTGTAGTAGGAATAAAACATTTATGAATTCTGTCGTAAAAAAAGACTACACAAGGTTCAAAATACGGTTCAAAGTTCCCGATTTTTTTGTGGTCTTACAATTTTTAGGTGTTGGATTACGAGATTTTGTGATAGTTAACGACTTCTGATGGATCAAAATAAGAAGTGCATACCCTAGACCAATTTATTTTCTAATTAGTCAACTTAAAATATGACAACAGGATACCAAAAGGGCACAACTTTGCATGATCCTTCGTTTAAACATTAAAACAAAAGCATAATGGTCAACAAAGTTGACCGAGACAATAAACCCTACAGCAACCCACATTCTGAAATCTGAGAAAGGGAAAAAAAAATACTGAAGCATGGGGAACTTTGCACTCAAATTAACCACCAATGTTCTTTATCACCTTTGTTACAAATCAAATGGCCTTGCCCCAAAACCAACATCAAAAGATTAGAATGCCCCAAAAGAGACCTCCTCGAAACAATATAAAACATCAAACCATGAAGAGCACACAGTCTATTACACCAACAAATAGACTCAAAAGTCAGTAGGAATAGAGCATGAACCGGATCCGTTCAGTTTTAATATGATAAATAAAAAACCCAACTGATGAATCTTCTGGATCAAACCATTCCCGCGGAGGGAATAAAACCAATCCAAACATGTAGTTTATGGGTGGGTTCTAATTTCAAACTACGATTTACTACCATAACATGTTTATAGATGACAGATAATTAAAAGCACTCCAATACTATCAAAAAACCATGTTCAGTACGATAACCTATTTAGAAGAAAACACAAATATCATAGGACCAGACTCGCAGCTCAACGGTTATGGATTTTGCTCACCCGTCGGAAACCAAGCTGGCAAGACTCGCAAAACATGATAGGTCCCAAGCAACAAGGCTCGGAAAACAGGATAGGTTCCAGCCCAAGCATTGTACGAGTAATCTTCTTTGCTAGCCAAGAGCTAATCACAATGTTGACATACCTTCAATAATCCCACACAACTCAACCACACCAGAATAATTGATACGCTTGAGTTAAATCCACCACCTACAAACGAATATCTACAAAAGTTTCAAGTGGGAACCTAAATCCTTCCCATCGCCTAGAACATCTATGAAACCATATCCATCTGAATCAAGTAGCCAGCATCTCTATTTCAAACCAAAATCCCACAAATATATACCATGAGACAGTAAAGCATGCAGGATAACCCAAGTATATAGACTAAAAAATCGAGAAACAAGAATACTCAAACGCTAGCTCCAACATTATACACTCCCAAAGTAGAAACAGGGCAGAAGAGCAAAAGATAGATTTAAAATTTTTCACAGAATGTCATATCAACCAACCAGAACCACAAATCAGAACTACCAAGTACCAAACCATAATAGGAGTACCCACAAAAAGGCTTCAGAAACAGCCACCACGGAGACGCAGGACAAGGTGGAGGGTAGACTCCTTCTGGATATTATAATCCGCTAGGGTTCGCCCATCTTCCAACTGCTTCCCAGCAAAAATCAACCTCTGCTGATCCGGCGAAATACCCTCCTTATCTTGAATCTTAGCCTTGACATTGTCAATGGTGTCAGAACTCTCCACCTCCAGAGTAATAGTCTTCCCAGTCAAAGTCTTGACAAATATCTGCATTCCACCCCTCAGCCTCAGCACCAGGTGCAACGTCGACTCTTTCTGGATGTTATAATCCGCTAGAGTCCGCCCATCCTCCAACTGCTTCCCGGCAAAGATCAGACGCTGCTGGTCCGGCGGAATCCCTTCCTTGTCCTGGATTTTGGCCTTGACGTTGTCAATCGTATCGGAGCTCTCGACTTCCAAGGTGATTGTTTTGCCGGTTAGGGTTTTGACAAAGATTTGCATGCCACCACGGAGACGGAGGACGAGGTGGAGAGTCGATTCCTTCTGGATATTGTAGTCGGCTAGGGTACGCCCATCTTCCAGCTGCTTTCCTGCGAAGATCAAACGCTGCTGATCCGGAGGGATTCCTTCCTTGTCTTGGATTTTCACTTTCACATTGTCGATTGTGTCGGAGCTTTCGACCTCGAGCGTGATCGTCTTGCCGGTCAGGGTTTTGACGAAGATTTGCATTCCGCCGCGGAGACGGAGAACGAGGTGGAGCGTGGACTCCTTCTGGATGTTGTAGTCGGCTAGCGTACGTCCGTCCTCGAGCTGTTTCCCGGCGAAGATCAAACGCTGCTGATCCGGAGGGATTCCTTCCTTATCCTGGATCTTCGCTTTGACGTTGTCGATCGTGTCGGAGCTTTCGACCTCGAGTGTTATGGTCTTGCCGGTTAGGGTTTTGACAAAGATCTGCATCTGTTGATAATAATAATCACAATAACAGATCCAAATATTAGCTCCCAAAAAAGATTCGATCGTACGCAAACTAGAAACCAATAACACCGAGAAGACGATAACGAATTAATCACAGATTGATCAAAAATCCCAGGACAACAAAACAAAAAAATATATTGGAATGCCGAGAAGACGGGTGTACCTTTGAAGAATAGAAGAGAGGCGGTTGATTACGAGTTGAAAGAAGAGAGAGAAAATAAGGAGAGAGGCGGAGAGAAATCTTCAAGGGATTGTTGGTGAGAATGTGAATGGAGGAAGGAGGCGAAGGGGGTGGAAATATATAGGAGGAGATTGCCGACTTTCGGGGAGGGAAGGGAGGTGAGGACTAATCCGGAATTCAGGAGAAAGTAGAGGGGTTTCAAGAAAGGCGGTGGATGGGAGGGAAATCCGTGATTCGAACCGCTCGCTCTAGCAGTTTCCAGATTCTTCTATATAATTCAACACATATATACAAAATAATTTTGGATAAAGTAACTTTTCTACCTTTTCTCTCTCTAACTTTTCAATCATTACTTTCATTTTTCACTCTATCTCTCTCCACTTTTTACCTCTCTCCACAATCATTACTCTCATTTCTCTCTCTACCGTGATTCGAACCGCTCGCTCTAGCAGTTTCCAGATTCTTCTATATAATTCAACACATATATACAAAATAAAAGTGCTATGGGTACACCAATTATGTACACCCTTTGTACACTGTCCATGCGGCAAAAGTAATGGACCTCACTTTCTTCATTTACACTAACGTTGTGTCTCGTTCTATGCAAGGGGCACTAAAAAAAAAATTTGGGGTAAAATTTATTCATTGTCTTCTTATACATTGAACACGACACTTAACTTTAGCAGTTAAAATAATTTATTGTATATGTCCAAGTATAAATAAAAAATCATGACCAATTTAAAAATAAAATACAATACTAAGCCATAAAAGCAATAAAAATAAAACCACCAAAAACAACATAGTATTGTGCATGTACATTACCGCTTATACAGATACCAGCCATCAAGCAGTTATCCTTTCTAAGGGAGCTAAGCTTGAACGCATTATGAAGCCCATTGATTTTCTGATCTAACTCTAACATGGTCCAACAAGTGTTCATGCGCGTTAGGACACCAATAAATTACGAGGATAAATTGTTGGGGATTGGTTCGGGATTGGATCAATTGAAACTTGTTTGAGAAGATAAACTAGTCAAACTTTAACACACTGATTCTATACCATTCAAAAAGACAAGTTACTAGAACTCCACCGTAATCGACTCGTAAAACTTGTTTGAGATAGGATCAAATTAAAGAAACTAAACTTGAGCACGTTTTCAGAACTCGTTAATTTTTCAAATCAAACTTGAACAACACACTACTCGACTCGATTAAATATTGCTAAACCCCTCAGCTCTAATGGATATACCATTGTGAGTGAATAAAATGATCATGTCCGCACCCCCATGGTCCGTCCTCCCATCCCATAACGGTCCGTTTGGATGGAGGATTTGATTTTGGGTGGATATAGAAGGAGGGTGGATATAGAATAATGGGTGATATGTAAGAAGGGTGGGCCCATGTCATAAGAATGGTGAATTTGTAATCTAGTATTTGGATGATTTTTTGAGAAGGGAGATTTGGAAGGTAGATATGAGAAAATAAGTTGTGAAATGACTTAATTCAACCTAATTTATTATTTTAATGGACAAATTAGATTATTTTTTTTTATAATTAGAGTAAATAAAAATTTTCATTATCTTGGAATAAAATAAATTCATTTTATCGTTTAAAATTTTAAACCGTATTATTTATTAGAAAAATATTATTTTTTTAAAGAAAAGCCCGCAATTGGAAAGTGATAGTAAGGTGGTGTTCCACTTTCCTTAAAAGTTCTTTTTTTTCAAACGAAGATAATTTCAACCTCAAAAATCATGTGTTTGCTCAAATAATTTTTTTATCAATATGGATCTTGTTTGATAGATCTTATTAAGAACTTTTATACGGTGCAAAAAAAATTAAAAAATTATTTCCCATTTTCATTATATTTGAGTTTGAAATTTGAAAAAAAAGAACTTTTACAAAGGGAACTTTTACTGGAACACCACCTAAAACGCAATTACAATTCCAAAGGCAATTGAGGGCCTAAAAAATTCATTATATTGTACCAAGAGTTGTTTCTTTTTTTGTTACTGTTTGGTTTGGATATTTTTTTTCATATTTATTGGTACCATTATGTATGTTTTCTTTTAGTTATGTTGATAAATTATGTTAATTTCGCCCGTACATAATAAGAAAAGCTAATTACAAGACATGGTAATTAAGGCAAAACCGTTGTTTAATGAAGGCAAAACATTAGTATACAATTTTTAAAAACATGTTCTTACTTTGGAATGATGCCTTCTACCTAACGTGCGTATTTGCTAATAACAAATACTAGAGGCCGGGGCACACGCGATACGTGTGCAAGTCGGATTTTCATAATATTTTTGTGAAAATCCTTACCACTTTTTTTCCAACAAATTTTCATAAACGTTGTGAAAATCTGACTTGCACACGCATCTCGTGTGCCCCGACCTCTAAGTATATATAAAAGGAGTACTGTACGTGTAACTACAGGTAAAGTTCGTCCTCTTTCCAGTCCCAAAAAAAAAAAAATTACATCATCTTCTCCGTCCCATCCAGCAACCCACGCCCCTACCCCAACTCCATCCTCTGTAACCACCTCGTCTTCTCCGTTCGCTGCTGCCGAGCATCACCACAGCCGGAAAACCAGCCACCACTGTCTCCCACCACCAGCAAACAGCACCGTCTCCCGCCACCAACAAGCAGCACACCACCAGAAGATCTAGAAAAGGTAAGGGAAAATTCGTACCACCCCGCATAACCACCGACAGGGGTATCCCTGTCGTTAGCAAATCCGGCTGTGGGTAGATTAGTAATCCGAAGTCGCCAAATTCGGGCCCAAATCGGGGTAGGTTTTTTGGAAACCAAAAACTGGATTAGAGGAGGGGGCGGAGATGTAGTCCGGCCGCGTAGCAAATTCGGAGCCAAATTCGGCATCCAAACAGGCCGTAATAGCATTAGAAATCCCAACTCGATATAACATGTAGTTCAACCAAGCAGATGACACACTTTGCTTTATCTTGGAGTTCATCTGATGAACAATACAATCACACACTTCGAGATCAGATATTCAGAAAAGCCGGCCTGTGCTGACATTTCCAATCCTTCCCGCTAGTGCAAGTAGTTCCTCTACTCAAGCCAATAATTTGAGATTAGTAGGAGCAATAAATAACAACAAAAAAGTAAGTAAAGGTAAACTAAAAGAAACCTCATAGCTCATGTTGTCAACATCTAGCCTCATAACCGACTTAGACTAGCTCAGTTGGTCAGGTCTCTTATATCTCACTAAAAGGTCAAAAGTTCGAGTCTCCTCAGCTGCGTGTGGGTGTTATTTCCTTAGATAGTTTTTCCTTTCTTTCTTTGTTTTTACCCTATAATGGGTTTATTTCTTGTATTAGTTGAGTTGTTAAGCTTGGTTGTCTCGTGAACTCTCACAATTGATGTAGTGTTCCGGATTTGTACTATGTACTTTATATCTGATTTAAAATGATCTATTTTATCGATTGACAAAAAAAAAACATCTAGCCTCACCTTCCTATGCTGATCCAACAAATTTCTGGACCCATAAAAGGCTGAGCGGACCACAATCTCAAGGCCCTGCAAAGTTGTGAAATAAAGAATATCAGTGAAAACAAACAGGTCAATCGATACTTCTAAAAGTTGTAAGTCCATATTAAAGAACTCACATATTGGACTTTTTAGTTTTTTCTGTATTAATTCAATTGGAAAGATAACACCATGACATGACTAAACGGGGCAACAGTTGCATATCCAATTTTGTTTAAAAAAGTGTCAATTTCATTTTTTATTTGTTTATTAATAAGGGGTCAATTCCCTCAATTAGAATCATCATACTTTTCATATTCTATTTTACTCATAAATCTAAGAGCATCTCCAATAGCCTAAGCAAAAATTTAGCCATTTTGCTTAAGATTTTCCTCTTGGCTAGCCACCAAATCAATGCAATACCCAACAGTCTAGCCATTTGCCTTAAAAAAAAAAAAAAAACCATACATATACACTTGCTGACTTGCATATATACATACTAGGTGCATGCCGACGTGCAAAGCACGTCATTCATGCCCGTTGTATAGATGCGTTTTGAATTTTCTTTGAATTATGGCTATTGTTGATCATAGCAAAGATTATATGGATAAGTTTGTCCAAGTGTATCGGCAGAAGTTGGTAGTAGATAAGTTTTGGTGTTGAACAAAACGTTTTAAGTTATTCAGCTAGTGGCATGTCTTTGGCTACAGGTTTTTTTATACAATTGCCAAAGGATTAGATATAGCAAAAGGTAGAGTTTACTCTAATTAGACAAAGCAAAAGCCCTTGGTTTGTCAGTTGTTGATGCCAAAAGGTTGTGGAGACTTGGAGTTGGTGGAAGGTGTTTATTTGTCCGTCGGGGTGTTGATTGTTGGCTGGAGGTTGAAGTGCTTGAGCCTTGGTCTTCTTTTTTGCTTTTCTTGTTTGGAGTGTTTGATGGTTGAACAAGTAATGCTTTTGAACGGTCTTCTGTTTCTGTGCTGTTATCCAGACATATGGTGTGCACATTGAACTTGAGTTGACTGATCTTAGCATAGTTGTGCATGTAAGCTTTCAATGTGATGAGGCATTTCTTAGGTTCGGCTAGCATGTGAAGGATTGGGAGGGCAAGTTGTCCCTGCATTTAGATGGTAGTTAGATATTTTTTAAATGTAAAGTGGTTGAGTTTGCTTGTAATGAAAAGACTGTGTTTTTCTTACATATGTTGCATCTGCTCCTGTAATGTCATAGAACTCTGCTGCCATTTCTAAAAAGATTGCTCCCTCAATTGTTCCAGTTGGATCTGTGATCTGGACATTGAATTTGATCCTGCAAATAAGGAAGCTTTAGTTGAGTTCTGGCGTTGTAAATGAGAAATTGCATGAATGTGGTGGAAAGGTTTTTTACTTTTTGAGTGCTACCACCTTTTGGTTACAGTAGTTGCACCAAAAGTCTTCGCCTCCATATGCATTTGTTGCCTTTTTGCAGATTGAGCAAGCTAGGTAATAAAAGTTTTGCCCAAAATCAGTTACTCTTACTATGGCTTGCACATTGAGGTATTGTGTCCGCATAAGATGAATATGAAAGAAAGCTTAGGGTTAGTTCGATTAATGATTGCATAGGGCTTAAGAATAATTAATATGTAGTATGAAAGGGAAAGCTGTTACTGTAAATAGTGTCACTGCATTATCATTCTAAAGCTGTAGGCAGGCATCTAGAAAGTGGGAATTTAAGTAGCAGAGCTAGCAAATGACTAAGGTAACGTTTTTTTCTTAGAGGAAAAGCAAAGTATGTTTTTCATCTATAATTAATTTTCTTTTGCTTTGTTTGGAAGAAGGAGATGTGTTCTTAGAAAGACATTCTAATAAAAATTGTAAAATAAGATCCATGGTAGGAATAGATTGGATATGTGTGAACTATAGTTAGAGTATGATAATGTTTTAGAAATAGATTATTTGCACATGCATGTCCTGGAAAGATATAAAATGGGGAAATTGTGATTGTGTGATAAGAATTGCATAGCATTGCTTTTATCACCAAGTCCGTTTGATATTTAGAGCAGGATTAGACCATGATGGAGAAGTAGGCCTACGTGTTGGTCAAAGCCCTGAGGTCGTTCAAAGAGTACATTTTGCAGGCTCAAATCATTACTTTTGTGGTTGATATTTTCATGAGAGATATGCTATGCCAAGTTGAAGTAGATGGCAGGTGAGCAAAGTGGATGATCAAGATCCAATAATATTATATGGTGGAAAAACTCAAAAGGTAAATAAAGGGCTGTAAAAATGATGGCTGGAACTAATATACAAGCTGTGGAAAGCAATACAGAGCAATGGAGAAGAGAATCTAGGAGCAGAGGAAGAAATCTATATCATAGCATGTTATCACTACTTTCTTTTGTATATAACATAGCCCATTTACTGTCCACAGACTTTTGCCTATGGTGTTTAAACATTTACTTCATTGAAATCTAAAATATAGCAGATATTTGCATTGGATGGTAAAGCTAATATATTACTATTGGGAAATAGTTCATACAAGAGAAACAAAATGAAAAAAGAATATATGCATGAGAAATTGAAAGAATTAAGGGTTCATGAGCATCGGTTCAGTCACTCAAGGGCTAGCTTAATAGCAAATCAACTTTAGAGCTTGCTTGCATCAGTTATATGAGAAAGTGAACATCTGAGAGAGGTTTTTTCTGTGCTAAAATCTGGCCTAACATATCAGATAATATGATAGAAGAATAAGTAATTGCAGTTAGCTAAATTAGCAGTACTTAAGTAGTAGGTTAGACCAAAAGCACAGAATGAAGTAAAATAGCACAGTGGCTCAATACACTTGAACATATATTAATATAGTTCTACCAAAAGAGTACAGTTTTGTTAGACATATCTATATAATTTTTTACTTGCAGTTCTAAATTTTAGCCTTTGCAGTACCTTGTCCACTGATATGGGGAGGTTAGCAATTTTGATGGTATCATCTTCTGGATTTTCATCTGCTTTTGGTATTAGAACCTGTGTTGGTTCTGTTGCTACAAGCTCTCTGAGTTTTTTGGTGTTTGCTACAGCCCTGCAACAATGAGAAGTTAGTTAATAGAGTCTATTGTTGCTATTCTTTGAATTGACATACTAATGCTGTGATAGACCCTTTATTGCTTAGGTGTTGTAGTAGTTACCATGACTGTAGGGCAGTTGCCTCTGGTATTCGTATGTCAAAGATGAAACTTGATGAGTTTCGTGTCGCAAGTGTTCGACTTGTATTTGGATAGTTGTGTGAGGATTGATGTGAGAAATGTGGTATTAAATGCTGTAAGTAAAGATTAGGGTACCATAGTATTTTGAAGTTTTCAGTCGTAGACCAATTGCCACTAGAAAAGTGCCTGGTAAATTTGCCATTGCATGTGCTTCGTATTCCAAGAATTGGTCCCAAAGTGATAGCATTGAAGGTTGGAAGCTAGCAAAATTTCACAGTAGTGCAGTTAGGAATGTTAGTTATATAAGCATTGGTTAGTATTGCGTTTTTATGTAGCGTCTACCTTTGATCAACTATCTGAACATCAACGACATATGAGTGGTTTATGAATTTGTGTGGTCCAACATTGAGAATTGCAAAACATGCCATCTGTAATATCATGGAGATATGAATCGTTTATCATTTATGCAAATTGATAAGTATAGAAAGTTACCTAGTTTTGGATCAGGGTGCTTGATTTGTTGGAGAGCAGCGATTGGAGTAAAGTTGTATTTGATTGTCCTCATTGAGAGTTCATCAATCTGGATTTCTTCAACTGGTGTGCATGCATTGATTGCCAATTGAGTGTTATTTTCCAAAAAGCGGAACATTTTCGGAGTTTCGCCAACACCAGCATTTGTTATGGAGTATGTATGGTATAGCTTGAGTGAACTTTCCAGAATTTTGATGTTGTATCCAAACACCGTTGCTTGGATTTTGTTTCCCTGTTCAATGGAAAAGTTTTCAGTGCTGTAAATTCATAGAGTATTTATGTCTGCATTTACGTAAGGAATGATCATTGAATTATTATGAGTATTACCTCTTTGTCCTGCAACGTGATCCTTTGATATAGGGAAGTGCTGGTTTTTGACATTCTTGGAATGTTTTTTTCAATCACCATAGCTTGGATTGTGCTGTTTCTAGTTGTGAGAGTGATATCTTTGAGCGGTATGATGTTTGGAGCCATCCATCTAATACCCTGGGTCTTGATTCATGTTATAACATAGTTATGTATGCGTTTTAGTTGATTATGTGAGATGTGCTCAAAAGTCATTAGAGTGGTTGGTTTAGAGGGGTGAGGGTGCAAGATAAACTATGGACATACATACACCAAATGATTTTTTCCTTTGTTGGCTTGATAAAACAAGAAGGGCTATACGTGTTATCCTCTCCACTTCGTTTGTATCTCCACCGCTTGCGAGAGAGAGAGAGGACTGTAGAAGAAGAAGAAATTGGGAGAAATCCTCTCTTAGAAGAGATTGAAGCCCTAAGAGGTAAAATACATGTTTCTTTGTCCCTAATCTCATAGTTTCCATGTTTAATTTCATATTTTAAGGTAGGGTTTTGAGTTTAGAGACCATGGGAACCCTTGTTCATAGAGTTTTGGGGAGTTCGTGGTGAACTTTTGAGGATTCATATGAATTTCAAAGTGATTACTTGGTTTTAAAAATTCTGCAAAATTGTGATCTTTCGTCTGACCTGATTTTAGGGAATTTTGTTTGAGGTACTTCTAAAACTCGTAAAATCGTGAGATTATTACTGGGAGTTCCTCTACATGTCTTTTGTATGTGGTAAAAATTTTAGAGCTTAACTTGAAGTATTGTGTTCTGTAGAAATTCGTAACCTAGCAGCACTCGAATTCGTCACTGTGCAGTCAGAACTATCCCACATTGGGAAAATAGCTGTATCTTTTAGCACGAGCGTCGAAATCGCACACCGTTTCTTGTTTTTGAAACTAGACACATAGGCCTTTCAAAATATGTAAAGATTGTGCCTTAAATCTTCCTGAGCAAAATCAGTTTTTGGTTTGAAGTTGTCAAAATTGCAGATTCTGTAATTGTTCTCTCGAGACTCGCTATTTTACTTTATATTTGACCCTAGAGTCTTGATTAGTAATACTTAGGACATCGAGGGATTAGGATACGATTAGAATATCTTGAATTGTATCTAATATATGTTCTTGATGCTTATTTGATATAGGAAGTTTTGTGAAAGCTTGGAGTTGAGGTGAGTGATTTAATACCTAAATTACATAGTTTTGAAATTGTTTTCCTTAACAAGCTTATTTGAACAAGTTTTGTAAATTGTGTACTCCATAGAATAACAATGGAAGGTGGATCTATTTGTGAAATATTTGCGAATCTATTTAATGGCATTCCCAACGTCCGGTCTTGCTAAGGGACGGCTTAATGGCTAGCAAGAGTGTTTGAGGTTGGTGTGTGTTTTGGGATAATGCGTAGACGTTTGGCTTATCCATTACCGGGGATGCCTGGTAGCTTTGAATTTTGAATAGCGGAATGTGCATTATATTTGGCTTATGGATTTGAGTTCTTTGTTTTGAAATACTATCAAAATATTTTGCATTGTCCATGGAGAGCATGTAAATTTTGTATTTGTCACTCATACGAGCATTAGCTTATGTGTTTCTCCACCTTTCAGGAATTGAAGAGTTAGATGGCGTGATGCTTGTTTTGTGGAGTTAGGTCGTATGGTTATTTTATAGATAGGAGATGTGTTTAGATTACTTGTTAAACTCTGTAATCATTTTAAGTAGCTTGCTAAACCTCTTAAATAAGCACAGCTCTGGGGAAAATTCTTAACCTTGTTAATAAAAGTTGTCGTTTTATTAGATTGCATAGAATATGTTTCCGTTAGTTAAACACTCTTGTTCCTTTTGATTATAATTTTTGAGAAGTTGAATATGTGATATGGCCTTGGTGTTGGTTTCACCGGCGCTTTGTTATGACTAAGACCTTCAGGAGCGGGTCAGGGTCGTTACAATCCAAACCTGTGAAATTATGATGGATTCAAGGAGATAGGGTAAGTAATGAATTGAGAAATGAACAATATTACAATTGAGCAGGATAATATGTTGATTGTACGGTAAAAATTACAATGTTTCTATAGAAGCATTGAAAGTAGAAGCTCAATAATTTGGAATTAGATGCATAAATGAATGAATGGTATGAAATATACCTTGTTGATCCTTTCATTATTTATATATCTATGCTTTTTATCGTAACTTATCTGCAATAATTATAAGCAACTAGCTTTTTGTAGCAACTCCTTATATACAATATTCTTAGTTTGGTAGTGTGGTAATGTCTCATTTTGGGATTGGCTGGCATGCACTCGTATTTTGGCTACTGTTGTTGCTCGAGATAAAGCGACATAGAGCTGTCCATGAGCAAAAACTGGCTCAGGTAAGTATATACCAACAGTACTTAATGTCTGACCCTGGGCTTTATTTATTGTCATGGCGAAACATGTTCTCAGGGGGAATTGGCGACGTGTGAACTGCACTGGGTAATGATGAGGATCATTTGGCTACAAAGGGATCCTTGGTATGAAAATTGTAGTGCCTTTCCGTTCACCTACTGCTATCTGAGCAGTAATTAAATGGCTTTGGAATTCCTTGCATATCAATCTTGTGCCATTACATAATCCTTGCGAAGGATTTATATTTCTAAGTAGCAAAATTGGGTTGTTCCTTTTTAGCCTCAAATGATGTGATGGCATTCCCTGAGGTGTTACGGAATTTAGGAAGTCAATGTAGAGCCCTTGTTGAGTAGGATCAGATGCTTCGTCGAAACTTAAGTATGTCTGCTCTTTCCCCGGGAATTTAGCAATGATTGCTTCATTAATTTCATCAACTTCTAGGTTTTTGGGTGTGAGGATGGCAGAGTTGGTTAAAGAAAGTGGGTCTAATCTGTGTAGGTCAAAGGAGGGGAAAACAAATTGGATTAGCTGGTTCAAAGGCTGCATTGTTGTGGTTGGTTGTAGGATTAGGGATGATAGCAAGTTAATTTCTCCCATCTCATTTTCCTTTTCTAAGCCGTTTCCAACTCATAAAATATATGCACTGAATGATGGGTTAGTCTTTGCGCGCATATTCTCCTTTAGTTTGAACTTGACGAGTCCTGACCATATGTATGATCTGACTAAGCTTGCATTAATGCAATCAATCTTTGTTCCTTTAGGTATAACAGGCAGCACTTGCCTAAAATCACCTCCCAATACCACAACTTTTCCTCCAAATAATATATCATTTTCTGTAAGATCACGTAGGAAGTAATCCAAGGCTTCGATTGATTCCTTCTTTGCCATGGATGCTTCATCCCAAATGATAAGTACAACTTGTTTAATAAGAGTAGCTAGACCAGATTGCTTCGAAATGCTACAGTAGAGTTTAACATCACCATTTATTGGGAATTTGAAGCGGAAATGGGTTGTTCTTCCATTTGGTAAAATTGATGCTGCAACCCCAGCGCTGGCCGTTGCTAGTGCAATTAAACGTTGTGAACGAACCTTTGCAAGCAATGCTCGGTAAAGGAATGTTCTGCTAGTACCTCCAAGACCATCGATAAAGAAGCTTTTGGGATTTTGATTGAAAACAGCAGCGAGAATTTCCTTGAAAGTTGTTACCTATTCCACATTTAATAAACTTGGGGCTCGTAGATCATCTTCTGATATTTGGATATTCATTTCATCTTGTACTTCTTTTGGGATTGCTATCTTTGTTGAATTAGAAGCAAGAAGATGGGATAGTTGAAAATCTTGTAGCTTCTTGTCCATAGATTCAAGTTTTGCATTTAACGCTTCGAGTAAAACTTGTCGTGCAGCATCTTTGGTCAACTTTTGTATGGTGACATAGTCTTTTGCCATATCATCTTCAAATATGAAGAATAATTCCAATGGATTCATTGGAGCACAATAGGCGAGAATAGTCCAGAATAGTTGTCGTAATGATATGACATTCGATATAAGCATGCCTCCTCCGTACACTTTTCATTGATATTGTCATCTTCTAATAAACCATGGCTAATAGTTGCTTCCCTATATGAACTGAAGGTCACCCCATTGACTGTTCTATGATGTGCATAGGAAGTAGGTGCTCGAATATAGGTGAGCAATATCGGAGATAATATCTTTCGCCTTTGGTTGGATTTGCTGTGACAATTCGACCAATGACATGTTGTTTTCACTCTGTCTATGTTCTGGATGAAGCAGTCCATACAAAGTGCTGTGGGAACTCTTTATATAGCAATTGTAATGACTTTGCCTTATCATTATGAGCATTCATCCAGAAGAATTGCCTGAGCATTGTCCTTAATAAGAAATTATTATCAACTATATTCTGCAAATTTGTATCTTTCTTTAATGGTATCAGTTGGCAGCCTTCTAAGTGTAGCTGCAAACTGATAACAGCGGGTCAAATCTCATGTAGAGCAAATCGATATATTCGCCATATTGCTTCTGAGGGAGATATCCATCTTGCTGCTTGGAATTGCTGGATCTCATCAATGTCTTGAGGAAATTTTGATGTGACCAAGCGATAGGTAACTTTGTCATGGCCCTTGTATATATATTTGTAGAGATATTTGACTGCTTTTATAGTGGAGCATACTTCAACATTAATATGGCAATCAAACATAGCTAACAAATAAGGATTATATGGCACAACCCATCTATTGTCGAGCATCTGACCGCAAATGTGCACTTCTTCACCAGTTGAACGTCTTTTATACATTGGATAACCATCACCATCAATAGAAGTTTATGCGCAGTAGCTTCTTGGATAGTGATTTTTACACTTTCCATTTTGCATGCATGCTTTTGCCATGTCTAATTCCCCACATGGTCCATGCATCATATGTTTTAGAACAATTGCATACAAATATGGGTACTTCTTCTTATCTGGTAATTCAGCTGAAATGAGTGCATCAATCTTCTCAACTGTGTCAAGCTTGAATAGGTTTTTGAGTATGATCAACATATGCACATGTGGAATACCACTTTTCTGAAATTCGACGATGAATGTGTATGCAGCCACTGGACCAAAGAGTTGATTTTGGACTACTTCTTTTTGCAAATGTTCAAACTTACTCCTGAATACTCTAGACAGCAAATCAGGCCTGTTTTGAGCCTCTTCACGAGGTTTCATCTGATCTTTTATTTTTTGCCAATTTGGATTGCATGTCATTGTCAAGAAAAGATCAGGTTTTCCATACCTCTCCACCAAAGTCATTGCATCTAAAAAGCACTTGCGCATATCCCTTGGCCCTCATATGAAAGTACCTGGAAGAACAATGCGTTTTCCAATCTTAGAAGGATCAGATTCGCCATGCCCGATACTATCAACAATTCCTTGGTGTAAATCAGCTCGAATCTCTTCTTGTCTATTTCTGAAGTATTCTAATCTTGAAGTCTCAATTTTTACGTACATATCAACTGTGAACTACTGCAGAAGTCATCCAGATTCTAACAATATTGAGTTGGTATTTTTTTTGATCTGTAATTGATATGTGAAGAACTCTCGAGTTGAAACCATGTTGCCTTTGCGCATACTTTCCTGTCACACTAAACAAATAAGAGGATTTCAGTCTTTCTATAAGTCAATGATGTTTGTTCTTTTACTACTATACTTATTAAATGCATAAGAGAAGCAAGCAGATTTACCTGCTGTTTCATTGGCAATTAGTTCTTCAGCAATTGATGATTGCGCTGGTAAGACTCTGCCTTGTCCTAAACAAGACTGTTAGATACTTGAAGCTTTAATTTTTTGGATTCCTTGATGCCATCCCGGTTCCCCAAATGGAAATAGGAGTGGATATTGAAGAGGATCGTAACAACCATAATAATAACTGATTGTTTGACTATGACCATCATGTTTTTGAACAATAATATCACGCTCTTGTAATTCTGCAGCTTCTTCATTTTCTATCTAGATTGCAGCAACTTGTGGCACAGTTGGTGGCAAGGCAGTGTAGTCTTGTATCTTTGGATCAGCTCTCAAAAGATTTGGCATTCATCAATATTTGGCAAATGTCTTAGACCACGGAAAAACTGGGAATATGGATTTGCCTGTAAGAGATCAATCAAGGTTGAAATAATACGGGGCTGTAATTTGTCTTTATCACCGTTCCTCAGTTCAGCCTCCTTTTCCGTGTCATAAAAATATAACTGCAAATATGATGGCATCTGTCCTGAAGGGTACCGACTATCAATAAAATGATAAATTTGCCCTTGCGCTCGGAAAGTATAAATTCCATTAACTCACTTTGCAAATGCAGGATCCACATGGACACCCATTGAGGTAAACGCTAGAATCTCATTGTAGGGTTTGATGTATTGTAGAAAATGCATAGAATCTGGACCTACACATGAGTATAAATGTTGCAGCTCAAAAGGAATAGCAGTTGGATAAAGGCGAACTTCTTCTCCAGAACAATAGAGTTTTGCCGTTTCATAGGGGAATTTTTTTGCACCACAATGTCGGCAATCTTGTACATGTGGTAATTTGTATACCTCAGTTGGTATAGTTCGCTGTTGTGGAGTTTGTAGAGGCATCAAAGTGTTTGCTGCTACATGAATAGCATAATATGAAGCATTATCAATTCTATCTTACAAAGGAATATTAAATTTTGATAAATACATGTATGTATAGCATTGAATAAAATACGTAAAGTTTTTAGATATCATACATTTGTTATGACTTGTTGAAGTTGATGGGACTGCCAGATGATCCATAGCAGTAGTATTATGATCATAAACCAGTGCCTCCTCATTGTAAGTATTATCTCCTACGTAGCTATTTGGTAAGCTTGACTCAATATTTTCTATTGCACTTACTTGTCCTTGTATCTGAACTGGTATGAATGTATTTTCGCGCCGTGATCTTCTTTCTGCATACAAAGCTCTCCTTCGTGCGTTTATCCTTTCCTTTTCTTCTTGTGATAATTGACAATATGACATTCTCACACGTTGTTTTGAGACATTTTTGTTTAATCACTATGAAACTATTAACAGTTCAGTTAGATTAATGTTTTATTGTACGTTAGACATATGACATTGTTGTTATATGTATATACATATGCTATGAGAATAACTATGAATATAGATGCATAATGATAACAAATGCAAGAGACATAAAGTTGTTTGCTAACAAGAAGATTGGAAGGAAACTCGAAAATTAAATCATAACAGGAAACATGGCAGATATCATTAGCTTAGTTAATTATGCATATTCTTAGGATAAGAAACAGTTCATTTAACCTAACTAAGCTAAATGCTTGATCGACAACAAAGTACATTATGACATTCAGTGAACCTTTTGACTCAATTCCATTACTTGCATATCTTACTTCAAGACTCCCCCTTGTTTCTGATTGGATGTCCAATAAGTAATTTCTTTTCAAGTCTCTTCGCTAAGTTGGGACAATGTCTTGTGTATCCTAATTGATTGTCTTACTGAACTAAGCTTCAGAACACCAGAGCATTCTAGTACCTATCTATGTATTAATGTACTGTCTTTGGTGATCTTATGTTGTATCAGAAGCACATTGTTCTATTCACCTTCACTGGTTAACCCAACAGTTTGGACTTTGTGCCTTTAGCTATTGCTTCTACTGACCCATTGAATGGTAACTTTAAGTTTTGAAACTCTCTAGCAGTAGTCTAGCTTTGGAAAAACCAGGAGTTCAGATGTAGTTTTCTATTTGTAATAAAAAATAGTGCACTAAAAAACAGTGCAATTAACGAAATTGAGTGAGATACTTGATCAACAACAAAATAACTTCTGATATTTTTTAGTCTATGTAGGAGATACAACTGTTGTTCTACTGCTGCTGCTATTGGTGCTGCAATGGTTGTTGTTTTCAGACTGCAACATGCAGTACCATTGCTTTCAGAAGTTGTTTTCTGCCCGCTATCTATGATTCAATCACTGTTGGCAGTTAGTAATCCTGTTCAGTTGAACCAATGCTGGACAAGTTGCTGTGCCTTTATCTACCTAGAAGCTAGTGCTGTTCTGCTGCTATTGAGCCCAGTCCAGCAAGCTGATGTTCTGTTCAGATGTTCTCTTTTGTATCCTATGGTGGCAGTTCTAGTTTCTATAGCATTAGAAGGCTTTAAGCCTTGTTCAGTGAGGTTGAGACCCAGGATTATACGACGACTGTATTCCCAAGTTTATCCCACCATTCTCATGGGGACTTGAAGCTCAAGGTGCTTGCACATAGGAGTTCAGAAGTTGAGTTTGAGAGTCTCAAAGTAGATTCACCCTTACTTATTTCAGTAGCATATACATGCATTGTCATTTTGTTCTAATATTAAGAGATATTATGTACTTGCATTTGAATCATGTATTAAAAAAAAGTGCATTTAACCAAACTGAGCTAGATGCTTGATCGACAACAAAATAACTGCGGATATTTTTAAGTGTATGTAGGAAATAGAAGTGAAGGACAAAGTAGTGGTTCATGTGCTGTTATTATTCCATTACTCTAAAGCCTGACTGATAGAAATAAGAAGTGTAAATTTAAGTAGTAAAGCTAATGTTGTTGTTTTGCTAACGACAATAGGCAGCTGTTGTTCTACTGGTGCTGCTACCGCTGTTGTAATGGTTGTTGTTCTTAGACTATAACATGCAGTACCATTGATTTCAAAAGTTGTTTTCTGCCTGCTATCTATGACTCAATTAATTCGCTTCTCTCTATCCGGTGAGGTTTTCACTTTCCGTGGTGGGAAGACCTTCACAATTTGCATCTTCCCGTCCAGCAAAGAAAGTGAACGAGAGTGGACAACGAGTTGGAGGATGCTGCAAAACCACATGATTGATCCATCTGTGCTATTCCCTAATTGAATTGAAGAAAGTAGGAAAGCCAAGTCTATCCCACCATTCTCATGGGAACCTCAAGTTTAAGGTGCTTGCATATAGCAATTCAGAAGTCCAGTTTGAGAGTCTCAAAGTAAATTCACCTTTACTTATTTGAGTAGCATGTACATGCACCCTCATTCTGTCATTTGGGGTATCTTGCTATTGGCATGAATGGTATACATGCATGGTATACATGAATGTTATATGTAGAAATTAAGCCCAAAGCTTGCCAAAATTAAGCTTATAACATCCTAAAATTTCAAAAATAGATGATCTAAACATGCATGCTCTATAGAAGTGACATGGAAATAAAGTGTAACTGTTTCATATCAAATGTAACGAATTACAGTATCATAAAAGTGATTGTACATATATGAAGTTAAGGGAAAAATTAATGTAGTAATATGGGAAAACAACTGGCATAACAGAGAGAGAGAGGGAAGAAAAGAATACATGTACCAGCAACTAAAAGTAGTGAGGATTAGTCCAAACAAACTTAATTAGTGAACGACTGGATTGATAGCAGCTCGAAGCAAAGCACTTGTTCTACCAGTTGCATGACAAACTAAGGGCTTCAGAGGAGTTCTTTTCGCTGAAATGGTGGAAAATAATAAAACCAGAGAAGAAGATTTTCAAAGTAAGGGTGAGTGGTAAGAATAAGCATGTGGCAAAACTTTACTTTTTTTGGTGCAAATGGGAGAAAGTTGTGTATTGTTGTCCTCCTCCTCTTAAAGAAGAACCTCTTTCGCTTGCCACTTCCTCGGTGGACCATTTTGCCCTTTGTGGTTTTGGCTTCTTGTTTTTGGTTGGTTGGGTGAAATGGTAAATTCAATTTTTGGAGTTGGTGGGCTACGTGTTTTGCTGTTGGGACTTGCTGGGTTACGTAGCAGTAGGGAGTGACTATTTGTGCTTGGATGGAGCTGAAAGAGTAGAAGGATGTCATGCAGAAAAGAGAGAGAGTGAGACTTTGTTAAATAGAAGGTTTTGGCAAGTGCTGCCGCAGATTTTATCAGCTACTGCTTCTCGATTTCTTCCTATTTGCTTTTGGGATTTGCTCTGTTCAGTTGCTTGGCAAAGTGGAGTAACTTTTTATTTTGGGAAGAGGAGATGGCAAAGTAGAAAGCGGTTGGGTTACGAAACAAACAGTCAAAGATGAAGAGGAGAAAATTGGGTGAATCGTCCACCGTTACCGGGGGAACTGACACTTGTATGTGTATGTGTAACATGTAATACTACAAACATAAAGAAGTACGCAATAAATAACTACACCACATGTAGAAATAATTTAGGAATCATTGGAGCATTTTTCATCACTATCTAAATGAATATTAGCAACACTATTATCAGCATTATCAACCAAAATCAAGTTAAAAACACTCACTGCACGGTATCTTACCGAAACCATATGTACAATATAAATTAAAAAAAATCAGCGCTCTGGCTGTTACCGTATTCAAAACCTTGAATAAGACAAAAAGTTAGAAGGTGGACAAGGACAACTTAAAAGCAAGCTAAATCTATGTAATTGAACTGCTCTACATTTTCTCAACGGCTGAGATTTATGAGTAGTAGGGTTAGATATATATACAGTTCTTTTCATATCCGGTCGCCCAGATTTTAATTTGCTCCGGATTTCTGTCTGAGCCGTTGGATCTGGATGGGTGAGATCCACGGCTGGGGAACACAAGGGGGAAAAAGGCACTGCACACACCCCCACCCCCACTTCTTCTTTCGGATCAGAGAGAGAGAGAAAGAGAGAGAGAGAGAGAGAGAAAAGGAGGTGACGAATGACCCAAGCTGAGATCTCAGACGACGACCGTCCGACCTTCAGCCGTAAGGTCTCTCTCTCTTGTTCTCTCTCGTACTCTCTCTCTCGTTCTCTGTGATTTGCGAATTTCTATGCGACGAGCAAGATACGAACGACCAAAGCTGAGATTGAAGATGACGAACGAGCTAAGGTCTTTCCCCCCCTCTCTCTCTCTCTCGTTCTTTCTCTCTCGTTTTTTCTCTCTCTCGTTTTCTTTGATTTTCGATTTAATAACTGAATTTTTTGCCCTAATTTCTATGATTTAGAAAGTTCCAGCCACAGAGAGGATAACAGAGAAAGGAGGCAATTTAAAAAGTTCCAGCCACATAGCAGAGCTACGATCAGAGCTACGATTTGGCCTGAAACCATTTGGCAAAGAGTTTTTTCAATGAGTACATAGATCCATTTTTATAACTTGCGGTGATGTGCTTGTCAGTTTATCATCTTGTGTTTAAACTCTATTTGGTTTCACAGTTGATATAGTTGCAAATTGGTTATGCATATTTGAGTTACTTGTGTCTGGTTACCAGTTACCCAGAACGTGTGTGCCCACATTGGGACTGTTCTAGGGACAGAAAGATGATGAGATTATCGTGGTGGTTGACTAAGGTTTTCTATTACATTCAATGCATTGGAATTTCAACCTTAGTATTTGTAATGTTTGAGAACCCATAGAAGACAAATTAAACTGATTTTTTAAAATTTCTAGGGCAATTAAAAATTCTAGTATCTGCTAGGGCAATTAAACTGAATTTTTTTTTTGTAATCTTTGAGATAATGTTTGCCATTGGTTGCCATTGTTAGGTTACCCATAAGTAGCTGACAATTTGATAAAATGGAAGAACAGGATCGAACAAATGTTGATCCAACCCCCTTGTTTGGAGCACCACCACCGAGGTATCTCTCTCCCTCTCTCAAAAATTTGTTGCATATTATAGCATAAAGGGAGACGCATAGACTGGTATTTGTTGCAAATGTTTGTTTGCATATTAGTAATTGGTTTCTATTTTGATTTTTAGAATGCAATTTTTGGATGACATAGCAGTATCACCGTCACCATCCCAACCGTGTCAATCATCTGTGAATTCTTGTAAAGAAATTTGCACTCCTCAAGTTAAAAATGGAGTGATATCGAAAATAGGCCAAGAATTTCTTAAATTAGACGACGTTTGGGAATTTTACAACGAGTATGCTAGACAAGCTGGATTTAGTGTCCGAATCAATTTTAGTCGGTTGGGTGAGAATGGTAAAGTAATGAGGAAGGAGTACGTTTGTTTTAAAGAAGGGGAGGAGAAAAAATCTAAGGCCACAAAACGGCGTCGGAGTTTAACTAAAGAGAAATATGGTGCAAAACTTGCTGTCGTGAGAAAAGGTGAAGTGTTTGTTGTATCAAAATTTGTCGAGAGTCATAACCATGAGCTTACAACGCCAAGAAAGGTGCATTTGTTAAAATCTCATCGCCGAGTATCAGCCGCACAAAAAGCTTTAACACAACAATTATCTGCCGCTAAGAGCATCCACAGTGGAATAAGCAAAACAAAAACTTGTTAAAGTTAGCAATGTTGGATCAAAAAAGTGCTCATATTGGAATAACCAAACCTAGCAACCTCTTAACAACTCATCAAATTTTGACTCTTCAATAATTAAAACTAGCAATGTTTTGTCAATAACCAAATTTTATCTCTCAATTAAGTACACCAACATTATACAAAAATCTTCTCTCTCTTCCATTCTCTCTCTCTCTCTCTCTCTCTCTCAAAACAATGTTTTCAAAAAATAATTTTAAAAAACTATAACTTTCAGATTTTTTTCTCAGAAACTTTTTTTTTACAGAAAACAAAATTTTCAAAAATTTTAAAAACTGTAAGTAAATAAAGTGTGTTTTTCAAAAAATTGTTTTTTACACAAAATCTATTTTTAAAAAACTGTATTTGTAGTTTTTAAAATTTCAAAACTATTTGTGTAAATACAATTCTTTCAAAATTTCCAAAATTGTATTTACAGTTTTTAAGTGAACAAAATGTGTATTTTTTGAAAAACTGATTTTTGTTTCAAAAAACTATATTTTTTAAAACTATTTCTAACATAAATTGTTTTTTCCTTTCAAAAACCGTTTTTTCAAAAAATATGCATGAAATGAAGGGAAAAAGTTTGGAGGGCCCATTGATTTTGATTATGAGCAAAAAATAACCAATGTGGGATTTGACATTGCTAACTTTAGCAACCTCTAAATAGATTCACATTTGCTTATTCCACTGCTGATGCTCTAATATACCAACTTGCCAACAAATGAGTATTTTTGAGTTGCAAGCGGGGGGTATTGAAAATGTTGGATTTTTACCACGAGATCTTTACAATGATAAAAGAGATAGGAAGAATGTAGTACATGGTCATGACGCGAACATTTTGTGTGAGCATTTTACGATGGAACAACAAAAGAATCCGGGCTTTAGGTTCACATTCGAGAAAGATGACAAGGATAGAATGACTCATTGTTTTTGGGCTGATGCGACCTCTAGAAAGTCTTATCAATATTTTGGGGACGTAGTAGTCTTTGATACTACGTACTACACAAACAAATATTCATTGATATTTGCACCTATATTGGCGGTCAACCACCATAGGCAGACAACACTTCTTGGATGTGCGTTCTTGAGTGATGAAAAAACTGATTCATTTGTGTGGCTCTTCAATGAATGGTTAAAAGCGATGCCAGGTGGACCACCCAAAATGATCATAACTGATCAAGATCCGGCGATAACAAGAGCAATTGCTTATGCTCTTCCAAATACGTTTCATTGATATTGTATTTGGCACATTGTGAGCAAATTTTCAGAAAAATTGGGTGCACTATCATATAAGGAACATTATGATGAGTTGAAGAATTGTATATGGAATTCTGAAACACCTGGAGAGTTCGATGCAAGATGGGCAACTATTGTAGAAAACTCTAACTTGTTTAGTAATAAATGGCTGCAGGACATGTATGAAATTCGTGATAGATGGGTTCCCGCATATACGAACCACATGTTTTCTGCCCATAGACTAGTAGTCAATGGGCTAAAATTTCTCATTCGTTTTTCAAGAGGTATGTGTCCAAAGAAAATTCAATGATGGATTTTGTGACGCGATTCAATAGGGCACTTGCCAAAGTCCGACATAATGAATTGGATTTGGACCATAAAGATGTAAATGAGAAGCCTTTGTTGAAAACCTCATGGGCAATGGAAAAGAAAATGAGTGAAATAAATACATGGAGCATATTTGAGAGGTTTCAAGGGGAAATCTTTCAAATTAATGCTTATGTGGTTACGTTGATACGCGAGAATGAACATCAGTATTTGTGGAATATTCAAAGAGAAGAATATGAAGGTGCAAAAATTGAGATTTCGATTGACAAGTCATCGAACTGTGTCAGTTGTAACTGTAAGATGTTTGAATTCGATGGAATTCCTTGTCGGCACCTGTTGGCGTACCTGCTTAGAATGCAAATTAGGGAACTCTCTACTGAACACATCTTGCAGAGGTGGACAAAGACAGCAAAAGCGGGCAGGGTGATGGATGACTTAGGTAGTGGTGTGAGAGAAATATGTAACAGTTCACTTCTTGTGAAGCGACAAGGGCTCTTCCAACTTGCTTGTACAGTTATCAATGATGTTGTATTAGATGAAGAAGAAAGTGAAGTTTTGCAAGAAGCTTTGGAATCTATTCAAAAGAAGATTGCGTTGATGAGGATTTCTCGTACAAATGGTGGTACGAGTCGTATCCAAGTGCCTTTTTCTCTTGGAAGCCAACGTAGTTTGAAAGAACCACTTCAAGTTAGGGAAAAGGGTTGGGGTAAGCGTTTGAAAGGAGGAAAAGAGAAGGCCGTCAAGAAGACAAGGAAATGTAATGGTTGTGGGTTAACGGGGCAATCGCATGACAAAAGGAATTGTCCAAAGCTTATGAACATGTAAGTGGATGTTAATATGTACTATGAATGTCATTGTTTATACACGGAATACATTTTAATTGATGTCTTATTTTATTAGGTCTTCTCAAGATGTTAGGTTGAGTGATGACGAAGACGATGACGAGGATGACGTTGATGATGAGTGTAAATGTTTGTCTTTTGTCGTACATCTAAGTTGTTCTTGTCTTTTGTTTCGTTTATTGATGTTATTACCTATTTGGGTTGCAGGATGGATTGCTCTGCTGTTTAGCTGTCCGAACTACAAATTCAGTCTTTGTAATGTTCTGATCTACAAAGACAGACTTCTTCATTTGTTGAAGTAATTTGTAATGAGGGATATGAGTATCCATTTTATTTTTTATTTTTTTTTCTAGTAGTGGGGTGTTTTGAAAGTGTCATTGGTATCAAATTCTATAGTTGTTTGTGGAGGACTATGTGATGCATGACAATATGATTAATTCCTTGGCTGCAATTGGGTACTTAGCCGTTTGAGGATTTTTTTGTTGCCAATTTTTCCTTTTCAGAAAGCCAGCAGGGTGGGGAAAGGGTTCTTTGTTGTGAGTTGAAAAATCAAGCAAGTCTGTACAAAATGTTTTTGTGTTGAAATTACTTTGCTTGATTTTTGGAAGACTATTCTGTTTCGTGTTTTGTAATGGATGTATTTACCTTCTTCATTCAGTATATGAATCGTACTGTTTAGCCTAACATTGACCATCTATTTGGTTATTTATCATAAATGAAAATAATGCAATTCATATCAGTTTGGCACTTTCCTCTATTTGGAAACCAAGTTTAAGATCTACACCATTGAGCTTTTTGAGGTGCCATCTCGGGTCTCGCAGTCTGATACAATATCGTTCTCTGTATTCGCATGAGAATAATATCTGATTTAACTCATATAAGGTAGAAGTCTCGGCCTTGATGTGTTCCTCTTGTTGTTTGGATTGGCTGTTAAAAGGCTTTAGTTTTCCATTTTAAAACTGCAGAATACCGCGAACGCATGCAAGAATAGCGAATCAAAGAAAAGAAAAAGTTGGCAACAAGAATTCGAGAGTTTTGACAATTTGGCTTTCGGAATAACATTTATTTTGTGATTTTGTACATGTTCCTTTTTTACGACTCAGTTAACCAATCTGTAATCAATTCTCAATGGACACCCAAGCATGCTCAAAGGCATAGAAATGATCAAGGTCTACCAACCAGAAAAGCAACCACCGCCCCAGATGGTTGTGAATTTAACTAGCGTAGCACGCAACCTTTCAGACCCAAACAGCTTAAAGTCCATAGCCATACCAAACAAAAAAAATACGAACGAATACAAGCAAATTCATTTAGAACTAAGGTTTTAAAGTACCAGTTACAACAAATACTAACGAATACAAATTACATTCACTTAAGAAGTGCAATGATAGCCACTACCAAGGCTAGCCCACTTAAGAATTGACAGACAATCAACATGTGCTTTAAATTAGCCACGGTGACTTCAACGACTTCAACATGTGTATCATTATTTACTGTGGGGCTCCGATCAAGGTGGTTCGCTCTTCTTCAATTGAGGAACGGGATCAGCTCTTGTCCTTCTCCTAGCCTGCAAAAGATGGCACGACTAAAGACCACACTGGAGGTCCTCCAGAATGGCCCTCCGGTGCAAGAATCAGTACACTTGCAGGGAAAGTGGCGAGAAGCAAGAGCTAGGGTTTTAGGGTTGTATATCATGTACCTCTTTCAAGAAGGCATAGTGATGTCTTTATAGGGAACCTTTAGCTTGGTCTCCAAGATTGTATGTACGCCTGACACGCGTCGGTTGACTCTACCCCTACGTCACATTAGGGTTTTATAACCGTTCGTAGGGTGAGCTGACACCTTCACGTGCTCCCATCATTACCCCGATAACCGTTCGGCTGACGTCACGAACGTCACGTTGGCCACGGTTGCACTCCCACGTGGGTGAGCTGGAGTCTTTGGCCCCCACATTCATTCAAGGCTGAGCGTGGTGGCCGACTACCAAAGCGTCGATAAGCCAAATGAGATATACTAACTGAACATGATAGAAATGCTGCCTATCGAACCGTCGGCTATACCGAGGCTTTATGCTTCCTCCTAAGGATGCATTGGCCTAGCCAAGGAATGGCTCGGGGATTCCCTCGGCGGGGCTCGAGCCGTAATGCTCGGCCTGCTACAATAGCCCTTCAATTCCTTTCGAAGTTATTCGTTCGGCAAGAATTGACTTCAGAATTGCCCGAGCCTAAGCCCCAGCTGAGGATCCGTCTTCGGATTCTGCGACGGTAAAAATTCGAGCCTTTGTGGTACGTTGACAGCTATTGAACGACGAAGGAAAGTGTTAGTTGAAAGGATGCCTTGGCAGGCGAAGGGACGGTTCCAGAGCGCAGGACGCCATGTGCCGTTCTTTGATTGGCCAACGGTTCGGCGATGGAATGATTGCACGGGAAATTTGAAACGGGCTGCTTCTCTATAAATAGGGGCAATGGAGGAGAGAGAATACCCTTCTCACTTTCTTTCTCTTCATCCCAGAGCCTCTCTCTCTAGAAGACTCCGTTCCAGCCTTCGATTTCGCTCCAGGTCTTTGTCTCCAGGCTTGAATCGAGCAGCAAAATCTCCAAATAAGCGATCTTCTTCCACTATTTTCTGTTTTTCTTCGATTTTCCTACTTCTTTCTGGGTTTTCTCTTTTTTTTTTCATTGCGTATGAACAATGGAGATCTGGGTTTGAACAGTGATGTTCATACCCAGACTCAAACTGTTCTTCCGAGCCCCAATAAGAGCGCTTAGATCTTAACTGAACCTTCTCGCTGGTCAGAGAGGAATCCGAATGTCAAATTTCTTGGACGTTCTCGCCGAACACTGTGTTGACTTTTTAGGAACAAAAAGCCCCCCTTTTAAGCGGTGGAATGACTCGTGAGCCGATAGGGTTAGCCGAATTTCTTCATTCTTTTCTTTTGCCGATGTGGATATTGATCATTGGCTTTGTTTTTCTTTCTTTTAGGTCTAGCTCACGAGGTCATCGACGTCTCCTCAGACTCGGATCGATTCGAGACCGAATTAGAGCGTCGGCTCATCGATAGGCTAATAGCGCTTCAGAGGGACCAACGCCGAGCCGCGGAATCCGTGTCTTTCAGGATGTCTGCGACCTCCCCACCGTCTGACGACTCAAACACCGAGAGGGACTTCGAGTATTGTAGACACCCCAATCCGGACCTCGGAAATCCTTTGTCCACCCCGATGATGAAATAGAGGAAATGATACCTTCGTGAGCTTGAAAAAGGATCTCCCTAAACCCAAAGAGAACCAAAAACCTGAAAAGCCCAGATAAAAGCCCAACAAAGGCCAAAAAGAGCCCTGGACCGAAGGAAAAGGAGCCGTGCGAGGCTGGATTGGAGCGCACAGCACCCTGAAATTCAAGGGTAGCCGTGCGCGGCACACTTGAACCTCACGGCACCTTGAGCAAAAGGCTGACTGGCTCAGAAAGCTGTCGACCACGCCAGTTTGAGCCACAGCTGATGACTGGCTCAGCCGAAAATGCACTTCTGGCCCGCCCAGAAAATACCTCCACCATTTGAATTCAAAATCCTTGGCCCTTTGCCTATAAATTAACCCCTCCACTCAAGGGAAAGGGGTCCCTCTTGGCCTTTCTTTTGAGTCACTCTCTTGCCTTCATCTTGGCGTTCTCACTCTACTCTCTCTCTCTAAGTTTCTACACCCACTTTCTTGTTTCCATTTCCATTTCCAAGCCTTAAAGAATGTCATTCCCAAAAGGCCTTCTTTAAGTGCTCTCATCCACTCCCCCCTCATCATTGAAGTTGATCTTTCATTAACTTCAAAGCCCCATCACCCAAAGCACCTAACCTTCCCTCACACACATACTCCTTTTGTCTCATTTGACCTCTTCCATCAACACCTGTGACGACCCATCTACACCCTCGCCTCAAAGGTCCTTGATCAAGCTCGAAATCAAAGGTATAAACTAGTTTCCTCGGACTAGACTCCGTTTTGGTCCTGAGGGGACCTTTCACGAGGTCTAACCCCTTTGGTTAGATCGACCAAAAACCATTTTTCGTAAAAACCAAGCAGACAACTGTCCGAGGTTGAGAAACCGCGTGATGCCGCCGTCGCCAGCGGCATCCCGACCCTCGGGCCACGGCATAATACACCACTAATGCTATTATGAGCAGTGCCTGGACTGAGTTTTCCTCCGCTATGGTTACCTGTTTTTGTTTACTGTCTTTGTAGCTCTTAAAATAAGACCATATCTACAAGCCATGTTTAGGCTCTTCTAAAATCTTTTCAAGATCATCCCGAATGATCAAAAGCGTTGAAAGCTACTTTAAAACTATGTTTTGAGAAGGATAATGACGTTCTTGGGATGATCTGACCGCCGTGAGGCTACTCATGAGTTTTCAAAAGATCTACGAGAGAAACCAATGAGCTAAATGATGTTTTGAAAGATTGCAACAGTCTGGCAAAGCAGGTGCCACGGACGGCATGTTGAGATGCCTCGCGGCATCTCAGTGCCGTGAGCGTATTCGAGGTCCAAACATCTGATGAATGTTATTTACTTCCATTTATTCATATCATTTTATCACGATTGTACAGATAGCCCACGTACGCGTCAATGTGATATATTTCCCATGTCCCTTCCCCGTTACGTGCTTTATTAAAGAGTTTGATATTCCAAATAATCTTGAAGATTCCCCCCTTTGAAAACATTAAGTAGAGACCGGTTGGGCGAATGGGGTGCTTTTAAAGAAAAACCTTCCTCATTCGTAATGTGGCTCCCGAACCCATCATCTCAACGTTTTCGCTAGACCAAAAGCCTTTCTTTTTCAAATCAAACTCTCGGTTTCTCGGGTGACCCATCTCAAAAAAAAAACCCGGGTGACGACTCTTCGAGCGCAAGCGCTTCTTCGGGGGCGGGAGCCCACAAGTATGCTGCAGACGACGGCTACCATACCGAACCCGAGATCGTCTTCTCGGCTGAAACCGAATCTGACGCTGACCCAAGGATGGGTCAAGAGGCCGAATCGAGGTTCACATCTGGAGCCGAGGCCTCAACTTCGACGCCAAGTGATGCCGATCTTTTCGACAAGGGCCTCCTGTGCCCACATGCTCACTACTTTTCCGGGAGCGCTAGCGAGTACGGGGCGTTTTGCCAAAAGTACAACATTCCCGCCGACGTCTTCCTCCATCGAGTGAAAAGTAATAAGATCCGAGACAAGAGGGAAGACCGCCTAACACACATCACTGTGCCACTGATGGCTATTTGTGAGGCTGGGCTTCGGTTCCCCCTCCATCCCTTCCTTAAGGAAATCTTATGGAAGTTTAGCCTCTGCCCTCACCAGCTTACGATCAATAGTTACCAAATCATCATGTCGGTAATTGTATTGGTTGAGGGCCAAAACTTAGACTTCAAGCCGACCGACCTCTTTCATACCTACACGATGTCTCGGCACGGTAAATCTAGACATCGGTTCCTGACCACGCGCCCAAAAAAGGAGCCATTGACAGATGGTCTCTCAGACAAAGACAAATGGGCTGACTTTTTCCTGGAAGTCTAGGGAAATTACGAGTTCAGCGGGATTCACCGTCGGCATCCCGTTCAAAAGTTCATAGATAACAGAGGTAGTGCCGAATCATATTCTTCATTAATGACGTGCCATTTTTTTTATTGCCGAGGTTGCTGATTATCTCTTGTCCTTGTTTCTTTTGCAGAGTTAGGTCCCATCTCCAAGACACTCAATTCAACGGCTCGGGAGAAAGCTTGTCACACTCTGAGAGCCCAGACCATCTGACACACCTCGACCTTGCTTGACTACAAACCCTCATACAAGGGTGTGCTGAAGAGGAAGGAGGGGAGAAAGAAAGACGGACAGCCGAGCAAGAAGGACCAACAGGAGAAAGGAGTTCATCCGACTTCCGCCCCTGCTCAGAAGAAGAGGAAAGGGCCTTTTGGATCCGAGGCGACCCTTTAAAAGAGGCAACGAGGAGTGCGGTTGCCGAGGATAGGATACATAGCTGCAGAGTGGCTCACACCGCTCGGTGCCGACGAAGTTATTGAACCGACGCTTCCTGGATTAAACGTCCCACTCAGGGTCGTCGAACCGAGTGTTGAAGAGATGTCAAGGAGAGGCATTCCCAGGCCTGCTATCCCGACAAAGACCAGTAACCCAGCGGCTCGGTCTAAGGCCGCTTCGAGTTCACAACACACGAAGAAGAAGCAGAAGACAACTGAGGACGTTCCTCCGCCGAACATTTCTCAACCATCTGCCACCGATGCCGTCCAAGAGTCTCTGGCAAAAAAGCAGGGAAATCTCGCCGACCCCCACATCGATCTTACTGACCCTCAAACTGAGGTTGACATTTTGAGGCAGTTCAGTCCCTCTTATACCATGCCAGACGGCAGGGTTTTGCTTCTGAAGGATTCGGTAAAGGAGGAGCCGAACCTTGCCGTCACGTTGCTGAGGGGGCTAGCCCTGCCAAGAGATTATGACCAAGTACCTCCTGACCTTCTCCCAGGCCTCGGAGAGATGTGCTCCCACCTTGTGCAGGTACGTTTTTTTTGCCTTTCGTGATTTTGCACTTGTTATTTGCACGTCGTACTAGTGATTTGTTCCCTTTTTAGGCTGGCTAGGCGGCTTTGAAGGCCTATGATAAAGCCAACAAGGTTATTGCCGAGCATGAATGCTACCGAATAGACCGAGACTCCTACCGAACCAAGTTCAGGATCTCAGAGATGCAGGTGAAGGAGGATGCGGTAGAGATGGAAAAGCTGAAGAAAGAATTGGCTGACGCAAAAGCTGCTGCTGCCGTGGCCGAAGCCGAGGCCAAGAGGCTGATGGAGGAGGAAAGGGAGAAGATGAAGGTGGCCGACGCTAAGGGGTACGAGGCCGGTATCAAGCGTGCCGCGCTGGAGTACACCCAAATCGCTCACAAGATGGTGAACGATGAGCTGGAGGCGAGGCTTCCAGACTTCTTCAGGCAAGGGTACGCTGCTGGTGTCAAGGCGATGGCTGGGGTGATGGTGCTTCAACCAGGTTTGAGTTTCTTAAAGCAGCTGCCTAAGCCAATCATCCCTGACCTCGAGCTTCCTTACACCGCAGAAGAGTGTGAACCTCTGCCTCCCGAGGATGACGAGGATGAAGATATGGCTGAAGCTGCGGCGATCGAGAAGCCTGCCGACGAAGAGAAGGATAGAAAAGCAACCGAGGCCGATGGCCAACAGGAGGTTGCACCTACTAAAAATCCGTAGCTTCTACTTTCTTTTGCCAAGTTCTTTCTTTTTTTTTTGCTTCTCTAGAAATACTTCAGACTTTTGAATGGATTAGACGGCTCTGAACATCAGGAGTTTACCGTGCCAGATGTAATAGTTGAACTAGGAATTGCATGCCGAACAAATGGCTTGTTTTTGACATTTTGATGTAGTTTGAAGGGGGACGGCACCGAACAATCCAACATGCCGTGCCTCCAAGTTATGATTTTCTTTGAAATGCATGTCCTAGTAAATGTCTTGCATGTGCTACCTTGTTTTTATGGGTTGAATATTTCTTCATGCCTTAGAAATATTTTAGCCATTTACCTACTGATAGCCCCTATTTTGGTGTAAGGTTCGGCTCATGTGCCATCCTTACGCCAAAATAAAAAGCCAAGTAAATGTTTGAAATGTGGTCATTTGTTCAAATAAAAAATGAACATAGCCGATCTAATTTAAACCAATAGGTTAAATGCCAATGTGAGGCCTTACGTCAAACCGTTTGAGCCATGATCTAGTTGTAGATTGTAAGTCCGATCGTGTTTCGTGGCCATATGGCCGAACTGGGTGACCAAAGTCGATTTGCATGATAGTATATCAAGGACGAGTTACATAGGACAACATGTAGAGCTTCTCATTCAATTTTGATGTCCAAAACGAGTACAAAAACTTTCTAAGTAAAGAAACAGATAGAGGCCGAGAGAAATTTAGGCCGAGGACAACTTGTTAAAGATATGCTTTGCGAAGATTCAGAGCATTCCAAGGATTCTCAATTTCTCTTCCATCCTTGTCTTCCAACTTGTAGGATCCGTTACCGACTTCTTTAACTACTCGGTAGGGACCTTCCCAGTTGGGTTTGAACTTGGTCTTCTGACTTGCTCGGACAACCTTCCTCCAGACCCAGTCATCCGGCTTGAATTTCTTGAGCTGAACGCTTCGGTTATAGCCCCGAGTGACTTCCTACTGGTAACTAGCGAGCTTGAGCTGGGCATCGTCTCGTTTCTCCTCGGCGAGAACTAGCTCGGTGGCCACTGCTTCATCATTGGTTTGTGGGTCGAAGGTTTCAGTATGAAGTGTAGGAAATCTGGATTCGAGTGGGATGACAGCCTCCACGCCGAAGACCATAGCAAAGGGTGTTTGCCCAATAGAGCATCTCAGAGTGGAGCGGTAGGCCCAAAGGACGCGAGGCAGCTCCTCGGCCCATTTACCTCTTTTAGAGTCCAGCCGACACACACAGTCTTATTCGTGGCCTCGGCCTGGCCGTTGCCCTGAGGGTAGGAAGATGTAGAGTTGAAGAATCGAATACCAAACTCAACACATAGCCCAGTGAGCTCCTTGCCGACAAACTGAGAGCCATTATCCGAAACGATTGCATATGGAACGCCGAATCTTGTGACAATGTTCCGCCAACCGAATTGCCGAACATCTGCCTCGGTTAGGGTGATAGCACTTTCATGTAACACACCGCAGGGAGTAACGAGAACCACCCCAGCGCCTGCGCCATTGCTATTTGAAGCCCCATCGACGTGTAGCTTCCACACATCACCACTGAAAAGGTTCCATGTCCTCCGAGCCTCATGCTGCTCCAGCATCCCGTAGTCTGGCTGAATCAAGGCTTCTTCATCTGGGCTTCCAGGGTGAACTCGGTAATAAAGTCGGCAAGAACCTGAGCCTTGATTGCCATCCGAGGCTCGAAATGGATGTCGAAGTTGGCTAACTCGACAGCCCATTGAGAGATTCGGCTTGAAAGGTCGGCCTTCCGGAAGAGATTTTTTAGGGGGAATTCTGTGAGGACAATGATTAGGTGCTCCTGAAAATAGGGTAAAAGTTTTCGAGTCGCGGTTACAAGGGCCAGTAGTAGTTTCTCCAAGAGAAGGTACCTGAATTGTGCTGGAAAAAGCGTTTGGCTGGCGAAGTAGATAGGTTGGTCCTCGGGGCCTTCGCGTCGGACAAGCGCCTAAGTTACGACGTGAGGAGAAACCGCCAGATAAAGGTATAGGGTTTCAAAAGGATGCGGCTTGACGAGGAGCGGAGCCAAACCAAGATAGGCATTTAAGTGGGCGAGTGCTGTATCACCCTCTTTCGTCCATTTGAAGCTTCGGCGGCTTTGTTTCTCCAATGTTTGGAAGAAAACGTGGCACTTATCTGAGTAGCGACTAATGAACCTATTTAGGGTTGTGGCCATGCCTGTAAGCTTCTGGATCTCCCGAGGGGTCGACGGAGCCTTCAATTGTTGTACTGCCGCTTCAATTCCTCCACGAGTGATGAGATAGCCAAGGAATTTACCAGAGCCGACGCCAAAAGCACATTTCTCAGCGTTAAAGCCGCAACTTGAGCTTCTTGAGGATTGCGAATACTTCAGCAAGGTGGGCGAGATGATTTTCAGCCTTGAGACTTTTTACTACCATATCGTTGATGTAAGCTTCCATGATTTCGCCAATGAGAAGGCCGAACAAGAGATAGACCATCCTTTGGAATGTGGCTCTAGCATTCTTGAGGCCGAACGGCATGACAAGATAGCAGAATAGACCTTTGGGGGTGGTGAAGGCTATCTTCTCCATGTTGTCGGGATCCATCGCTATCTGGTGGCAGCCTCGGTAAGCGTCCATGAAACTCAGTCGAGCGTGGCCCGCAGTAGAGTTTACCAGCTGGTCGATCTTGGGAAGGGGGAGGCAGTCTTTTGGATAGGCGTCGTTCAAGTTGGTGTAGTCCACGCAGACCTTCCATTTCCTGTTCTTCTTTTTTACCACCACTGGGTTGGCGAGCCAGGTGGGGTATTGAACTTCTTTGATAGCACCTGCTGCAAGGAGCCTATCGACTTCTTTGTTAACTGCCTCGGTGTAAATGGCAGCCGAGCATCGGGGCTTTTGTATTACAGGCTTGGCAGACTTGGAAACGTTGAGAGAGTGCCAAATGAAAGTTGGGTCGATGCCAGGCATCTCGTACGGCGTCCAAGCAAAAACTTCAATGTTATCTTTGAGGAATCGGACTAACTCCTCACGCTCGGCATCCGTCAAGTTGGAACCGAGCATGAAGAAGCGAGATCCGTCATCAGCGATTGGGACCTTTACAAGATCTTCGACGGATTTGTGTTCGGCTGGAGCCCCAACATCTTCGAGGACTGGCTTATCAGAAACTTCCACCCAATGAACCCTTTTAGGGCTCGGCGCCTTTCCTATAGCCGAAACGTAGCATTGCTTTGCTTGGACCTAGTCTCCGTAGAGGTCTTCCTGTCGGCCAGTTGCTCCAATATACCGTACCACCTGGTGGTAGGTGGAGGCAATGGCTTTAATGCTATGGAGCTAGTTTCTCCCAAGAATGGCATTGTACGGACTCGGTGTGTCAACGACGATGAATTCCATGTTAGCCGCGACCGAGCCGGCAACGACTGGGAGGACGATCTTGCCAAGTGGCCATACTGGAGTTCCGCTGAAACCGACTAAAGGGACGTCAGTTGGGATGAGGGAAGACTGCGGAATCTGGAGTTCTTTAAAAAGGGATAAGTACATGATCTCTGCCGAGCTCCCTTGATCCACAAGAACTCATTTTACCGAGTGAGTAGAGATTTGCACCGTGACGACGACAGCATCATTATGAGGTGTTTGGACTCGCTGGAGGTCGCGGTCAGTAAAAGTGATTGACCAAGGATGTTCGGCGGTTTTTAGCTTCTTCGAGGCAGTGCTAACAGAAAAAATTTGGGCAATTTTCTGGGCTTTGTCGAGTTCTGCCCGAAGTGCTTGTGCTGCTTCCCTGGTAACAGGTCCATGGATGACGTTGACTACGCCGATACGATGAGGGATTTGGGCTTGACCTCCGGCATTCTGCTGGTGCCTCGGTGTCTTGGTCCAATCAATGTGGTCGTCAAGAAGTCCTTTAGCCGCCAAGTTCTCCAGGAGCGCCTTGTAGGGAGCGCAAGCAGTCGTGTAATGGCCGAGCTCGTTGTGATACGAGCATCTCTTCCGACTATTGTCGTTGCCCACCTCGGTGTTAAGCTTTGGGGGATTCGCCCAAACGAAGAAGGGCTCTCGCTCGATTGTGCGGAGGAGAAAATAGATAGGCTCCTTGAAGACTGTTGTCTCGGCGACATAGTCGTGAGCCTTTGGAGCCTTCTTTTTCGTCGTTTTGACCGTGTTGACCTGCTTCTTTGGCTGACGTGCTGCTGCCGGCTTTGGGGCCGAGTTTGTGGGGTGGGGACATGAAGAGTTTGAGGGACGGCTGCAGTTTGACCGTTCTGAAGTTCTCGCTAGGCGAGGAACTCCTCATAGGTGCAGAATTGTTCAACCGTCCGCATTAGCTCGTTCATCCCATGCGGAACCCGAATCGCCAATTCATCTAGTATCTTGCTCCCCGTTTTTAAACCACTCTTGAAATTTCTTGCCGCCCAGTATTGGTCAACTCCAGGTATCTCATTGAACAACTGCCAGTAATGCTTGGCATACTTCCAAAGTGTCTCTCCTGGCCTTTTCCTCATCTGGGCCAATGCGTCTTCCTCTTTAGCCTGCTTGTTACTTGTGATAAATCGATAATTAAAGGCCCTTTCAAGTTCCTTGAAGCTATGGATCGAGCTAGTCTCCAGTTGGTTGAACCACAGCAAGCCGAGGCGGCCGAGATTGGAAGGGAATGCTTTGCACATGATGGCATCGTCGTCAGTTACACATGAAATTGTGCTTCGGTAACTGATGAGGTGAGTGTAGGCTTTGGTTGTGCTGGGGTCAAACTTTTGGAATTTGGGGAGGTGGAGGCCAGGCTTCGGCAAAGTTGCCTGAATTTTTGCCGAGAAGGGAGACTCGGTTAACTTCTTCAGTTGATACTCATGTGTTGGCCGAGGCGGACGACCATCTTTGTCACCTCTGGATCTCTTGGAAGCTCGGCAATCTTTGTCATAATCGGTCGCTCCGTCGTGCTGACGATGGTACGAACTGCCCTTTTTGTCAACGTTTGCATGCTGCTGAGCGTCCTTAGGTAGATTCTTCGTTCGGTAAACCTTTCGGCGACTGGGCTGGTCGTCATGCCGGACCACTACGCTCACACTTCTTTCCCGAGGGGTCTTTGTGGGTTTCTTGAGTCGACGGTTCACCCAGTGTGTGCGTTTCCCTGAAGGATTTCCTCATGTTCAGATTGGAAACCCTCAGGTTCTTTTCCTCTTCTTCGAAGCGTTCGGCTGGTACGCCGTCCTGAATCGTAGGGAATCAGAGCCTGGTTGTTCTCGTGGTCGTGGAGTTCAACCGTGTCGTAGCTTTGTGAACCTTGAGAATATTCGTCCCCTACCGAGGAGCTAGAATAAACGGTATGAGGACTTCCTTCTCTCCTTGATATGCCACCTCTTTGGCCCGCACCATTGCCGAGACACATATGAACCGGGGAATGTTGCTGCTTAAAGGGAGCATTGTCCCCAGCTCGATTGTTCGTTAACGGTGGGTCCAAGCGATCGTGGACGGAGACTCGGTGTTGTTCACCGTCGCCAACCAAGGGAAGAGGAGGTGGAAGGCTTCTTCGCCGGTGCCTTCCCTGAGATCCAGAATGAGAGGCCGCCGAACGCTCCTTTGCCTTAATCCTTGCGATCTCCATTTTGAGGATGGCTACATCAGCATTGGTTTGTTCTTGCTGTTGTTCCAACATCTGGATGTAAGCCAGAGTAACCTCAGTCATGGCGACCGAACGTTGAATGGAGGAACTGAAGACATGAGGAGTGAAGCCAGGAGGATGAGATGGTGAGGTGGTGTTCACGCCTGTTTCTGAGAGGATCTGGAGAGATGTATTGAGGGGAGTGAAAGGAGGTGGTGCACCGCCCATTTTGTGGAGAGGCAATGTGGTGGAGATTTGATGGAGGGAGTATTTAGAGAATGGAGAAAAGGAAGAAATGGACGAGCCGTCGTGGATCTGAAAATGGTTTCACGTCGGGTTCACCAAATTGTGGGGCTCCGATTAAGGTGATTCGCTCTTCTTCAATTGAGGAACGGGATCAGCTCCTGTCCTTCTCCTAGCCTGTAAAAGAGGGCATGACTAAAGACCACACCAGAGGTCCTCCGGAATGGCCCTCCGGTGCAAGAATCAGTACACTTGTAGGGAAAGAGGAGAGAAGTAAGAGCTAGGGTTTTAGGGTTGTATATCATGTACCTCTTTCAAGAAGGCATAGTGATGTATTTATAGGGAACCCTTAGCTTGGTCTCCAAGACTGTGTGTACGCCTGACACGCGTCGGCTGACGCCACCCCTACGTCACATTAGGGTATTGTAACCGTTCGTAGGGTGAGTTGGCACCTTCACGTGCTCCCATCATTACCCCGATAACCGTTCGGCTGACGTCACGAACGTCACCTTGGCCACGGTTGCACTCCCACGTGGATGAGTTGGAGTCTTTGGCCCCCACATTCGTTCAAGGCCGAGCGTGGTGACCGACTACCAAAGCGTCGGTAAGCCAACTGAGATATATTAACAGAACATGATAGAAATGCTGCCTGTCGAACCGTTGGCTATGCCGAGGCTTTATGCTTCCTCCTGAGGATGCATTGGCCTAGCCAAGGAATGGCTCGGGGATTCCCTCGGTGGTGCTCGAGCTGTAATGCTCGGCCTGCTACATTTACTGCTTTCACCTCAGGTGCAACACGTGGGTTGGGTTCGTTACACCCAATTTGATAGCACCACTTCCAGTACCCGCATTTTTCTTTATCCTTTGAATCCTTTGGACACCTACAGTAGAGCCTTCCAGGATTCTCAGTTGACTCTGAAATATGCACAGCAGCTCTCAAGCTACACTAACATGTCTTGTTTTCAAATGTAGGCTAACGAGATTGAATGGTACTCCTGTTGCTTGAACTGGACATGACTGTTTTAACACAATTACTGCACAGACTGACACATCTCTACACATACATGTCTAACACAGCTAAAAAGTAGAAGTAATATAAAAAATTGAGAGAGGTAATTTTGGCTCAGAAAATTTTTATCATAGCCAAATAAAGTGGCTCAGATAAATGAAATGTTCAAGACACCACTTTTTTAAGGCATTTAAGCGGCAACATTAGTTGCCAAGCTGACCATCTAATGTTTCCAAGCCTTAGTACACATTATATATACAGTTCTTTTCATATCTGGTCGCCTGGATTTTAGTATGGTCCGGATTTCTGTCTGAGCCTTTGAATCTGGATCAACGGCTGGGGAATAAAAAGGGTAATAAAAAGGGATTTCCCCCCTTCAGCCCTCTTCAATCCCATTTCTCCACAGCCAAAGAAGAGAAGAAGGAGGCAATTGTATACGAACGACCCAAGTTGAGAATAAAGACAACGAACGATCAGAGCTACAATTAGCCCTAATGTCCAACACAACTACAATTACAAGTAACTCAAATAAAAAATTTAGATAGGCGGTTTTGGCTCAGGAAATTTTCATCATAGCCAAATAGAGTGGCTCAGATAAATGAAATGTTCACGACACCACATTTTTAAGGCACTAAGGCGGCAACATTAGTTGCCAATTGACCATCTAATGTTTCCAGGCCTAAGTACACATTGCATATTAATTTATCATCATAGACATCAAATAGGGGCAAACAAATCTGAAAATAGGGGCAAACTCTCCCAATGGATCAGGAAATTTTCATCATAGCCAAATAGAGTGGCTCAGATAAATGAAATGTTCACGACACCACATTTTTAAGGCACTAAGGCGGCAACATTCGTTGCCAATTGACCATCTAATGTTTCCAGGCCTAAGTACACATTGCATATTAATTTATCATCATAGCCATCAAATAGGGGCAAACAAATCTGGAAATAGGGGCAAACTCATAGAAAATCCGGACCAAATTAAAATCCGGGCGATCGAATATGAAAAAAACTGTATATATATATATACAAATCCGGACCATACATGCCCCAAATCGAATAAAACAAGTCCAAATAGCAATTGATCATAAGAAAATTCAACGGCTCAGACACAAATCCGGACCATACATGCCCCAAATCGAATATCATATATACAACCCCAAAATACTGTTAGGGTTTCGAAATTCATTCAATCAGTAGAAATCAACCATCCCGAGATCGAAAGAAATCACCACACAAACAAATCACAGAAATCAGCCCCTAATATATATATATATATATATATATATATATATATATATATATATATATATATATATATATATATATATATATATATATATATATATATAGTACAAATCTTAGATACGTAAAATTGTGATTCCTTATTTTCTTCGGCTGAGTTTTCCTAATATACTATTATCAAATGTACAAATCTTCGACTGAGATTTCTTAAAATGTTGATTCCTTATTTTATTCGGCTAAGAATTCCTAATATACCATTATTTTCTAAAATGCGTGCACAAGATTTTCACTGAAATCACCTAATTCTTCGGCTGACTTTTATACACCAACATACTACATTAATTTTATCGGCGTGATTGATCAATAGAGGGAGCAAAAAAGAGGTTTTGCTCCCCATACATGAAATTTGTAAATAAGAGAAAAATATAGATGGGAAAGAACTCATAGAAATTATGTCCCGACATGTTTAGGTGGGGTAAGAAAGAAATAGCTGGCGATATCTTGACGTGGGTACTCCACAATAGATTTCTGAGCATTCATGTATAACTTCGGTCTATTGTTTTATTTTGTGCAATACCTATCTGTGAAACTAGGAGATTTCTGGATATTCATGTATTACGTTGCACCGTGCCTTTGGGCACATACAGTTTTAGCATCCCAAGTGTTCTATTAAATAATCGGTGAAGAAATTATACAAGTGCTTTAGGTTAGTCACTTGAGTGTAGCTCCTAATTAACATGGTGGTTTTCCTTTTTTGCTCTTTTTGAAAACAGGGTTTGAGGTCACCAAAGTTGGGCATAAAGTCTTTTTTTTTTATCATTACCTAAAGTTGGGCATAAATGCTTTGCTCTCCATACATGAAATTTGCAAATAAAAGGAAAACATAGATGGGTAATAACTCATAGAAATTATTCAATTGAAGGTAATAACTCATAGAAATTATATCCCGACCTATTTGGGGTGGATAAAAGAGAAATAGATGGTGATATCTTGGCATGGGTACTCTACAATGAATTTCTGAGCATTCATGTATAAGAGCATCTCCAGCAATGTAGCCTTAATTCTAGTCATTTACCATAGAATTTCCCTCTTGGCTAGCCACAAAACAAGTCCACCACTCAACAGCCTCAATACAAACCTCAACAAAGCAAAAAAAAAATTCAGGCGGGCGCGTGTTGGTCACGCGCGAGAGTAGATCTCACTCTCCCTCAAGCGCGGCATTTGATCGGCGCGTGAGACCTCTGGTGGCCTCAGTTGCCGACGGGATCGGTGGCGTTGGAATCGTCTCGACGATATCTATAATCCTCTGGGCTCAAAACGATTTTAGGATTAAGTCTCCGTTGAAGCCATTGTCGCCGGAAAACGGAGAGAAACGATCGTCTCCGATCTGCCAGGCGAAGCGAGCCTCCGTACTCGCTCGGACGAGCGAGGGGCTGGAGCGAGGGGCACAACTGACGAGTTCGTGGTGAGGCTGCTGGGAACTTGATTTTGCAGGTTTCGCTCGGGCATCTGCCTCGCCGGAGAAAATGGCTACACTCCTGGAGATGCTCTAACGTTGTTTGAATCCACTTAGTTGTAGTATATACTAGGCATGTATTGTGCAATTGGGAGTCTGGGATTGGATGAAAATTCCTTTGGTGGTCAAATCTAACTTTAAGATTATTTGATTACATTGAGAACACTATGATCTGCTTTTGGATTTTTTTCCTATTGCAACTAGGATTCAATTGATATGTGGTGAACTAATTAGAAATCATTTTTGTGGTATGGTTTTCATTTGCCTTGAAAATCCTTTCTGGTGGTATGATTTTTTTTTTTTACAGATGGGTTCTTTTTTTTTAAATTCCTGGTATTTATCTTCTTGCTTCGAAGTTAAATCCAGTTGGAAATTTCAAGATCCTAAGCTAAAACATGTAGTGAAACAATTGGCGACCTATCCATAATCAATGTTCATTCTCAGGCGCAGAGAACGCAAGCTGTAGTTTTCTTAGGTCTTCGGGACAAACTGTAACTAGCAGTTGGTTATGTGATGGTAGGGGTGATACTGGTCCGGTTTCGACCAGTTTCGGCATATTTTTCGGTCGAAACCGGTTTTTCGGTTTGGGATTTTTAGAAACCGGAACCGGTTAAGATAATACCGTCCGGTTTCGGTCTGGTTTATCCGATTTCTTTCTCTGCCATGAAAAAAAACCACCATACACGGCCACCACCACCATCAGGCCATCCCCGTCGTCGCCACCATCCTGCCCAAATCACCATTGAAGGGTTTCGAAGCTCTAACTTAAGGGGTTTTGAAGCGAAAATTAGTAGATCCGAAGGGTATTTAGTCGATTCAAACAGAGATGATGGACGAAGGGTGTGAGAACGAGAGGGATGATGGGTTTTGTAGATCTTCTACTTCCAGATTTTGTGGGATGTGTGACATTTTGTGGGTTGTGTGTGTGAGAGAGAGTGACAGACGGAGAGAGAGGGACGAAGAGACTCACCCTTGGGTTTGGCCAAATCGCCATGGATGAGTGCTGACTGAAGTCGGCAGAGAATGAGATGAATCTGGGAAAGTTCTTAGGGTTAGTATATATATATCGGTTCGTCTAATATCAACCCACTGGATGGATGGTTGGAAAACGGTAAAATATGGGGTTTAAATTGACTGCACGACACGTGTCTCTGTCTGACATCTTTTATGCCCACTTTCAAAATCTCATACTAACTTTTGCTTTTTATACCGTCTAGAATTTCCATTTTAGCCTTCATTTCTTCCCCTTCCCTAACCAATTCCCTCTCCAATTTTCTCTTCACAAACCAATACTACTATTTTGAGAACTCTAACAAAATTGATTCCCAAATTTATCAAGTGCTTGCCTCCCCAATTCTATGTGCTTGATTTAGCACTGAATTGGGCCTAACAGTTGATTTAGGCCTGTCAATGGACCGGATCCGATCCGAAAAATCCGATCCGGATCCGGATCCGGATCCGGATCCGATAACGTCGATCCGATAATCCGATAATCCGAATCCGGTAACGTTATCGGATCCGGATCGGATCGGATTAAATCCGTTATCAATCCGAATCCGAACTTTTTTTTTTTTTTTTTACTTTTTATAAATTTTTGAAATTTTTTTTAAAAATACGGTAAATTTTTTATTTTGAAAAAAAAATGTTTAAGAAGTTGTATTTTTATTTTCAATTTTTTCTTTTATTTTTTTTTTGGAAAATATTTTTTTTTGAAAAAAAGTTGTATTTTTTTTTGCTAAAATTTTTGGAGTAAAAAAGTTTTCGGATCGGATTCGGATTTTCGAATAGGATCCAAATTTTTCGGATCGGATCCGGATTTCCGCTATCGGATTTGCGTCTTATCGAATTCGGATCATATCCAAATTTTATCGGATTCGGATCTATCGGATCCGGACCGGATCCGATCCGGCCCATTGACTGGCCTAAGTTGATTAATGCATCTCTCTTCTCTGTCTACCACGTTCCATATTAATTTTGACTACGGCATAAATGGAAGAACAAGAAGGCCATAGCCAAAGAATTGCGCAAGTCAATACAAGCCAATTACCGACCCAATCGAAGTGACATCTATCCTTCCGCTGCATCGGTAACAAAAAAAAAACTAGAAATCAGATCTAGATCTATAAAAGAAGAAAACCATGAGTAATCTATGGAGGAAAAAAAAAAACAGGGGAGTAAAACTTATGTTTGTTGTCGATAAAAAAAAAGACCCATATCTGTTGAGCTATGCAAGAGAGAGTACGGGCAGGGGTAAAAGAACCATATCCCCCCGTTTCACGGATCCGGCGGTTCTGCTGTCCAAGCGGCGCAGTAGCAGCGGCGCAGTAGCCCCTACCCACACTGCTAAGGCACCGTTTTGGTTGAAACTAAATTTTTTACCACCAATTTACAATCCTGTGGAGCAGAAATGTGATTATGAGAGTCTTAAAGATAAAATTTGATTATGTCTCTTTAGAATTATATGATCAGAATAGTAAGATCTTCACACCCGTTCAAATGGATTAAAAATTGGACCAATTAATTTTTTAACCATATTTTTTAATATATAAACGGTCTCAAAAAATTAAGTGCTCAAATTGTCACTCCGTTTAAATCAGTACAAAGATCTTGTTATTCTTATCATAGTATTCTAAAGGGTTATGATTAATTTTTGTTTATAAGACTCTCATAATCACATTTCCGCTCCATAAGATCCTAAATAAAGAACATATACTTAATATGAGAGCCCTAAAGAGAAAAATGAATTACAACCCTTTAGAATAATATGATAAGAATAACAAGATTTTTGTACCGATTCAAATGGGGTGACAATGTGAGCACTAATTTTTTGATACCGTTTATATATTAAAAAATATGGTTAAAAAATTAAGTGGTCCAATTTTTAATCCGTTTGAACGGGTGTGAAGATCTTACTATTTTGATCATATTATTCTAAGACACATACTCAAATTTTATCTCTAAGGCTCTCTTAATCACGTTTCTGCTCTACAGGATTGCAAACTGGTGGTAAAGAATTTGATTTTAACTAAAACGGCACCGTTTTGACAGTGTGGGTAGGGGCTACTGCGCCGCTTGGGCAGCAGAGTCATAAATTACAGAGTTCAATAAAAAAAAGAAAGTCTACAGGTACAGCAATCTGTGCACATATTGTGCACAGATTTTGTTGCGGGGCCTACCACGGGTCCCACACAAATCATCCGAGCCGTTCATTAAATGTAAAATATTTTTTCAAGGGTTCCCGTAAAAAATAATCTCAATCTGATATCTATAGGTACTCGATCCAACCATATAACTTTTTATTATCTGGAAATCTGAATGAAAAGTAAATTGACGAAATTAGACGGTGAAGGCTTAATTGTTAAGGGAATAATAAGTTCAGGTGTATTTTTGTCATTAATTAAAATCTAAATATTTTTTTTTGTAAAATTTTTAAAAGTTGAAAGGCTTTTTAAAATTTTTTCCCGGGAAATGATTTTGCCACACAATTTTTTGTTAATGCTATACCCTGCAAGTATATTTTTACATTAAAAAATACACTTATAAGATGTGACATTAACAAAAAAAAAAATGGTGTGACAAAATCACTAATTTTTTTCCCTGCATAGAATTATTGATTTCGAATTTGCAATCAGCCCCGCTGTAACGCTGTGCTGTTTGACTCATCATCGGGTCAGGAGGACCTCGAGGCTGGAAATTTTTCAATGTCGAGCGGTACCATGTGGTGTCCGTTCGGACATTCGAATCGTTCTTTTTATTTTTGAACGACTCAGATTTGAAGAGAGAAAATATTTGAAGAAAAAGAGAGAAGATTTTAATCCGAACTGTTCAAAAGTATATCGAACGGCTCGAATTCACCGAGTAGGTGCCAAGTGGGCAATACTCGATCGGTACTGAAAAATTTCTCGACGTAGAGACATACCCCCATCTTTAATCGTGTCTGTGATCCCCCAAATCAAGAGAGAGAGAGAGAGAGAGAGAGAGAAGAAGAAGAAGAGGAGAACAGCAGAGATGAGTGTGATCGACATTCTAACCAGAGTCGACGCGATCTGCCAGAAGTACGACAAGTACGACATCGAAAAGCAGAAAGATCTCAACAACGTCTCCGGCGACGACGCCTTCGCCCGCCTCTACGGCTCCGTCGAGTCCGACATCGATGCCGCTCTCCAGGTCAATATCCCTTGTTACTCCATAATTCTGCAATTGGCTTCTCAGTCGACGAGGTTTTGAAACGTTTGCTTTTGTATAGAAAGCGGAAGCCGCGTCGAAGGAGAAAAGCAGGGCGTCCGTGGTTGCTATCAATGCCGAGATTCGGCGCACCAAAGCTCGATTGCTTGAGGAGGTCCCTAAGTTGCAGAGATTGGCCGTGAAGAAGGTGCGATCTGTTCGAAATCGTGTTTGATTTGTTCATGGAAATGTCGACATTGCTCATTTGTTTTTCGTGTAAATTTAATTGTGGTAGCATTCGTTGTGGAAGCAAGATTTGACCGCTTTTAAGTGGTAGGGTTAGCTCACTTAGTAGGGAGGGAGGGTGTATTGCAAGCACAAATCTCTAGTTTGACTCTCAACAAAGGCAAAGTCATGCTGCCGTGAAAGTTTGTCTAGAAATTCTCTAGTCTTGGCGTGAATAGTCTGCCTTCGACCGGACCCGGGAGGAGATTAGGCGGCATTTGTTGGCCTGGATACCTCTTATTGCTAAACCCAAAAAACAAAAAACGATTTGACTATTTTTAACTGAAAGGGTTAGCTCACGCAGTTGAAAGGGTGGGGTGTCTTGCAAGCACAAATCTCTAGTTTGACTCTCACCAAGGGCAAAGTCCACGCCACCGAGAAAGTTTTTGTCGTGAAATTCTCTAGTCCTGGCGTGGCGTGGGTGGCCTGCCTTTGACCAGACTAGGGAGGAGATTAGGCCGCATGTTGGCCCAGATACCTCGTGTTGCTAAACCCAAAAAAGGAACAAAAAACGATTTGACCACTTTGTTAGGAAATTATGGAAACTGAACGTGCGACCTTGGGGATATGGGGGCAGAAATTAAACACTGGATACATATTTAGTTCCTTACGCCACAAGGTATATGGCTAGAGTTTGATGCGGTTGTAAATACCAAAATTAGCCTTGCATACACATACCATATATACATGTGTAGAATTGGATCTGTGGCACGCATGACTAGTTGAATAGTACCAACAATCTCCACGCTCCATATCACTTAGGTCAAATTGACTGAATTTTGTCGTACATTTTTTAGTAAGATCATCAATGGGTTCATTGTTGCACAATTGAGGAAATGAGAAGCAATTCTCAGTGCAGCAAGGCATTTGTAGGTTAGTTAACCATTGCGTAAGTCAAGATTGTTTTGTTTTTTAGGAGTTTGAATCAAATATGGTTGCAAGTGGGCTATTAAGGCACGAAAAAGTTAGAAAACGAAGGCTTGAATTAATGTTTTCACTGGTATAAACCTGACTCTATGCAAAGAGCAGGAGCAAGTGAGCAACATCTCACTTAAATTTAGCTTTGTGTTTAAACCAGCATCACATCCGTCGAAAATTATGTGAGGAATTGTTTTCATTTTTTGTGCCTTTTTAAAAGCTCTGGCAGTCTTTACTCTCTGGTTTCCGGGAGAATGTTTGTCTACACATTTATGTTTCATAATACTTCCCTTATCGATGCAAAGTTATTGGTTAACGGACAGTTTATTGAATAAGACTCCTCATAGTGTTGCACAAGATTTTCACTTAAATGATGTTGAGTTGGTCAGCTGGTGATGCTTAATTACTGCTTAGCTTTATCTATGACATCTGATTTCCAACATGTCCACTCTGTTTCCTAGCCATTTGTTGCTAGCTTGTACGGTTATGTTAAGGTTTGAAAACTAATGGATCTCTGTATGCTTTACTATTTTCTTCCTCCCATTTCTTTCTTGTGGTTGAGTTCTTCCAGCAAATTTTTTATTGAGATTGTAAGCACTAAACGAAGAATTCTGGGCGAGTTTCACTTGGATAGTTACTGTTAGATAGCTTTGGGCAACTATTTATTAATCTGACTCCAATTGATTACTGTTGGGTTATGGATGAGTAAATTGTGGGCTCAGGTTCTAATTAGGTATACGGGCCAAGGATATGTAAAGCTAGAGTTAATTTGTACTTGGCTTTGACTTTTCTGGTTGAATAATCCATATTGAGGGCCGTGAACCGGAACTTGAGAATGCCGTTTTGGTTATTGTGAGGAGAAGAGGAAGGAGAATAAGTTGAAGAAAACATAGAGTAAACAAGGAAAAGGTTACCCTTGCAAGGGCTAAGTGAAACACACCAACACATTATCGAGTTTTTTGGAGGTCAACTCATTAAATTCAAGAATTAGGTCAATTTTTTTTGGCTGACATATATTCTGTATCCCCACAAGGACTTTGGCTCACAAATCGCAAACGAATAGATCCTTGCTAGAGGTGAATATTGTAAACCTTCTGAAATATAAACAAATGACCTGAAAACTTAACCTGACCCCTATCACGACTTGAGGTGACCCCCACAACCCTTGTCGTACAGAACTGGATTTTACTGAAATACCTATGACCTTTAGAAACTGCTAATGAATAACATAAAAATCTGTCCAACAGCCTCCTAGTATCATATTTAGTTTAAGTTAATGATTCCAAAAGTACGATTGACCCTTCCTTTTGACCACAAAGGCTTCTTGATCACCGCAGAACCCATGGTCTTTGTCTTAGGCTCCTAAACCCTAGTAGGTATGTATGACTATGCGATGGATGTGGGATCAATATAACATTTTGCTTTCAGGTTAAGGGGCTTTCGACAGAAGAATATGTAGCCCGTAATGATTTGGTCCTTGCCCTACCAGATAGGATTGAAGCCATACCAGATGGGACTGCAGCTGCACCCAAACAAAGTAGTGGCTGGTCAGGTTCAGCTTCTCGTGCAGAAATCAAGTTTGATTCAGGTGATTAGTTGACTTAGTCCAGAACCAGATTTTTAATGCAATGTTTTTGCCTGGGAGACTCTTACTTTTGTGGTTAAATTTGTTGGTTCATTTGGATCGTAGACGGACGGTTTGACGACGAGTACTTCCAGCAAACAGAAGAGTCCAGCCAATTCAGGAATGAGTTTGAAATGCGTAAAATAAAGCAGGTATGTGCTGCTTTCGGGTTTTCAAGTTTATACTGAAATGCGTTTCTTGTTTCTACTGGAGAAGAAATTTGTTTTTTTTTTTCGGTTTTGATGATAATTTGCCTTGCATTTTGGTCGTCCTATGGTTCCTGCATTCATTCTTAATCGTAAACTAAAGAAGAGAGTCTGTGTGTTCCCACAGAACCAAGGATTGGAAGTTATATCAGAAGGTTTGGATACACTAAAAAGTATGGCCCATGACATGAATGAGGTTCGCTTCCTTCTGCTTTCTATGTTGTTATTTTTTTTTTGGGTGCAGTTTAATTTAGGGTTATGCGATTCATGCAGGAATTTGATAGGCAAGTTCCTTTAATGGATGAGATTGACGCTAAGGTTGGTTCATTTGTCCTGTCTTTACAATATCTGAGATTCTGAAGCTACAGATGTGGTTTAGTTATTTGACTGTGCCTTCTTGATGCCTTACAGGTGGACAAGGCAACATCTGATCTTAAGAATACCAATGTGAGACTTAAGCACACAGTTACCCAGGTGATTGAGCTGCAACTGTAATTTCTGTAAATTTGCATCGATTAATGCAGCAGAGATAGTGGATTGACAGAATGTTTTCCCTTTTTTCAGCTGAGGTCAAGCCGAAATTTCTGCATAGACATAATACTGCTGTGTATAATTCTCGGGATTGCTGCCTATCTTTACAAGTAAATTCACTCCCGCTTTATGATGTGCTAATTGTATTAACATTGTTGTTACTTGTGTACAATCGCTGAAAATGGTTTATCTGAGTTTTAGTAGCTGACATGCTTAATGAACTCTAGGAAACAATTTCATCCATGAGGGTGGTTATGCAAATATTTTAATCTATTAAACTATTGGAGTTTGGCCTGACTCTTTTTTGGCTTTACTTATTCTTCCCCAAAAAATTTGACAGTTTTTTCCCCCCATCTTTTTTACTGAAATTCCATTGCTTCGTCGGGCTTTGTTTTTCTTTCTTTCATTTTGGTTTAATACTTGAGCATTCTGATGGATGGTATACCTGCAGTGTACTGAAGAAGTAAGATGATACGACGGCACTGTTCCTGCTTATATTTTATTGGTTGTCTCTGGCATTCTCTTGCGCTGATTGAGGCTTTCCTATGCGCTTGCCGCGGGTTTGATTTGTTTTCCTGATTCATTTGTGCGTGTTCTGTTTGTATGTCCTTGCTCGTACTTGGAACAGCTTACTGTCTTTCAAATACAACAACTGGATGCGTCTGACGTTTCTGTATCAATGATTTGGCATTTTTGAATATTCACTTTCTCCTTAATTGAAGGCTCTTTTTTTTTTCCTCTTGTGTGTGTGTGTGTGTAATCTTGCGATTCCTTTAAACATCATGGTAAATCCAGATATTGATGCCTTCCTTCCGTTTGCTTTTGATGGCAATGTTTGAGTGTTTCAGTTTCTCTCGAACTGAAAGCGATTGCGGGAGGTCACCGACAGCTGGGTTCTGGTTCTGTTATTCAGCCGATCGGAGAAATGGGAAATTTGTTTGTACGGCTTTACTGACAATTACTAACTATGTAGAGAGAGTTTTCTCTTACTTAATAAGTTCGTTTCTGACAATTTGAACATTTGGTGAGGGAATTTTTTGATAAATTGATTGGTTATGTTTAAAAATGCCGCAATTTATTTATTTATCAAAAAGTAAAGGAAATGTAGCTAACATTTATTTCTCAATTCTCATGCTTTGCTTTTCACTGACCTGGCCATGGGATCGATACAAAAAATATCTTTTTGAATTTTTGAAACAGAACAAAAGAAATTCCATTTTAAGTTGGGTTGAATGAATAAATGGATAGAGCCCTATAGCTTCAATTTTTCTAGGTAAGAAAAGGAATTCTGTTTAGTTTTCCTATTTATTTTGAAAATAAACTAGTTATTCTTAGAAAGACAAATGTGATGAAATCATCCGGCTAAAAATATTAGGTTGAAGTCGATATCTACTACAGATGGATGACCTATGTTTGAGCCTAGAACAAAATGAAACCGGAATAAATGATTTGTATGGAACCCATGGTAGAACCAATTAGCCTGGACAACACGAGAATACGATCTATGAGAAATACACAAATTTAACCTAATTCAGCCCATGCCTCTACATGTCATTGATGACATGAACACCAACGCTCGTTCCAAACATTCTATCGGCGCAACAAATGCACTCTAGATTCTCGAGGTTAGCTCCTCTATTTTAGTATGTCTAGTATATTACAAGCCTACAAGGTACAATGATGTGGACTCCTCAAAGACAGATTTTGTTGGAACGGCTAAAATTGTTTTGACCTAATGGTTGCGTTCCTGGTGCCTTAACAAGGTATGAGTTATAGCTAGAGATTCAACATAGCCCCCCGTCTGTCGATATTTCGGGTGTATTCTCACTGGATGCTCAAGAGAAAACTGGAATGCGCCAACAATTCATATATACCTTGTAGTTCGTATTCAAACTTCGACCATTTCTTGTTCTGCTGCTGCATTGCCATGCACGTGCTCTAAATCAACTGGAACGCTCGATTCTCGAGTCCATGGTTTCAGTTTCGAGTCGAGGATCTGTTTCTGGTGTATGTGCAGTTTCAGACAACTGATGCAGCTGTGGAACCTCCTGGGAACCCTGATGCTGATTTGACCTAGGTTGCCTTCTTCCCATTGCTTTGAAAAGCCCAAGAAGAACACAAGTCCCGACCATTGTGCCTCCAAACCCAGCAACAGTGGCAACAACAACTGAGAGAACCGCCTCAACGCGAAGCTGCAGATCCCACACATACATATACAAACATTTCTTGTCAGAAAAAAACAGCCGCCTCCTTTGCCGTTAGGCTAGGTTTGCACCGCATATAGTCAAATTTTTATTACGCTTTATGGAGGGATAGAAAACTGTATAGGAAAAAATAGAATAACGAAGTGAAGAAAATAAATTTATTACTTTTGTTTCTCTAACATTCTTCTGTCAATCCGTGATCTAAAGCCAACAATAAGATATTAGCCATTTAAAATAAAAAAAATTCCAATGCTATATGCGAGATGGATTTAAATAGGTTGAGCAAGATCAAATAAAGGTCCAAGTCCCAATAAAGGTCCAAGTCCCGTAGACCTACCACGTGTGTTGAAGTCAACACAATCTCTTCCTTACAATTGTATAACGTTTAAGTTGTGTTTGGATCATGGTTTTGTGAAGGGACTTTATGGAGGGGAGAGAAAATGTAAAGGAAAAAAAAGAAGACAAGGAAGAGAACTAGAGAAGCAGCTAAATTTATTTACAGTTACACTATCATTTTCCGTCCCTTGGTAAACCCACCTCAAAATCCATGATTCAAACACAGTCTCTATCACCAATATCACTAACAGCATTTCATTCTCCAAATGGGTCATCTTGGTTTTAGCTTTCCGTTGCATGTCCTGGATAGTGGTATTCAGCAAAAGTAACTCTTACCAGTGAGTAGAAAAGGTGAGCAAAGAGAACCACCAGTCCAAACTGAATAGTTGCATACAGCCAGGCAAATTTTCTCTTCACTAAGCACCAAAGTGTAGAGAAACAAGGGTAAAAAGATTTGAAACTGATCCTTGAAAAAGGGTATATAACTTCATGAACTTCAAACATAGTTATACCCATAGTTGTAGATGTCATGGATGCAAGGAGACCCATTATGCATGAAAATGGCAGTGATATGGCGATTGCACCGGATCCCAACCTTGTAACCTGAGAGAAGAAAATATTAGGAACATTTGTGGGATAGGAATTTCTGTATTGTTAGAAGTCACTTAACTTACCAAAAGCTGCTCTAGAAAACAGAAGTATGCGAGCATGCTGACAATGACAAGAACAGGAACATCCTGCCAAACTCTGATAGAAGTCGCATTACTTTAAGGCAATTTGTCCAAAGGGAAAACTATATAGATTTGATCATCAGCTCAAACCAAAATGAATAGCAAATCTCAAACTAAATGATATCAAGATAAAAGAACAACGTTGACAGGAAGATAACAGATAACTCCGGCAATAACTAATAAGTTTCCAGGAGATGGAACAGTTCCATCTTGAGCCCTTGAGATCCCTCTCCACACCCTGACTCAAACCAAAATAAGTTTTACCCATTCTTGTAAAATGAAGAACTTTTTGCAAACCCAAAGTCATAATGGTTTTATTTGGTGACATGGCATCACTTATTCACACCATTCTGCCACTCCCAATTCGCAAAGCAGAAATGAAGCAATGATTGGAGCAAATTTTGAGTTCACCATTAGAGATATTTATATCAGGCCATCTCCAGCCTTCACTGAAATTCCAGTAAAAGTTTTGCATAAAAGCTTCATGTGATATGAAGCACTCTGGTAGACAAATTGAAATCTAAAAGGATAATTTTGTGAAAACCCTTCCTTTAGTTGTAAATTAAGGAGACATAAAATGCTCTTCAAAATCTGAGCCATAACAAGGTTCTTTCCAAAAACTTGAGTCATTGAACCTTTTAAACAAACCCGGGTTTCAGTGGTAGGGGCCTTCACCATAGCTTTTGAACTAGTTTTGTAAGCCCCTCAAAATTTAAATCATGAAATGCGCTAGTTATATACCACCCCCGAACAATCAAAAGAATATAAAGCAAGTGGGCTGACAAATATAGAGTGGGTTCCAACTCTGATTGGCAAGAAAAAAACATCATTAACTTGCCTGTATTGAGCAGTTTCAACTTGTTGAGCTCTATTTCCTTGCAAGTTATGGGACAGATCATTTTGAATTCGTAAAAGGGTAACGGGTAGGTTCTGAACCTCTTGTTTGCACACCTCACATGTCTTGTTACCTTTGATGCTAAACCATTTTACCGCACATCCTTGGTGGGCCAATGCAAGCTCGCCTTTACAGCTGCATTCCATCTTAAGGGTGTCAGCACCCTCCCCAAGTTCAACAAAACAGATCCTACAAACAGCTTCTTCTTCAGGAATATCTTCACCCTCGTTATCATTTCCAGCTGAAACGCAAAACCTTTAAGGAATAGATTGGCAATCTCTAAGCTGTATCAGAAGCTGAAAATGTGTACTATGGACAGAACCCTGGCATTACGAACTTAAAAAACATCTCTTGCTGAACTGATTTTAAAAGAAATTCCAGCTAATGTCAATGCTAGTAACAACTCCATAACAGGAAACATCTAATAGATATGGGAAATATTTCTCCTTATTCACCCAAAAAAAAATCTCCAAAAAATTATCAGCAACTTCAGCTACTGGCTTCTTTTGGACTTGTGGAAGTTGTAAGCCTCAAAAAAGAATAGGTCGTCAACAGAGCACAAAGAACATAAAATAAGGTAACAAGAAACTGCTTTCCGGTGAAAACAATGATGTTGGGCTCTGAGTGAAACATTTTTCCAGATGTATTACTGTCTTAAATGGGATTCCAAGTTCCCTGTAACGGAGCCAAGTCCATTTGACACCAGTCTCTTGATTTAGTCAGTTAACTCTTACTTTCATAGGTTGTGTTTTGGATCCTGGACTGGTGGAAGGGTTTGTAGAGGGAAAAGTGAGAAAAATTAGCGCAAAAAAATTCATTTCCTTTTCATTTCCCTCCACCAATCCCTCCATCTAAGATACTATAAACATTCTCTCAAGGGCCTTAGGTGACTTTGAGAGGGAAATTTAAAGTTAGGCAACAATACACAGCTTGTAAAGTTTTACTACCAGCATCTATTGTTGGAGCTATAGTCAATGCTGCAAGATTTCCATCTGCTACTCGTGGAGTGATCGGAACCACACGGATTACACCACTTGAGGAATCAATCTGCCTTATGCTTCCATCTTTATTCAACTCAGGAACTGACCGTGAACGATGAATAGGAAGCTGAGTCCCACTTTTCTGTAAGAATCAAGTTGAGATTTTGACAGTGAATGGGAGGCAAGTCCTGAACATAACCCAGATAAATTGAAACGTAAATAGTGGACCATGTGTTAACAGGAAGGGCAGTAGGACCCAAATGTGGTGTAACTTCAAATGCCAGTCAATGACGCCCTTGGGAACTTGGGATTGCTTTGTTTAAAAAATAGGGAGAATCATAATACTGCATACACTAAATGACCCAGTACACATGTAGCAGTCATAGTATTACAGGAGTATGATTACCTGTAACTATGGCTATCCAAAAACTTTATGAGCACATAACTTAAAACACAGAATAGCTGTGCTGTGAAAAATTTGAGGACAGGAGACTTTGGCTTTTCAAGTGATAAACACGCTGTAACTGAAAAGGAAAAATCATGAAAGAAGGGCCATCTAGTACCTGTACTGATGGCACTTGCAAGAGTTGACCAGAGATACGAATTATTAAGAAAGAACCTTAATTGAAAAAAAATAAAAAACTGCGAAGGGAGGTATGCACTTATATTCTTCTCCCAGTATAATAGACAGTTGTCCAGAAGAGTTTCAAGAATGTTCTAATCATGATGTCAACACCACTTGTCTCAAAAACATAACCTATAGGGAAACAAGCCAACAACGCACACCAAGCAACCCAAAAGAGAGAGGAGTAAGAAATATATCAAGCTACCCAACACCCACGATTTGCAACCCTGTCTTGCATGTGGAGATGCAAACTTCCGTATATAGAAGTTAGAAAGAAGTATAATCCAACACCCACAATTTGCAACCCTGTCTTGCATGTGGGATGCAAACTTCCGTATATAGAAGTTAGAAAGAAGCATAATAACGGGTGAGAAACACCAATGAACACTTGGACTTAGAATCTGCCCCAAATCATCACCAAGCAATATTAAGTAAACGTATTACGTTATTACAGTCACCAAAGATTCAGAGCAAAGTATGAGATACTTACAGCATAACAATTGATTGTGTTCCCTCCATGCGTAGATTCCGGATTCGAATGTTCAATTGGGGTAACAGGTAAAGACGAAGTTCTTTTCATTTTGGGTGCAAAAAGTTTTGTGAGAGACATTGTCCTTTGAATGGGCTTCTCTTGTGACCCAATTGGTGAACCCCCCAAAGCTAGGATAGCAGCCTTCTCTATCTCTGAGTTACTATTCCGAAATTTGAAGCTCAGTTTTGGAAGGAGATTTTTCAATGATGATTTACGTCTTGATGACAATGGACTCGGAGAATCATTGAATCCATAAAAACTAGGGCTGGGCCTTGGTGAAAAGTTCACTCTTTTAGGAGTCCGATTGGGCGTTGGGGGCATAGTTATTCTGATAAAATCCTCCGTAGAACCCTCACTTGTTGTTGAGGGTATCTCTACGGAGGACAGAATTTGCTTCTGGTTTTGACTGGTTAGGGGTTCTTCAATTATTTCACCAACATCTCCAACCTACAATTCAGTGCAGGAATGAGAAAAATACATATTTGACCTAGTTCATTACTCAATAACTTTACTCCCAAAATTGAATCGAATAACAGTCAACAAAATATACTATCATGCACATCATCTCTAGAAATTCGTAAATTATGAAGCACAACAAAAATAAGGAATTACCAATATGTAGGTGCATTTCAAGACATATTCCAAAAAACAATATTTATGTCGAAATCAATAGCAATGGCGGCTTTTGGGATCTTCAAAGCTAAGATGTTTTAAAGGGTTGTGATTGGAAAGCTAAAATAAACTGCGTTGATGCATTACCACGATGATTTAGAATCTAATTTATACCAGCATAATTTTACAGGTGAAAAGACCAATACAAATAGAGGTATCCACACGCATCACAGAGAGAGAGAGAGAGAGAGAGAGAGAGAGAATCTAGAACAAAATCAGATTTCATTCCCACAAACATTGAAATAAAGCAACAAACCCTTTAGGAAACAAAGGAACAGCAATGGAATCAAGAGAGAGACATACACAAAAATGAAAAGGGCACATTTTTACCTTTCGAATTGCTGGAGGAAAAGGAGTACTGATAACTGGGTTTTCGTTACAGGCCCTTTCATCAACCTCCTTATCGACGGTCACAGAGTCCTCTCCGGCAGGTTCCATGAGTGATATACTCTGGGTATCTATAAGTGTGTATTTATCACAGGACCACAACAGAGTTTGGGAATCAAACAACCAATTTCAAGGAGCTGGGGTTTAACCTAACCCTTGAAAAATCTCCGAAGCTGAACAAGAACTAGGGAGAGCCACGCAGAGATTTTATACAAGTGCCACCATCCTAGAGAGAGAGAAGCTTGTTTGACAAGAAGCGTGGACTACTACCAATCCCACGCTATCCCATCAACTTAATTTTGTACGTGGTTAATGCTTTAGAGCTCTTATTACTAGTGAACGACCCTTCCCATATTTGTTCTAAGCCAATGAACGCTAACCGAATGGGAGCAATGGGAGCCAAGTACGCCGACTGCCATTGGGCGTACGATTGAGCTACCACTCAATTTGCTTTTTAAAATGGAAATGGATTGGATCGTGTTTTTTGGGGGTCTTTTAATTTGCAATGGTTTGGGGCATCCATGCCTCAGAAAAAATATACTCCTACTATAAAACCTTGTATTGTACTGTACTAGTAAAATAGATCAATGAACCTTTTAAAAAGTAGGATGAATTTATTTATAAAAACAAAATATTTTAGTAGTAACTTTTTGCCCAAAAATCATCATTTAAAGAAACGAACATTGCATATAACTTATTATGACCACAAATACTATGACGTCATTTTCAACAATATATGGTTATCGAATTAATCATTTACTTGGCAAGTAGTGTGGAGTGTAGTTGGCTCATCCCTTATATTCTCGTGCATATGGGCATGGTTTGATCCCGTAAGTACCTCTCCCCTCCCGATTCCTCTAGAATAAAGTAGATTAGGTGTGTGGCCCAAGATCTCTGGTTCGAGTCCTTCCTCCTCTGGTTCAGGGGTTGTCTAGCTTCTTCCACCTAACCTGCACCACGAAGCACGACTAAAGACCACACCGGAGGAGCCCCGGTATGGCCCTCCGGCGCAAGGATGAGAATGGTGCAAAGAGAGCAAAAGAGAGCTAGGGTTTGAGTGTGGAGTGGCTGTGTACCTTTTAGGGCTGCATCCCTTGGTATTTATAGAGTTTCTTTGGCTTGCTCTCCAAGTTCAAGCATGTGCTTGGCACGGGTCAGGTGACGCTGTTATGACGCTGTTATGACGTCACTGGATAGATCTGGTAACCGTTTTGGCATGAGCTGGCTCTGCCCATGTGCACTCATCGTTATCTTTCGTAACCGTTTCATCGCGTGAGAGAGCACGCGACTCGGCGGGTGGCCGAGCACGAGACTCTACGGGTGGCCGAGCACGCGACTCCGCGGGTGGCCGAGCCCAATGGGTGACTCAAGCAAAGAACCCTCCATCGGTGCTCTCTTCCCGAAGGTGGCCGAGCCTGAGTGACATGGCCGAGGCTGCATATGGCCGAGCCCGGTGGGTGACTTAAGCAAAGAACCCTCCATTGGAGCTCTCTTCCCGAAGGTGGCCGAGCTTGAGTGACATGGCCGAGCCCACATATGGCCAAGCCCGGTGGGTGACTTGAGCGAAGAACCCTCCATCGGAGCTCTCTTCCCGAAGGTGGCCGAGCCCACACATGGCCGTGGCCAAGCCTGAGTGACATGGCCGAGCCCACACATGGCCGAGCCCGGTGGGTGACTTAAGCGAGAACCCTCCATCGGAGCTTTCTTCTCGAAGGTGGCCGCGTTCGGTTGCTTAGCTCCGCGCCGAGCCGAGCATGGAGGGAGCATCGCGGGAGACAAGGCCGAGCCTGGTTGCTTAGTTCCGGGCCGAGCCTGGTAGCTTTCCGCCAAACGTAGCGATTGTGACCGAACCAGAATATTCGGCCCACTATATTAGGTTTAACGAATGACAAAAAAAAAAAAAAAAGTAATAACCATCTAATTAACCTTTTTGTTTTTTTTTTGGGTGGAATTTGTAACATTTGCATCATTTCAAGTTAAACTAAATGACATTTCTTCTAGGGTGGTGTTATTCGCAGCTACGTATTTTCTCCCATAGCCCGCTATATTTCGGTAGGTAGTTGTTGAAAATTATAAATAACATTTCGGTAAATAGATGTTGAAAACAAAATTATATTTCGGCAACTGCATGTCGAAAATATGTTCAACCTTCGGTATGCAACTGCTAATACATACATTTCGGTAAGTAGCTGTTGAAAAAAAGATTATATTTCGGTAATTTGGTGCTGAAAATGTATCTTAATTTCGGTAACTAACTGTCGAGTATAGTTGAAAATTTTTAGCGGGCTATGGGAGAAAATACGTAGCTGCGAATAACACCACCCTTCTTCTATCCTGGAGAGAGTTTTTTCTTGTGAAAAGACGTGCTCTATCTTGCAAGATGATTGCATCAAAAAATAATTAAACATATATCTAACATGAAAGATTTAGTACAGTAATTTTTTAAGTCGGAGAATCCGTGGCTGGCGGCTAATATATAGCTTTAGATATGTTGCTCACTCATGGGTTCTCCTTGATTGAGAGTTTATTAAAAATCAAATTGCGCAGCCAACGTAGAGAAAGAAGATACGGGATGATGATGAGTAGGATTATGATGTCATGATCCTTTTTTTTCTTTTTTAAGGAAACAAGTCCTATTTAGATTTTTTTTAATTTTTTGGAAGGGCAAGAAATATAAGTTGTTTAAGTGTACGTACAGGTAGTACTGAAGCTTAAACATTGATCGATCTGGTGCATGCATGGGAGAACATTGTGCGTATTATTGGGCTACCACTCAACTCAATTGGGGGATGGTGCTCTGCAGCAATTGAGTCAGCCGTTCGGTAATCTAACGGTTCAAATCTCATTTCCATCGTGTAGAATCTGAATCCTTCATTGCCGAGAAGAGATTTGGATCATTGAATTGCTGAACGAACGACTCAAATGCCGTACAACACGGTGTTGTGCGGCGGGGGCACAACACTATCCCCGGTTCCACTTGACTTCCTTTTTAAAAGGGATTGTTGGATCGTGTTGATGGGGTCTTTTTTGGCTCACTCTAATGATAATTATACACTTTCTTAACAACTAGTACTACAATGATTCATGCCTAATCTCATACACTAATACACGTGTCCTATATAGCTTTTCTTTGTATATTTTCACAACAGCACGACTGATTTGTTCTAGGGTTTGTAGAGGGTAAAAAATACCCAAAACACGTGGCACGATTCTTCATCAACCCGTGGAACGAGAAAAGAAAAAACAAGCAAAGGAAGAGACCCGGACCCATTGCTATGGGTTACCCAAACAGTGGGCCCAAGAACTTGTTGCATATTCATTCATGTCACATGTATATCCATGATGCATGTTTAGCCTTGTTCCCTTGTTGAAATCATCATAATGATCATTAATTTCAAGACAACATATTTCTTATCTCTTATCTTAGACATTAAAGAAAGAGATAAGTGTGTAACGATGAGTCGGTATCTTATTCATCAATTGATCCATGCATAGAAAGTACTAAAGGGCCAAAAGAGGTTTTTGTTTCTTTCTTTTGTTTTATGTTGTGTTGTTGTTAAAGGAGATGCTAGTTTTGCAAATTTGGTTTTGAAAGAGGCCCACTAAAATCTTCATGTCACCCTTAAGGCACCACCATTTATAATAATAATGGACTAAAAGTAATCAAAAGTCTTATCAAAACATTTGTGGAAAATCACTTCTCAAGTATGTACATCTTCATTGGATCTAATCAATGTGACCACATCCACTACGGTTTGTGTATCTCCTATCTATATATATATAATGAGTTTCCATCCACTAGGAAATGCTTAGGAATTGGAGGAGACACAAAGGACAAGCTAGGCTTATGAACTAACAAAAAGCTTATTAGAGTTCTTTAAGTTAATGATTTGGGTATTGACTAAGCTCAAATTGCACATGGAGCTAATTGGAAACCTGTATCAGATCCTTAAGTTATTATTATTTTTTTTATAGGTAAAATTAATTTCATTCATCCGAAAAGATACAAAATGAAATCAGCATAATACAATACAGTAGAAAAAAATGCATTGAGCCTAAAAAATGATTTTTTTATAGGGACCCTTAAAAATAAATTTTGAACAAAATGAGCGACTCTGATTATTTTTATAAATCCTGAATCGGATCCAAAATGGATCTGTGCAGACTGTTTGTACAGCTTTTGCTGTACCTCTAGCACCTTTGTGTTTGATATACTAGTAGTGGGATAATAAAGGTCGGACTTAGGTTCAAAAACAAACAAAGGTTGGACTAAGGAGAGGGATTACGGATGGGCCCACATGTTTGCTCTTTTTTTTTTTTTTCTTCCCTCATAGTCCGGTGTTTGTTTGCAAGTGGGATTAAAGCCGGCGGACCGGACAGGAGAAGGCTCCTGGGTCAAAGTGGATATCCCACTTCTATACCATTTTAATTAAGCACTTGTTAGATGAGAGGATGGTTTTCTGGGTTGGATTCATTGGAAGAAATGATGATGTTTTTGAATAAATTTTGCTGTGGTCATGACCACCTTTGAGCAGAAAAATGATTGAATTCTTGGAATCCCATTCTTACTACTATCATTATTTTTTATGTTGAAACCGTCGTTCAATAAAAGACTTCTATGTTCGATCTTCCAAATCGATCCAAATCGATCATGCTGCAGAAATCCACTCCACAAAGTAGTTTCATCTCAAGTCAAGTCTTTTAAACAAGTTCTCGATCGTCATATATGTTCACTTCGATCTGAAGAAGATTAACACCCAAGTGGAGTGGGTGTGAGTGTAGGGGATAAAACCCCTTGGCTTTTTTCTCCCCTTTTGTTTGGACTGCCTTTGGCAGTGGTGAGCGTGTGCTAGATAGAGATAGAGGGCAGGAGAGAGTGTGAGCGGAGAGCTTCCCCAACGGGGGGAGCAGGGTTCCTCGGAGATATCCAGAGAGATTGTCGGAGAGCTACCAAAGTGAGGGAGAGAGAAAGAGGGATGGAGAAGCAGATTTGTGGCTATTCCAGTGAGGTTTTTTCAATTGTATATGTGTGTTTATACATACAACGAGTTTTTTCTCGGATCTCTCGATTGTGCTTGATTTGTTTTCATGCTTGTGCTTGGGGTGCGGTTCCGGGTCGGGGTCACGACCCAAGAAACCCTGCGTGGGTATTCGTTTCAAAACTATTAAGGGGTGAATAAGAAATTAAAACTTCGGAGTTTGATATTGGTTCAATAGGTTGTTAAAAGATGGAATTTAGTCTCGCCCCTCATTGGCTATATATGAAACTGAACGTGGGTTTATATACTAAGGCCTAGTTTCGTTAAGGTTTTTATTTTTTAAATAGTTTTATTTTATTTTATGAGACATTTATTCTCTCATAATATATCACTTTTCATTCAAAAAATAAGTACTTTGGATGTGCTCCATTTACTAAAATAAGTATTTATTTTCAACTAATTCAAATAAGTACTTATTTTTCAAATAATTTGAAAATTAAGTCCTTATTTCCCTTAGCAGAACGGGGCCTTAGTACATTCACAAGGATATTACTAAGTTTTATCTTTCATCTAGCCAAATTAATGTTAGTCCATTGCGCTCGAAGTCATTTAGAACATACTCTTTATGAGAATATTTAAGTTTTACAAACGCTAGTTGGTTAAATTATTAGCCAAATTAAAACGTTTTCCGCGAAAAGGGCTGGAAAATGAGTTAAACCCCAACAGTCCGGTATGTTGTTTTGGGCTAATCATGGGTATGTTTGTTCGTAGTTGCTATTCATATAAATAAATAAATAAATAAATATATATACAGTGGGCTTCTATTGAGGACCTAAGTTGCAGACTTTGCCTTTTCCGATTGTATTTCGATGATCCGAGCCGCTCAATGTGCTTAGAACGTGATTTTAAGGGTACTCGCGAGAAATCAGCAAAAAAAAAGACCGGAAAGGGCTTCATCCGAGCAGTTTTTGTTTATTTTCAATCGAACGGTTCAAATAAAAACTGCTCAAATCAAGTCATTCCCGGTCATTTTTTTTCTCAATTTCTCGCGGGTACCCTTAAAATAACGTTTTGAACACATTGAACGGCTCGGATCATCAAAATTCAATCGGAAAAGGGAGAAATGGGGTGGTCAACAACTTAGATCCTCAATGGAAGGACTCTCATATATATATATATATATATATATATATATATATAAATCAGGCGGCTGAGCCGACCATCAACAGAAAATTAAACAGTTAGTAAGGCGGCTGGGCCGACCATGAACAATCAAAACATAAATTAGGTGGCTGAGCCAACCATGGAGAATTATGAACAAAATAATCAAAACATCAGTTTAATAGATAAAGATCAGAGAGGATCAACTCATCAGTGAACATTACCAGTAACATACTTACTGGTTTAACAGGGGGAGGAGGAGAACCTCCGTGAATGAGGGGAGAGAGAGAGAGAGGAAGGTCAACATCCTTTTCCTTCATAAATTGTTTCCATTTAGTAATTAATTCTTCATCAGAGAGAGTCCCCTTCTAATAAGGACTACCTTATTTTAATAAAATGCGGACCTCCCTTTCCCGATCGAATTTCGATGATCCGAGCCGCTCAATGTGTTCAGAACGTGATTTTAAGGATACCTCGGAAAAAAATCAGCAAAAAAGAAGACCGGAAAGGGCTTCATCCGAGCAGTTTTTGTTTATTTTTTATCGAACGGTTCAAATAAAAACTGCTCAAATCAAGCCCTTCCCGGTCATTTTTTTTTGCCGATTTCTCGCGGATGCCCTTCAAATCACGTTCTGAACATATTGAGTGGTTCGGATCATCAAAATTCAATTGGAAAATGGGAGAAATGGAAAGGTCCTTATTTGAAGGAGTATATATATATATATCTGATTGTTTCTTTGGTTTGTAGCGGTAATTTCTCTCTGCTTGCTTTGTAGTAGTAACTTATAAAATTTTGAATATGCATGTTTACGGCACTATGCACCCCGGAAGTGACAAAAAAAGTGAAATTTCTCTGAAGTGGTTCGAACAAAAAAAGGGGGATAGGAGCGCGGGCTAAGAAAAAGAGAAAAAAATAAAGCTAAGAAGGAGATGGAAAATGATTGATTGGTGGAAATTAAAATGCGCACTTACTCAACAGTATTGACAAAAAAAATGGTTCGGATTCTCTATGTTCTCTATGTTTTTTAGTAGATCATTTTTCGGAATGGATGATCGAGATTTAGGTTGAAAAGAAAAAGGAAACCGTTTTGGTTTTGAAACAGCTCCCCGTTTTGATTTAGGTTGAAAAGAAAAAGGAAATCGAGATTTTGGTTGAAAAAAAGAAGAAAGCTCTCTGTTTCTGTGTCCCTATTTTTTTAGATTAGTATTCCCGTGTCCACGTGTCCATGTCCGTGTCCGTATCGGTGTCCGTGCATCATAGTACCCATTAACGTAGATGTCCGTGTCCTCTCTTTTCCTTTCCTTTATTTTTTTTTTCTTAAGTTTCAAACAGAGCCTACGTTTTGACAACCGAAACCAACAGTGCAGTCACAATTTTTTTTCCACTTCACGTGGCACTTCAGATTATACCACATTTTTTTTTCCACTTCAGGGGACAAACCAACTACGTTATGACTGGTGAATCAAGTGCAGGCCAAACTACGCATCAAGTGCATGCGTGGTTTTTCACAAATTCATTCTTAGGTGTGGTGCTAGCAAATTTTTTGGTGAATATCGCCAGACCAACGATGCACACCTCGACTACTGTCGACGCGAATTGGTCCGTTCAAAACCCCCATATAACAAAGAAAGAAACAAATGCCCACGTGACATGATCAGAACCCTCCCAGCTCTTTGTAAATTTAACCGTGTGTTTAGCTTTGAAACTTATGATCAATTTTCAAAGGAACGTTAAAATGGCCAAACTACACAAAATTAACCAATTTTGGTCCAAAAAAAAGCCCCTGTACCTTAACAGACTCTACACATGCATTTTAACAAATACATGGTGGCCAGGAAGTTTAACAGGTAAAAATTAAAAATACCTCTCATATTTGTCTTTACTTTTTTCCACATTCTCATACCTCTCATACCTCTGGTATCTTAAATAATTAATGGTACACAATCGTTATAAGCTCAATCCTTTGTTATAACTGCTCTGTTCGAACCACTTCAGAAAACTAATCCCAAATACTATTGGGGACAGCATTGAGGCCTTTGTTATAAGCCTCTGTTCGAACAAAGGATAGCATTGGGGACAGCATTGAGGCTGCGGCACCCGAAAGCTATAACTGCTCTCACAAAAACGTAAGCAAACACTTCTCAGCCATTTCGAGAGAGAGAGAGAGAGAGAGACAACTGTGACATTTCATCAAACACTTCTCAGAGATAGATAGATACCTCGTGGTGATGAACTGGTGGTGGGAATGGCGCCGTTGGTGGTGGTAAGAGGTGCGGTGGTGGTGGTGGTGTGTCGGAGTGGCTAGGGGTCGGTGTGGGAGGAATGGCGTCTGTCTAAGAGAGGGGTTTTTTTTTTTAATCTTGAAATTTGGAACGTGAAAGGAAGAGGAATGGCAATTGTGTAATTTAGGTTAAAATCTTGGGCACTTAACTGGGAATATAGGAGGATGCACCACAACCTTTGGATCAAATGAATTTCAGCCGTTGGATGTGTTTGTGTTTGTGTGGAGGCCCACACCGTCCTGTTTTATTAGGTAGATGCATGTTTACGATTTCCGAAATTCGGTTAAGGCAACCTTTAAATCCTTCCCCTCTTAAATAAGAAGCAGTTTCAGTGGGTTTCGCTTGCCACTTTTTGGGCGATTTTGGACAGTTTTGCCCCTCCATTGGTTGGGCTCTGCCTTTGAGTGGTTGTCCACAATTGTAATTTTACTTCTTCTACATTGTGGGGTACGTGGCGTGTGGGCGGGGTACGTGGCGTGTGGCGTGATAAAGAAAATATCTGGAGTGGTCTTCATTTGCTCTGGTTAGAGAAAAACAGAGAGAGAGAGAGAGAGAGAGGAGCCTCGGCTGCTGGAGATTTCCGGCAAGATGGCGACGAAAAGCTCCCAAACCCAGACACAGCAGCCTCGCTCCGGCTTCGCCAGTTAACCCGCCGCCAAAATCACTCGCTTGCTGTGGCGAGGTTTTAACCCTCGCTTGCTCCTCTCTCTCTCTTGCCCTCAACGCAGACCCAGACGTGGATCTGGTAAATCGACGGCGACGGATTCCGGCTGGAATCAAAACTTACGCTACAGTGCCTTGCCCACCGTCATCCGTCGTCGACTGCCGTTGCCCGTGGATCGGATTCCGACTCCTCTCTCGCTTTGCTTCCACTCCGGCGAATTTTCTGGTAGGTTCTTTGATTCCGACTCCTCTCTCGCTGTGTGTATATATACAGGCGTATATATATGTGTATATGTCGGTTGGATTTGAATTTGTGGGTTTCAATTTATGTTTTTTTGACTGAAATTGATTTGTGGGTTTGATCTTGAGGTTTGATTTGTAAGTTTTTTGAGGATTGATTTTGTATTTCTGGGTTTGTAATCGGAAATAGCCATGGTGTTGTCTTACTGGTTTGTGTTGCTGCTGTTGCAAGTTTCAGAGACAGAGAGGGGGGGAGAGGGAGGAGAGAGGATTGATTTGGTACAAATGGCTAATGGTTTTGCTTAGGCTACTGGGTAAAGATGTATTGAATGACTAGCTAATTGAGAGGAATTGCATTTTTTCTTGCTTAAATGGCTAAATATTTGGTGTGACTGATGGAGATGCTCTAATCGCCTTCAATCTGGAAAAAAAAGCCCACTTTGCATCTCTTTTGTAGCCCAAGATTTCACTTTGCCTCTGGTTTTTTGTTTTTTGACTTTTTATTGAGAATAGTTTGTGTCTGTGCTCGATCTGTGCGTGTGGATTCATCTTGGGCTGCTGTTTTTAGTTGGTAATGTTTTACGTTTTACTGATTTCTGTTGCATGTTCGATTTTGTCGCTTAGGTTGCTTATGATTGTTTTCCTCTTCCAGATTCTTGCAGTTGGCGTTGAGGTGGAGCAACTAGAGCCTGGGAAGAAGGTATGATTTGCAATGGTTTTACTTCGCTTTTTTCTTGTAGAGTGAATAATTTATATCAAACCCAAAACAGTACTTTTTGCTTTATATATGTCACCGGTCTCTTCTAAACTCTGAGTTAATGAAGCATTGCCATATTTGATGACATTATTGTTCTTAGCATACTCTTCTGTTGCCTTTTTCATTGTCTAAAAGAATGAAATGCTTCATTTGCAGGTTCTCTTCTCTGACATAAATGCTTATGAGGTATGTGGTATTACATGAAACTTATTTTTCTCAAGTACTCAAAACTTAATCAATAAGAGCCTGTTTTCTAAGTGCTTATGCCGAAATACCGTATTGTGGCCAGTTAACCTCTTTCCTGAATACTTTACAATAGAAACCACTTTCCAGAGATAATTATGTTTCTTTATCATGTAGGAGTTATAATGACTGTCTGTTTGATCTGGTTGAGATTCATAATGTATTTTTCCTCCTCCTCTCAATTAGTCTATATATGTAGATGGTTAGTCTGAGGAATAAAAACAGGTTTATGCAGATTGATTTTTGTAAAGAACCACCTCAGAAATTATATTTTGAAATGAACTTGTTAGTCCACTGGGAAAATGTATACGGTAGCTCTCCCGATGACTTTGAGCACATGTTGGCGTTAAGTACGGGTCCCACCTGGCATGTGTAGGGAATCTGTAAGACTCATGGTGTTTCCTTCCTCCTGTTTGTTTGTCCGTCATTCCATTTTGGGAGATATTACATAATTGTTAGTCTTCTTTCAAAAGTTAGAAGTACTGGATTTTTCTATTCAATTTCCCAAAATTCCCTCTGATTCAATGGTGAAAATAAAGGGGCAATGCCGCTTCTCTCCTTATAAAGGTAGAAACCCAAGGGGATTTGGGTTATGGGATAGAGGGGTTAAAACTTGTGCCAAAGTATATCACAAGGGCTAACCCACACGGGGTCTGAACCTCAACCCTCTTTGGAGTGGTTCTACATTTTAGGATTGGTGAAGTTCTTAGTTGCCAAGATGACTATTACGATATGGTCCAGGATTTTTGGCTACACAATTGCCTAATTAATAGCTGCATGGGCTGACTAGGTTAGACTCTTAGTGGAGGGCTTGATTAATTTGTTAGGTTTTGTGAAGCATGATTAGTGCTTTAAGTTAAGACCCACACATGTGCAAATACAGCTTCGTGGTAAGTTGGCAGAATGTTTTTAAGTACTAATGGTGTTAACGGCAGATCATTGATGTGAGCACTAGGTGTATATAAGGCAGGTTTCCCTAGCAGCCGTCATTGCAACTCTTCTTTATTTGAGAATGTAGTGAAACCTTGTGTGGTTAATGGACATATGCATTCTTGCTGAGCAACGTATGTCTATGTGACGTACCTTCTTGGTTTGATTAATACTTAATAGTGCTTTTGGAGAATGAGAAGGACAGGGAACTTAAAGAATGTGTGTTTTGTGGTTATGTTTTTTGATATGGTCTATTTTCATATCTTCTTTCATTTCAAACACTTTTATCATTTTCTATACACATTGCATTCTGCTAAAACCCGAGTTTGTGTATTTTTCTTCGCATAATTTTCAGACCATATACGCTTGGGATTGTCAAAGAACAAGGATGACATAAATAAGAGTGAAGAGTGTGACAATTACTCTCTATTCGCCCTAAAAACATGTGTTCATGAAGGGCATTCTATGAATTGATTCGCATGAGAAAGAGCAGACTAGCAGATCTGTAATTGCAAAGAACATTGATAATTTTGAAATGTTGCTGGGTTGATTGTTTGTGCAGCTTACAATTCCACAAATATTCTACATGCTCTCCTCAACGGGCATGCCAGACGTGCTTTGCACATCGCGCCTGTTCTATGTTGTAGTTATGAACTTATGATAACTTAATACTACCAATTTCTTTGGACAATCACTATACTAAAATCACCAAATTTACCCACATAACCTTCACATTCATCAAGAAAAGGCATAATTCCATGGAAAAACCAAACAAATCTACACAACGGGCATGAATAACGTGCTTTGCACGTAAGCCCGCACCTAGTTCTAAATAAAGTAAAGTCGATGGTTGATGGTGTTGGGAATTCGGCCAAACAGACAAATATACAATTTGCAAAGATAATTAATGAACAAATAACAGAAACAAGAAGCAAGACACATAAATTTTTTATGTGTTTCTTCAACGCACCGTTTAAGTGCTTTCACAGTTCACACCAGCTCCAATTGCATTGTCTTGCTGCGAACCCCAAACCCCTTTAACAAAATACAACAACGCAAATCACATCAGGCGTTCACAATTTCAACAAATGCAACATGTTTGATATCCATGCAAATTAAGGCAAAATAACCACCACCCGTGCCCGCCCGTGGAATCCCGAAGTAAATGTTAATGTGAGTGCCGGGGGGGACGGTGGCAAAAGCCAGGCCGCCTGCAGAAGGCTAAACGTGGGTCATTCAATTGAACATAATGTTCACTTTCCAAATCGTCAAAGAACCCTTACAAAAAGGAGGATGAAAGCATCTTAACAGTTGATTAAATTCTTGACTCTAGTTACAGAACATTATAGAAACAGAGAAAGAAAAAAAAAAAAAACATGGTCGACGCCAAAGCGGTGGTTTTTTCTTTCAAGTGGTAGCAGCGCATTTTTTATGATTCCATAAAAAAAACATGGTTGACGCAAAAGCAGTGGTTTTTTCAAGCGGTAACAGCATTTTTTTTTTTATGGTTTCATCTCTTAAATTCTGTTGGCTTGTGAAGTCTGTCTAATTCGAATTGGGTCGCAATTTAGTACTAATTTACTGATTATTCAAGATTTGACCGAATAATCACAAGGTTCCAGTACTGGACATCACCAACGGCGGGGTCATCCAAGGGTAGAGCAACATAGATTATAACTACTTGGTTTATGCGTCTGGTTATAACCTAGACATCGGAAGGGAAATCCGGCAGTGCGGGCACTATGAAGTACTTAATTAATTAAGGATATAAACCGCGCGTATGAAGTACTTAAGGATATAAACCGTAGGTTATGACCACTTGCTTTACACAGAACTCGATGTAACTTGTTCTCTCTTCATTTGTTACCTAATGAAAACTGATGTGAGTCGCGTATGTATTCAACCACACCGTTGGAAACAACATAAAAAAAAAAAATCTCTATTTCTTGTGTTCTTGATTAATTAGGCCTTGCATGTGGATTTGTTGGTTTTAGCTGATCCCTCAAAGAATTCTTCTTGGATAATAAATTTTGATTTTGAAGCAAGCTTCTCGTATACGCATATATAACAGCCCATGTACATGTACCTCTACAATAGAAGATAGAACCTGATCATTCAAAGAGAAATGCATTGATCTGGAAATGGGTTAATCATAGTATGACGAAAGCAAAGAGTCTATTAATGCCTAGAGAAAGGCTTACTGATATTATTTCTTGATCACCCAACGAATTTGAAGAATTAGACACCTCTGATTCGTTGAATTTTAGGAAATGTTATTAAGAGTTAACAAGAATAAATATCTTCTCACAAGCCAAAGGCTATTTTAATTCAACACTCAAATTCTACTCATTTCATTCATAGCAACATAATTTATAGGCCACTTGGAATGGGGTTGGATCCCGTCCAGTCGCTCCGGCCCAGTTTGGTCCAGTTTTTTGAATCTGGGCCAAATTTGTTCAGGGTGTTTTGAATATTTTTTAAGAAAAATTTACTCAAACAAATCTGGACCGTTCGAAAACTGGGCCAAACTGGTCTTGATTGACTAGACGAGATCCTTTTCCCTTGGAACAACCCTCCAAGAATAGGAAAAGACACTTATATTTCCTAGGCAAAACTTAATAAAACAAAACTTTGACTACTAAAATTTAGGAAGACTCTTACTCCCTCGATCCTTCATCCCAAATTCTTGGTCCTCTACAGTTTTTTGTGTAATTTTCAATGGCCTATATCTCTCAATGTATATTGTTTAAAACATGCAATATGAATCTAGTTTAATAGATTTCAATTATTATTTCTATAAAATAATGTCTTAAAAAACTTTTAAAAATCACATAAAAAACAATATACATTGAGAGATATAGGTAATTTAAAATTGTACGTAAAATCGTAGAGGACCAAGAATTTGAGACGAAGGGAGTAAAAAATGTGTGACTACAAATAACCAAAAAGATTCATAAATATTTTGACTAAAAATCAAAGGGACACTTTGACTTGAAAATTGAAAAGACACTAGAAAATATTAATAATGAAGACACATATTATCCATATAATTACCACGTATATTGCCCACGTAATTACTACGCCAACGAGAATACGCTTCAGAGAGAGAGAGAGAGAGATTGATTTATGACTAGATATTGAATTTAGGTGAGGAGATGTTGAGGTGGATTGAATTGGGGGAGCAAGAGCTCGATCTACATGTGTAAAATGACTTACGACAGTTTTGTTGGTAAGTTATTTTCCGCCGACTAACGTAAGTTGTTTTACACGTAAAATGTCTTTTTATGTTTTGTACAACCAAACAACGGAAAATATGTAGAACATTTTACAGAAAAATATTTTATGTCGAAAACAAACGGAGCCTAACTTTGCCTCAGAACTCCCTGTAAGTCATTTTAGAGAATCCGTAATATGTTTGTTAACTACTGTCTTGATTGTGTGTATTAAAACTTAGCAAACAAAAATGTACTTTTTGTGCCACAATGCTTGTATACTAGAGTGTGGTAAATCTAGTAGTGTGCTATTATGTGTGCTAAGTTTGACAAAGATGAGCAAACAATAAGTGGGTCACATCTCTGTGAATTCAAACTTCAATTATTTTTTTTTTAGGTCAAACGGAAATTCATTAAAACTTAAGAACAAGAGTACCGCATACAGAGTACAACCAAAGTATTCGAGTACAGGAGCATAGGGCTCGCTACCTAGTCAAGCACTTGTCTGATGTTCAGGCTATCCCTAATTACAAACTCCCTCATTTCAATAGGCATGTCCATAACAAACACGAGGTCTTCTGTGTGTTCCGCTCCCATCCGAGCAAGGTGGTCAGCACATTTGTTGGCCGCCCGGGGAATATGCCCAATCATAGTGTTGGTCTGAGCCAGTAAGAAATGGGCTTCATTGATCAGCACACTCTGGGGGTGGTTGCCTGGGTTTCCTTCCGTGACGAGGTTCACCTCGACAAGTGAGTCTGATTCAATCTTGACATTCTCCAGCTTCCTTTCCAGTATGACTCCCTTGTGAATGCTCCATAACTCTGCCTCCAAGCTCGAATTAAAGCTCCGCCTACCATAAAATCCCATGATCCAATCTCCCGAGTGATTTCTGAACAATCCTCCAAACCCTCCTATTCCATTCGATTCATACCAGCATCCATCCGTATTTAGCTTGAAGTTTCCTGCAGGTGGGTTAGTCCAAGAACTCAGGCAGGTATTTATCAAGCCATTAGTGAGTGGGGAATTGAAAGCATCCACTATCTCTTGGGCATAAGCAATAATATTCTTGGCACTAACATAAGGTGGGATTTCGATGTTGTCAAAACTTTTTTTGTTTCGATCTTTCCAAATCTGCCATAAAGTGGTGATAAACAAGATGTGCCAAGGGATATTATTACCATATCCAGTAAGTCTATTGCTTCTCATGTTTAGAGAAATCCAATCTTGAATTGGAGTATCCAAGTCCCCTCTCAAAGAATGGCTAAAAGGGATGTATCTCCAAAGCTCCTTAGCTTTGTTACATTCCCTAAACAAATGACTGATATTCTCAGAAAAGGTATTGCATCTTGGACATAAGTCTGAAGTTGCAATACCTCTTCGGTTCCGGAGATGATTAGTAGGAAGGCTATTATGAAGAATAGTCCATAAAAACGTTTTGAATTTTTCTGGCATATTCAGTTTCCAACCACTTCCATCCTTTCAAGTCCAGAGCATCTTTGTTAATAATCTCATAAGCAGCAGAGATAGAAAAGTTGCCATTTCCAGATCCCACCCAGGTGGGGTGATCACTAGATTGGGATTATAAAACATAAATGTCCATTACTCCTTTTTTTGAAGACTTACCGTTGCTTTTTTTTTTTTTTTTTTTTTAAATCAGTTTTTCTATATATGCATTGAACACCAAAGGGCCACAATCCATCCCTTCCATCAATGGATCCCACTCGCCTGAATAATTCCGACCACTTTGAGTCCGCCACATGGAAACCATTGGGGCACGCATTGTAATTTTGAATGATTTCACTTTTATCCTAAATTATAAATGCCATCACAATTGTATTAAAAAATTATACACATTTTTTCTCTTATAAGAGCATCCACAGTGGAATAAGCAAAACAAAAGGTTGCTAAAGTTAGCAATATTTACTAAAAAAAGTGTTCACATTGGAATAACCAAACTTAACAACCTATTAGCAACTCATCAAATTTTGGCTTTTGAATAATCAAAACTAGCAACCTTTTGTCAATAACCAAATTTAGTGATCCCCACATTTTCTCAATCAAGTGCACCCATTAGTACACAAAAATCTTCTCTCTCTCTCTCTCTCTCTCAACAATGTTTTCAAAAAATAATTATAAAAAACTATTCTTACTATTCTTTTCAGAAATTTTTTCTAAAAAAGAGTCTTTATATGAACTTTTTTTTTACAATTTTATTTTCTAAAAACTGTTTCTTCAATTTTTTTAAAACTATTTTAAAAAATTGTATTTACACAAAACTGGTTTTTTACACATTTTCTTTCATAAACTATTTTTTTGTCCAACTGTTTTTTTCTTGCAAAAACTGTTTAATAAACTTTTTTTTTTCTAAGAACAAATATTTTTTTTTTATAAAAACTGTTTTTAACATGAACTAGTTTTTCAAAACCTAATTTTTCAAAAGATTTGCGTGAAATGAAGGGGAAAAGTTTGGATAAAACTCAGGGAAGGAAGCAATGGTTCCATTGGTTTTGATTATGAGCAAAAAATAACCAATGTGAGACTTGACATTGCTAACTTTAGCAACCTTTAAATGGATAATCAGAATCTGATGTGGCATGTTTTGATTATTCACATTTGCTTATTCCATTGCGGATGCTCTAACAGTTACTCTTTAGTATCTTTGTCAAGATTTCAAAAAATTACTTTTTTACATACTTCCATAAAGACTCATTATGCGTATGTGTATTGTAGCAAATTTTATGTCTTAAGTGCATTTCTTTCATATTATAGTTGTTTACTATAAGTAAAAGATAGAAAATTCTAAGACCATGCCCAATCGTACCCCCACCGACCTAAATTTCTGGCTACGCCATTGCTTTGAGTCCCAGTCATATGAACTAAACTTATCTTTTATGTAACACCCCGACTTTTATAAACAAATAAGGTTCTAAAAAGAATTAGGAAAAATAACAAATAAAGAGCTAACTTTTAGCGGGCTGCTTACTGTTAGGTTTTAAGGAGTATATCGATCGTGACTCAGGATTTATTAAAGATTAGGGTATTTTTCGATCTAGGTGGAAATTTTTTTTTAAACACTATAAATATCGCCCCAGCCCTATTAACAACAAACTGGCACGAGATTGAGGCACAGGTCTCTACGGGGCAGAGAATCGTGAGGTTCAAACAAAAATGAGTCAGTACTCTATTATTACACTACAGTATTCCTAGATTTTATGAAAGAGTATTCTAGATAATTTGAGAATATTCTAGGCATCGAATATTGTAGAGACCCGCATTTATTTTATCAAAAGTTTATAATTTTTTTTTTATTATAAATGCATAATAATAAAAAAAAGAAGAAGGAAAACGAAATAAATGAAATCATGTGATTTGAGGCCAAAATGATAGAATTGATTGTTGGAGGATGTAATGTGTGATTAGTATGTTTGTGGGTATAAATAGGGGGTGAGGGTGTAGAGGATCATTCTCCTCTCAACACCCACACCGGCTCTTTCTCTCTCTCTCACGCCTCTCACTCTCTCTCTTGCTCTCTCACCAAAAATCACTCAAAACCCACCAAAATAACCTTGAATCCTTCAACCTCTACGCGTATCGTGGTCCGTACCCCATTGGTTTGAGCTCGGGGAAGTCGTATCAAGGTTGGATCAAGGTTTTTGGAAAGCTAGGGCTCGTATCTTCTTGGGTTTTGTGCTCCGACCTCGAGGTAGGGATTCTACCTCTCAATATATGTAATAGACATGCTCTTGTCCTTGAATCCATAGTGTATTGTTGTTGTTGTTGTTGTTGTGGTTGAAATCCCCAAAATCTGTAGAAAAGCTGCTCGAAAGCTTCCCGTATCGATACGGCCCTTAATCCGTATCGATACGGAACTCTCTGTTCGGCCTCGAAGCTTACCCGTATCGATACGGATTTTTGGTCGTATCGATACGGGGAGCTTATGATAGATATTTGCTGTTTTGCTCCGAACTCCATTGTTTTGACCCCCGATCATTTCTAACTTGTTCCAAACATCACCAAACCATCCCATAACATTGTTGATCCTATTTGTTGAGTTCATTGTGTATTCTTGGCATTCCATTGCCTTCACTCGATAAAATTGGACGTTGACTATTGCATGAATCCGATAAGATTGAAACGATACATCATGAGAATACGAAACATGTAAAACTTTGTTGACACAACGATGAACATTCAGGACCCATCGACGGGTGGGTGCCTGGCAGGGGGTATTGGGATCCCTTAATTGGCCCGGCAGGAGCTTCGGCTCATATTGGTTACTTTCAGGACCTACCGATGGGTATGGTGCCTGGCAGGGGGTATCGGGATCCCTTAATTGGCCCGGCAGGAGCTTCGGCTCGTAACACATGACGCGACACGGTTTGGACACATGAGAAGTGGAATGGGTTAAAGGTTGAGGTGTACTTTAAATCCCATGTCAAATTGTTGGATTGTTGAACCGTATTTATTGTCAACCACTTGGGCTACCTTTGTTCACATCGTACCATCATTCTTGCATTTCTCTTGCATACATTGCTTGTGTAGAATTTCTACTGGGCTAGTGTAGCTCAAGCCTTATACCATTTCAGGTACAAATTCTGGACTGTAGATGGCATACTTGGGAGTGCTTGGAAGTGGACACCTCTTTTGAAGCTAACACTGTAGAGTTACTTAGGCATCTTTGTAAATTCCTTTTGAAGATGTATTTGTAACTTATGTGATGATCCTTTGACTACGGGATATTTTGTAAACTTTAAACTCTTTTGATATTTGATGTTTACTTTGATTTGGGGCCATTGTGCCTAAGATGTAATATTTGAAACTCTTTGGACTTGGAGCTTGACCATGGGTAAACTAATGATCTTTTGGGTATCGTACGGATTATTGTGAGGTATTTGTTTGAGAAACCCCTTTATAATTTATGTTGAAAATGGAGGACGTGACAACTTGGTATCAGAGCATAGGTTTAGAACACCTAGTGACCGTGGGGATGTGTTTCACCTCATGGGTTCAAAATGTCGCGCCCTCTAACATAATTTGTGCATGCTTGTGTGACTAACATTCATGTGACTACGTGGCATTGTATTTTCGTCATCATAGAGTGGTGTAGAGTTGTTCTCGACCCGTGTTGAGAAGTTGGGGGCTTTGACCTCATAGTTGTGTTGTTGTGGTTAATAGTCTTTCTTTCTTATATCATTGTAGTAAGATGCCTCCGAGGACGCGTGTTAGACGGGGTGGTCGAGGCCGTGTTCGTGGCCGTGGGGTACCTCCTGAGGATGAGGTGAGTCAGCATGGGGAGAACCCTGGTGGGAATCCGGGGGCTGGGGTTGGTCGAGGTGCAGGAGTACCTCAAGCTCAGACTCAATTCGCTAGGGACCTCGTTGCGGCACTTATAGCTGCAAATCTCTTAAACCAAGCTCCGAGAGAGAATGTCGAGGATCGAGCCATGGTGGCAATGCGGGAGTTCAGCCGTAGGAACCCTCCAGTGTTTGACGGAACTAGTAGTGACCTTTTGGTAGCTGACCATTGGCTAACACAAATTTGTAAACTCTTCAGAGCCCTTAATATCACCTAGGACAACATCCGAGTGGGCATTGTGGCCGTTCAGCTAGTCGGGGAAGCCGGCGAATGGTGGGAAGCAGTATTGGAAAGTAGGAAGGACGCGAGGAGAACGGTGAGGGCCGCGGCTCAAGTGGATGAGCCGGATGTTGAAAATTTGACGTGGACCGAGTTTGAAGCGCTCTTTGAGGAGCAGTATTTTCCAGAAACCTCACGTGACGCTATGAGAGATCAATTCGAGAAGTTAGAGCAGGGCAATATGACTGTCTCAGAGTATGTGTTGAAATTCCAATCCTTGTCTCGTTTCGCTCCGGAGTTGGTAGCGACGGAGGAGAGGAAGTGTCGACGATGGTGACAGTCCAACGTAGGACGAAGTTTTCTGAGGTTGTGGAATGCGCAAGGAGTATCGAGACGCCGAAAGAGGCTCAGCAAAATAGGGGAGTTTGGGAACCGAGGCAATCAAATGTGGGTGTGAGTACGTCATCGGGAAGTTATGGGAATCAAGGACGGAAGAGGCAGAGGGAACCATCTCAACCACCACGGGGTAGTTCATCGAGCTTTAGGCTGCTTTCATCTTCGGGGACTCGGGGTGCATTGTCTAGACCTCCACTTGTGTGTTATAAGTGCAACCAACCTGGGCACGTTCGTGCTCAATGTCCACACCTCGAGAAGGCTTGTTATGTTTGTGGGAAAATGGATCATCTCGCGAGGAATTGTCCTCAGGCTGCGGGAATGCGCAGTGAGTCGGGTTCCGTGCAGCAGCCGGGAACGGGACGCAACATGGGCCAGCAGTTTAGGGGCACCCAGAGGCAGCAGCAGCCTCACATCCATCAGGCTACTTCAGCTCAGAGTTCCGGAGTTGATAAGGGGGCGAGTTCTTCAGCGCTTGCTCAGAGTTCTAGTTCTAGGGGAGGTTTCGCGCAGGGTCAGGGTACCCAGGGGCGTGTTTACAATATTACTTCTGCCATTCAGTCTGCCACTCCTCAGGCTCCAGAGACTCCCATTGTGAGGGGTACATTTCTTCTATTCAACTCCTTTGCTAGAGTTCTCTTTGATTCCGGAGCATCGCATTCATTCATTGCTGCATCATTTGTGTGTGCTTTGGAATTGGAAATGGAAACTATTTGTCCTCCTTTATTTGTTGAGACACCTTTAGGGGGTAGGACACCTCTTGACCGTATCTGTCGAGACTGTGAGTTGATTATTCGCGACCGTCGTTTTGTGTTTGATTTCATCGTTCTGGGAATGTCGGGGTTTGATCTCATTCTGGGGATGGATTGGTTATCTACTTTTCATGCTACTATCGACTGTTTCAAGCGTAGGGTTCGTATTTGTCCACCTGAGGGTCCTTGTTTCGAATTCTTTGGGGAGCGTCGGGAACCGTTGGAACCGTATCTGTGTGGGCCTCGAGAGCGCGAGTCTGTTTATTCTCTATTGGCGAGTTTGACGTTAGATGAGGATGCCTCTGTGCGTGGGGAGTTACCTTTAGTGGTTCGCGATTTTCCAGATGTGTTTCCGGAAGAGTTACCTGGTTTACCTCCCGAGAGAGAGATTGAGTTCACTATCGACTTACTTCCTGGTACTGCTCCTATCTCCGTACCTCCGTATCGTTTCGCGTCGGCCGAATTGAGAGAGTTGAAAACCCAGTTGCAAGAATTGGAGAGTTTAGGTTTCATTCGTCCGAGTACGTCTCCGTGGGGAGCACCGGCTCTTTTCGCGCAAAAGAAGGATGGTTCACTCCGTTTGTGTATTGATTACCGTAAGCTAAACCGAGTCACCATTAAGAACAAATACCCTATGCCTAGAATCGATGACTTGTTCGATCAACTTCGAGGAGCGACTTGCTTTTCCAAAATCGACTTAAGGTCCGGTTATCATCAGTTGAGAGTTCGGAAGGAAGATATTCCTAAAACCGCGTTTCGTACTCGATATGGCCATTATGAGTTCGTTGTTATGCCTTTTGGATTGACAAATGCCCCAGCAATTTTTATGGATTTGATGAATCGGATTTTTCGCGCCTATCTTGATCGTTTCGTTGTTGTCTTTGTGGATGATATCCTTATCTATTCGCCTACAGAGGAAGAACACCAATCTCATCTCACCATTGTTCTTGAACTCTTGAGAGAGCACCAGTTGTACGCCAAACTTAGCAAGTGTGAGTTTTGGTTGTCCGAAGTTAAATTTTTGGGTCACGTGGTCTCGAAAGGTGGCGTGTCCGTTGATCCGGGAAAGATAGAGTCGATCATGAATTGGCAGCGACCGAAGAACGTGTTTGAAATTCGTAGTTTCTTGGGCTTGGCCGGATACTACCGTCGTTTTGTTCTCGATTTCTCTCGTTTAGTGACACCGATGACTAGATTAACGCGTAAGGGGACTCGTTTTGCCTGGGGTGACTCGTGTGAGACTGCTTTTGAGGAATTAAAGAAGAGGTAGACTACCGCACCAGTTTTGATCGTGCCCGAGCGTGGAGTTGGTTACTCCGTGTATTGTGACGCGTCTAGAGAAGGATTGGGGTGCGTTTTGATGCAAAGGGGACGAGTGGTAGCATACGGATCGCGGCAATTGAAAACTCATGAACGAAATTACCCGACACATGATTTGGAGCTTGCGGCCGTCGTTTTCGCTTTGAAGAGCTGGCGCCATTATTTGTACGGTGAGAAATTTGAAGTCTTTTCCGACCACAAAAGTTTGAAGTACTTATTTTCTCAGAAAGAGCTTAACCTTCGACAACGCCGTTGGATGGAGCATTTGGAGGATTACGACTTCGAGTTGCAATACCACCCGGGAAAGGCGAACGTTGTGGCGGATGCATTAAGTAGAAAACCGACACATCTTGCGAGTCTAGCTATCCGTGAGTGGAAAATGATGAGCGATTTGGGTTTTTGTGCATCACATTTCGAGGATGTTCGGGAAGGGGTCACGTTATGCAATTTGACTGTACAATCAACACTATCGGCTCGAGTAATTGAAGCTCAACAACACGATGGAGAAATGGAGGAACTTCGTGCTAGATTCCTTAGTGGAAATGCTCAAGAGGGGTGGATGATATACGCCGATAGAAGCTTGCGTTATCAAGGGAAGTTGTTCGTACCCGTTTCGTGTCGGGAAGAAATCTTGCGAGAGTTCCATCATTCAATTTTGGCCGTTCACCCGGGAGGGACGAAAATGTACCATGACCTACGTAGACAATTTTGGTGGTCCGGAATGAAAAGGGATGTTGTGATCTTTGTGTCCAAGTGTCTCACGTGCCAATAAGTGAAAGCCGAACATCAACGACCCGCGGGGGAGTTACAACCTTTGCCTGTGGCTGAGTGGAAATGGGAGAACGTGACTATGGATTTCGTTACGGGTTTACCGAAGTCACCGAAGGGACACGACGCTATTTGGGTGATTGCGGATCGCTTGAGCAAAACCGCTCACTTCTTGCCTATTCGTGTTACCGATTCTGTGGAAACGCTCAGTCGCTTGTATATCCGAGAGATCATTCGTCTTCATGGGATTCCCGTATCCATTGTGTCTGATTGAGATCCGAGGTTTACCGCACGTTTTTGGCAAAGCTTGCAGGCCGCTTTGGGCACCAACCTTTTGTTCAGCACCGCCTATCATCCTCAAACCGATGGACAATCTGAAAGAACGATCCAGATTTTGGAAGATATGCTTCGGGCTTGCGTAATGGATTTCCGGGGCAGTTGGGAGGACCACTTGCCGTTAGTTGAATTCGCGTACAATAATAGCTATCAATTGAGTATCGAAATGGCACCTTATGAAGCCTTATATGGAAGACCATGTCGATCGCCGGTATGTTGGACCGAATTGGGAGAGGCTACGTTAGTGGGGCCGGATGTGATCGCAGAGACCTCCGAGAGTATAAGAGCTATTCGCCAACGCCTTAAAGAAACTCAAGAGAAAACGACCGAACAAGTAAAAGTGATTCGCCAAAGATTATTGATCGTGCAAAGTAGACAAAAGAGCTATGCCGATCGTCGCCGTCGCCCGTTGTCTTTCGAAGAAGGGGATCACGTATTCCTTAAAGTATCGCCTCGTAGGGGGTTATTGCGCTTTGGGAAGAAAGGGAAGCTGTCGCCGCGTTACATCGGGCCGTTTGATATCATCGAGAAAATTGGGCAGGTTGCGTATCGCTTGGCCTTGCCACCGAAGCTATCGGGTGTCCATGACGTGTTCCATGTGTCTATGTTGAGAAAGTACGAACCGGATCCTTCGCACGTGCTAGAATGGTCCGAACTCGAGTTGGAGGCCGATGCGTCTTATGGGGAAGAACCAATTCGTATCCTAGATTCGCGTGATCAAGTTTTGAGGGGTAAGACGATACCATTAGTGCGAGTCTTATGGAGAAGTCAAGGTAGCGAGGAGTCGACGTGGGAAAGAGAGGACGAAGTTAGGGAGAAATACCCGCACCTATTTCCGGAATGAGCTAATGTGAGTGTTTAAGTTTTGAGTATCTTGATAATCGAATCGATGCATAATGGTGAAAGTTACGGTTGTTGCATACATACATGGTGCATTTGTAGCTAGTTTTAGCATGAAAAATTTCGAGGACGAAATTTCTTTAAGGAGGGTAGAATGTAGAGACCCGCATTTATTTTATCAAAAGTTTATAATTTTTTTTTATTATAAATGCATAATAATAAAAAAAAAAAGAAGGAAAACGAAATAAATGAAATCATGTGATTTGAGGCCAAAATGATAGAATTGATTGTTGGAGGATGTAATGTGTGATTAGTATGTTTGTGGGTATAAATAGGGGGTGAGGGTGTAGAGGATCATTCTCCTCTCAACACCCACACCGGCTCTTTCTCTCTCTCTCACGCCTCTCACTCTCTCTCTTGCTCTCTCACCAAAAATCACTCAAAACCCACCAAAATAACCTTCAATCTTTCAACCTCTACGCGCATTGTGGTCCGTACCCCATTGGTTTGAGCTCGGGGAAGTCGTATCAAGGTTGGATCAAGGTTTTTGGAAAGCTAGGGCTCGTATCTTCTTGGGTTTTGTGCTCCGACCTCGAGGTAGGGATTCTACCTCTCAATATATGTAATAGACATGCTCTTGTCCTTGAATCCATAGTGTATTGTTGTTGTTGTTGTTGTTGTGGTTGAAATCCCCAAAATCTGTAGAAAAGCTGCTCGAAAGCTTCCCGTATCGATACGGCCCTTAATCCGTATCGATACGGAACTCTCTGTTCGGCCTCGAAGCTTACCCGTATCGATACGGATTTTTGGTCGTATCGATACGGGGAGCTTATGATAGATATTTGCTGTTTTGCTCCGAACTCCATTGTTTTGACCCCCGATCATTTCTAACTTGTTCCAAACATCACCAAACCATCCCATAACATTGTTGATCCTATTTGTTGAGTTCATTGTGTATTCTTGGTATTCCATTGCCTTCACTCGATAAAATTGGACGTTGACTATTGCATGAATCCGATAAGATTGAAACGATACATCATGAGAATACGAAACATGTAAAACTTTGTTGACACAACGATGAACATTCAGGACCCATCGACGGGTGGGTGCCTGGCAGGGGGTATTGGGATCCCTTAATTGGCCGGCAGGAGCTTCGGCTCATATTGGTTACTTTCAGGGTACCGATGGGTATGGTGCCTGGCAGGGGGTATCGGGATCCCTTAATTGGCCCGGCAGGAGCTTCGGCTCGTAACACATGACGCGACACGGTTTGGACACATGAGAAGTGGAATGGGTTAAAGGTTGAGGTGTACTTTAAATCCCATGTCAAATTGTTGGATTGTTGAACCGTATTTATTGTCAACCACTTGGGCTACCTTTGTTCACATCGTACCATCATTCTTGCATTTCTCTTGCATACATTGCTTGTGTAGAATTTCTACTGGGCTAGTGTAGCTCAAGCCTTATAACATTTAAGGTACAAATTCTGGACTGTAGCGTGCATGGCTGAAGTGCTTGGGCTTTGGACACATCTTTTGAGAGCTAGCCTTTGTAGAGTTACTTAGGCATCTTTGTAAATTCCTTTTGAAGATGTATTTGTAACTTATGTGATGATCCTTTGACTACGGGATATTTTGTAAACTTTAAACTCTTTTGATATTTGATGTTTACTTTGATTTGGGGCCATTGTGCCTAAGATGTAATATTTGAAACTCTTTGGACTTGGAGCTTGACCATGGGTAAACTAATGATCTTTTGGGTATCGTACGGATTATTGTGAGGTATTTGTTTGAGAAACCCCTTTATAATTTATGTTGAAAATGGAGGACGTGACAAATATAATTCTAGGAATATCCTAAGCATCAAAGGCATATACTTGGAATATTAAATGGATAAGATTTGATTTAGATATTGGATAACATAAGATTTGATTGGATAAGATAAGATTTGATCAAGGATAGTTCTAGACTCTTGCCATCCTACTATAAATAGGCATGTCTACTCCTTCCCATCCCATTCCACAAACACCACAACACACAAAAGGCACAACAAGCACACTTGCACGCACGGCTACACTACCAAAATAAACACTCCTGTAGACACCCTAATCCGGACCTCGGAGAGTCTTTATCCGCCCCGATGATGAAATATAGGAAACGGTACCTTTGCGAGCTTGAAAAAGGATCTCCCTAAGCCCAAATAAAACCCAAAAACCCAGAAAAACCTGAAAGGCCCAGATAAAGCCCCGACAAAGCCCAAAAGACCCTGGGCCGAAGGAAGAGGCACCGTGCGGAGTAGAGCGCCACGGCACCTTGAAATCAAGGGACCGTGCGACAAACCTTCACCGCACGGCACCTGAGCAAAGGCCGACCGGCTCAGAATCGGCCCACGCCTTGATTTGAGCCACGGTGATGGCTCACCGAAAATGCAGCCCGCCTAAAATACCTCCACCATTTGAAATTCAAAGTCCTTGGCCTTTGCCTATAAATTGACCCCTCCACTCAAGGAGAAAGGGCCCTTCTTTTGAGTCCCTTTTGGCATTTTCTTATGGCTCTCTTTGCTTTCTCTCTCTAGTTCCCACACCCACTTTCTTCATACCATTTCCATTTCCAAGTCTTAAAGGATGTCATTCCCAAAAGACATTCTTTAAGCACCTTCACTTCCTCATTTCTCATCATTGAAGTTCATCCTTCATTAACTTCAAAGTCCCATTTCTCAAAATACCTAACCTTCACTCATACACATACTCCCCTTGTCTCAATCAACCTCCTCCATCTACATCCGTGACGATCGATCCATACCTTCGCATCAACGACCCTTGATCAAGCTCGAAACCAAAGGTAAACACTTGTTTCCTTGGACTAGACTCCGTTCTGGTCTTGAGGGGACTTTTCTGTCAGTAGGTCTAAACCCTTTTGGTTAGATCCTGACTCAAAACCCATTTTCATAAAATAAAACCAACACTGTGCTGAGGTTGGGGAACCGCGCGGTCTGTTGATCGGCAGCGCACCACGACCCTCGGCGCATGGCAAATACATCTTGATGCTATTGTGAGCGGATGCCTGGATCTGAAGTTTTCCTCTGTTGTGGTTATCTGTACCTGCTGTTTCTGTTTCTATTGCTCTTAAAATAAGACCATATCTACAAGCCATGTTTGGCTCTTTTAAAAACTTTTTCAAGATCATCCCAAATGATCAAATATGTTAAAATTACTTTAAAACCATGTTTTGAGAAAGACAATGACATTTTGGGATGATCAGTCTGTAAGGTTTTCTGATGAGTTTTCCAAAAGAGATACAGAGAAAGAGTGAGCTAGATAATGTTTTGAAAGTGTGCAACAGTCTGACAGCAGAACAGCTACCACGCACGGCAGGTTGAGGTGACGCGCGCGGCATCTCAAGGTGCCGTGAACAGTTTGGCTGAGGACCAGACAGCTTGCTGAATGTTGTTTATTTCATCTGCTCACATCACTTTATCACTACTGTACAGACATCACCACATGCACGTCAATGTGATATATTTCCCATGTCCCTTCCCCGCTATGTGCTTTATTAAAGAGTTTGATATTCCAAATAATATTGAAGATTCCCCATTTTGAAAACATTAAGTAGAGACCGGTTTTACCGGGCGAATGGGGTGCTTTTTAAAGAAAAACCTTCCTCATTCGTAATGTGGCTCCCGAACCCAACATCTCAACGTTTTCGCTAGACCAAAAGCCTTTTCCAAACGACTCCTCGGTTTCTCGGATGATCCATCTCAAAAATTCAGGTGGCGACTCTTCGAGTTAGCCCTTTTCGGGCGCGGGAGCCCACAACCCCATTTTCGACACAACCCTGGCAAGAGCACTTCGCTTTGGCAACACTCTCTAGCTCTCCTCGGTTTCGATAATTAAGCAGTTGTGCACAAGGTAAATTGTGTGCTTCAGTGTTGAGGTGAGTTACGAATATAATACTCTGGCCACATATTATTTTTTTCTAAAACTTGTTTTGTTGTTTTATTAAATCTTATGTTGAATAAAAATAAATTATATAATTATAATTTTGAAAAGAAAAAGATTTTTATAAAAAGACATGGGATTGATTTTCTTAAAAGGAAGTTTAATGGATATTGGCGTAACATCTAGGCGAAGAGCTCTGACGAGCTATGTTTGAATTGGCACCTATGGATTGTGGAAAGGATACGACCGGGTATCCATTGGATTGATATCAATTTCATTATTTTGCTGGGGTCGCTCCCCGGGCTACCGGATTACCGCCCAAGATGATGGTCAAGATGAAACTATGATGATCAAGATGATAATATGATGCTTATGATAATGATTGATGTATCTCTCTCTTTGTCTCACTTGTGGTGATTGCAACTCAAATATGATTGTTCTCTCTTACGATTTTACAAGTTGATGGATTATTATGCTATACTTTTATCCTACTTAATCCCATGTTTATTATGTGACCTTAGTATATCGTAACTTTTTTTTTTTTTGGCCACAACGATAACAGGTGATATTATAGATCCAAGAAATAGTACATCAAGAGAAAACTCTATCCCTAAACAAGGAATCAAGAAACCAAATAGGAGGGGACTTAGTACAAAGACTATACCCAACTCCAATTAAACCCATCGCTCCAAACAGACGGAGCACTGCAGAAAATAACCAAAAACACCCACATAGGGGTGATAGAAGCCTCACAAACAGGGAGAAATCTCACACAGGGGACACCAAAGAAAAGAACTAGAAAAAAAAGAAGAGAAAAACCGGTAACGAAACCGAACAGAGTCCGTCGTACCGGAGCAGACTTCATCCACCCACCTAGATCTCCCACTCCGGCGAGAGGAGGATGCCTCCGACAATCACGATCTACAGGCCACTACATCCAAAAGCCGTCGGACTGCACGGCGGAAGAGGGGGAGGAGGGGCGGCGGATGGTGGTTTGGAGATGAGGAGGATGGGGGTGAAGGGCAAAAGAGAGAAAATTTTCGAGATCTATAATCGAGAGATTGAAAAATCCCACGAATGAGAGAAATCCCTCCCCTCCCGTCACCCATTGGGGCATAAAACCCTGGGGGGGGGGGGGGGGGCGGCGGCTTCTTTAGAGTTAGAGAGAGAGAGAGAGAGTGAGTGGATAGTATATCGTAACTTACTGAATTGGTTTTGTGTTTCATGAAACCCTTTCAGGGAATCAAGAATAAGGAAGGTTTACTCGTTGCATGTGAAAGATTGTAGTGGATATATATATGGCTAAATAAAAGAAAGAGTGATAATAAGTGGCACTTGTGTGTGCGAGCCACATTAATGTAATTTCAAAGTGGTTAGACAAAGTTTGTATTTGGATAGCTCTGATTGTAATATATTTTATTTTACGGACCTGGGAGTTTCTAAATAAACAAATAAAAATAATTTCTAGTTGTATGATATCAGGGCCTTGGGTGATTTTTAAATCATTTGCCATGTCACGATTTTTACCCTTCAATTTTGGGTCGTGACATTTTAACTTTGTTCCATACCACTAGTTTCCTTCTGAATCATCTCAAATCCCTCCTCATCAATCTTCCAATAGTGATTTACAACCTCCAACATCACAAAAGAAGAACAAGACTCAAGTCCAAACTGCAAGGAATCCAAATTGGAGCAAGGAGGAAGATGAAGCTCTTTGTAAGGCATGGTTGCGCGTCTCGGAAGATGCAGCTATTGGTACAGACCAAGCAAGAGGAAAGTTATGGGCTATTGGTACAGACAAAGCAAGAGGAAAGTTATGGGACCTTGTTCGCGACAAGTTTAATAACACATTGGGTTCTGAGACGGGAAGAATTAGCAGGGATTGATGCACCGTTGCTTTTGCCATTATATTTTAAAGAGTTGATATCAAAAAATAACACACTGCTAACTAACCCATTAAGGTATTCATATATATACTAATAACACACTCTTAAATTAACAATATCTAACACACATTTGTGCGGCTCAATTTTTTATTTTTTATTTTTTTATCCTAATCCACACTTTAACAAACACTTTAACACACAAATATAACAAACCCATCACGGATTTTTCCTTTCCAAAGTCCAGCAACCCCTCTTTTCTATCCCTCTCCCTCTCCCATTGATTCTCCTCAACTGTATTAAGGCGATATTTTCTCTCTCTCTCTCTCTCTCTCTCTCTCTCTCTCTCTCTCCATGAAGAGTATTTCAAAAATAAAATTCCTCCTTTTTTTTTTCCCTTCTATTAATCTTGCTCTGTACTATATAAACATTTCTATCGCAATCCATTGATTAGAGCCTACAACTACCCAATTGAAGAAATGTATTCCAAGTACTTCCCTATGTGTTAGTAAACTCATCCGGCAATTAGCAGATAATGATTGTTCAAGAGAAATTTTCATAATGATATGCTATCCTAATAACAACCAAACACTGGAAAAAGAAATTGACAAACTTCTGTTTTAGAAAAATCAATTTGCATAACAAAATATTTTCCAGCCAAAAATATTTATGTTAAAAACAAACCGAACCTAAATCAAATATAAATACAAACCAAACATACTACTCGTATTATGTATACCATGACAAACAGTAATAATGTTACAAGAACTATGACAAGCATACAGAATTGATTGGCTTGCCATGTTCCTGGCTTGAACTTCCAAAAAAATGTACCACTAACACAAAGCCAAACTGCATACCGACAATGATCTGCTCCGGGTATTGTCGACTCTGGAAGTTGGAGGAATGACAAAACTTCAGAGGGAGAGGTGATCTTTAACCACACGATAGCAGCAACAAAATATTTATACGCTAGTAACGCTACACTCTTCAGGCCCATTATTGACCTTGATCTCCAAAAGCTTATCAACTGGTTGTCTGCAAATTGGGCACCGGTTTGTTTGGAGCCTCAAAACCTTTGCACAGCCGCTGCACATACACTGCACCAAGGAGATAAACCAAGGCAATAGCGTGTTAGTAACAAGCTATTGACATGTATAATATGGACACAATTGCATTTGATAATAATATGCAGACAATGAATTCCCTTCATATACTCGTCAATAAAAACAAATTAATTCCCTCCGTATAGGCAGTAGTAAGAGTGACAACAAATTGGTACAGTGATATGTAAAGCAGATCAATCCGCATGCTAGAGTGAGGACTGAGTCCACGCTGAAAGAAACAGAGAAAGTGGATTTCCAAGGACACAGGTAAAAGGGGTAAGAAAGGACATATTACAGCCATAGACGCTGAGAATGCGGCTTAACAGAAGCATCTTCGTAGCCTACCAAAATTAGGACAAAGGATAGTTAAGTCCATTTTCTTTGCTATTAAGGAGGCGTTGCCAGCAAGAGTCATACAAAAAACCTACAAGTATACAGGTTGATCCAAATCACGACCTTGAACTGCGTCCATGTTGTAATGATGGACAATTAAATTAAAATGACAAAGGGGTCGACTAAAGTTTCAGAGAAAGGAAAAAGTTAAGTAACTTGAAAGAAATACATCGGAAAAAAGTCTCCAAATCTTCAGAAAGCAAGCAGCACCCCTTTCCATTATGACGAGGAGAACCAACCAACAACAGAAGTGAAACCGTTGGAAAATCACACCCTCACGAAGTGATTAAATTGCACAAAATGGAAAGATGTTGAGTAGAGATGGGCTCGTCTTGTCCCACATCTGGTGTATATACACATGAGAGAGAGAGAGAGAGTACCATGTGTCGGCAGGGAAGGACAGTTGTGTCCCGAGGTTCAGACAGGCAGATAACACATTCTTTGCCTGGATCATTCCCATCAAAGTCACCATCGGCTGAATCCCCAATCCCATAAATCTCCTGCAGCTCATACCTCATTTGATTCACCCGTAGGATCTGCTTCACCACCCTCACCTTGTATTCACCTCTCTCCTTCTCAAACACTGCCTTTGTTATTTGAGAATTCGGGGTCCCAGACTCCACATGTCCTCCTTCGGATCCACTTGGGCTAACTGGGGATGTCTCCGCTTTAACTGCTAGAGGATGCACTTCCATGTCCACCACTTCCATTAAGTCAGTCTCCTCAAACGTTGAGAAGTCTATTCCAGTTCCAGAAGGTTGTCTGAACTTTTGGCCTAAGCCTTCTTCGAAATGCACAGTCACTGGTGCAAGCAAGTTTTCCTTCGTTGGAGTCAGGATACAATCTTCAGCCTCTTTTGCAAAGAAAAGAACTGTGATGCTGTTTTGCGGCCAAGTAAAAGAAATCCCAGAAGTAAACCTTCACCATCTTAAATGAAGACAATAAAAGTGATGCAGCTAGCAGAGAAAATATGAACAAAACAAAGTAAATGACATTATGAAACAGCATCCAGAAATCTGAAACAACAATAGCACCAAGACTTGAAAACCCAGAAAATATAGCGGCATATGGATATAAATATATGACACATCAGCATTAGATTATAAAGCAGGATGTTTCAAGAAACAAAAAATTCAGCAGTGTCTAGAACATAGCCCTCGGTCAGACAAGCGGGTAACTTGCTAATTATCTATAGCTACTATCATTAAAATGTGCTAAAATACTGGGAAAGAAGGACAAGGACAACACGGAGAGAAGGAAACATAAATGTCAAAGGAAGTTGAAAAGGGAGCACGCACGTCAACCCGTGATGTCGTAAAATCTACAACAGTCGCGATATAATCTCCTCAACATGCTTTCACAGTGGTAATCAAGATAACTACAAAGGGTTTTCTTGACTGCTTAATTATGTTTACTGCACAAAGCTAGCTAGGTATGAACTTGATTGATGTTGCCACCTGCCAACATGTCATCTTAGAGAACAAAGGTCAGCATATTAAAGGAGAATAGCTAAAAGACAAACAACTAACCAAAAACATCAAAACCTTAACCCAATTGTTTGAGTGAATCCTCCCCCAACTATAATTGGAAGTGCATAATATATTGGCCCATAACTTCATAAGTTTCACCATGGAGTCCATTCAAGTTCAACTTCTACTTTTCCAGTATTTTACGTTTGCACCTGTAACATAACTGCAGGATATGTCATTGCCACCAACTTAACCATCCCATCCATCTCTCTATTTCCAACAAAGTGCAAAACCTTTATGCCAGTCAACTCACGATTTGTTGGCATATCCCAATGATCCAAGTTATTTTCATCTCAAGTTTCACTTTGTCTAATCTCACTTTCCAACGAGTGTTGGCAGTAAGGAAATTAATAACCTGACTTGTTGGCACCTATTAAGCATGGGAACTTCTGAACCCGTGTGACTTTGTTGTACTCGTACCCATAACTACCAGCTACCAGTAATTTGCGTGGTACTCCCACTACCGTAACAGGTAAGTGAAATATGTACAGTACAGTCAGTACTTCAAAAGTACCCCAATGCATGACCAAGCTGTACCCCATCATACTTCATACGAAGATGAAGCTCAAAATTTTGGACTATAGCCACTTTAGGATACTGTGTGAATCTGAACTTTGGTTTGATTTTGCTGGAATTGTGATTTTTTTTGGGCCATACTCCAAAAGTACATGTACGGATATACCAGACTTTTTTTTTCAGGTTTTTAGGCATTGGAAACCGTCCATGCGCCAGAACATTGTTGTTGCATATAAAATCTAAAACCTTCGGCAAAGCACGTCTTTGCCAAAAATCCTCAAATTACCAAATGCGAAGGTTTCACTTTTAAGTATAATGCAACAGCTTCCAAACGCAAAGCCAGTTTTATTGATAGAGAAACATGCATGAATATCTCCAAAATCTTAAAACAGTTTATCCTAATCTTTGGAACATGCCAAAACCCCAAAGCATAACTCAATCATATCCAGAATTGACAAAGCTGACTGGAATAAGTGAAAACTATTCATAGAATAACTAACAATCTAGAACGAGTACAAAAGATAGACACACAGGTAGAGACAATGGAAGGAAAATAGCCAATAAAAATTCAAGCCCATCATGACTAGTGACTACTCTATAATCATCATCAGAGGAAATTATTCCTGCAACCAAATTGAATGCTATTACACAATTAAACCGACTAAAATTCAATCTACCAATAAAATTGCAGAACATAATGACTTCACAAGGACATGACACCAACAATAAGCGAAATTCCCTACAAGAATGACCAACAATCCAAAATAATACGGAACGCCAGACAAACAAGCAGAGAAAAGCGAAGTACCAAATAAAAAAACCAAACTGTCACAAGAACGATATAATCATCACCAGAGGAAATTATTCCTATGATCTGAAGATTCAATCCTCATATAAACAGAATAATATAATGACTTTCCAAATAAATTACACTAACCAAAATTCACTTAAAAAGATGTACCTTCCGGCAACGGTGGCATCAAATGTGAAAGCAACGAGGAACTGCCCAGGGTTCTCCTCGTCTTGCTCCATACGCAAGCTTTCCTTCTTAAGGTTAACATCATTCCGGATGGTCACCGCCTTTTGATGCTCAACATATGGCGGAGGGGAAGGTAGCGCAGGCCCACAAGGGTACATGTGGGGTGGACCATGGTGGTGATCATACGGGGCAGGAAGCGGCCCTGCCATGGGCGGTGGTGGAGGTGGGTAGTAACCGGGGTAAGGGTAGTAGGGATGAGGGTTAGGGTTAGGGTTTTGGTTTGGGAATTGTGCAGGATAAGGGGTTGCAGCTGCGAATACATAATGGTTAACCGACATTTCGGGCTGAGGCTGTTGTGGCAGCAGCGGAGGAGGGTGCCTCCGCCGGCTTCCGTGCCTCCGCCGACCGTTAACATTACTACTTCCGGTATTACCCATGTCAATTCACCTCTTTATATGCTAACAAAAGAAACCAAATTTTCTTTTTCCTTTATTCTAAGAGGGCAACAAAAAGAAACCCAATTTCAAAAAACCTTGTGCCTAATTGACAACGTTGTATTGCCAGACCAAACAGAGAACAACTTAGGTTTGCATAGAGATCAGAATTCGCCTTTCTATTAATCACCCAAAACAAAACCGCACTAAAAAACCTTAATTCTCAATCACAAAGTTGGATTGAACCAGTTTACCTTTATGATGTTATACAGATAAAATCAGGAATGTTTATAACTCCTATTTCGTTTCTACCCACAAAATGTATTCTCTCTTTTTTGTTCGTTATCTTCCGCGCTCTGGTTTTCTTTGTGTGAATTTAAGTTCCAAAGGTCTAACCCAGAAATTTTCTTTCATAATTTTCGTTCTGAAAGAAACCCATAATATAATTTCCTTTCAGAATTTTTGATTCGCCCAGAAAATAACCGAAAACCCAGGAGACAAGATAATAGTGAAAACCTGATTTTGGAGGGGGAATTAAGCGCAGGACCTTCTGGACTTCGTTTTGGAGTTTTTCAGACATCAAAAGAGGAGCTGTATAGACTCATAACGTAAAAACACATCGGTGTAAAAAGAGACAGAGACAAAGGAAATGGAAACGGAAAAAGAAGAGAGAGAGAGAGAGTGAGAGGAGCGGGCAATCGGGACGTGAAAGAAAGGTAGATGAAAAAGGAAGTCAGGAATCCAATGATGGGTGGTCCGGTGGTGTGGGGGTAATGAGAACATGAGATTGCGTGTAGCTATCTATGGCCATCACCAATTTTTGTTTGAAAATTTTTGATGGGTCCAACTACTGTCCAATGCCTAGGGGAGGCAAATTGAATCCAGATTTATTAACAAATTCAAATTCGTTCACTAAAAAATAGATTCAACCTAACTCATTTATTAGTTGGGTAAGAATGAGTTCAAACCCAGCTAACCCATTATTAGTTGGGTATTAGTTGAGCATCAATTGGGTCAACTTAAATGACACAATGGGTCATGAAAGTAACCCACCAAAATTCCCTTCTATTCTCTTTACCAGATTTCATTAGGAATGAAGTCTCAACCAATGCAGATAAAAAAAAAAGTCTCGACAGTCAAATTCTCTCTCTCTCTCTCTCTCTCTCTCTCTCTCTCATTCAACTCTTCTATGCTAAATTACACGCGCCCAAAAATGTTTTAAATGGTTCGGATTAAAAATCAATTGTGACCGGTAATAATTATTTTGACCAGTCAAAATTGAAAACAAATCTCATCCATCGATTACTCGAATTGACTGGTGAAATTGTGCTCCACCGTGAATAAGTTTCTCTAATAGTAGTCCCGCATAGGGTTTAGATTAAAAAGTTAAGTGACTTATTTTTTTGTCCTTATTCAATTTTTTTTGCATTTTTTTGTTTTGCGTCAAATTTTTGTGACTTATTGATTCGTTTCGACGAGAGGAATCGGAAAAGTAAAAAAATTTGATCGAAACTTATAATTTTTTGAATAAAGACAAAAATAAGTCAATAAGACAAAAAAATTTACTTATTCTTGTCTTTTTAAAAAAATTTATGAGTTTCAATCATAATTTTTTACTTTTTCGATTTTTCTTGACGAAACGAATCACTAAGTCATAAAAGTTTGACGCAAAACTATCAAATGCAAAAAAAAAGTTACTTGCATATTGTTTACAATACCCATTATTGCTAATCATTTATCATATTGTTTCTGCTGTTGTACTCTATATTTTTGTATGCTTGCACAATCAGCAACTTGCAACTTCCAAGGACGAACTTGTTAAAACAAAGTCGACAGAAATGGTGCTTAGACCGATAACCAAGAAAGTTGAATCTTGTGCTGTACCAGCCGAACCGTAAACCTTCGAAAAAACTTGGAATTGGAACCTTAAATCGTTATAAAAAACTAATTAAATGTTCGGGCCCAGTATATTGGTTGTTGCCTAGTAGGTTAAGACTGATTTTAACACTCCATAATGTATAAAACGAACACAAATGAAGAGAGAGTGCAAACCGAGTTCCGATCAAAATCTGCGTTTTTTGTTAAATTGCTTGAACGGAAAATCTGATCTATCCATCTTGTTCGCCTCCTCGAGACAGTTCGGATAATGGTATAATAAGCCTCTGTACGATGTCGGGTTAGATCACATGCATCGATCAAAGTTTTGAGTGTGTGAACTTGCCACACTCTATAATTTTTCATTTGGCATGAGATTGAGGATAAGGCGACATCACGGAGAGAGAGATGAACCAGAAGCACTTTTTTAGTATGTAGTATTTAATTGGGCTAATGGGCAGGTCGGGTTGGGTTTTAGATAAATGGGTTGGGTTTGGGTATGGATAATTAGACTAATAATTAATGGGTCTAAATGGGTCAATGACCCATTAAAGATTCAACCCATTAACAACTTGCCCAATTTGACTCAAACCCACTCGTTTGCCACCCCTACGGCAATGCTTACTCCGAAAAGGATTCTTTTAAGTCTCATCTTAATGATCGAAGCCATTCATGTTTTTGAATTTCAAGCATGCGAAAAATCGAGTTAATCCGCATGTCATTTGATATAATTTTAAAATACATTTATATTGCAAAAAGAAGTTGAAAGTGAATTTTGATCGAATGTTGAGATCTTGTTTTTGACAATATAAATGAGTTCTAAAATCATATCAAATGATATCCAATCAACTTGATTTTTCGTATATTTGATGTTCTCTATGTGCGAAACAAAATTAATGATCCCGATCATTGAGGTGAGCACGAAAAAAAATCCAATTCTGGCTGAAATTGTGCACTCCAATTCATTTAAAGGATTAGAGAGGAGCTGAAATCAGATAAAGTAAGGGAAAAAATTATGGGGCGGGGGCGCGGAGAAGGGTCTTTATTAAAGACCATTTTGACTGGTTTTTCAATTAGGGGAAGTATTTGCCGGTATTCTTGTTCTTCTAGATTAGTGTTGCGTTGAAATTGGAGATATTATTTGATTCTTTTGGAGTAGTTTATAAGCTCATAGTGGCCTTACTAATAACTAGATTTAAACAGACCAAAGTGTTTCCCTATGATCTCTGGTCCCTAATGGCCCAACTTCCACTTATAAGTTATACTACTTCCGTCCTAATTTACTTATCCCGGTTCTATTCTAATCGGATTAAAAAAACTAGTTATATCTTTAAATCAGTAATGAATTTTATATTTAATATGGATCTTGTTTGATAGATCTCAATTAGTTCTATAATACAATATTTTCCAAATCACGTAAAACATTATAAATTACGATATATAATCAATTGAAAAGTAACACAGACTCCCAAAAAGAATAATTAAATTAGAACGGAGGGAGTAGCTTTTTGAATTATCGCTTTTTAGATTATTCGTTTAAACGAATTAAAATAGGTTATGAAAGTGTTTGTTATATCCTTTTATGAGTTGTAAAAGAGTTTAGCATGTTTGCTTGAGTAAGCTGCCAAATAGCTTTTCATAAACAAAATGTCTAGGTGTGTTTGGTAACCTTTTCGTTTTCAGTTTTTGTTTTTACTTTTTTGAAAACTAATGAAGAAAACTTGTTTGGTAACAAATTTCTACTTTTTTGTTTTTCATAAACTTTTTTTAGAGTTTTTGTAAATTATGGAAATTACAAAAATGTGTTTTTCCCAAAAAAAAAAAAAAAACAAATTGAAACACAAATATTACTTCTTATTTTTGTTTTTATGAAAGCATAAACCTGTTTCATACTTCTAGTTTCTTAAGAATAAAAAACTGAAAAGGTTACCAAACACACCCCCAGATTGTACGTAAAACTTGAGTTTGAATAATTTATTCACTTTATGATTTATTTATCCATTCATGTTTTAACAACTTAAAATAAGTTTAAAAAAAATTGAATTGGAGCTTAAAATAATTTAGTTGTTTTGGATTAAATAGGTTAGAAAAGCCAAATTTATATTCATAGTTGGTAACAAATACCCTTCGTTAGCTTGTTTTAAGCAAATAAGCTAAATAGGTTAGATTATAAATGCTAGCAAACGGGGCCAATATCTTTTTACTATCTCTTTTGAGATCGCTCTCTTTTTTTTTTTCCCAAAATATTCTCTTTCTAAATACTTTAAAATATATATTAAAATAAAAATAATTCCTTTGTCTTATCAAGACAAGATTGGGATAATAGCCGGGAAAATTATAAATAAGTACTTGCAAAAGAGAAAAGAAAACCAACAAAGTCTTACGCTAATGTTAACCCAAATGCCAGATGTTTAATGAATCAATGAGCTTGTAGCCCAACGGTTATCTTCTAGTCATCCTACAAGAGAGGTCAGAGTTCAAATCTCATCAGAGGCATTTAAAATTTACGTCTACAGATTGTTTACCAACCCATGTATACAATATATATATGTTGGGGTGGGGGAACTCCCTCTCTCTCTCTCTCTCTTTTTAATCCCCAAACACGCCTAAAAGGCTGGGGGAACTCTCTTGAATCATTGAAATGTATATAGTATTTTAGGTACACTGGTTAAATTCAAAACTGCCCGGCACACCGTATCCTCAACCATAAAAAATCATGTAGAAGATGGCGGCTATTCAGAACTTTAAAATCTAGTGTTCCAATTTTCTAAATATTATTTCTATAGAAGATTCAGAATCCTCTTTCTGTAATCGTTATAATCTGATTCGTATTTTATGAAACTAGAGTTTGCTTGTGCCTGAAGACCCGCAACACGTTTTGAACACAACTAAAATAAATTGTGAAACTATTGACCACCCCCGCCAGCGAAAATGATTTATATGGGAAGATTTTTTCTTTTTACCCTTTTGTTTAGTTTAAAAAAACACACACACACACACACCAAAAAAATTGAAGTTGATCAATCGATAAACAAAAATATTTCTTACCCTTTAGTTTATTTTACGATCTGCCTTGCACTAAATTTATACATAAAATTTTATTACTTTCTATCTTCCCATAACAAAAGAGAGTTGGGATAGAAAAAGTTAGAGAAGATTCCGCTTTGCTTGGAGAGAGAGAGAGAGAGAGAGTGCGCTAAGGTTTCAAAAATTAATTACTTCCCTTAATTATTTCAAAATTCGGCTCTTTTTTTTTTGCAATGAAATTTTATTGCTTTCTATCTTTCCATATATAACAAAAGAAAAGTTGGAATAGGAAAGGTTAGAAAAGATTAATAAAAACAGGATTTTACAGCCCTAGGACTCTTCTCAATCGTAGGATTTATGAGGGATAAGTTTAGGCCGTTAAATTTATGTACATAGGATTCAAATACTAAGTTGTTTTATTGTATAGATATAGATATCTATTTAAGATTACATTTTTCAGTTTACACTCTTCAAGGAGTTGGAGTACATATTTCACGTAAGAGCTTTCTATAGTATAAAACAGAGCGGTCTTTTGTCTACTCATACAAATATGAGCACCCCTCCAACCGTTGGATTGCAATTTCAATAAGTTACGGCTGTTAGATTGAATGATTGATTCAACCTATTTCCCACGCCTGTCTACCCAACAGTTTTCCTCTTCTCGATCGTGTTTCCTCTCTCTCTCTCTCTCTCTCTCTCTCTCTCTCCGCAGAATCCACTCCTCCGCGCTCCCGGAAAAAAAAAAAACAGCGCCCATAAAAGCTCCTTCACCAATCAGCCATCCCGCACACCCACCAATCAGCCGTCCACGAAATCGATTTGGTTCTCCCTCTTCGGTAAGACTCCCATCATCCTTAGGGTCTTCCTGCGGAAAAATTAATGTGCCTAAATTGCTGTTTAGGATGAGAATTTTTTAGATGGGAGTCTTACCGGGAAAAAAAAAATGGTGTCTAGGATGGAAATTTTTTTGCTGTTCAGAAAAAGAAAAAGGATTTTGTCTTTCAAAGATGATCACTTTGTGTTTGTTAAAATACAAGTTTGACAGAGTGAAAATAGTAGGGAGTGAATTAATTATGTATGCCCACTTTTGTGTAGCTCTCTTAATTTTTGGATAGATATTGTGATCCGGCACTGCAAGGTCACGTGACATGACGGAAACAACACGTAGAGACATGTCGGGAAATTTTTTGCTGTTTAGAAAAAGAAAATCGATTTTGCTGTTTAGGATGAGAATTTTTTTGATCTATAACTTTTGTTATTTGTCTTGCAAAGATGCTCATTTTGTGTTTGTTAAAATGCATGTTTGACAAAGTGAAAATAGTGGGGAGTGAATTAATTCTTATGCCCACTTTTGTGTAACTCTCTTAATTTTTGGATAGATTTTGTAGTCCAACACTGCAATGACACGCGACAAAATGAAAACACGTGGAGACATGTTTGGACACACCGCATGAGGTATCCATTACCTGGCCGGGGAAATGCTGCGGACACGGCAAAGTGAATTCAACACTCTTTAAAAGATTTACCAGCATAACATATGTATCTTAAAAAGTATTCCAATTGGGAGTTTATTTGTTGTGAACTTTGTTCCTCTTTCGTTTGAATATTATTGTTTGATCATATCACTACAGGACAAATACATCCTTTTCCCTAGGTAACAATGTGATCAAATCATTACAGGACCATCACATTCCTTTCCCTCGCTCTCTCCCCTATTACCAAGCATATGACCGAAACGTGTTGCGTTGTGCCTTCAAGCACGGGTATGCACTAGTTGTATGACAAATTACGAACTACTCTCTTCGTCTATTTTTAAATGTTCAGTTTGGTAATTTTAACTTATTAAATAGATATCATTACATCGGATCCAACTCCTCTCTAGTCGCACTTTTGGAATGGAAGGGACAGTCCACATCGCGACCGCTCATTGGTATAATCAATTGTTCGGATTTGTTCAAAAAAACTCTTACATGAAAGAGTTTTGAACAAATCGCAACCATTCATTGTAGCAAATGGATGGTCTTGACGTGGTCTATCTCCTCCGGTCCAAAAGTGCGACCATCCATTTCCATTACACCTTTTATATCAACTTTTACCTTCACTTTTTAAAATTATCCTCTACTTTTACGCATTCTTTATCCATTAAATTTTCGAAAGGACAAAATAATAATTGTACAAACTTTTACTCATTAACTTTTCAAAATGGACACTCACTTAAGGACAACCCTAAAACGAAATAATGACTTATTTAAGGACGGAGGGAGTATATGATTTTGTCGTACGTACAATTTCAACTTGGAATGAAAATACCCCAAAAAGAGGATTTGAAAGTATGTACTTCTTCCGTCCCAAATTGTTGGTCATGTTTACTTTTTAGGACCTTTAAAAAAATTGGCTATATCCTTTAATTTAAAATATTTTTTATATCAAATATGAATCTTATTTGATACTAGAACTCAAATAATATTGTTACACAAAGTTTTCGAAAACGTAAAAAACATTATAGATTGTGACATATAGACAAACTTATAGTAAGCGAGTTTGTACGGGCACAAAAAAAAAAAATGAAAAAGAAGCCAAACAATTGGGAAAGGGAGTGAGCATATGTTTAGAATATGACTTTGTTTTAGAGGCCAAAGTAATTAAGGGCTACCATCAAATAAAAAACTATATAGCCACGCTTTAATTATGAGATGTGCAATTATTCAAATACAGAAAATTAGTCCCATCCAATTAGCTACCTCCTTTGTGGAAGTGATCGATCAATTGTGCACCATTCAAATCTGCATATTTAATTCAGTCAATTTTTGTTGGCGAATAACTTTATAAAACTAAAAAGGGACCGCAAACTGAGAATTTCATTTTTCACAAATGCCAACTTGATTGATTAATTTTTGTATATAGAGTCCTTGGATAGACTTAATTTTGATATGTAGCAATATATATAACAAATCGAGTTTTCGAGGAGAGATTCCTACTTTCTTCTAGGAATGAAAGTTTTAATCGAAAAACCAAAACGGCCGACCGAACAGGTCATTCTTTAACATGTTTGGTCGGTTTTTTCTTATTGTCATGGTTCGTTTTGTTTTTAAAATTTCACCAATGATTAATAATGTCCAGAGCACTACTAGCACCCGCAGAACCATACCAATTGAAGCGCTACCAAACTGAACGGTTTTTATGCCGATCAGTGTCGGTTGCTGGTATTCACAAACCGGTTACTTCAGTTTGGTGCTACAAAACGACTTTAAGCCGATCAAACCGAACTGATTCCATCCCTACAGTCTTTTCCTGTTAAGAAAACCTATACAAAATACTATGGCAATGGTACACTTGTATCCATAACCTCAGTGATGCACTTTTTATTTTTATTTTTATTTAAGTGAATGGAGGAGGTCAGCTTTGGCATTAAAGATTATTAGATTGTTAACCACCAACTCATCTAAAAGTTTAATTTTATTATTTATATTCTCAACACGTCCCTTCTCGTGTAGCCAGACTCTCCATCATAAGTGGGCTTAACACGTGTAAATTTTAATCATTAGGTAGGCGGTGAGTTTCGAACCCAGAATCTATTGACTGCTCTGATACCATATTAGATTGTTAACCACCAACTCATCTAAAAGTTTAAGCTGTTAGAAAGAGGAGCAACTTTATTATTTATATTCTCAACGAAGATCCATTTTCGCTTTGTTAGAGTTCTTTTCTTCAGTCCTTGTCTTTTTGCAGTAATAGGCAAATAATACAGAATGTATCCAGTCCACTGTCCTCATGATCTTGTTTTCTCTTTGTCCCCATTGTTTTGGGCAGTTCTGCTTTGAATGTTGGATTGAAGTAGGAAAACAATATTAACACACCTGTATTCCATTGGCATATCTCACAACATAGACTGCTCCACAACAAGATAGCTAAATGCTTTATTTCATTTGTTTAAAGTTCCAGTTATATCCCAAGCCACATAATTCGCATGCGCGGGCGTGAACAGGAGTGCGAGTATGAAAACATTTTTGCAACATATCCTAAATAACTAAAATTCATGATAGCAAGGATTAACAGCTCAAGCACAGAGCGAGGCTTAAGAGCGAAAGCATATGACATTTTAAAGGATTATCAGAATAACATTATGACCCTTTTTTTTTATCAGACCCTTGCTAGTGCATAGAATTGAGAGAAAACAAAGGGTAGTTTCTGTATCTTCCCCTTGGAATTACTTGTCAAAAAGGAAACTTCATTGATATATCAAATAAAATAGGGCAACCGTACAAATACCAACCATACAAAAATAATAATCCTCCGAATAATTACAAGTCTCCAAAATAAAATCTACCTCATGGGTCCTAAAATCCTCAATTGCTACAACAATAGTGATATATTTCCTCAATTATCTCTCACAAAAAACAAAAAACAAAAAACAAAAAACAAAAATCCTAAAATGCTCCAATTTTCGGCCGCCACTAACCTCGTCTTGAATCTGCCACATAAATTACGCGTGAAGTATACAATATGACCAATAATAGTTCCAAACAAAAGGAATTAGCTCAATCAACGACAAAGCAAGATCATCTCAAGCGGAATTAAATCCGGCTTCTCTGGTACACAAACGGCGAATGGACCTCACTCCCTCAACCTTTGCCCATGGGCCTTTTTGGTATATCTTGGGAGACCGTTGGCTGAGCCACTCGTTTGTGTATCAATTCATTCAATGACATTAAACCAAGATATCTTATATATGCGGCATTTAGTGGCAATATCTTTAGTCAATAACTAACGACAACGATTCTCGATTCCAATAAACGCATTGTTGGTAGATTTCCGGTCTTGAGGCCAGGACGTAGTTCTTTTTTGAAGACGTTTTTGCTACTTCTTTTTTCTAACAAATGATCGAAAATGTTGTATGTCTCTATTCCAGTAGGAAATGAATTTAGCATTCCAGAATCGTCTCGTTTAGTACTTTAAAGATTTTCAGTTCATAAGCTCACACTTCCATTTTGGACGAAGTAGGTCTAGCTAGTAAGCTAACTAGGATATGCCAAAAGTGAAGGAATATGTGAAGGATTCTAAATCCGCACTCATGTTCGGTTGTAACGGGACACAAGAGTATGGCCGGGTTCTTCACTAGAGTATGGGTTCTTGTGTCCCGTTCAAATATTTCAGTTCACAACGGAATATGTGAAGGATTCTAAATACGCACTCTTTCACATATTCCTTCATTTTTGTTCATTTTCCACTATTCCTTCGCAAAATCCGGGATCAACATATGCCTTACGTTGATCGATCACACAAACACTTGGGATCGAATTTGAGGCAATTCACTCGATATATTGCAATTCATACTTGAAATTACCTGTAACACCCCGACTTCTTAGAACGAAAAAGAATAAGGAAAAAGTAAGGGGATAATCATTTACCGGGCCGCTTACTATTAGAATTTAGGAAGTAAATTGTTTGTGACTTATTTTCTCTGCATATGTGTCAATTTTTAAAACTTTATTGCCTTAACCCTGTTAACATTGTCCCCGCGAGGCGGAGAACTTAAACAATTAATCCGGAAAGAGGCGACAGCTCATTATGAGGCGAATCAGATCAAATCCTATTAGAATATCCCTAGATTTTGTGGAATAAATTTAGATTTTGTTAGATAATGAAAGATTATGCAAGATCCTTCTAGATACACTAAATCTTATTAGATATAATAATAATAAGATTCTAGTTGGATTTTATTAGATATTACAAGATATGATTGGATTTTATTAGATATTATAAGATATGATAAGATTATAGTTGGATTTTGTTATATTACATATAGATTTGGAAAGATATCACAAGATATTGTTAGATTATATAAGATTTGGAAAGATATTACAAGATATTGTTAGATTATATAATATTTGGAAAGATTTGGAAAGATATTACAATATAGGGAAAAATTCACTTTGACCCCTTATGGTTTGCGCCGGGTGCGGATACACCCCTCCTCTTTCGAATATCAGCACATAACACCTCCTGGTTTCTGGACTAATGTGCACAGTGAGCATTTCCATCCACAATAACGGATCGTGGTGTACACGCTCTTCTTCGGCAATTGGATCAACCTTTTCCTAATATGGATGACCAAAATGCCCTTAATTAATAACAAATATAAGAACGAAAACCCTCAATCCATTTGGTACCTCTCCCATACGTCTCTCCTTTTCCTCTCTCCTCCTTCGTTCATCTGCTGCAACCCAGCCATGGCTTCCTCATCCACAACCAGCTCTAAGGGTTGCGATGCTCTAGACTTAAGGTACGTACCAAAGAAGTGTCGATGTGGGAAGAGAGCTGCAATTCGAGTGGTGGAGTCTGAGAAGCCATCGAAGGGGAAGCTCTATTACGTCTGTGATTCTGAACCAAGGGGTTGTGATACCTGGGCTTGGTGCAAACCTGTCCAAATCATCAATGTAGGAGACGAGAAGGTGGAAGAGAGCCCAATGGTGGAAGAGAGGCCAAGGGTGGAAGAGAGCCCTAGGGTGGTTCATGAAGACCCACATTTGATGGCTAGACTGGTGATGGTGGAAGCAAATGTGGAAGCATTCAAGACGATGATGAAGTGGATCTGGTGGACCTCTGTATTGTGTGTGCTTTGCACAATTTTATTGATAATGAAATGAAGCTGGGGAAGCTAGGCAGCAAGTAGGGTTTGGAAGGGGATTAGGTTTTTTTTTGGTTTTTTTTGTTGGGTTTTGTGTACGTAGCTGGGGAAGTGGTTGGGGAGTGGGAGTGGGAGTGGCAGTGGGAGTGGGAGTGGGAGTGTTTTGGTGTAATGCAAAATTGAAAGTCTCAATCAAAATGTTCTGCATGTGATTGATTGAATCGTAATAGTTCAGCTTGTTATTCCAATGTTTTGCATTACAGTTCTAACATAGAAACTCACATTGCACATCACAGTTCTAACATGAAAAAATCTGGGTAGAATATAGTTCTAACTTAAAAAATCATACACAGCAGTTCCATTGGAAACAGACATTTCATTGCCAATAATAACTGGAAGGGAATTCCATTGCCAAAAAGACTACATAGCAGCAGCCAGCATTACTTCACAGTTCGTAATGCCAAAAAGACTGCATAGCAGCCACACAAACAGTTCCTAATGCATAGCAGGCACTCAAACATTCCTAATGTCAAAAAGACTGCATAGCAGCCACATAATTCAGTTGCAACATAATTAACCATTGGCAACTACACCACCAATGTCAAAAAGACTGCATACCAGTAGCCAACATTACTTAACAGTTAGCAGAAACCAAAAAAAAAAAAACAGAGACACATAGTAATGCTTAAGCCACTACATGCCAGTGACCCTAGCTTGCTTTTTTGCCCTTATGTTCTGAAGCACTGTTGCCAAAGAAGGTCCTCCAACAGGTCCTGATGATGAAGCTTTACCACCTCTGGCAGCACCTATTCCAGTCACACCTCTTCCAACTGGTTGTGATGATGAACTAGTTGGAGGTAGTGAAGATCCAGCCCCCCTTCCCCTTCCCCTTCCACTGACACCTTTTCCAGTACTTCTTCCAACTGGTTGTGATGATGAACCAATTGGAGGTTGTGAAGATCCAGCTCCCTTTCCCCTTCCAGTTCCAACAGTTGTGACACCCCTTCCAGTTGCTCCCCTGCCATTTGCTCCCCTTCCAGTTGCTCCTCTTCCAGTTGCTCCTCTTCCAGCTCCAGCTCTTGTGCCCTAACAAGTCATGCAAGAGTAGCATTGGATGTCTGACCAGGAAATTGTCTAGTACATGAAATGACAAAAATGAAAAGATTCTAAATATTACTATTGTGGGAGGTACATCAGTATGTGTTCCCATTGGTTGAGATGTTGCATTGGATGTCTGACCATTCTGTCATAAACAAATACACATGTCAGTAAATGAAATGAAAACATGAGTGCAATAGATGTAGATGACTAAGTGACATAAATTTACCTTGACTAACTTGGATTTGGGATGGATCCTGTTCTTGCATGATCTTTTGTTGTGCCCAACTTGCATACATTTGGCACATGTAACATTCAACCCTTTTCTTGTAACTTTGTTTGGATCTCTAGGTTCATCTGCAGTCCTCCTTCTCAGTTTCTTGGGTCTACCACTTCCCCTCTTAGAATTTGGTGGGTTCAGAGGTTGGTAACCTGTTGCTACAAAGTCAAGCATATCTGGAACTGGGTGGATCATGTAGGAATATGCAGCAAGGTACCCAGACTTGGTGAAATAAGGATCCACATAAGTCTCCACGCGTCCTTTGTTCTTCTGAATGGCTGCAATTGCATGGCAGCATGGTATACCTGTTAGTTGCCATTTGCAGCAACTGCAAATTTTGGTTCTCAAATCCACTGTATAAGTCCTGTCATAGTAATCAACCTCAAACTCTAATTCACCACACCAAGCTGCAACACAGAACCTGCTTTCTACCTTCAACTTCTCTATCTTTTCTTGTATATTAGGACATATATCACCAGTATATTTCTGCATCCCAGCTTTTTTAACCTGAATTCTTTGCATCACTCTCTTCCTAATCCATTCAAACATTGAGATAATTGGCAGTTCCCTGGCCTCCAAGATGTAAGAATTGAAAGACTCAGATATGTTGTTAACTACCACATCACATTTACTCCTTGTACTGAAGTGAGACCTTGCCCATAGTGAAAGGGGAACAGCCCTTAACCACTCTGCTGCTGTCTGCCTCCTTTCATTCAACTTGGGGTCAGCTTCTTCAATTTTCTTCATCCAATAATTGAACCCACTTACACTGCATGTGGAGGCTGCTTTCCAGAACAAATCCTTCAAAAAAGCACCAGGAAATTTCACCTTGAAGTTGCTATACATATGCCTGAGACAATACCTGTGATCACACCCTGGCAACAGCTCATTAAAAGTCTCAATCAATCCCTTCTGTCTGTCTGAAATAAATGTCCAACCCATCTCTTGATAACTCCCAATGTCCTCTTGCAAAACCTGTAGAAACCATGTCCAAGAATCCTTTGATTCAAGCTCCACCAATGCCACAGCAATTGGGAACATGTTATCATTCCCATCTCTCCCCACAGCAGTCAACAACTGCCCTCCATAGATACCTTTCAAGTGACATCCATCAAGTCCTATGATAGGTCTACACCCTGCCAAGAATCCATCTTTCATTGCTGACACCCTGAAATACATCCTTTGTAAGGTAGGTTCAACTGTATCTGGATCAGTTTTGATAATGATATGGCTCCCTGGGTTGTGTTTCCTAACTGTCTCAGCATAATCCCAAATCCTCAGGTATTGTTCTTTGATATCACCAGCAATCAGTTCTGTTGCTTTCCTCTTTGCCCTGTAAACTTGGAACCTACTAGCATCCACCATAATCTTCCTCCTTATCTTGTTCTTCAAACTACTTATGTCAATGGTAGGGTTGTCCTTGATTTCATCCAACAACTTCTTCCCTATGTAGGTGGAATTGGCCTGCCTATTATCATACTGCCTTCCACACTCATGTTCCCCTGTTATTGACTTTATTTGGAAAGTTGTGGTCCTCATTATAGGAGAAGCATGAATCCTCCAAGTGCAGCCATACTTACAAACAGCTGTTATCCTAGTAGATTCATTTTTCTTGTACTCTATGTCATACCCATTGACCACATTCCACTCTTTAAGAAACTCCCTAAATTGTCTTGCTCCAGTAAACTTCATTCCTTCTACCAATATAGGGTTGGCCATGTGGATCTTCTCTTTGAATTCTGGGTGTCCATCCCCCTCTTCATCTGATGATCCCTTTAGACTAAGATTTTCTTCATCCTCCGGGTCAGAGTACCATTTCTCATCAGTATTAACATCTGCATTGGTTGGTTGTGGTTGAGGTTGAGGTTGTTCATCTACCCTCCTATGGGCATTAACTTCAAAAATGTCATCATATGGACCTTCTAAATCCTCATACATCCAACTAGCATCATCACTTACTTCATCATCATCACTAACTTCATCAGTATCTTCCTCACTAGCAACATAATCCAAGTCCTCAGAATCTGCATCACTAAGATCACACTCCATTCTAGCCCCTTCCTCAACCCCAGGTACATTTTCATCCCCAATGTCCCCACCCTTGGTTAAATTTTCATCCCCAATGTCCCCACCCTTAGTTAAATTTTCATCCCCAATGTCCTCAACCTCAGTTTCAGTTACAGTGTCAGCCCCTAAGTCCTTAACCCCTGTGCCCTCATCATTATCAGACAGGTCAATGACAAGTCCACTTGGCATTACTGGAGGACTTGTTAAAATCTCACCATTGGATGACATAACTAGGAGGGGGTCCATTAACTTATCCACATATATTACAATGACAGTCAAACCTTTGTACATCTCTAACATCTTTAGCACATCAGCATCACCATTTATCAGTGACAAACCTGTATCAAGTGTATACCCAGGCCACCTATAATACAGGTCAATAGCACCTGTACCACCTAACATCTTGTAATACACATCCCTAATTTCAAATAATGACAACCTAGCACGGTCAAAGTCACCTACATAATCTATCTTACCACCCACATAGCCCACTTGTGGATTCCAAACAAATTGTCCCCCATGGTGTACTTCAAAGCTGAAGTACTGGTCCCCCATTTCTGTCAAAAGCATAGCAAAGCAACAAAAAATGCACTATTTAATTCATTGACCAAAGCCCCACCAACCCACACAACCGACACCCACTAGCTTTAAATAAAAGGGAAAAGTGCACAACTACTAAAAAAATCGATTCTTACGCACACATTTTAAAAAATACAGCAAACATGGGGGGACCACATGCCCACTACCATTTCGAAGCCTATATATATACACATACAGTTCAAACATCAAGCAAATCGGCAGAAAAATAGTCATAGTTCAAAAAATTTGGTCTGACCCAGTTATGGTTCAAGGGTTTGAGATGATACCTTCTCTGCAATCGCTAAAAAAGGCTTCTTTGACGAACACGCAGAAGACCCTTCAACGTATTCACTGTTGCGACCAAGCATTCAACCTCGATCGATCGTTGTGAACCGAATTGCCGCTCCAGAAAGAAACCCTAGGTGTTCGTCTCTTTTTTATCCCCTCTGTCTCTCTCTTCGTAAAATGGGATTTAGAGGGAAAGGGGTATAAGTATATAACAGAGGGCAAAATGGTATTTTAATTGTTTCTGTTAACAGAGTCAGTCGTGCACATTAGTCCAGAAACCAGGAGGTGTTATGTGCTGATATTCGAAAGAGGAGGGGTGTATCCGCACCCGGCGCAAACCATAAGGGGTCAAAGTGAATTTTCCCCTACAATATATTGTTAGATTCTATAAGATATGATTTAGATTTTCTAGATTTGATCTAAATTCTTCTCCCATTAGTATAAATAGACTCCTCCCCCCGCCTCCACACATCACCCACACATACACACATTCATAGCACTCAACTAGAAAAGAAAGAGAGAGAGAGAGAGAGAGAGAGAGAGAGAGAGAGAGGAAAGGAATTAGGTACGAGTCCTTCGAAGTAATTAATTATAAGCCATGTTGGACAGAACGGAAATGTGAGTTATGAATTATCCCTGTTACATGAATTTTCGTAAAATTTATATTTTTGACTTACAAAAGTATGTTTATTTAACATTTGAACTATTTTGTAGCAAATATACCATGGAGTTATGATGTTTTGAACAGTTTATGAAAAAGTATTATCGATACATCCGAACGATGTCCCTGGAATCTAGGGAACAGTAAAGATACTAGTCGGAACGGTGTTATAAGAGCGGAAAGAAAGGGGGCACAGCCGGATGTCCAATTGAATTGATCAAATTCACTATATACGCGTTGGGGGCCGCTCCCTCAGTAGCGGCGGTAATCGTTAGATGATATATCGTATATATGGTTTTGCTTATAATATTGGTTACAGTTTAAGCCATGAAAAACTGAAGTTGTGATTTTAGCTACAGTTTAAGCCATGAAAAATTGAAGTTATGGTTTTGGTTACGGTTCAAAACATGAAAAACTGGACTTATGATTCCTGTTTTTCTTTGATAAAAAGAATTTCAAGGTAGCTCATGTAATTCTGGTAATTCATAATCTCACACAAACAGTGACTTATGTTGTTGAAATATTTCCTTTTTCAGGTAATCAGGATTAGAAGGGTGGGCCCAGTAACAATGTTATTAAGCTTATGTTATGGTTATGTAATGAGCAAGAGAAGAGTGTAGCCTATGTTGATCCTAGCATAATGAATAAATAGTGATTGTTGATTATTAGAGAAGACTTCCGGAATGTTATGGTTATTTTATAGATCGCTTTTGCAAATTTTAAGTTGTTCTATTTATAAAAAAAAAAAGAGTCAATAGAGGCCTTTGGTGAGACGGACTCACTGGCCGGTCATGATTTTCAAATCCACGTGATTTGGGTTATGACATTACCAGAGGAAAAATCCTTTCACACTTGTGCACTCTTTTTCTCTCGCTTTCACTTTTATTTTCCAAACTTAGGCAATACAAATTACTCACACACACATATATCGGGACGCTTCAAGGGACACCCAAATAAACACCTAAAAAAACACCCCAAATTTAATCTCATAGTTCCCGATCACATTTTTATGATCCGAACCATTCAATATGTGCAGAATGTGATATTAAGGATGCCCGCGAGAAATTAGCAAAACATATGACCGAAAAATGCTTATTTTGAGCAGTTTTTAATTGAACCGTTCATTAAATTTAAGTTAAAAATTGCTTAAATCAAGTTTTTTCCGATCTTTTTTTTTTGCTAATTTCCCCTAAGTACCCTTAAAATCACGTTCCGATCATATTGAGCGGCTCGTATCATTAAAATTTGATCGGAAACTATGAGATGTTTTTTCAAGTATCTAATTAGTTATCCCCGGAACCGCTCCGCACATCTATATAGGTCCAAGTTTTGAATCAAACAAAAAAAATGGGAATGGGAAATCGTCCGAATCACGCTTGCGCTGGAAGAAACCATTGGCCAGCCAGATGCTGATAGGTCCCCAACTACATGACGCGGCAAAACATAGCGAATAGAGATTCGGAGAGAGTATGAAAGTTCACTCTCAGAACATTTCCAATCCATGCTCTATTCCTCCATTTGAGAGTATGGAACTCCTCCAACCAATGTTATTAATCTCGTACCGTACCGGCCGGTACGTCCCGTTTTGGAGCAAATCCGGTAACCTTGACCTCCATTTCCGTCTCGTCCAACTTTCCGGCTGTTCTCGGACGATTCCGGCGTACCGGGACGATCTCGGCCGAGATGAGCTTCCCGGTGATTTCGTCCGGTATTTTGCAAAACTGGCAGACAAAGAAAAAATGCAAAAATCAAACGCAAACAGAACCTAGAAGAAGATCCAAGCCCGATTTTCTTATGGATCTGGTCTCTTAGCAATTTTCCAGACCATCTTGGAGCACCTCCATCGCAGGTGAGCAAACTTTCAGATGACTTTTTTGCTCCTCCGGCAACGGGCCTTCTTTGATCGACTGGTTGGAACAAAAATTGGGGTTTTGATCGAACCCCTGTGGTTGACTCCGTCTTTGATCGAACCCCCTGTAAAAGATGCTTTTGAGAGGGTGAGTTCAGAACAAAATTTGGGGTTTGATCGACTGGTCGGAAGACTTGAAACAAAAAGAGGGGTTTTGTTTGGGTTGGGTGGGAAAACAGAGAGAGAGAGAGAGAGAGATTCGTAGGAACAAAATTGGGTTTTATTGGGTTTTGTTTTGTTGGGGTTGGGTCGGAACAAAATTGTGGTTTTGATTGAGAGGTTTTTTTTTAAGATTAAAAAAGAAACAATATTTTTAATAGGATAATTTTAAGATGGAAAAGAGTTTTATAACTAGGCAATGTGGGACAAGAGGCAAACACATAGGTATTTTATGATTAATTGCATGGTATGGGGGATTTTTTTGAATTATAATTATATATAATTATTATATATATTGTAGTTGCGGTAAATTCGAAACGGTACCCGGCATTTGACCGGTACCGGTACGTACCGTACCAATAGAAAAACCGGTATCCTAACCGGTACGGTATTCAAAACATTGCCTCCAACCCATCCTCTCAAGCCTCCTCTATTTGAGAGGATGGGATTTTGATCCTCTATATTTAGAGGATGGGAGAAAATATGGAGGATCCCTTCTATAATACTATTCACTTTTTAAAATGGCATTTGTACCTTAAAACATCTCCAACCAATGCTCTATTCGTCTATTTGAGAGTATTTTGAGAGTATATAACTTCTCCAACCCATCCTCTCAAGCCTCCTCTATTTTAGAGAGAAAAATAGAGGGTTTGTGGTTGGAGTGGAATAGTGATTTCCTCTAAAATCACTTTAGGAATAAAATAGAGTATTTTGATACTCTCAAATAGAGTATTGGATTGGAGATGCTCTCAGAGAGTCTTATACAAGACACACAGTTTCAAGTTAAACGGGGTCAGCATTTGGTACTAGTTTTTTCGGGGTGGCGATGTGTCGTGTTACCTCCTCTCCCAAAGATTATAATGACAGCAAAATCATAAATCTCTGCTGCATGCGGAGGAGTGGATTTGAAATGGAGCGATTTAAGGTTAGAACTTCGCAAATTTGTAGGGGAGATTCTTGATTGAATACAATACCGTAGATGTAATTTGTCGAAATTTCTTCTTGAAGTTGATTATTTATGAAACGATCCAAGATTATTACAGTCAAAAAGTTATGTCCAATGTACTAATCCGTTCTTGAAATGTAGACCTGGAACACATCACTAGAATCCAGTTAACAGCAGTGTAATCTTTGCCCTATTTCTGTAATATTGGTTTTTTTTTTTTTTTTACGATGGATTTTAGACTGATTATTGATCCTATACAACAAACGTTACAAGTATGAAATATCCTGCAATGCCGCGCATGCTTTAATTTTGCAACATGATATAAGGATGATTGAGGAGCATTTGAAATTCGAGATATTAAGACTTTTGTTTCATTAATATATATATGCGTCCTGTGTTTACATGGGGCTCAAAATCCATCTAGTTCAACAAGAGAAGTGAACTACGTACCGATATCTGTATGCATCCAGCACCAATTAGCTGATGTGAACAAGGGTTGTGAACACTAACTAGTGATTGAGGTCTGAAGACAAGGCATAAGTTGTCAAAAGCCTGATGAGGTTGATGGTGCTCTAGTTGGAATAAAGAATCAAGTTCTCAGCTCCAAACTACTGCATAAGGTAAACTATGAGAGGGTTTCAACTGAGAGAGAGAGAGAGAGAGAGAGAGAGAGAGAGAGAGAGAGAGAGACTAAAGAGATTGGTTGTGGGCTTTGGATCAAAGTGTTTGATTATATATAGTAGTAAGAAGAATGAATAATCCAGATGTTTGAAGTCAATTAGACACAGAAACACTGGCAAACATGAGGACAGGGACACAAGAATTATGTCATCCCAACTATGCTCGTCAAAACACTACTAGGGCACTCAAATTAAGCCCAAGAACACCACAATTACAACAAGAAAAAGGAAAAATAATAGTAGATCGTAATTTTCTTTCCCAATGACCCATATCACCAATCTACACTTATCAGCAATTCAGGCATCCTTGGGCTTTCCCAAGGCAGAAAATTAAAAAGCTCCCGCTTCGTATCCCTTCTTCTATATGAAAAGAAACTTACGTTTTCGGCGTTTAAGAAAGACCTTAACAAAAGAAACAGGAAAAAACTAATCGTCAGGGCTACTCAGAAAATGGCAGTTTTCGTCTAAAATTGTCTTGCCTTAAAACGAACTTGTTAACCGTAAAACCTAGCTTCGGGTTGCACAACTATGAAAGAACATGAAAACAAGCGATGCCATAAGTGGTAGAAATAACAACTTCCACAGTTCCACCAAAAAATGTCTATATCAGAAAACAAATGGCGAGATCATCATCCCTCCAAGACAATGGTTAAACAACTAATCAAGTCAGATATCGGTCTTGCATAGATCAAGTAAAATCAATAATCAATAGACCTAAGAATGGTTAAAGGAATGCACTCAAATCTTCGATGATACAGCATGCTAGTGAACAAATTTAAGGGACAATGCGAAAACTTTCTTTAAGTAAATCTACAACTATTCAATAATCAGAACTACTGTATTAAACAAGAGATTGTCCCCTTGGCAAATGTCTCTACATAATAATCATGACTTGAAAGTATTTTTCCTTAAATACAAGGAAGCATAGCTCATTCTCAACAGTTAAAAGACTGATATTACTGTATAAATCATAACCGAATCACAGATATAGGCTGGCACAAGAACTTTTAACCTCATTTACGTTGTAACGAGAGTGAAAAAGCCATAAAGCTCATAACAAATGTACATAATCTACAAAAAGCTCATAGCAGATGTGATTTGTTTGGGGTTTTGGGTGAGTAAAGCACATAATCTATAAGAAGCTCATAACAAATGTACAAATGCAGGACATCAGCAGTAGCACTCACCTCAAGCTCCTTTCCTTTGTTTTCCTTTTTTGAACAATTCAATTCCAAGCAATATAGAAGAATTCAATCATGAAACTACAAAACCAATCCGTCCTTGACAAGTTGCTCCAAAGAACCTGCCACATCCGACATAGTAGGACGCTCGCTAGGATTTTCCCTCAGTGCGAGCTCTGCTATTTCAGCAAGTCTAAGTAGAGGTTCGACATTTCTCGGAAGAGCCACGTACCTATCAATAAGAGCAGCCGCCTTACTATTTCTCATAAAGGGCAAAGCCCAGTCAACTATACTTTGGGGTGTGGAATCTCTGTCGTATGTTTTCCTCCCACTAAGAATCTCAAGCAGTACAATCCCAAAGTTGTAAACGTCCTCTTTCATTGCACTGTTAATATCGCTGTCATTTGGAGTAAGAAGCCCAAAATCTGCAATCCGTGCTCCCAATTCACCATCCAAAAGAATATTTGAACTCTTGACCTCGCGATGGACAATAGGAGGCACAACTTCACTGTGAAGGTACTCAAGTCCCTTTGCAGCTTGCATTGCAATCTTCAACCTTAGGCTCCAATTTAGTGGAGAAAGTCCCCCATGGAGGTGATCGTGAAGAGTCCCATGCGGCATGAACTCATAGACAAGCAACCTTTCCCCCATCTCCGCACAGTAACCCAAAAGGTTAACGATATGGCTATGACGGACATTGCATAGGATTTCCAACTCAATTTCAAAGTTGCGGTTATTGGTGCGTATTATTGTAGCTGCATTTGCCCTCTTTACAGCCACTTGCCTACCATCCGCGAGTATAGCTTTGTATACGAAACCATAGCTTCCCCTCCCAAGCTCATTGAACTCTTTGAATCCATTAGTGGCATCCTTTAGCTCCGAGAGTCTGAAAACTTGAGCGATACCAAGAGATAGGGTTGAAGGAACTGGAGGACTTGCATCAGTAATCGCATCCTTTTGTAAATCATCTTTCCCAATGCACGATGCAAATTGTTTCTTACCCTCAGCATTTTTTCTGGAAATTATATCCGGTAAGAGACACCATGCGATCACAATCAACGTGATACCCAAAACCGAAGACACAAGAATGAGCACTAGTCTTTGTAACTGACGGTCATGCTTCTGGTCCATTTCTGCCGATGATTGAAGCTTACAGACATCCAAACAAGAACTGTTCTGGCAAAGAGAACAAGCTGTGCATACTCTATCTGCATTAGCGGTACAGGAACTAGAAGGGAATTGCCCTTCCGAACAATTGAAAGCGCAAGGCAAACAGATGTTTAGTTCTTTTCGAACACACAGAGTTGCTAGATCCGGTTCATTAAGAATGCTGGCATTGAATGTGAATTCTCCAATGACACAAGTTCTTGGAGTACATAGACCAGGACTACATAACTCCAACGGAGGATCATAAGCATGAGGTAATGAAGCATTGGTAAACCAACAATCAAGAACCAAGTCAACTTCCCTGATGCCACAGGTAACAAAACGAGACGAAGCAATCGCAAAGAACCCGGAACCCTTCGGGATTGAAGAGGGGTCAAAACTCCCCCAACACTCAACCCCATGATCATCCTCTCGGATCCCACAATAATGTTGAGCACCGGCAGCCAGCGACACGAACCGAGTCCCTACTGGAATAGGAAGAAAGGAACTTGAATTGCCCCAACATTTCACCTGTCTAGAAACTTGAGAAATACCACAAACAGAACCTAAACCCGAGGCTAAGGCCACAAAATTATCCAACACACCGGAAATTCCCAATGCTGTCGAGTTCGGGCCCCAACAAACTAACCCACCTTGACTAGCACCACCACAACTAAACCCATCACCAGAAACAACATTGATGAAAACAAGTGTACTGACATTGGGATTGTAAAACAGAGTACTCTGTTTTGAAGTCAAACTGAACAGGGTACTCTGTTTTGAACTGTCATCTGATTTCCGAACAATGTCCCAACAATCAACTGTCCCAGAATTGCTACCCGAGTAATACGATCCCCTGACAGCACAGACGTGATTCTTACCTGCAGCGATGTGGGAATAAGCGGTGGTGACGAAAGGCGGAGGGACAAGATCGGTGCTCGAGCCGTTGGAGTTCCAGCAGTAAGGCTGCGCATTGCTCGACAAAATGCCGCAGAGAAATCCTACGCCGCCTGCAAGAGCAGCCATTGGCGGGATTTGGAGAGATGGGTTTTGACTGGAAGAGGGAGTGGATGGAGAAGAGGCGGTGGTGGTGTTTTGGCCCCAGCAGATGACGGCTTGCTTGCTGCTGGCGTCGATGGCGCAGAAGAAGCCGGAATCCCCAAATGCGGCGGCGATGGGGCCCATGGATCCGAACCCAGATGCAGATCCGACGAAATTGAGGAGGAAGAACGGAAGAAGAGAGAAGAACCCATGATGGGTTTTGTGGGATTTTTGTGTCATGGTTTGGGGATTTGGATTTGGTGAAGTTCTTGAATCAGCTGGAGTGTCATGGATTGATGGAAATGGAAAGGTAGTGGAGGGTGGTGGTGGCGGCGGTGGTGTTTGTTTGCAGAGTGGGGTTGACGAAGGTTTTGGAGATGGAGGAGTTGTCGTGTTGGTGAGGGGCAGGTAACATGGGTGCTGCTTGTTTTTACAGTTTTGGTTTGGACCGTTGGAGTTTTGACTAAACTACAAGTTACCACCACCCACGTCCCAACACGATTTGAAACATTTGAATGTCTATTTTTTTCCTTGCACAAACACGATTTGTTCATGTATACGAAGTCCAATTAAATTCATTTTTGTGCGTGGACGCGCTTTCCAACGAATTTTACGAAATGAACGATTCCGATTATTTTTTGGGTATGAGATGGACTGCAAATTGAAAATTGGATGAGATTGGAGGTAAGTAAAACTGGATGGTAAATAAGTCCCGCTTGATATGTACACAAACGGGATCGAGTACACAAACGGGATCGAGTGTATAAGCGTTTTCAAAAAATATCCAGTAAAATTTGCAAGAGTGAGAATTGAGAGCATGCCTCAAGAAAAGTACAGTGAAATGAAGTAAAAGTTGATAAAACTTATATTTGTTGACAAAGAATATGTAGAAAAATTAAAATTTCTTGTATTTTTCAAGATTTGGCTCTATCTCTATAAATTCAAATTTTAACCATAAAATATAAATGCTCACACTACTTTTTTTTTATTATAGCCATTGTGACATTATTTAAAAAGTTAATACATTCCTAACTAATCCATTGAGGTACTCATATATATATTAGCACACTCCTAAGTTAACACATACTTGTGGGACCCATTTTTTATCCTAACACATATCTTTAACAAATATTTTGATACACAAATATAACACACCCATTACGGATACACAAATATAACACACCCATTTAATGAACCTAGATGTAAATGATGGTAGTAAATTGAGTGTCAATGTTCGATCATATACTGACAATTAAGCGTTTGGAGGTTATGTGTTTGAATTAAGGGAGATTTATATAAATGGTCCTTCTTGTTTTATTCGAGTCTAATTTTCATTCTTCAAGTATCAATTACAATTCTTTTGACCTTCAAGTTTGATTTTCGTACCAAATTAGTCCAATTGATAACTTCTGTCTTCCAAACTGGACGGAAAAAATCAAATTGATGGCAGTTTAGACGTTACAGTTCGTACCAAATTGGTCTAATTGATAACGTTTGCCCTCAATCTGATTTTTTTTGTCCAGTTTGGCTGACAAACGTTATTAATTGGACCTACTTGGTACGAAGGTCAAAAGAGTTGTAATTGATATTTGGAGGATGAAAATAAGACTCGGATGCAACTAGAAGGACTATTTCTATAAATTTCCCTTAAATTAATTGATTAGCATCTCTAACCGGAGATGCTAAAGTTAAAGAGTTAACCTTCACTTTTTGGCGGCATCAATTCACAATCCAACTAATTTGCCTTCACTTATGTTAAAGGTGACGTAGCTTTGACAGCTCCTATTCAATCCGCATGCCATCGCATGCCAATTTTTAAAAAAAACTTACCATTTGAAATTTAAAAAGTGTGCCGTTTGAGTTTTTTTTTTTCCTGTAAGTTTATGAGCTCTATGTTTTCGTATAAGGGTTGGAGAGGGAGAGTTTGATATCAAAATGCCACATAAGCTTTCAAATTTTTTTTTACATCTCCAATTTGAAGCCATGTGTTGGAGCATCTCTGTAACGACCCGAAATTTCTATCCAAATTTTTTTTTTCTCAAATAAAAAGATTTATTGTTGTCACAAACTTTATTAATTTCTTTTAATTAGTTAGTTGAATAATTATTATGTAACAAAATTTAATTGATTACATGTTAGTTTTTATAATTAACTTTAACCATCTAGATATATGTATATGTAAATGTAGCAATAATTTGTTTCCTGAAAATGAGGGATTTTGCTCCCTCTCTCATCTCCAGAATTTCTCTCTCTCTCTCTCTCTCTCTCTCTCTCTCTCTCTCTCCATTCAGCACCCTCCCACAACTACATACACATGCATCCATATACATATCAAATTTGAAAACCCATAAACCATGACTCTTGCTTCCTTTCTTTTCGGCACTTCTATCTTCCTCATCTCTCTCCCGAGTATATCTTTTCCTTACTTCCCTTCTACACTCCATCACCTCCACACTCCATCACCTCCACACTTATCCTTCACACTCCTACCACCTCCAAACTACACCCTCTCTCTCTCTCTCACACATCTCTATACAAAAACAGGTACTTAGACTACGAAAATTTAGTTACCCAAATCACTTTCTTAATTGCAAAATAGTAGAGAGAAAAATTAGAGAGAGCTCCCATAGAGTTTTAGAGAGAGAGTAAAACTTTGGGTTTGTCACTCGCATCACCCCATCAATTGAATTCAGTCCTCCAATCTTCCACACAAACCTCCAGCATCCCAACAATATCCAGCAATCACCCGGAAGCAGTCCCGACGTCCTCTATTCCGGTCGTCTTCTCCGGTTACCCAAAAATCTAAACAATCGTGTTTTTGCTTCTCGACCGGTGTTAAGGTAGAATAATCGTTTCTCTACTCTCTCCTAAATATATTATGTGATTATGTATTAATTTTACGATCCAAAAATGAAAGAAATCGATCTTGACGTCGCGTGGTCAGGACCGGCCATTTTTCTCTACTTTTCATGGCAATGAACAGTAAACCACGAGTGGGTTTTCAATTGTTGAGATCACTTAAGCAGTCCCAATTATTTATCCCCAAATGTTAATCTAAACAAGTTGTGATAGAATGAATTGAAACCGCGGCTCGGAACCCAGGAATCAAGTTACTGCTCTGTTTTTGTTTTCTTTGCAGTTCACTGTAGCATGAACGATTTAATTCGTAAAGTGATGCACTAATATTACAGTTTGGCCCCTGTACTAAGTGTAGTTCTAGATTTGACCCTAAACTATGTTCTTGACTTATTTTTTTTCATAAAATTTAATTATTTGAAAGGCATCTGCCCAATCTCAAACTCATATATGTTTACTTACTCGCATAATATCAATTGCCATACTTGCAACTTTTGCATTAATTGAAACGTATCATGTTGGATTTAGTTGTCATTGGAGATATATGATTGTTCATGCTAGATCGAACTTAGGTTCACTAGGCGGTTACGAGTAGTGATTCACGTAGACGATGCTAAGTAAATGGAAAACTGATAAAGTGTTGAGGTGTGAGGTTGTGGATTGTGATTTGGGCCATGGCTATGGCAAGGGTAACCTATGGGGCCCTGTGTTGAATGGGTTACCTGCGGGCCCAGTGTTGAGAAATGTTGTGACGTTAACGTATGATACGTCATGGGAAGTTTTCCTTCGAGGAAGGGAATGGGTCCCATGAGACGGTTATAGTTAGCGAGACGTTAATGTATGATACGTCATGGGAAGTTTCTCTTCGAGAAAGAGAATGTGTCCCATGAGACGGTTATAGTTAGCGTGGGGTAGTGGATGTCCGACCCTAATGTACGATACGTCATGGGATGACTCAATCCTCTTGTTATGGTCTTAAGTGATAACATACTCGGTACATAACTTAGGTGCGCTCACCTAGGACCCTGGTGCAGGATAAGTAAGAGGAAGGGTGGACCCAGGAGACAGTTGTAGTTAGTGAATGTGGGAGGAAAGGATCTCGTGGAGATGATCCTTAGATTTCATGTAAGATAATGGATAGTAAAGAAAAAGACGATGTGCTATTATTTTTCTCTCGTGTATTATCATTTGTGATATTATTGTTATTATTGAATACTAATTGTAGAGTAAGGGTTGGTAGGGTTAGGATTCTTCTACTGAGTGAATTATCACTCATGGATACTTTTGTATCCTGGTAAATCGGTTGCTTTGGCGATCAATTTGCCAGAGGGTGCAGGATATCAGGAGACCGAAGAACAGGATCCTCTGCAAGTTGATCAGTACCAGCGTGAGGACCTCCCAACTGAGGAAGGAGAGTTTGTCGAGTCTTGGATGTCTTACCCTTAGAAGTTCTGTTAATTTAAAATACTGTTATTCGAATTTTCAAAAGTGTTATCACATTAGTTAAATTTTATTCTATTTTTGGAGTTGTAAGACAATTAAGAAATATTGAATTTTGTATTTGAGATTTCCGTTACTAAACTCTGTTTAATAAAATTTTATTTCTTAAATCAGTCATATGAATTATTAAATCAATTAAAAATGATTTAATTAACGCGTCCGAAAATCGGGCGTTACAATCTCTAACCCAGGTTTCAAATTTGAGGATGTCAAATTTTTTTGAAAGCTTACGTGACAATTTGACATGTTAGAGTTTGATATTTCAAGGTACCCATGACAAACCAACTGAGGCTAACTCAGCTGCCCATGACTCTAGCATCTCATTAGGATGTTATGAGTTCGAGTCTCCCCATCTGCGTGTGGTTATTCTTTCCTTGAGGACTTTTTCTTTCTTTCCTTTCTTTCTTTGTTTCTACCATATAATGAGCTTATTTCTTGTATTGGTTAACTTGTTGAACTTGATTATCTCGCAGGTTCTTACAATTGATGTAGTGTCTCGGGTTTGTACTATGTACTTTATACATAATGTAAAATGATCTCTTCTATCTATTCGCAAAAAAAAGGGTACCCACTACACCAATATGTCAAATTTATTATTTTAGAAAGTTTTGGAGGGAAATAATGAAAGAAAATGTTTGACATCACATGACAAAGTTGACATGAGAGAGTAGATGTTGAATGACACATAAGCATCTGACATTTTGATTGGAATTGTTACAGATGTCAATTCTTTTACTTGGGAGGTCGTGTCAAATTTGACTTTTTTGGTCGGAGATGCTATGCTTAGTACTGTATAATGCTTTGACTCACTACTGCCTACTTGTTGTAGCAAAAAAACAAAGTTGGTATTAGGTAATACAGTACTTCTCTGAGTGCCTACCATATCCACTGACTTCTACTCCCTAGATAGGGATCGAGTATGTTAACAGAATCATTTTGACGCTCTATTTTCCTCAAATGCAACACTTTAATTTTGGTATGCTCGGATTTCTAGAGATCACAATTTGTAAAATTCACTGCAAGAAATTTTGGCATTCATATAGATTCCTTCCAAGGAATATTGGACTCAAAAGAATGAGATCGGAAACTTTAAAATATCATGTTTGTATCACTAGGTACAAAATTTCGACAACTCCAAAAGTAAAATCCAAGCTCTGTTCCTGTCAAATTATATTTTTGCACTCTCATTTTATTAATTGACTCTTTTTTGGTCTTTTTGATTGTTAATTTTCAATATCGCTCTTTCATATCTATAACATTTCACACATAAATAAAGTTATTAAACAAAGTTATACAAAACGTAACATGTAAAGGATACTCCCTCCATCCCATATTCTTGGTCATATTTCACTTTTTGTGTCACTCAAACAATTGTCTATATGTCACGATCTATAATGTTTTTTATGATTTTGAAAACTTTGTTTAGGAAAATTGATTTATCAAACAAGGTTCATATTTGATATAAAAAATATTATAAATTAAAAGATAAAACCAATAAGTTAAAAAATTCCACAAAATTCCACTAATATTCATCTTTCCCTCTATTAGTTTTTCCTTTAACAAGGAAAAATATCTCTCAGACTTCCTCTCACAACTCCACTTTGCATTCATATTTTCTCTGGTAGTATAATTTTTACAATTAGTGTAAAATCGTGCATCAATGAGTGATAAATATCATTACACGAGTTGGAGTATCGGGAGAGATAAAAAAAAAAGGGGGCATGCATAGAGATAGAGAGAGAGAGAGAGGGGTCTTTGAAAGCTCTCTCTCAGACTTCCTCTCACAACTCCACTTTATGTTCATATTTTCTCTGTTAGTATAGTTTTTATGGTTAGTGTGAAATCATGCATCGATGAGTGATAAATATCATTACACGAGTTGAAGTATCGGGAGAAATAAAAAAAAAAAAAAGGCATACGGAGAGGGAGGGGGGGGGGGGGGAGGGATTTTATCTGTTAGTATAGTTTTTATGGTTAGTGTGAAATTGTGCATCGATGAGTGATAAATATCATTACACGAGTTGAAGTATCGGGAGAAATAAAAAAAATGCATACAGAGGGGGCGGGGGGACTTTCTTCGGCATGGGTTTGTCAAGGTACAAAGGAAACAAAAAGGAAAAGGAAAGAAGATTATTAGAGGGTGTTCCAGTATTATAAAAAGTTTTTTTTTTCAAACGGAAGAAATTTCAAGTTCAAAAATTATGTATTTATGCAAATAATTTTCCTATCAATATAGATCTTGTTTGATAGATCTCATCGAGATCTTTTAAACGGTGCAAAAAAAAAATTAAAAAATTATTTTTCGTTTTTATTATATTTGAATTTAAAAATTAACGAAAAAATTTTTTTTAAAAAAGGAAAGGAAACCAGAACACACTAAAACAAAGCAATGTACTATGGAGGGAGGAGAGGGACATTTGAATGAATACTGGTGTTTTTGTTGTCGTATATATAAATCCATCGATCTTATGATCCGAAAGCTGCACATGCACATGCACATGCACATGCACATGCACATGCTATGCACTCTCTCTCTCTCTCTCTCTCTCTCCAGTGTTCATGTAGTGACTAGTAGTGGTAGTATTTTGTCTAGCACTAACTCCTGCAAAAGGTCAAACGGCCTCCATTTGCGCGCACAGTACCTCTTCATAAACTAATCAAAAATCCTATTCCAAAATCTTCTCAATAGTACATTAAAATCAATCAATAATATGCGCGCACAGTATTTTACTTATCAATTATTAGAAATTTAAAATCAATAAGTTTACGTTAATTAATTTTTGTACTCTCCTTTCCCGTGAATTTATGATATTAATTTCTTATGAGTAAAAGAGTACGCAAATGGACAGATAATTTTGCAAATTCACATGCGACTAATAATAAAATGAATGAATGATTATATAGATAGTGGGTGTGAAACAACAACCCGATTGGAAAATTCTCAACCTAACGTTTATATATAATTAGTTTTCTAAATTTGACTCTCAACTTATTTGGATAATTCAAAAGTCCCATTTTGATGCAGTGATGTTGAAGAAAAAATCACTACATAATGCACCCAAGATTTTCTATGGGAAATGATACACCCACCGAAGAATACCCACCTAACCACCCACCGCACGCACGCCGGGCCCTTTTCGGCCACCGGACGGCCGATCCGAACCGTCCAAAAATTCTATAAAAAAAAAAAAAAACCGAGTGGGCTAGCGTAAGAATCAACGGCATCCGATGTGTGTAAGTGCTCGATCCGAACTTCCAAAAATCAGAGATCCGAGCCGTTAAAAAATGGAAGATTGGTTCGAGCACTTACACACGTCGGATGCCGTTGATTCTCGCGTGCCCCACTCGATGTTTTTTTTATAGAATTTTTGGATGGTTCGAATCGGCCGTCCAGTGGCCAAAGTGGACTTAGCGTGCGTGCGGTGAGTGGTTCGGTGGGTGTATCATTTTCCATTTTGTATACCCAAATTCTGGTGTACCCATGTATGAGGTGGGTTTCAGTCGTAGGATCATGTTTTGGTATTTATGATTTCGCGACTGACCTCAAAATATGATTATGCAACTGAAACTCATTTAATACGTGGGTACACCAAATGACAGAAGAGATTTGGCCTACATTGGAGAAATTCTGGCAGCTTGAACAAACGACCAATTAAATGAGAGAGTGGATGGTATGGGCAATGAAGGGTGGGAGCCTCACCATGGTTTTCAGTGAGATGTCTCTGATGCAATCGATGCCATTAATTTGCTGATTTTAGAACCAGTCTGTCACAATTTGAAGGCAGCCAAGTAGAGGAAGTTATGAAGTGTGAAATTGGTTGTTTCATCCTCCTTTTGAGATTCGGAAATTCGAATCCAATGGAAGGTAAATTTTGGGGTTTAGAGCTATGAACAATTCATGAACTCCATATTAACTAACATATTAACATTCTGCTAACTCCGTTGATGTATATAATATTGAGGGGGAAGAAAAGTAGAGAGAATTATTACTAACAAAATTTGAAAAAACAAGTGGATGGAGGTAGTGGTGAGGGGAGTCCAGGATATGTTTATTATTTAAATGGAATACAAGGAGATTTGATATAACCTGGTGGAGGCCCCACTTTCTCTGACTGCATGTGATCTGTTTCAGTTAGCAGAAATGAACATGAAAATTTGCCTCTTGGAATTTTTGGCTGAAACTTGAGCATGGATGTGGAAACAACAGAGAAGAAAAGATTTGCCAAATTGGACTGAAAGGGTTGTTTTCTATGATTCTATCCTATGAAAATGAAATGCATGTGTCTATGTACAAGCCCCTGTTGACATGTTTTGTTTTCTACTACATTTTGTTTGTCGATCGTGCTTTTTGAAAAAGTTAATTGTAATTTTGACAAGTAAAGGGGGTTGAGGTTCAGTCCGGTATCGATTTTTAAGCCTGTCTCGGGCCCAATAAAAGGATCGGAGTCGTTCATTTTATTGAGCTCATCAAATACTCGAACCCTGAAAAATTTAAGTCAATTACATACCGATCAATATCTGATCCAAAGATTCAAAACACATTTATCTTAAAGCAAATGGGTGCGATCCAATGTGCATAGTGTTTTTTATTTCCAAGATAAATGTGGCCCGGTTAGGTATTGATCAATATCCGATCGACTTAAATTTTTGCATGGTTAAAGTTCTCGACAAGTTCGACAAAATGAATGATTCCAATTATTTTTCTGGGCTTGGGAAAGGCCCGAAAATTGACACTGGACCGGACTGGACCTCAACCCCCTTGGAGAGGTCTTAGCAAACACCACTCCACACTAGGATTAGCTAATCCGGTTGGAAAAAATACCGAATTACTCCTCAAATCTTTTTTGTATTCTCAATGCAATGATTTAATGAGAGCGATCAAGTAAGTTATCACGTTATCCACTACTATCTACCTATGTCATCTACTACTCAAACCAAGTATAAACTAATCTCCCCTCCTTAACTATATTCACCCAAAACCTTATCCACCCTACAAATGAGCTACCTAGAGTGCAAGGTCTATCCATATCCAATGCACCCCCTAACGGCCCATTTACCGATGGGATATAAGAGACGGATATGTTATCACCCCGGATAGTATATCTGAATTACTTATATTCGGTGCTTGCCACCCAGATATAGACCATAGATATATTATATCCGGCCACAGGCGGATATAATAAAGATGGAGGAAAGGTGGTGTTATTATATCCTTCCTTACAAAAATGCCACCATTCTATTTTAATTATATATCCACCTACTCGTATTCACCCAAAACAAACCAAGTATATACATATCCGTTTTATAATATAATAAAGATGGAGGAAAGGTGGTGTTATTATATCCGTCCTTACAAAAATGCCACCATTCTATTTTAATTCTATATCCACCTACTCGTATTCACGGTTCACCCAAAACAAACCAAGTATATACGTATCCGTTTTATAAATTACTCAAACAAACTATCTATATCATACATATGTATATCCTCCCTTTTATCATAAATCTCCTCATATCATATCCACTCAAAATTAATTTAATCGGGAAACGACCTGTAAATTTGGTTTTAAAATTAACTCCAAAAGTAGACACATAGGTAACAGTGGGGTCTAATTTTGTGCTAAGGATTTACTAATTTAGGAGTGGGAGAGTAATCCAATGGACTCTAAAATTAGCTCCTAGAGTGTCATACAGTTTATTTATGCACACAAAAATGTAAGTGGGTCTTCTCCTTCTCTCTCTCTCCTCTTCACTCCCAACTCCCTCCCTAAACTTGCCAATTTTAGGAGTCACTGTGGAGAGTCCATTGAAGCGCACTAACATTAAGAAATATTTAATTTTGTCCCTGTCACCTAGGAGCCTAATTAGGAGCCATTTTAGAAGCTCGCTGGAGATGCTCGTGCAACTAGAATGCAAACATCCACACATAGAACGAAACAATATGTGATGGAAAAGCAAGCAGAGACAATGTTAGGCCTTTCAGAAACCAAAGCTTTAAAAACATGTTATGACACCAATTGTTCAAATAAGCTTAAGCTACTAGCCTGCTAGTAAATAAGTGCACCAATAGTTCAAAAGCTTAAGCTACTAGTAAATAAGCGCAACAATGTATATAACATTATCCAACACCCTCAATTGTTAGGATTTTTCTCATCCGTACTCCATTGTGTACTACTCTCCATTTCTCAAAATTCTACACCTTGATTAACAAGACTGAACGTGCACAATCAAACAAACATACGGTCGTACACAATCAAGACGCTCTATGATATTTGATAATGAAATATGAAGAGTCACCAATAGGGTTTGTTATTGAAAGCCCGAGGCAAAATGTACAAATAGATTGCTATCTACAGCAGGCAGCAAGTCTATGTCGATGTACATGTTACCGATAAAATTCAGGACAAAACAATCATGTCCAAAATAGAGTATGGCACCAACTTAACCAACAAAAAGATTAGACATTAACAGCAGTAATATGCTTCAAAAGCATTTGGCTGACGTCAAATGATATTTTTCCAGCCTCCATTTTGAAGTGGTAGATCTTTGCAACCGTCTCTTGTTCAAGGCGCTCCACATTGGCGCCTGAATCTCCACAGCTCTGTGTTTATGATAATTTTCAACAAAATGAAGCTCTGAATTAGACAAACAGTAACAGATCACCATACATATAGCGGGGAAGAAGTCGTACAAACAGGCCGAGCCTATCAAAATGCATGGTGAACAACAGAACAAGATCTGTTTATTTAACTGTAAAAGAAGTGCACAATGAATTCTATTTTCATTTCGTTTCACAAATCACGATTCAAACATAGCCACAAATTCACTCACTAAGAAAACACCAAGAAGCAGTGAACAACTAAGACTCTGGTTGAATTCACCCATTATTCTATGATGTTTCCAATTGTCGCCAAAATATTCAGCAATGAAAAAATGAAGTTGATAGCGCCAACTGACAGATGATACAATTCACAAAGCTCAGCACACAAAGAGGTTTTACTCATTTGTTTTTAGATTTACCTGTGTGATTTTTCTTTGAAGCTCAAGTTCCATCTGCGCTCGATATTCAGCAACCTCCTTTCCAGTTTCCTCTTGGGCTTGTTTTAGTCTGCCCATTTTTGCTTAAACACAAGACAAAAACCATAGCAAAGAGACTTCAGAAATAAATTTATACTCGTCATGGAGAATTAAACATACCAACTGAAGTAATAGTATGACTTCCATATATTGAGACTACATACTAAAATACTAGCATTTTCTTGTTGCAAACCTACAGAAAAAATAAACTTCCTAGCTCCAACAGCAGACATACATGTCACTAACGAACATTGTCATTTTATTGAACCCCAGTTACCAGAGAATGTCCAAGTATACTATTAAGTATATAACCCATAGCTAGTGGTATCTAAAAGACTAGGTATTACCCTTTGTGAACAAATTTCAGACTTCAGCTTCTCATATGTATCTAATTGGACGGTTAAATTTCGTACTTAAGACTTTTAGTACATAAAACGGAACAAGTTTTTTTTGCTTGTCGGAAGTCATTATTGTTAGAATAGTTAGATAAACACATTGGAAGAGGAGTTGAACTCCCGACCTCCTTTCTCTTGGCAACTAATTACAGCCCTGATGTCGTTGGGCCAAGGGCCTCTTGGCAATAGCGAACAATTTTTCCACATTGATAATTTCAACAATCATTTTTAGCACTGCTAATTTTCCATTTGCAATTTTACCAACCAGGACTAAAATCATGACTTGGGATATGGTTTGTGCTCCCATTAGAAAGTGAGGTTTGGGAGTGAAGAAGCTAAAATTATTCAATCAAGCTTTGTTGGGTAAATGGCTTTGGAGATTTTCTTGTGAAAAGGAGAGATGGTGGAGGAAGGTGGTGGTTGCAAAGTATGGATGTGGTTGGGGAGAGTGGTCTTCCCTCATTGTGAGCAAGCCTTATGGCGTGGCTCTTTGGAGGGATATTAAGAATGGGTGGGATGCTTTTCCAGAGAATATTCATATGGTGGCTGGCGACGGGAGAAGGGTGAAGTTCTGGGATCATGTGTGGTGTGGGGATGTGAGCCTCCGAGTTTCTTTTCCGACTATTTACAGTTTGGCTTGTGACAGGGAGGCGTCCGTTTCTAATTATCTTCACCTTAGTAATGGGGCTACAGTGTGGGATATTAAGTTACGAAGGGACGTTTGTGATTGGGAGGAGGAGGAATTGTTGTCTTTGCTTGCTAGAGTGTATGATAGTCGTGGAATAGGTGAGGGGGGGATGAGATGCGTTGGAAGTTGTCTAAGTCAGGGTCATTTAAGGTGAAATCCTACTACCAATCGTTTTGTGGAATTGGTAATCCATCTTTCCCTTGGAATGCAATATGGAAAACTGTGGCGCCTTTGAAAGTGAGTTTTTTTGTGTGGTGTGCGGCTCAAGGCAAGATTTTCACTATAGACAACTTGATCCGAAGGGGGAGAATTATTGTGAATTGGTGTTGTATGTGCAAAAGGGATGCGGAGATAGTCGATCATCTCCTAATTCATTGTGCGTGGGCAAGGGAGTTGTGGTGCTAGGTGTTGTCTTGGTTTGGGGTGCATTGGGTCATGCCGAGGAATATTTTGGAACTTTTAATCGCCTGGAGAGGTGTTAAGAGTTGGGAAGAGTAGACGGCGTGTTTGGGCCATGATTCTTCTTTGCTTAATGTGGGTTGTATGGCGAGATAGAAATTCTAGATGTTTTGAAGGAATCAAGCATTCGTTGGCTAGACTTAAGAGTCTTTCGGTGAATAGTTTGTATAGCTGGGAGAAAAGAGATTGTAATCCTTCTATTGATTAGTTTTTAGATTGGTTTGCTCTTTTCTTTTCTCTTGGAGGTGTATAGGACCTTTTTTGTCTCCGGCCTTTTTTTTTTTTTGTATACGGGTGGCATTCCGTTAATGTCTCGTTCTAATATATTTATTTACTTATAAAAAAAAAAAGACCTGAAAATGTAAGAACTCCATGAGTTCGACAGGCAAGGCATGATCTCCAAGCATGAAAAGCACAAATGTGCTAAACCCATCAGCAGCTAGTAATTAATTCAAATATGCCTTCGGAAACTGCTATACAAACTTCTACAGCCACGATTAGCACATCAGCAACTTGCAATTGTTCCGAATAAGCCAGCAGAAACTACCATACATACTTCTGTGGGACAAGGGAAAAAGCTAATTTTTAATTTTTTACATGACTGTCATATAAAGTAAGTCTACATGGGAATCCTTCCTCAGATGAATATGCTTTATCTAACTTCATGTATCTTACATGTGCGACCAACTGTGAAAAAGATCAATAGCGGGCATCGATAAGAGAAGATGTACCACTTCTGGCAGCATTGACAATTTGTTGAGCTTCGCTAGCAGTAGTTTAATTCCACCTTGACGCCTATTGGCTTCCATACTTCACCGCAATGCTGCATAAAAGTGAAAATACCGGCCAAAAGAGAGGTTAACAAAATAAGAAAGCCACAATTTTTACTTAATGAGGCTTCAATGATAAGAATCTGACCAAAGTAGGTAGTGGAAACCAGATTGTATGAAGATTATATTTTGTTTACAGTTTTAAAAAGGTAAAACACTGAATTGATGAGCCTGTTGGATGCATGATTCTCTCACAAAACATCTACACTCTACCAAAATGCATAATGGAACCAGCTGGAACTACAAATGCAAAATATTGCATAGCATATCCTTCCTAGAGCAAGGATAAAGGTTAGAACTTAATCTTATTCCACCATGCATCTGTAACATTCATCTGTTTGCGCCCTATATGAATGTCGATCATATACAAATGAAAAGCTCCATCCCTTTCGTAACAAGTAAAAAATTGAATTAAAAATGTGTCAACGGGATGTCATCCATGCACAAAAGAAAGCAAAGAACAAATGGCCCAACAACTTGAAACACCAAAAAGAGACGGATCAATAAAATGGGCCTATGTGCCACTCTAATTGCTAAAACTATCTAGCATGTCAAGGAATTGATCAAGGGTTACGTCACACTCTCTCGACTCTCAACTAAACAACCTAAAAAGGAAAATACTCCCAAGTTTAAACAATGTCCTCTCTTCCCAATCAATATATCTTCTATTCTGCTCTCTCCAAATAAGCCACATCAAACATAGCGGGATGCCGGGATCAAGCCCATAGCCTCTGGTTTAGGCTTCCAAAGCCTATGAGACTTGTCTAACCACTCCACGGCCATGACATCCACTCTCCCCCTCAGAAAAGAACTGGACTCAGCATGTGGAAAAGCTTGTCGAATTAGGAAAGAACCTTTCTGCAATTTCAATGCTTTGGGCATCTGTGGCACAAGTAAGAGTATACTTCTTTTTTCCATCAATAAAGGAGTAAGTGTTGGCATGCCCGGCATGGTGTACATCACGATCCCACAACCATGTTCTTCCCAAAAGTATGAGGCAAAGCTTGAGTGGCAAAACATCACACATGACCGTCTCTTTAAAGCTCCCAATGGTGAAGGTGACAGGACATTGTTTCTTAACCTTCAACTTTGTATTAGTGATCCAAGCCACATGATATGGTTCTGTATGTGGCTCAACTTTCAACACTTACTTTTTTGACAGTGTCTTCGGATACCATACCACATTGGCGCAACTACCGGTATCAATGACCAATGAACATGCTTGCCTGCTGGCCGCCACAACTAACCCTTGTTTGGAAGATTTTCCCTCGATAAGAAGATGCTCATCACTTTTGAAACTTTTTTATTTGTTAGCATAAGAGGACGGATAATGCCCATGAATTCATCTAAATCCCCTCCAAATTAAGATCAATGGGATTACCAACCTCTTCATCGGTTGGTGGTTCATTGCATGTGGCTTCTTTTGGGACTTCCTTTCCAACCAAGGCATTTGACTTGCTTGGACATTAAAAGGATAAATGACCATAACCATGGCAGTTGAAACATCTTGTTCTAGAAGTACTACTTGCTTGAGATGTAGATGAAGATGAAATAGGACGAGAGGACTTGTTGGGAATAAAAGAATTTCCTTGCGGGTTCCCATTAACCTTATTTCGACTCTCATCTACCAAAGTCCTTTCACTCCGGGTAACGCTTACACTGGTAGCCGAGTGTTCTTTTTCAAGTCTTCCTCCATCTGGTAAGCCACTTGAACGGCATCCGCCATGGTAATTGATGTCATGACCATGGAGTGGTTAAACAAGTCTCATAGGCTTCGGAAGCCTAAACCAAAGGCTATGGGTGGCGCAAGCATCAAGAAGTCTTTTTGGTCCAAGAACAAGTGTCCTTGGTAGTTCAAGGGTAATCATGAATTTAGTACTTGCATTAGTATTCATCTAGATGCATTAAACACATGTTACAAAGTTCAACGTACGTGTTAAACACATTTTAGTTCTTTGCATCTAATTGTTACTAGGTTCGATATATGCATTTATATCTAGGTTCATTCATTATCTTGTCAAATATGTTCATTGATTAGGTTCATGTCACTTAAACTTCTAGGATTTCGAAAGGCCATTGTTTAGCCTATAAGTATGGATATAATCTTTCTTTCCAACACAGAGTTGAGTAATGAATTGAGTTTTACAAGGCCGACGCCATTGTAATTGGGGTTTGGGCACCGGTTCTTCCTTTGCAGTAACCACCCAACCCTTGTGAGGGTGAAGCGCCTCTATATCTCTTCACTCTAAGATCTTCATACAATCGCTGCGGCCCTGGGAGTTTGTCCTTGCGTTGCTGGAAGGAGGACCCTGGAATATTAGAGGCTTCAAACTCTTGGGCAGAGCCCTCTGGATTTTTTCCCATGACAAAAGATGTCAATTTACTTAGAGATGTTTTTATCTCCTCTACATCACTTTTTAAAGTTGCAACACCTTCTTGAATAGCCTGAAGCTCTTTGAAAAGAGCGTTGACCTTGGAATTAAGTTCGCTATTTGTCACCATTGAAGAATAGATCAACTTTGAAGATGCAGGAGCATAAGCACCGATACCAAACTGATGTAGGACTTTTTTAGAACACTTAAGAGTATTGTTGCCTACAAGTGGAATCGTGGTGGTTTTAGGTGGGTAAAATAAAATATTACTTGGATAAGAACGCAAAGAAGAAGAAAGGAAAGAAGGAGAAGAGAGATAAAGGTGTTCCACCCTTGCAAGGGTTAGGTGGTTTCCGCAAGGAGAGACCGAAGTCGAAACCCCAATTACAATGGCCCTAGCCTTGTAAAACTCAATTCATTAATCAACTATGACCCCGTTCGTTTTTGGGACTTTAGATTGGATTTGTAGGTAAAGAATGTAAAAAGAAATAGAGTACCAAACCAAACCAAAACGAGCCTTATGTCCCAATCACTTGGGGTCAGCTATATGAATCTTTTTCCTCCATTGAGCTCTGTCAAATGCCACTTGTTCACACAAACCCATTATACTCATATCTTTGCGCACAAGAGTATCTAATGTCAATTTAGGTCTACCCCTCCCCGTAGCATTACTACCCAAAGCTATCATATCCGCTCTCTTAACTGCTACATCTCCTGGTCTACAATAAACATGCCTAAACCACCTTAGCCTATTGCCCTCAACTTCTCCTCTTTATGTGCTACACCTACCATCTCACGAACTGTTTCATTTCTAATCCTGTCTCGTCTAATCTTACCACACATCTACTCCAACATTCTCATTTCCGCTACACTCACCTTGTTCACCTGTTGTTTCTTAATAGGCCAACATTATGTCCCATAAAGCATCGCTGGTCTTATGGCAGTTCCATAGAATTTTCCCTTCAATTTTGTGGGTACCCTCTTGTTACATAGTACACCAGTAGCGCTCCTCCACTTGAGCCACCTCACTTGGATCCTATGGGTCGCATCATCGGCAATCTCTCCATCTTTACTAATAATTGAGCCTAAATACCTGAAATGATCATTCTTTGGTATCTCATGGTCTTGGATTATCACTCTTTCTTCATACGCACTGCTGATACCACTAAACTTGCACACCATAGGGGTAATGATTGGAGAGAGATAGAGAGAAAAATGAGAATAATGATTGGAGAGAAATAAGATGATGATTAGAATCCGAAATCCAAAACCCTTAACCGAACAATGTCTATGTGTTAGAAAAAAAGATTACATCCAAACTTATAGGCTAAACGATGGCCTTTCGAAATCCTAGAAGTATAAGTGACATGATCCTAATCAATGAACACATTTTACAAGATAATGAATGAACCTAGATATAAATGCATACATTGAACCTACTAAAAATTAGATGCAAAGAACTAAAATGTGTTTAATGCATATGTTGAACTTTGTAACATGTGTTTAATGCATCTAGATGAATACTAATGCAAGTATTAAATTCATGATGACCCTTGAACTACCAAGGACACTTGTTCTTGGACCAAAAAGACTTCTCGATGCCTACGCTACCCATAGCCTTTGGTTTAGGCTTCCAAAGCCTATGAGACTTGTCTAACCACTTGCCCATGACATCACTCTTCGAAATCTTTTCCCCGATCTCCAGCTACCAAGGTAGTTTTCCATTGAAACCACCACCAGGTTTGGACTCCTTAGAGTGTAGGCTTTCACTGCTTGAATCCGGGTCATATTCCAATGCAACTTTTCTGGCAACTTCGCCAGAGCTCCAATTTCGTTGGTCTTTTTCTTAATGTTTTTTCTAGTGCTACTTATTTTCTTTTGATTTGGTAACGTAGTTTATTGAGTTTAGAGTGGTTTAGTGCGTTTTTATGTTAATTGTTTCTTTTTGTATCCAAAGCACCCATAGTTCAATCTCAATGCCTTCACGAACTCGTGCCAAGGCCAAGGGCCTGGTCCCGACCAAGGAAGGTAGTTCCCGGGTCGCTAAAGGCCAACGCAAAACGTAGGGTACTGGTGAGTTATAACAAGGAAGAAGATGTCCCGGTTGCCAAACCTAATTGTTGTAAGAGGAGAGATGCGGCAACTATTTATTTGAATCATGGTTGTATGACGTAAGGATGATTTCATCCTCGAATGAATGGTTGAATCATGAATGTTTCCTATTCTATCAATGTTTTGTGTTTGTATTATAGACTTCAAGCACTTGCATACATGGCTTGTCATTGAAACATGGAGTTGGTTGAGAATCTTAGGATAGGCTATACTTCAGAAGCCAAGGTGTGCTATTAGACGGACTGTACTTAGATACGGTTTGTACTAGTAAGACAACTTGTAATACAAGAAGATAGCCTATGCTAAGCAATTATCCGTGGCTATTTTGTGATGAATTGGATGGATAGTCTTTAACTTAGCAAGACTCAAGTTACGAGAGGGGAACGGGATTCAAAGCCCTAGAGCTTTATCCACTCGAAATGCAATTAATTAAACAACAAAAATAAAGCCCAAAGCAAAAGGAACCATGACAGATTCTAAAAACTATCTCAAAATAACATAATTAGTCAGGCCTAAGGTTAACACCTAGAAGGAATCTAAACTAAGGAGCACAATTTAGAACCATCGAGCAATGTCAACTTTGGTGTGTTAGGCTTATAGTTCATGAGATCGATGCACAAAAGCATTTCCTTTAGCAGTGAACATCTAAGAGCAAGTCCACCCATTGGTGCCAAAATGGCATTGGCAAAGTTATTTTTTGGCTTACTACTGGGCCAAAAAGCCAAAAAGTAGCAATGTTGCTGCACCGATTCAAAGCCATTTTAGCACAACCTAAAATCTAAACGATCATATCAAACTCGTCTCATTGTTAAATCCAAAACAAATGGCTTGGATGTCGTGGGGAAAATGGCGATGCCATGTCTTGTGCCAAATTCATTGCCATTTTTTGGCATCATGATATGGCAATGGGTGGAATTAGATTTTGACAAAAAAATATGCCAAATAGGGCAATTGCAAGACAAATGGCTATGGGTTGGACTTGCTCTAACCAAATGTAAACATGTAGCCCCAAACACATAGAATTAAACTAAAATCATGAAGCGAAAATAAAAGGAACTGCAGAAGATTCTAAAAAATCCCAAAATTATAGAAGAAGTTAGATCTAGGGTCTAAGGTTGAAAGGAAAACATTAAAACTACATGCAAATAAAACTATTTCACCCCATCAATTAACTATTACCTCCTTCCGAAAAAAAAAGAAAAAGAAGAAACGAAAACCATATGGGATGGATACTATACGGGATGGAGTGTTAACCTATCAAGAAAAAACAAGTGAGTAAGATGAATGTAGCTGAAATGAGGATGTATGAGGTGGATAAGTGGTAAAACTAGGAGAGATAAAATTAGAAACAAAACAATTCATACCTATATTGGATAAAAGTTGAGAGAAAAGAGATTAAGATAGTTTGAACATATTTACCATAAACTTGCAGAAACAGTGGTCTAGAAAAGTGACATTATAGTAGTGGATAGTAGGGCTAGGTGAAGAGGAAGACCTAAATTAACTTAGGATGCCGTGATACGGAAGGATTGATTAAATCTAAATGAACATGTAAAAATAGAAATTATGAAGTCAATCCCAAGGGATTAGGACACAAGACTCGGTCCGGTAAAAAACGAGATCCATTAAGTTAAAAGCAATTCCATTCAGCAATCAACATACACCAGTTATAAGCAAGCAGTTTGGAACACAAACGATTATTAAACAACAAAGGAGACCCACTCCCCAATCCAAAAAAAAAAAAAAAACCGGCAGAATCCAAAACTCACAGAAGCAATCATCGTGAGGATTTATGCTTTATTAAATTGGATAGTTTGAAAGAAAACCATTAAGAAGGCCACGAAAATAAAACCATCAAACCCTATCACATTGGTACGTCAATGACCTTCTCCTCCTTTTTACAGCATGTGATCCAGCCAGGGCCGACCCTGGGCAGAAGCCAAGAATGCCACCACTTCTAGACCCAAAAAAATATCACAAGATAACAAAGGAAACATAAATGCTCGACGCTTATAGTTAATAGACACAAAAAGTTAAAACGTTTAAGAATCTAAATTAACCATAAGAAACAACAGAAACAGAGATACGGGTAGAGAGAGGGACACGAAAAATGAGACAGGGGCGCAGAGAGTGAGAGAGAGAGAGGAGGTACAGAAACAGGGACCAGATCCCCTGTCCCAATGAAATCCGGACAGGGCCTGTCCCACTGCTTCGAACCGTTGATCTTACAAATCAACGATTGAGATCTGTCAAACACTTTCTGGTCCAAAACGACGTCGTTTTGGCTCAGCAGATCTCAACCGTTGATTTGCGAGATCAACGGCTCGGATCACTTGGACAGGCCCCTGTCCGGATTTCACTCGGACAGGGGATCCTCGGTGGTGCAGAAACAGAGATACGGGTAGAGAGAGGGACACGAAAAATGAGACGGGCGCAGAGAGAGAGAGAGAGAGAGAGAGAGGAGGTCTTGATCTTATCGTTCGCCGGCCCAACGATGATTGCCGCAGATACTGAACTTGATTATAAGATTTCGGGAGTGGTAGTGAATATCATCTTTATAAGGTTGCACATATCCATTTCACAAATTGTACCCTAATTTTCAGCGACAATGATATGTATACCGACCAAACCGGACAGAAATCGTACTGACGGCCGCCGGCCAGCCGTCTCCGGCCATTGGACGGCCGATCCGAGTCGTCCAAAAATTCTAAAAAAAAAAAACCGAGGGGCAATCAACGGCATCCGAGGTATATAGGGCGTTTGATCGGAGCACCCCTTTTCGTGTATATATATGTGCACATATATATACATGAAAAAGGGGTGCTCCGATCAAGCACTCTACACACCTCGGATGCCGTTGATTCCCGCGAAGGGCCCCTCGGTTTTTTTTTTTAGAATTTTTGGATGGCTCGGATCGGCCGTCCGGTGGCCGAAGACGGCCGGCCGGCGGTCGTCGGTACGATTTCTGTCCGCCATTTTCTGTACTTATAGCAGTACTCAATTTTCAGCGGTATCATGAATTTACCTTGTAGTAAATTGATTTTAGCAATTCAATTTTAACCGCGGACACTCTATTTTGTATGTTAAATTATGTGAGAAAACAAAATTAAAAGTGAAATACCATTGACTAAAACTAGAGTGCCATAATTACCTCCCAATTTTTATACCAAAATGTTAGAGGCACATCAACCACACCCCTCTTATATACAGGTGAGAACAGACCCCACCTACATGAGAGAGGGATGTGGTTGATGTGTCTCTAAGGTGATGTGCCCCTAACAGTGTTCATTTTTATACTCTCCTTAAGTTCTATCTATTGGTATTCTCTTTTTTATTTATTTTTTTCATGTGAAATTATTAAATTACCCTTACTTCTTTAGTCTCTTTTTTATATGAAGGACAATGTGACACTTTTATATGAATAAAGATAAAAAAAAAAAAATGTCGATTGATAAAATGTGAGTGTTAAAAAATTCCCCCATAAAAAGTGTAAAGTTCATATTTTGGCAAATTCCATGACAAAATCTCTTTTGATTTGTATCCCATTAATTATGTTGTAACTTATTATTTTAGAGCATTTGTTTTAGGAAAGGTTATCAATTGTTTTTTGTAATTTATAGAGAGAGGTTGTAATTGATAGAGAAAGGTTGTTAAAGGAAAGGATATCAATTGTCAAAGGAAGGATTCCATTCTGCAAAGAGGATTCCGTGGATATTTCATACCAACAAAGGAAATAAAGCAGGCAACGGCTTCGGTGTCTCCACCCATTTTGGAGACACCGTAACTTTGGCATAACAAAACCAAAAATGGCATAACTAAACCATAAAAAGGCATAACCGAACCACAATAAGCGTAACAAAACCACAAAAGAGCATAACCCAACAGACGAATGAGATTGCGACACATCACATGGTTTACCAAAACTGACCGGTCAAAGCGGTAACATTTGCCGGTCAAAAAGTTTGGTATAACAAAAATCATTAAATGGCATAACCCAAAACCCAACAAGGCGTAACAAAAGAATCCGAAGGCGTAATAAAAACCGAAAATGGCGTAACAAAACCCCAAAATGGCGTAACAAAACCCCAAAATGGAATAACTATCGGTTATGACAACATTGGCCTAACAGAAACCATAAAAAGGAATGACAAATAACCACTGTTGGCGTAACAAAAACCCTAAAAGGTGTGACGCATAACAAAATCACCAAATAGCATAACAGAAACCACTAAATGGCATGACTGAGAACCAGACGAAGCATAATCGTACAACACCTGTCCCCCGGCCCCACTTGTCTGCCGAATGTCAGGTAAATGAATGAATTTATTTATTTCAAAACTCTTAACCGTGGGTTAAGTGGAAAAAAGGGGAAACAAATTAAAATGGAAACGTGTTTTGCGATTTTCTTGAGCAGTAAAATGTAACGGACCTCCGTAAAAAATTAATTTGAATAATCAAGGCCGTTGATTTGGTTGGTATTGGTTATTTCGTTGTATTTGGATATTTTGGGCTCCATCCGGTTTATTTTGGTTTATGAACCTCTTCAATTAGTGAAAAAATTGAACATAAAAATGATAACTTATGTCCGATAAAGCTTGTAACGATAAGCAATTTACTTTATTTTTGGTAGCAATAATGTAATCTCTCTTACGCACAAGATAGACGGTTTTGATTTTGAAGAAATAGATAAAGCGGTCATCGAGTTGTGAACTATAGGACTTTAATACCTACGTAAGCATCTAATGTGTTCCGATCATGTGGTTGCCGACATCCGATTATCATAGAAGTTGGTGACAAACACAGAATCGATAAGATGTGCAATCTTAACGGTTTAGATCGGTCATTAGAAAAAATTATTGAACAACTTCCTTTAAAATTTATATGTTGAACCTTATTGTTTGTAAACTAAGGTCTTGTGCTTTTGTATAATGTACAATACTCATATGATCGCAACGCAATCAAGACGATCGATACCGTCCATTTTGTTTTGCTTGGTGTTTTAATTGTTCTCGTAAATTTTTGGGTCTTCCTGGTCTACAATGCCTTTTTATTGGGAAACAAATTCATTCATTAGAAGGACAATGTACATATGATCAAGTATGTATTGATAAGAGATTGAATTCATTTTTGGCAGAAGTATTCAAATCAATGTTACGTAAAATATAGACGGGCCCGATTCGAGAAAAATAGCTGAGGAGGCCGAAGATTGGTGCAGTATTGGACTTTAACGCTTTTGGAAGCACCAAATGTGTTCCGATTATGTGGTTGCCGACATTTGATTATCACCGAATTTGGTGACAATGATTAAATCAACAATATGTTGAATCTCATCGGTTTAGATTGAGAATTTGAACCAATGCGAAGATCAGGGCAAAAAACGCTGTCATCTTGTGTGTACGGAGAATGCACCCACCAAAACTTATATATTATCTTCAAAAGTTATATATTAAAAGCTTCTCATGCAAGAACAGATGAAAGACTTGGTGCAGTGGTCATGAAATTTGTTCAAACACCAGGTGGACCAGGTTCGGACTATTGTGCCCTTTTTTTTTTTTTTTGTTCCTCCTTAGCTACTGTATTCTTGTGACTTAAATTAAATTTCAGAATTTTGTCCTTATTTGAATTTTTTTCGCATTTGTAAGTTTCGCGCCAAACTTTATTTGCATTTATTTGAAAATGTTTAACCGTGGTTAAGTGGGAAAAATTGGGAAATTTTTGAAAATGTAAACGTGTTTTGCGATTATTTTTGAAAAATTGTGAATTATAGGACTTTAATACCTACCAGGTTCTGTTCCTGGCCCTTCCGTGCCCCCTTTTTTTTTTTTTGTTTCCCTCTTTTGATCTACCGCACGAAATAAGGCTTCACCTTAGCTACTGTATTCTTGGGACTTAAATTAAATTTCAGAATTTTGTCCTTATTTGAATTTTTTTCGCATTTGTCAATTTCGCGCCAAACTTTTGTGAGATTGATTCGTCTTGACGAGAAAAATCGAAAAAGTAATTTTTTTTTACTTTTACGCATGTATGCTGAGAAATAACCACTTTTTCACAAAAAAATAAAATTTGCTCTTAAAAATGGTTATTTTTCAAAATACTTGAGTAAAAGTAAAAAAAATTTAGTTTTCCAAATCTTCCAGTCGAGACGAATCAATACCCTACAAAACTTATTACCTCTACTATTTTTCCAAAATTTTTTATAATTCCAATCGAAAGAAAGCATAAATATTTTACGTCCGATTATCTGATTAATTATGTAACTGTAGGAGAATCCGAAAAAATTTGAAATTACCTCTACAAAATTAGACCACGTGGACTATCCCCGTCCAACTTCAGGGACAAAAAGGTTAGTCGTTCCCCCCAAAATTTTCCTCGAACGGTGCACCCTTAATCTTCCCCAGCACACCACCTCGTTTCATCTCTATAACGTCGTTTCCGATCTGTGCGTTATAAGTGCTTCTTGTTTCTCTTACCTTCCCTAGAACAAACCCAATTCCTCCACTTCACATACCCTTCATTGCCTCTATGTCTTTTGCTTTTATGTTTGCGTACACTAAAACCCATTGCCTTGGCATATGCATTGTTGAATAGACCAACCTCTTCTTCAGAAACAAATTTCATTTACACAATCTCCGTATCATTCAATAGACGAAGACTATCATCTACACTAGAAACTGACCCTTCCCCTTCAACATCATTACCTCCAAATGTATTACTGTAATGACCCGGAATTTTGACCCAATTTTTTTCAATGTTATTAAAAATTATTTTCCTAATACAATTATTATTATTATTATTTTTTTAAATACAATTATGCATGCATACTTTTATTTTTCCTACAATACATGCATGCATACAACTCTTCTATATCTCCCTCTCCTACTCCTACTCGATCTCTATCTCCTCCGTAACCCTTAAACCGAGCCCAATTCGTCCGTTTACAAACCCAATTCGATTAGGACTCGATCTAATCTTTCTACACCAAAATTCTTTTATAAATACATTACTACTCCGACCCTAGGGCACGTATCATACTCACCACATTACACGGAGTCAGAAAAGAGAGAAAAACCAGAGAGAACCAAACCCCAATCCATAGAATTTTAGAGAGAGAAAGAAAGAGAGAGAAAAGTGGGTTTTGTAGTTCCGTTCCTCCGAGACTCACATTGATCGATTGAATTACTTCCTACGACTCCTAGCATCGCCAATCAACAACCAATTCGGCCCCAAGGTCCCTCGATCGACAGAACCGAAGTCATCTTCTCCAATTTCAAGTTTTCGATCGAAAACCAATTCAATCCAATTCGAGGTATTATAATTTGATCCGAAACCTCCTCTAAATATATTTAATGTTTTTAGACATAACCCAATAGGCCCCGTGACCCCATGCATCGAAACCGAATAAAAAAAATCAAAAAAACGAAACCCAGCCGCGACCTTGCGGCCGCGACCTTCGGGCTTCCAGCCGCTAGAACCAGAAAACAGACCTTGCTGCCGCAAGGTCATCTCAGCCCAGCCTTGCGGTTTAAGTTATTTTGGTTCGAATTGATTTTGCGACATCCTAAACTTCGATTTTGACCCCTGGACTATTTTTCCTAGCTTTCTAACACTCCAAAGATCATACCTTGTTAAATTCATATTTTTTTATTTATTTATCTATTTATTTAATTTTTATTCTTTATCGTGTAAAAGTTTGTAAACTAAAAATCATTACGACCTTATAAACTACTCTATAAATCCCCAAACTATTTTTCCTAGATTCCTAACATATTAGAGATCATAACTTACTGATTTCATATATTTTTTTATTATCAGATAATTATTTTATTTTTAATTAAAGTTACAAACGAAAAATAATTGCGACCTTACAAAAAATGTTTTTAACATCCAAAATATTTTTCCTAGGCTTCTCACATCTCAAGGATGGTATATTATTAAAATAATATTTTATTTAATTACTTAACTAATGATTATTAATTATGCATTGGTTCTAAATATAAATACTTTAAAATATTATAAAAGGTGTTAATAATTCCGAATAATTTTATTTAGACTTCTTACAGTCCTAAGATGATACTTTGTTAAAATAAATATATTTTTAATTATTTAATTATTTATTATCTATTTATTCTTCTTTTGCCTATTAACTAAATCTTTTTATTTAAAATAATTCCGTGAGCATCCAAACCCAACTTTTAGCACTCGAACTTATTATAGAGGACTGTTAGGACCTTTATTAAGGTTACGATAATTATTCTAATATTTTTACCTAATTAATGTATTTAACTAGTATTTAATTAACCTAATTACTTATAAATAATTACTAAAAGCCTAGAAAATTATTTTTAAATCTTTATTTAATAATTCATACATTATTAAGGATTTTGTGGCCATACAAGATTAAGGGCAACGGCCCAGTCATAAAAAGTTATGTGATTGCATTGCCTAATAATTGTTTTGGTCCGTCTGTTATTCGTTTTTAATTATTATTGAGATTGATATTGTGTTGATACTTAATTTGAATGTTAGATTGGACCCTAGGGACATAGGGTGGTATACGAAATAGAAATCACTTAGACGATGTTAAGTAATGGATAAATTGTGAAATTTCTTTCTTTTTAGAAGATTGTTTGCAGGCGTGATTCTGAGATATGATGAGATTTGTGGTGAGAAAGTATACATACGTTGTTATTGTTAAGGGAAAAGGAAACAAATGAAAGTCGTGGGCTTAGCAGGATCTCGGGGGTAGCCTAACAGGACCTCGTGTGATTGGGGGTAGCCTGAGTAGGACCTTGAAGGCAGCCTGAAAGACCCAGTGTCGTTAGGGTGGCCAAGCAAGACCTCGGGGGTGGCCTGACAAGACCTCGTGCGATCGGGGGTAGCCTGAGCAGGACCTTGAGGGCAGCCTGATGGACCTAGAATTGTGAGAAGGGCCAAGCAGGACCTTAGGGGCAGCCTGACAGGACCTCAAGTATTGGGGGTAGCCTGAGCAGGACCTTGAGGGCAGCCTGATGAACCTAGGATTATGATTTGAGACTGGCGTGTGTCCAGTGGTAAATTGATGTCCTGGCGAGAGTCCAGTGGAATAAATTGATATCCTGGCGTGTGTCCAGTGGTGAATTGATAGACTGGCGTGTGTCCAGTGATGAGTTGATAGACTGGCGTGTGTCCAGTAATGATTGCGATATGGTGTATAAGATAGGCGAACCCTGGTTGTGATTCAGGCATGATAAGCTATCCCCTTGTTGTAGTATTGTAACTTAGGTTATCTACGACAGCAAAGGGAAGTGATCTCATGGGACCGAGCATGGCTAACGGTTGGGGAGGAAAGATCTCGCGGGGAGATCTTAGATCACACGTCAGGCTAATGGATAGTAATGAACTGGTCTATGTGACAAATCTCTGTTTTACATATTCGTATCATTATTATCCTGTTTACTTGCTAGCTGTAAAGTAAGAGGGGTGGTTGGGTTGGATTATTCTACTGGGTGATTTATCACTCACGGATACGTCTGTATCCTGGCAAATCGATTGCTTCGGCGATCAATTTGCTAGAGGGCGCAGGATTCAATGGAAGAGATTCAACGATGATGCGATTCGACACGAAAAGAATATCAGTAACGAAGATCGAGGATACTTAGGATTCGTATCAAGTCTAGAGTCAGCTCTGAAGTTAATGTATTTTGAATCAGTAGATTCCCTTGAGATTGTAATAACTAAATCTTTATTTTGGAAAATTATGTTTATTTAGCAAAATTTTCTTAAGAAATCATTTTATTTTGCTCCCGAAAAGTCGGGGCGTTACAAATGGTTTCAAAGCATAGGTTCAACACTCGGCCTTGGGTAGATTGGGTAGATCACGTTCTGAGAGTGTAAATCCGATTAGCTAAACGTTTATCGTATCTATTACTCCTCTAAACCGCGAGATATTCTACCTAAGCATATCATATAAATATTTATTTACCTGATGCGATTTAGACTCCGAGAAATTATGAAATCAAACATTGACTCCGATCGAAAGGAAGCAATAGAGGAGCCGTTCCCTTTTATCATCTGTTGGTTGATCAAACGAGACGAAAAATCCTAGTACGAAGAAGACAAATAGACAAACCTCGACAATGGAGGATAAGGTACTGTCGAATAAGGCTACTCAGTAAATAGAGCACCTGTCGAAGAAGAATTTCCTTTCTCTAGGTAGATAATGGTCAAATAGGGTAGGACCAGTGTAAGAACGTTGTCGCACGCACCTTCTTTTAAGAACCTGATGTTTAGAAACCCTTAAAACCCTAAACCTGACTTCGTGGAGCTGTCGTTACAAGATTGGTACAAAAGGTCAATGACGTCATCATTTTGTCGACCCCACCAGCAAGGACAATACGCGTAGCCCTGATTCCAACGACAACGTTGCCTAATTGAATTCCGAGATCAATACCAACTTCAACCTCAAAGCTCCGAACGCCCCTCGTCCCTAAAAGATGGATGGATCATAGTAGAAAGAGTCCTAGCCTACGTTTGATTTGTGATTCTTAGGTCACAAAAGGAGTTGACTTTGACGACAAGGTTCGACTATTAGCCAACCATGCTATTACCAAAAGTGACAAGAAGTGAAAAGTCATTTTCCGTAAGAGAGGCCTTACTCATTTAAGGGGGTAGACAGGACACCCAACACGCACAAAGCAAGATGACGTGATAAGCTCTCTAAATGATTGGCGAGTTTCAAGTCGAAAGAAATGGATCATATGGAGTTAGGACTCCTCAGATTATCTGTGAATACAAAGACGTGTTCCCTAAGGAATTGCCGAGATTACCGCCACCAAGAGAAATAGATTGCAATATCAAGCTACAGCCCGGTACGGTACCAATTTCCATGGCCTCATATCGAACGGCTCCGACTGAACTACAAGAGTTGAAAACGTAATTACAGGAACTTTTGAAAAAAAGGGTTTTATCCAACCCAATACCTCACCTAGGGAGTCCCTACCCTATTTGTCAAGGAAAAAGATGGATTTGGTGCTGTACTTGTGGAAAGGTCGTCGCATACGGATCCTAACAATTGAGGCCGCATGAAAGGAACTATCCAACTCATGATTTGGAGCAGGCAGCAGTAGTATTCATCCTAAAATCTTGGCGATATCAAGGAATCAGCTTAAGAACGAACCGATACTTTGCGCGCCGACTACCCAAATCTAGTACGCCCTAATTTCGAGGACGAAATTGTTTTAAGGGGGGTAGGTTGTAACGACCCGAAATTTTGACCCAATTTTTTTCAATGTTATTAAAAATTATTTTCCTAATACAATTATTATTATTATTTTTTTTAAATACAATTATGCATGCATACTTTTATTTTTCCTACAATACATGCATGCATACAACTCTTCTATATCTCCCTCTCCTACTCCTACTCGATCTCTATCTCCTCCGTAACCTTTAAACCGAGCCCAATTCGTCCGTTTACAAACCCAATTCGATTAGGACTCGATCTAATCTTTCTACACCAAAATTCTTTTATAAATACATTACTACTCCGACCCTAGGGCACGTACCATACTCACCACCTTCCACGGGGTCAGAAAAGAGAGAAAAACCAAAGAGAACCAAACCCCAATCCATAGAATTTTAGAGAGAGAAAGAAAGAGAGAGAAAAGTGGGTTTTGTAGTTCCGTTCCTCTGAGACTCAAATTGATCGATTCAATTACTTCCTACGACTCCTAACATCGCCAATCAACAACCAATTCGGCCCCAAGGTCCCTCGATCGACGGAACCGAAGTCATCTTCTCCAATTTCAAGTTTTCGATCGAAAACCAATTCAATCCAATTCGAGGTATTATAATTCGATCCAAAGCCTCCTCTAAGTATATTTAATGTTTTTAGACATAACCCAATAGGCCCCGTGACCCCATGCATCGAAACCGAATAAAAAAAATCAAAAAAACGAAACCCAGCCGCGACCTTGCGGCCGCGACCTTCGGGCTTCCAGCCGCTAGAACCAGAAAACAGACCTTGCTGCCGCAAGGTCATCTCGGCCCAGCCTTGCGGTTTAAGTTATTTTGGTTCGAATTGATTTTGCGACATCCTGAACTTCGATTTTGACCCCTGGACTATTTTTTCTAGCTTTCTAACACTCCAAAGATCATACCTTGTTAAATTCATATTTTTTTATTTATTTATCTATTTATTTAATTTTTATTCTTTATCGTGTAAAAGTTTGTAAACTAAAAATCATTACGACCTTATAAACTACTCTATAAATCTCCAAACTATTTTTCCTAGATTCCTAACATATTAGAGATCATAACTTACTGATTTCATATATTTTTTTATTATTAGATATTTATTTTATTTTTAATTAAAGTTACAAACGAAAAATAATTGCGACCTTACAAAAAATGTTTTTAACATCCAAAATATTTTTCCTAGGCTTCTCACATCTCAAGGATGGTATATTATTAAAATAATATTTTATTTAATTATTTAACTAATGATTATTAATTATGCATTGGTTCTAAATATAAATACTTTAAAATATTATAAAAGGTGTTAATAATTCCGAATAATTTTATTTAGACTTCTTACAGTCCTAAGATGATACTTTGTTAAAATAAATATATTTTTAATTATTTAATTATTTATTATCTATTTATTCTTCTTTTGACTATTAACTAAGTCTTTTTATTTAAAATAATTCCGTGAGCATCCAAACCCAACTTTTAGCACTCGAACTTATTATAGAGGACTGTTAGGACCTTTATTAAGGTTACGATAATTATTCTAATATTTTTACCTAATTAATGTATTTAACTAGTATTTAATTAACCAAATTACTTATAAATAATTACTAAAAGCCTAGAAAATTATTTTTTAAATCTTTATTTAATAATTCATACATTATTAAGGATTTTGTGGCCATACAAGATTAAGGGCAACGGCCCAGTCATAAAAAGTTATGTGATTGCATTGCCTAATAATTGTTTTGGTCCGTCTGTTATTCGTTTTTAATTATTATTGAGATTGATATTGTGTTGATGCTTAATTTGAATGTTAGATTGGACCCTAGGGACATAGGGTGGTATACGAAATAGAAATCACTTAGACGATTGTGGGCTACCACAGCCCCGGGAGTGATCGGGGCGGCCCGAAAGGAAACGCCTCATTTTGGAATTGATTTGAAAAAGTTTGAAGAGTCGCCACCCGGGTTTGTGGTTCGCCACCCGAGAATCCGTTTTGATTTGAAAATGATTGATTTGAATTGAAAACCAGAGATTTGAAAAGGGTTCGGAAGCCATGTTACGAAGGGGGAAGGGTTTTACGGCACCCCCCTCGCCCGATACGAGATCGGTCTCTACTAAACATTTGCGGGATTTTTCAAAGGGATTTTGTTTCATTAAACAAGTAGCAAGTATTCACAAGTATACCAAGTAAAGGAGTGCATGCATGTGCATATGTGCAGTGGATAAATGAGGGATGGAAATAGAATGCCAAAATGCTGAAAACTGGGAAAATCCTGTCATTAATTCCACTCTCGAGCGCTCGGGAGCAGAGTCGAGCGCTTGGGACTTCACTCTCGAGCGCTTGGGAGTGTTACATGCTCAACCTGCAAACTATGTTAGTATAACAGAACATAACAGGGTATAACACCGAAAATGTAAACTGGAATGACATTAACCATGCCACAGGCTTAACAGAGGACTTAGCAGAATGGGATCAGCCCCCATTCTTCCAAGCCATACGTCATTATCTTTCTGAAAAATGATTTTGTAGTCATGAGAGACAAGAGGACACATGCATGGATATTCAAAAGCAATATGAGCATGAAACTGTTAGAAGAGTGGATTGAGTTTGCATGCAAACACTCTCGAGCACTCTGAAGTGATCTCGAGCGCTCGGGAGTAGTTCATCTCCAGAACTGATTTTAGTTAAACAAATACTCTCATTTTAGTATGCTGGCACACTGGATCTCATGCTTTTGTATTATGAAAACTTCTTATTCCAAATTTTCAAGTAAAACCCTTCTGCATGTCCACAAATGAAACGATTTTCTTTATTTCTCTGTGAAAGATGAAGACCTTTTGTACCAGTACTGCTCAAGAGAGCTAATTTGTATGAAAATGCGTTTTAATGCCCATGCATGACTGTTTTAACACTGAAAAGAGAAGGAGCAAAACCGGAGCCACTCTCGAGCGCTTGGGAGTAGTCCCGAGCGCTTGGGAGTACTTCCAGTAAGCCAACATGAGAAACACATTTGTACCCCTTTTACTCTTGCTTTCGCGCCAAGGTCTCTCAACCCATGCTCAGTATGAAAGACTGAGAAGGCTAAGAAACCTCCCTCAGAAAGGAAATGACGACCCTTTTTGAATATCAAGGTAAAAGTTATTTCTACCTTTGGATGGAAGATGGCTCCTTGGATGACTTTAGAGAGGATGGATGAAAGAAGAATAAGGCAAGAAACCAGAAGCTTAGACCATTCTGGATTTCTTATCTTTCCTCCTTGCCTTTGATGTTTAAAACCTTGCTTTTCCAAAATGCTTGTAATTGCCAAAATCTTTTGAGTTTGAAAGCTTTGTTTTAACCAGAGAGAGGAGAAGAGAGTCTATAGAGAGAGAGCCCCCCCCATTCTGCAGACCAAAGGCCATATATATAGGCCAAGATAACCTATGGTTGCAAAAATGAAATATGTTTGAAATAATACATTTTTTAAACAGAAAAACTGCTGGTCTGAGGATCTCTGACTGAGGTTGAGTGTAGACTGGGTTTCAGCCGGCTCAAAGAGTCTGCAATGATGAGTTGCATGGGTAGTGGGAAGGGCTGCCACCCATTGGCCGTCACGGAGGACTCGAGCGCTCGAGAGTGGTCTCGAGCGCTTGGGACTTCACTCTCGAGCGCTCGAGAACAAGCCCAATCAGTGCTTTTTGAAAATGGTTTTGAGCGCTTGGGACTACTCCTGAGCGCTTGGAAATGATTTGACCATTTATACCTCTTTTTTAAAGTCCTTCAAGGAGCCAAGTTTCAAATGACCTCGAGTTCGTCTTAATCCAAAATCATCATCGGGGAGCCTCCGGGCCACAAATTAAGGAAATTCGAAGTGTTCAAATTGGGGTGTCTACAACGATGTTAAGTAATGGATAAATTGTGAAGTTTCTTTCTTTTTAGAAGATTGTTTGCAGGCGTGATTCTGAGATATGATGAGATTTGTGGTGAGAAAGTATACATACGTTGTTATTGTTAAGGGAAAAGAAAACAAATGAAAGTCGTGGGCTTAGCAGGACCTCGAGGGTAGCCTAACAGGACCTCGTGTGATCGGAGGTAGCCTGAGTAGGACCTTGAGGGCAGCCTGAAAGACCCAGTGTCGTTAGGGTGGCCAAGCAGGACCTCGGGGGTGGCCTGACAGGACCTCGTGCGATCGGGGGTAGCCTGAGCAGGACCTTGAGGGCAGCCTGATGGACCTAGAATTGTGAGAAGGGCCAAGCAGGATCTTAGGGGCAGCATGACAGGACCTCAAGTATCGGGGGTAGCCTGAGCGCAGACCTTGAGGCGGCTGATGAACCTAGGATTATGATTTGAGACTGGCGTGTGTCCAGTGGTAACGGATGGTCCAGTGATGTTTTATGGAATAAATTGATATCCTGGCGTGTGTCGGTGGTGAATTGATAGACCGGGCGGTGTCCAAGGATGAGTTGATAGTGGCGTGTGTCCGGTAATGATTGCGATATGGTGTATAAGATAGGCGAACCCTGGTTGTGATTCGCATGATAAGCTATCCCCTTGTTGTAGTATTGTAACTTAGGTTATCTACGGCAAACAAAGGAAGTGATCTCATGGGGCGGGAATGGCTATTGGTTGGGGAGGAAAGATCTCGCGGGAGATCTTAATCACACGTCAGGCTAATGGATAGTAATCTCTATGTGACAAATCTCTGTTTTACATATTCGTATCATTATTATCCTGTTTACTTGCTAACTTGTAAAGTAAGAGGGGTGGTTGGGTTGGATTATTCTACTGGGTGATTTATCACTCACGGATACGTCTGTATCCTGGCAAATCGATTGCTTCGGCGATCAATTTGCTAGAGGGCGCAGGATTCAATGGAAGAGATTCAACGATGATGTGATTCGACACGAAAAGAATATCAGTAACGAAAATCGAGGATGCTTAGGATTCGTATCAAGTCTAGAGTCAGCTCTGAAGTTAATATATTTTGAATCAGTAGATTCCCTTGAGATTGTAATAACTAAATCTTTATTTTGGAAAATTATGTTTATTTAGCAAAATTTTCTTAAGAAATCATTTTATTTTGCTCCCGAAAAGTCAGGGCGTTACAATTACTGTGCAAATCTTCTCTACTAGACCCAGATTCGGACTCAGAAGTGGATTCCCAATCATACGACACAACCTTGCTGTTGGTACTCCTATTGGGAGTTTCCATCACACCTAAATAATAAACCACAAACCACATTGCCACAAGTTTTACTCCACTTATCGGGGTCAAATACGTTGCATACACATGAGTTCTAACTAAAGTGATCAACTAACTTGTATGGACGCAAGCTCCAGTCCACAAAAGAAGATTCACAAATCACAGATTCTATAAAATATACCTCTCAAAACAAGAATCCAACACATGCACAACATACAAGGGAAAACACACATTCCACACACCCACAGCCTCTCAAAAACCAACCATTCATCATTCCATGTTCTCAAAATAAATACCGACTAATCCATTTCAGTATAACAAACCCACTAACATATCAATACCACAACAACAAAACCCTAACTTCCTAACTCAATGGGGACAAGGTTCCAGCATGGGCAGTAATAATACAATATCAAACATGCATCTTTTTTCCAACAAATACAAACAAGAAGATCTTGCGGGAAAATAGGCAGATAAATGCGCAGTCAAAAAGATGGCCAATAAAATTATTTCTGATTCCAAAAAAAATGCCCACTAAAATAATATGATTTCAACAAATACACCTACCAGATCTAACACAAAATACCACATTTCAACGAATGTACATAAATATTTACCCAAACTCAAATATTCCCTTGAGGTCCGTGAGATGTGTCGCCCTTCTTCTTCTCGTCGAAGCTGGGCTGCGGATCGAAGGCGTTGCTGATGCGGCCGGCGTCGTTGGCCGTTAGGTGCGACGGCGCAAAGACGACGGACAGACGAGAAGAGGGGGATGGGAGATGGAGATGGAGATGATTCGATCGAAGTTCCTCGATGAATGCTTCTACGTCTGGGATAAAGGAGTCCAGATGGATCGACTTGTAAGCATGACAATGTGATGTAGAGAATACTATGCTTAACCGTGGTTACGGGAGTGCGCTGGGTGGGGTTGGAGTGGGAGTAAAAAGGGATTTTTTTTTTTACCAGTTCTTTAGGTGACAAGTTACTTGTGTTATACCTACAATTACACTTTAATTGGTTTTGGTTATGCTACCAGTGGTTTCAATTATGCTTCATGTGGTTTTAGTCATGCCATCTCTTACGGTGTCTCCAAAATTGGGTGGAGACACCGAAGCGTTATCCAATAAAGCAGTCCCGTGTATGGATAATATGGAAGTGTTCATCAGTCAAAGTACTTGGCAACTCAGAGGCAAATATACCCAGTGCTCGAGCAACTTCTCGATTCTCACGGCAGTTTATTTATAAACAATTTTGCTGACTTTTAAAGGACCCGAACATATCAGAGCTTTTAACCTTGGTGTCCAATACCGAGTTATGTCTAATGGTGACCGGTTCTTATCTCTTGAAGTTACACATAACTCGGTGATCATGAACCCTTCTGCATAAACTTCAAGTGTTCTTTTCAACCGTTTTTTCAACTAGTTGAAACTAGGGATGACAAACGGACGGGTTTGAGTCAAATTGGGCAAGTTGTTAGTGGGTTGGGTCTTTAATGGGTTATTGACCCATTTAGACCCATTAATTATTAATCTAATTACCCAAACCCAAACCCAACCCATTTATCTAAAACCCAACCCGTCTCGCCCATTAGCCCAATTAAATACTACATACTAAAAAATTGTTGATTCTGGTTCATCTCTCTCTCCGTGATGTCGCCTCATCCTCAATCTCATACCAAATGAAAAATTATAGAGTGTGGTAAGCTCACACATTCAAAACTTTGATCGATGCATGTGATCTAACCCGACATTGTACGGAGGTTTATTATACCATTATCCGAACCGTCTCGAGGAGACGAACAAGATGGATCGATCAGATTTTCCGTTCAGGCAATTTTAAAAAAACGCAGATTTTGATCGGAACTCGGTTTGCACTCTCTCTTCATTTGTGTTCGTTTTATACACTATGGAGTGCTAAAATCAGTCTTAACCTATTGGGCAACAACCAATATACTGGGCCCGAACATTTAATTAGTTTTTTACAGCGATTTAAAGTTCCAATTCCAAGCTTTTTCGAAGGTTTACGGTTCGACTGGGATTTCTTGTTATCGCACCGGAACTTCAAACGAACAACACCAGAACATTGATAAGACTAAGTAAAGAGGATATGACATTGATAAGACTAAGCCATTTCTGGAAGATCGATGAAAGCTTCGAATGTTTTTTTTTTCTTTTTCCCGTGCGGTTTGGTTGGAAGGGGCTGAGAGATGGCGGTGAAATTACGGGTGTTTATTCACGGTTGAGCCGGTGGACGAGTGGAGGCTGGGTACCGGTGTGGAAAAACAAAAACAAAAAAATTCGAACGAGCCGAGCTTGTTTTGAAAATTTTAACGATTTTTCAAAGATTTTTTTCAAGCTTATTTTATTCGGAGCGATGACGGTGCTCGGTCAGATGGTGATGGTGTTCGGCTGTGGAGGTGCGGCAGTGGTGTATGGTAGTGGAAATGGTGGTGCTCGGTGGCGGCTGGCGGTGATCCGGTTGGAGGAGGAGAAGGTGGTGATGGTGAGCACGGCTGCGACGAGGTGAGGAGGTGGGAGGCGAGTATTGACTGATAAATGGAGTTTTTTTTGTTGGGTTATACTCATGATTTATTGGGTCATTAAAGTTGACCCAATTAAAACCCAATTAAGCCCAATTAATAAATGGGTTAGATGGGTTGGACCCATTCTGACTCAGCTAATAAATGGGTTGGGTTGGGTCTATTTTTTAATAGATGGGTTTGGATTTTTTAATGGGTCTGGGTTTAATTTGCCATCCCTAGTTGAAACATTCTTCCGGTGGATTCTGGAAGTATATCGGAGGACTTGTGGATTCAAGACGTGCGGCAATCAACCACTTGGTGCGGTGTACGTGGATTCGATAAATCGATCTTTGGTCAGTTGGTGAGGATTCACAATTGTTTAATTAAGATCATTTGTAATTGCACAATGATTACTTTTAGTGGTTCGATTTCCTCCCGTGGTTTTTACCCTTTTTAGAGGGTTTTCCACGTATATTCTTGTGCTCACTTGTTATTGTTTTTCATTCTTTTATTACGTTGATTTTGAATATTTGATAGCGAAAAAGGAATTTCAAAAAGCATCGAAAAAACATCTCAAGTTATATATTGATCCTGTATTGTCCTGCTGTAGCCTCGTGTAGAAGAGGTGTCTCAATGCCGTAATCGTGCTCTATCTGGACAGTAGAATATGATCTAGAACACATGGAATTTCAATTTCATTATCAGTTGAATTATGCCAAGCCTTAAAAGCTCAAACGGTGTTTAATTTCCGGAAGAATGATGGCTCAAGATATGTTTTGATAATTAATACCCGTCAATGACATGTTAAGAACATTTGTTAATGCTGAAAATGTCGTTAGTGGGTATTAATTATCAAAACACGTCATTGACCGTCATTTTCCCTTTAATTTCAAATTACCCAATTTAGCAAAATTCAAACGAACTCGAAATAAACCCAAACTTGGTGGCTGGATTAATTTTGCGCTCCGGTCAAGACTCATGACCCTAGTTTGTGAGTGATGATGTTTTTCGGCCTAATTCCTTCATTTAGGCATTCAATTTACGTTTTTTGCCGTTTTAGGAAACTTTTAATTTGTTAATAACTCTTAGTCCGTAATTCTTTTTTAGTTGGTTCTTTTTGGGAAAATCTTGTTTTTCTTTCCTGTTTTCAATTTTAGAAAAAGCCCTAAATGTTGGGACTTTTTTTTTTAATTTTTCGGCTTATTATTATTAGGGTTTCGGGTTCCGCCCTATAAAAGGGTTGTAAACCTAAAGTTTTACCTTAACTTTTTCATCAATAATATTCCAAACTTTTGTGTTTCTTCATGAGGATTCAAGAACTGTCTATTGCTACGAGTTCCAATATCATTTGGATTAGTACGCTAATTAATCTCTTGTTAATTCCGTTGCGTCAGAATAGGTGATTAATATTTATCCACTTCAGAAGGGAACATTATTGAACTCAAGTATTTTGATGTGTAGTGACATGCATGGTTGTGTTTGCGGCGTTTTAGACACGAATAGGACAACTATTGTGACGTGTTTGACACGAATACGACAACCACATGCTAAAGTTCAAATGCTCTGCGTGCGCTACATTATTGTACATCGGTTATTCACCTACTCAAGTTCCATCTCATACTGATGACTTATTACTCTAATCAACACAAACAGGCCAAGCTATATTTTCCACTCCACTCATGACTCACCAGTTGAATAACATATTGGATGTACCTGGCATTGCCTGTAATTAGTAGTACATCAGTTGGCAGTGGATAAGAACTGCACTATGACTTACTTTGTTGTTCAGGACGATCACTCTTCTTCTTCTTCTTCCTGTTACCAATTAAACTGGTAGTACAAGCTCCTCCCTATGTACTACTTGTTGCGTAGCAAAATCTTATCCGCTACTTTTTCATGTCTATTTCATGTCTCCAGGAATGTTTTGATTGATAAACCCAATTTAATTTCCTTATCATCAATTTCTTCCCCCTTGGTTCATTCTAGCTTGTCTCACCTTCAGTAATTCTTTTGGCCTTCTTCATCTCTCGTTTCCTTCGTCTCTATCAATCGTTGTCCACCAACTCTTGGGGGTGACAACTTGTCTTCTGAATCCCTTGCCTCCAATCTAGTGTTTCATGCTCGATCAAAACACGTTGAAGTCATGGCTCATCAGTTGGTCATACGGCAGTCCCTATAGATGATCAATTAGCTGATTTGTTTACCAAGTCTCTACGCCATGCATGATTTGCTTATTTAAAGGCCAAGCTCATGGTTCACTCCGCCCACCATTCGCTTGCGGGGCTGGGGATGCTAACAGTATTAAGAGAATGGCTACAGCAAAATGTACGTCATGCTCCTCGTCACAGTGTATCAGGCTTATTAATCTTTTTGGTCCCTAAAGTATTCAGAAAATCTCAATTTAGTCCCCAATCTACAAATAGGAGACATTTAGTCCCCAACGTTATTAAATGTGTACCAATATAGTCCCCCACCCCTCACGCCGTTACCCCAGACGTCAAAACCAGGGGCATGTTTGTCATTTCCCCTCCACAAGCTCTTTATCCTCCACAGTACCTATTAGGGTTGGGAAAATCACTTGCTCCTCGTGGAGGGAGAGATTCAAGGGTTGTTCGGCTAAATAAGACACTTGGGTTATTTTTTTTAATTCAAATTTTTTTCACATTTGTTAGTTTTTTGTCAATTTTTTAAGGAATTATTGCTTCTTCAGAACAAGAGGAATCTAAAAAGTAAAAAATTACAATCGAAATCTAATTTTTTTTTTTAATAAAGACAAAAATAGCCGAGTCGGGCACTGTGCCGGCCTTAATCCCTCTAATGAGGTGCGCCGATCCATGGGCCCAGGAGCATGCCGTCACGGCCCTACCGAGGGGTTGTTCGGCTAAATAAGCCAAGTGGCTTATTTTTTTTGTCCTTATTCAATTTTTTTCGCATTTGTTAGTTTTTTGTCAATTTTTTGGGAATTATTATTTCATCATGACGCAAGGAATCTAAAAAGTAAAAAATTACGATCGAAAACTAATTTTTTTGAATAAAAGGTTCTAATAGCCGAGTCGGGCGCTGTGCTGGCCCTTATCCCTCTAATGAGGTGCGTTGATCCGTGGGCCCAAGAGCATGCCGTCACGGCCCTACTGGCCCCGTTCGGCTAAATAAGCCAACTCACTTATTTTTTTGTCCTCATTCAAATTTTTTTTCGTATTTGTTAGTTTTTCGTCAATTTTTTTGGAGAAGAGGAATCTAAAAAGTAAAAAATTAATATCGAAATCCAATTTTTTTGAATAAAGACGAAAAAATTGGTTTATTGGCTTATTTTTGTCTTTATTCAAAAAAATTAGGTTTAAATCGTATTTTTTTACTTTTTAGATTCCTCTTGTCATAATGATGCAATAATCCTAAAAAAAAATGACGAAAAACTAACAAATATGAAAAAAAAATTGAATAAGGACAAAAAATAAGTTGGCTTATTAGCGGTAACGGCGTGCTCCTGGGCTCACGGATCGGCGCACCTCATTAGAGGGATTAGGGCCGGCACAACACCCAACTCGGCTATTTTTGTCTTTATTCAGAAAAATTAGATTTCGATCGTATTTTTTTACTTTTTAGATTCTTCTTGTCATGAAAGAGCAATAATTCCTAAAAAATTGACAAAAAACTAACAAATGTGGAAAAAATTGAATAAAAAAATTACGCCAAGTGGCTTATTTAGCCGAATAACCCTTGAATCTCTTCCTCCACGAGGAGCAAGTGATTTTCCCAACCTTAATAGGTACTGTGGAGGATAAAGAGGTTGGGGGAAGGGAAATGACAAACATGCCCCTGGTTTTGACGTCTGGGGTAACGGCGTAAGGGGTGGGGGACTACATTGGTACATATTTAATAATGTTGGGAACTAAATGTCTCCTATTTGTAGATTGGGGACTAAATTGAAATTTTTTGAATACTTTGAAGACCAAAAAGATTAATAAGTCCAGTGTACCATACATGTCCCATAATAGAATTAGTAAGTGTTATAATGGCCAAAAGTTAGTCAGGAAAATATTCTCTTGAACGCGTAAGCGAGAGGTAGATACGTGACTAATGTTACAGAGGGTAGCTTATATAAATACTAAACATGTGTATTGATTGCAAAAAAAAAAACACTGAATATGACTCCTTTCTTCTCAGGCGCTCAGGTCGGGTGACCGGATAATACTGTAGTTGTTATGGATTTGATCGCAATTCGCAAATCAGCGAAACAGAGGAGAACGAGAGGAAAGAGACCACTGTATATATTAGGGCAAAATCCACTTCGACCCCATGTGGTTATCGCCATGTGCGGTTATCTCTCTCATGGTTCAAAACTGACCACATAACCTACCTGAAGTTTTGAAAATATGCGGATAGACCCCTTACCGTCATGTTTTTCATCCATATTAACGGACACAATATTAAAAGACCGATATACCCTCATCATGTCCCTTGATTCTTCTTCTTTTTTAAATCTAACCACACCATCCCCTACACCAAAAATTGAATCCAAACCGTTGATATTTTAAATTTTGACGAATACTACATCCATGCCAAAATTTAAGTCAATCAAAAAAATGAAAAACTCATGGTCGAATCGATTTTGTTATGAAATTAAAATTTCAAATTTGAATTTACTAAAAATTAGATCACTGGATTATTTATGCCTAATCGAGATGATTTTTTTACAGAGATACTCTATTCTTTATTTAATACATTATGAACTACTCAGATTACATTCTAGAGAGATGTGAGATACACCTCCGTTAATATGGATGAAAAACATGACGGTAAGGAGTCTATTTGCACATCTTCAAAACCACAAGTAGGTTATGTGGTCAATTTTGAACATGAGGGAGATATCCGTATATGACGATAATCACAGGGGATGAGAGTGGACTTTGCCCTATAATATAGGGCAATCAAAGACTAGAGAGAGAGAGAGAGAGAGAGAGAGAGAGAGAGAGAGAGAGAATGTATTGTTTACTCCAAGGAGAATTTCTAACTTCACAAAACTTGTTTGATTCATCGTTTTTTAATAGAACAAAACAAAACCAACACAAATGAACCATGACAATAAGTACCAGTAAATAGAGTTATTTTTTTTTTCTTTTAAAAAAACAAGAATATCAAACAATATGCTAGGGGGTTTGTGAGGATTAGAGAGTCGAACTCCCGACATGAACTGAGTCATTAGCGCTTTGTATTATGCGCTAAACCCAATTTAGTAGTAATTAATTTTTTTTTTTTTCCAGATAATCAGTACGTAGTATTAATGTTGGCCAATTGAAATTCACACAAAAGCACTTCCTCATATATTATGTGAATGCTTGGAACACCATGACAAAACAACACAGCACAAAGGCAATATTAAATTAATGAAAGCTAGAAAATTAAAAATCTGATTGAATCTCAAAGTACGTATATGTACTGCTATTTACATGAGATAACATCAGTTACAAAAGATAAGGATAAAAATCCTTGTATCAGAAAGATAAAGAAAAGGGATAAGTGTAAACTACAAATAGGCATCCCCACTGCGATGAGGAGATCTTTGTATAGTTATCTAGTGCTAGCTTGACATGTGCTTTCCAACGGGAAAAAAAGCAAAGAAAATGAAAACAGAGCAGTTGACGGCACAATTGGGCACGGTTAAAAACAAGTGCCAAAATCACGATCGAAGCCAACCCGATTGACACACGGTGCTATCCTCCACACCAATACTTATTTACAGCTCCACCCGACATTCCAAAATCCCCTTTACAAACACAGACTTGAAGTTTTGAAATACTCCCACAGTTCTTAGTAAGTAGAGCTTTTGAAATGACCCAAAGCTTTGACTGCCGCCGCTCCGAGGACGTAGTGGTGGTAGCAGGCGGCAATGGCAGCACCAATGAACGGTCCAACCCAGAATATCCACTGAAACATTATCATCACCACAAGTTTTAAAACCATGGAGGAAAAGATTTTTGAAATCAAGTGAAAATATCAGAGGTACATAAAACTTTGTTTGTGCGAAAAACCCATGTGAGTGAATTGTTACTTCAATGTGAACATCCAGATCGAGCTTAATTTTTGTTTTCTAGTCTGTTCAGATAGGAGGGTGGAGGAGTATATAAACCTGTTCGTCCCAGGCTTTTTCTTTGCCATAGACCACAGCTGCTCCGAAGCTTCGGGCTGGGTTTATGCCAGTACCGGTGATTGGGATGGTGGCCAAGTGAACCATGAATACGGCGAACCCAATAGGGAGTGGTGCCAAAACCTGTCATTCCAAAAATCAAAATCCTGTGATCATCAAGATTTCGAAATCCCTATACACCACATGTATTCAAATGATACTTACCGGAACATGAGAATCACGGGCGTTTCTCTTGGGATCAGTGGCCGATAAAACAGTGTATACAAGAACAAAGGTGCCGATGATCTCCGCCCCAAGTCCAGCTCCGGTATTGTACTCGGGGGAGAGCTGGTTGGCTCCACCACCATACTTAACGTAATAAGCGTTTTGGAAGGCCTTGACTAGCCCACAACCACAAATTGCTCCTATACACTGAGCCATCATGTACATTATGGCTCGGACCAAGGATACCTTTCTGGCCAAGAACAGCCCGAATGTCACGGCTGGATTTATGTGGCCCCCTGCAATGATCATAAAATAAAAATTAAACACATGGAGAATTAGGCATAATAAACATGTTTTGGAGAGATAAGCTATGCTAAAGCTTGTCCCACGTATAATTATAACCTCAAAAATTACTATACTAGTCTGGCAGCTTCTCTAACATTTTGTGCACGTAAATAGATAAACATGGGATTAATTTATTGGGCAAAGTACGGAAAACCTCCCTGAGGTTTTGCCTTTTGGCAGATAACCTCCCTGAGTTTAAGTAATGAGCACATAACCCCCCTATGGTTTTGGAGTAAAGTGCAACCGTTTGATTTTCCATCCAAAGTAACAGTGTGTGTTTCTCACGCGCTCCTAGGTGGGGAAAATTGTACTTCCATCAGAAAATAGTATGATAAATTGACAATAATACCCTTATTTCATCTTCTTCCCCAGAATCACTGTGAATTGAACCCAACCGTTATCCCCCAAATTGAACCCACTACGACCTTACTTTGAAAATCTCAAACACCACCACGCCGACAATCCCAACTTGTGCCTCTTCTGGATCTTCACTTTCGGACCACCGCCGTCACCGACCATTAACCTTATTTATCTCTCTGCCTCCCATTTCTCTCTCTCTCCATTTTCCTTTTTTCTTTCTTTCTCTAAACTTGTAAAGGAATTAATCAACATTTCTCTCAATTGGCACCAGAACTTGTAAAGGAATTAATCAACATTTCTCTCAAATGGAGATTGGAGACGACGACGATGGGGAATTGGTTGTGATCCATTGAGTGTGGAGGTCTGAATCGAAGGAAAATTTCTCCCTAATACACACACATGCATATATAGAGGATACCCACAAACACCCGTATGTATCACCCACACTACTCGGCGGGCAGCCATGGCCGAAAAGAAAGCTGACCTGAACCAGACTCCACCATTTCCGACGAGCAGCTGCCCTCCGCCATGCGCAGCGAGCGGTAAAATGGCTGCTAACTACGTCGGAGTTGAGATCGGTAATTCCTTGCTGTAAATAGGACCCACGAGCTAGCAGCTCTGGGTCTTCTCCGTGAAGCTGAGATGTATCCCAGCGAACTGGGGCCATCCCCGTTGCTTGATTTTGGGTTTCTGAAACCATCCTAGAAACCCAGCCGAGAAACCCAACTTTAAGACCGAGGATTAACGCCATGACCCCGCCGCCGTACTGCCGGAGAGTGGAGAGATCTTGACGAGCTTTCCAGCCCTGACCCGAACTTCCCCTTTTCCCAGACCGCCCGTCGGCCAAAAGATCTGGACAGACTCCCCGAAGAAGTTCTCCCGTCGCCCGTACCTTCGGTCTGACAGGATGCTGGCTCAGGAAATGTAAAACTCCGAATGGAGCGTAGAACCCATTCCGAAGTGACCATAGATCTAGCCCACCTCAGCTTCGGATATGGAATTGGGCGGTGGAGGAGAGAGAAGCTCCCTTGCCCTCAGTTACTTCACTGAAAGTGAGAGAGTATATTTATTACAAGGGTAACGAGGTCTTTTCGCTCTTTGCCGTTAACAGAGTCATGGTTGCACTTTACTCCAAAACCATAGGGGGGTTATGTGCTCATTACTTAAACTCAGGGAGGTTATCTGCCAAAAGGCAAAACCTCAGGGAGGTTTTCCGTACTTTGCCCTAATTTATTTATTTTTGATCGGCAAATAAATTTTATTAATCTTTGAATAAGAATTACAAAGACTAAAGGGAAACAAGGATATCCGGCATCACAATTTCGAACAAACATTCCAACTAGGTTGGCACATAAGCTCCCGAACAATCATATGCCATCCAAGACCCGAAAGAGGAAAAAAAAGAAAAAATGAAAAGAAGAAAACACTGGATCAATTCATCAAGAGAGGAATTAAATAAAGTGCACTTTTTAGCTTAAACGAGTAAGAATTAACCACAAAAGATTGTATAGGCCAAATCGCGTCTATTGGTTACACCGGCTATTGGTTATACCAATAATGAGATGTGCAGAGTTTCTTCACTCATTGTTAATTGATTGTTATTAATGCCTCCAACATTTCTAATATGAATTTTTGATTTATACGAACATTCGAAACTTCATTCAAAATGTCAAATGGCACTTCCAAAGAAATTTTTCGCAACAGTATAGAAAGAGCTACACATTTCAGGTTCGAATAACACATATTCAGAAATCAGGTACTTAGAAAACTAAAATGAAGAACGAAAAACACCAAACCAGGGGTACGGTACTTACCGGAGACACCGGCAGTGCAATAAACAAGGACGAAAATCATGCCACCAAATGCCCAAGCAACGCCCAGAATTCCCACGCCACCGCACGCATTGCTATTCTCGGTTGGGTCAGTTTGGCTCTTGTATCCAATTACAGTCAAAACAGTGATGTAAAGGAACACCAGAGTTGCAATGAACTCAGCAATTATAGCCCTGTAAAAGGACCACCGGGTAATTTCCTCAGCATCGATCAACGGCGCCGGTGGCGGCTCTTTGTAGTCCTTGGTGGCATACTCGCTGTCGGGCCCTCTGTTGATCGCCGGTGGCTGTTCCTTGGTGGCAACCTCGCCGTCGTGCACTCCGACTTTGATGTCTTTGGCCATAGCAAGAGAGAGAGAGAGAGAGAGAGAGAAAGAGGTGAATTTGAGGAGTGGGGAGAATTGTAAGGATGTTGTAGTGAATCTTGGTGATGCATCCATTTGCAGGAGCGGAAGCTCTTCCACGGGAAGAGGCATTAAATGCTTATGCTGTGTGGCCTTCAACCTATGATTTCCCACTATTTCGCTGAATCCCACTTTAACCTAATTAGTTACCTATTTTTACCATAGGTCAAAATTTTGTTAATTCTTGCCCGCCCATGATTTCAACGTGTTTTCAATTTTTTTTTTCTTTTAAATGCAAAATGTCACGGGTCAGTTTCGGCGCTCTTCAGACTATTCACTATAGCCCTCCCACTGTCGTTTCACTCGGTTACACGTGTCAGAGGGTGAGGTGGCCCGAGAAGTTATTAGCAAGATTAATCAAACCCGAGACCTTGAGATTGAGTAAGTCCCTAAGTTTCAGGCCAAAACCACTTGACCAATCTCTTGGGGCTAAGTAATTTCTCAGTAAAAAGAGCAGCTTAATTTTCGCAAAGTAAAGCCTGTTTTGGCTTAGGAGCCGTTCCACTAAGGGTTTCTTTTTAAAAAGTACTTTTTTTTCAATTTTTAAACTCAAATACAATGAAAATGAAAAATAATTTTTTAATTTTTTTTGCACCGTATAAAAGATTTTAATGAGATCTATCAAACAAGATCCATATTGGTAGGAAAATTATTTGCGTAAACACATGATTTTTAAGCTTGAAATTACCTTCCTTTTTTAAAAGTTACTTTTTTACAAAACCGGAACACCCCCTAATTAATAAGTTGCATTATTTTTTGTCCTTGTTCCAAAAAAATACCTATCCATCTGAGGCGGCCTTTTTAGTCGATCACAAACTGCTTGAAGGTAATCAACCCTTGCTGCCCTTATTCAAAAAAGTAAGGTGTTGTAACGCGAGGATTCTAGAGGGCCCGCAACGTAAGGTGTGATAATGCGGAAACCCAGGTGAAGAGAATTCAATGTGACGCAAGGGGTGGTAACACAATTGAATGTCTCGCATGATGAAGAGAAATTTGATTGACTTTAGAAGTACATGTCATTGTTTGGACTGTCTACTGCTTGAGATTGTGACCGTTAAGGAATGAGATAAATGATTGATTTTGTCGAAGTTTTGATAGGAAAGAGGAATAGGGTAATGATTGAAGAGAGGAGTAATGAGTGGAGAGAGATAGAGAGATAAATGAAATTAATAATTTGAGAAATAGGGTAATGATTGGAGAAAAATGTAGGATGATGATTGGAAAACAAAGTAAATATGATAAACGAACAAGGCTCTGGTTTTTTGAAAAAGGATTTTTATTGAAAATCCTCGGGTATTCCTGAGCGAATCAACGGTTCCGGTATTTGGGCACAAATCAACGGATTCCGGCTATTTAAACTCGAATCAACGGAGTTTGACCATTAAAGGTCATGTATTTATCTACATTACATCTATTTGAAAATAAAGGAATTTTTTTTTTTTAAAGAAGGATTAAGAGGATGAATGAAATGGATTTTGATGACGAGTGATAAAGAAATGAGAAATGAGATTTTGGTGACGATTTGGAAAATGAGAAAGATTGTGGAATAATATGAGGTGTGGTAAATGGTTGAAAAACCTCCTATTGGTTTGTTATGATTGATGTGGGAAAGTTAAATGTTCGAGTTAGACGTGTGAGTTGATGAGTATTGCACATAGGATTTCTGGAGTCCTTTGGCCATAGCATGCTGTTCTTGATAGTCATACGTACCTTGGGCATATCTGTCTATACTCATTCACTAGTTGCATAACTCATTATATTTTCTTATAACTTGCGTATAGATTTCTCTACTGAGCTATATAGCTCAACCTATCATTTTTAAGTACATTGCAGATCATTGTCATGGAGTGCTTGGAGTGTATGCTGATGTCGTTGTTTAAAACTATTTTCGGAAGCGCTTTATAATCTTTGCATGACAAACCGTATTGTATTGCATTTTCTATTGTGGAATTCTGTAATTTATTGGGCAAGTTTGTGGACTTGGAAACTGAATTATCTTTGGGATATTAATTGTAACTCCTGTGAGGATTTTAATTATCAAATGTTATTATTATTTATCTTGAAAATCGAGGGTGTGACAGCCTTAAAGTCACATTGTGTTGACTATTAAATGCCCTTATGCAATAATTGGAATACAATGTCCACCTTAAATCAGGAGCGAAGAAGTCATCAGGTTCTCTATCCCTACGGATGTAATTATGAATTGCCATCAACGCCAACACAATGTCCACCTTTGTTGGCATTTCATACCACGGCATGAGGGCCAGAAACCAAACCTATTTTTCCAAACGCCAAACGACCTTTCAATGATACTCCTCAGTGATGAGTGTGCCCTATTGAAGTGCTCTTTATCATCGCGAGGTTGTCGCTGCACCCTTCTAAATTCAGCCTGGTGGTACCTATATCCTTTGTAGGGAGCAAGAAAGCCTGGCCTGTTGGGATAACCAGCATTCACTAGGTAGTATTTTTCTGTGCAATTCGTACCTGAACATTTTTAGAAAATGGAGGACCAATGTAATATATTTACAAAAAAAAAAAAGTCATACACTACTCCTATATGGCGTAAATGGAGGTAAATTATTACCTGGTTCTGGTTTAGGGAAACGATATCTTGGATTCAAGACACACTACTTGAATATGCTATAATCATGATGGATCCCCTCCCATCCAGTTGATGCAAGCATGAAAGTTAGGTCGAAATCACAGACGACCATTATATTTTGGGTGGCATAACCCTTCCGTGAAAAGAACCTCTTCTTGTCTTCCTTCTTCTTGCATCGTATCATAACATGGGTCCCATCAACAGCACCAATACAATTGCCCTGCACCAATTAAAACATGTTACCGATTCGCTGACCGTCATATTGTGCAAGGACACAGTATCCTACCATTAGCCAAACACAAATTGACACGGAAGATAACTCACCTTGAATGGTTTATAGAAGTCACGTCTATCCAAGTACTCGTGAGACTCATCTTGCCGTCTCGTTGGCTTTAACTTATCAGCAGTGAATTAAACCTCTCCTCATGCATGCCAATATCTTGTGCACATGTCTGCTCACAATGTCACCCGAGTGCTGAAACCGCTCCTGTGTTTTTCGGTTTGAGTGGCCCCGAAGTAGATGCATGAACATTGCAAAACTCTCATAGCAGTCAACTCCATCCTTTTTCATTCGAGACAAACTCCAGCCATAGAATTCTTGAAGTTCTTTGACTATTTTTGCAAATGTGTCTTTGGGCATGCAAAGCTCAAGTTGAAACCTCTCATCACGAGCATTCATTAGCTCATGCAAATAAGCTTTACTTGACAAGGGGCACGTGTGGAACGGTAGCCTCTGCAGCATACGTAGGATTTGTATGGCATGCAACAATGCGAAAGTCAAAATGTCATCCAACATTTCGTCCTCTGCAATTTCGGCATAAAACTCATCGGCCGGGATCGAGTACCACTACAACACGAAAGGCTTGTAGCGAGGATTTCGTTTCCTCGCCAAAACAGCCGATTTCCTTGCAAAATGTATTTGCGAGGAAATTTTTCCTCGCCCGTTTTCCTCGCTAAAAGGCTGTCGCAAAAAGAATTTGCGAGGAAAAAAAATTCCTCGCCTATTCTGACACAATTAGTGAGGAATTGTTTCCTCGCTATAGTTTTTCCTCACTAGACCAATGCAATGTTTGCAAAATAGGCGAGGAAATTTTTCCTCGCTAGACTAATTTTTTCCTCGCCAATTATAGTATAGGCGAGGAAATTTTTCCTCGCTAAAACTCTTGAAACTAAAATTTTTCCTCGCCAATTATAATTCTCCAGCTCCTTTGCCCTTTGCTTCCGCACGAATTCGAACAGTGGCCTCCTGTATGGAGGCATTCACTCCATCCATCACACCAACTTCCTTTCCAGTTCAAACCTTTGCCTTTATTTATATATAAACCTTTTGTACATCCTTTCACCTCTCTAAATTTGTTTCTTTAAACATTTCTCTCTAATTTTAGTCCCTTCGTAGTGTTTCTTTAAACTTGTTTTTTTAAATCTTTAATATTATTCACTTTTATTGAATTTTTTTATACTTTAATGTTTTATTATATATCTGTAATAAATCTTTATACCTTTCTAAATTTGTTTATTTTATACTTAGTTTTAATTCTCTCTAAGTTTAGTAACCTTTTGTAGTGCCTAAATTAGTTTGAGCACTTTAAATTTCTGCAAATACGATATTTTTTTTTGATGGATTAATCTGTTCTTACTGTGTATATGCGTCCATAACAATTTTAACTCAACTACAATATTACAATAGTAATAATTTGTTTTGTTTCTTTTTAAATGGGGTTAACCTTTCATATTTTGAAAATAGATTAGTGACGATCTAACTTTGAGATATTTTGAAAATACATTTCGCAATTATTAAGTTCTTTATCTTTTGTTTAGTTTTTCATTAACTTTTTTTGTATGAATTAATAATCAGTTATCTCTATGAAAAGCAATCCATATATCCCAGGCATTCTTTTTCTGAAAAGCATATCATTCATCCACAAACTTATAATCCCTATGTCCAATCCTTTTTTTGGGTTTATAACAATCAAAAGAACAATACGATAGAATTGATGAATGCACTCTTTTACCTAAAGTGTTCTATTCCTTGGGTATTTATATACAAATACGGTTACAAGTGATAAGCTTTACAAAAGATACACATACAACTGATAAGGTTTACAAAAGATATTGCAAATGATAAAATAAGATAACCACTGAAATGGCTAACATTATCAGGACTTCTTTTCTTGATCAACTGATTTGCACTGATTGTGACATCCCCCCGCAAGCTGATGGTCGACGCATGACCTTCAGATTGAAACGCAATGTCTGAAAGCAGGAAGACGCAAGTCCTTTTGTAAAAATATCGGCAATTTGATCCTTGGTGCTAATATATTGGACAGTTAAATAACCCCGAGCGACTTTGTCACGCATAAAATGATAATCAATTTCATCATGCTTTGTGCTGGCATGGAAGACAGGATTGGCTGTAAGATATGTTGCACCAATATTATCACACCACAGTAAAGGAGTGGCAGGGATATAAAGGCCAAGTTCGAAGGGGAGTGACTGAACCCAAGTTAATTCGGCGGCCACATCTGCAATAGCCTTGTACTCGGATTCAGTTGAAGAGCGAGCAAATTTCATCATGCTTTGTGCTGGCATGGAAGACAGGATTGGCTGTAAGATATGTTGCACAAATATTATCACACCACAGTAATGGAGTGGCAGGGATATAAAGACCAAGTTCGAAGGGGAGTGACTGAACCCAAGTTAATTCGGCGGCCACATCCGCAATAGCCTTGTACTCGGATTCAGTTGAAGAGCGAGCAACAGTGCATTGCTTGCGAGATGACCTCTTTTCTTGATCAACTGATCTTTTGCACTGATTGGTTGACAATAACTATGGGATGAACTTTTTTTCAGCATGTCCTTAAAAATGTTTGTATTCAAACAATAAATTTTAGTACAATTTGAACATACTGACATTGTTAACAATTAATTTCAGTTGGCGAAAAGTGAAATCATATAATTTGTGAGAAACATATTTTTTATTTCATCAATTCAATGCGATTGGCGAGGAAACTATTTTTTTCCGTTTATCACTTTTTTATTTTAATAAATTTGCTAATGATATTGAACTATGTAGTTGATTATCCCTTACCATCGTGATATTAAAAATAAATGAACATAATTAATAATGACTTACATATAAAAAATTTAATGAGTCCTAAAAAAGGTGACAAAATATTTTCTCGCCAAAAGGTTACATTTAGCGAGGAAAACGGATTTCCTCGCAAAAGGGTTACATTTGGCAAGGAAATAATAATTTCCTCGCTAAATGTAACTTTTTGGCGAGGAAATTTAATTTCCTCGCTAAATGTAACATTTTAGCGACGAAATTGAATTTCCTCGCAGATTGTGTACTTTTAGCGACGAAATCTATTTTCCTCGCCATATTTCCTTGCAATAGGCCTTCCGTGTTGTAGTGTACTCAGAGTCAGCGTCATCGTCAAACTCATTCGTACTTGAACCGGCATTTCCATTGTTGTTGTTCATCCACTCCCAATTGTCATATCTGGCCTGGGCCTCAGTTCCATGACTTGTACTGTTGTGACATTGCTGAAACTCAGAATTTGCATACAAGTGTGGCAAAGAATTGTATGTAAAATTATTCTTTAATAGGGTTAGATAATTAACACCATACGTTATGCCAAGATCTAGAACTATCATGATAATCACAATACAATCATCAAGCGGAAGTTAAGTAATCAAGAACGACGTACCCGGATCCAGTAATGCGGAACTTGAGCGATCCAGTGATTATTGGAGCAACCATAATATTACTAGAGCATTAAGCCCTAGGTGGAAAACGAGTTTCTCTCCCTTGCCTTACTTTCTAGCTATTTAGTATATGACGTTAAATTGATGGAACTCTAGACGCTCTTTTATAGGCAGAGAGAGGACCGGTTTCCTTATTCAACATTGATACTAACTTCCCATCAAAGTATAGCGTATTTAGGAAATAACTTCTCTATTTGACCAATAGAATAAAATCTTCGGCATAATGATATGGAGAATCTCATTAGACCCAATATTCATATGTGTCATACTTAAAACATGTGGGCCATAACGACTAATTACAAAATTTAGTCTTACATTCTCCCACTTGGCACATATGATAAACTTAAGTAGGTCTAACAAGGTAAACATAAGGCGCACCATAAATCTATATCAATTCCTTCTTAACTTGGTCACAATCATAATACTATTATTAAACATCCCACTAGTGTGAGTCATGGCAGTTCTACATCACAGTGACGAAGTCCCTTCCATGTACCACAATCACTAGCAAACTATTTAACATAGTCTTTTAAGTGAGAAGCATTTTCATAAGGTCCAACGATAATGTCTTTTGTCAAAGACTATTCCTGTAATCGTTAATCATTCACATACATGTACGTACACTGTTCAATACAGGAAATTATCAGAAACACTTAATTGAGATCTCTCAAAGTGCCGAATAACATTATCATCATATTGCAGTCCATAAATTACAACTGTTATGGTTTACCCTAGACTCTTTCTATTAGCATATATCTGAAATGTCCTTACGTTAACCCCTTCATAAGTGGATCTACAATCATAAGCTTTGCGCTTATGCCTTTAGTGACACTTTTGTTTCTGAAATTTTTCTTAGAAAAGGAAAGTTGCAGAATCATAAACTCGTAGCGACTTGGTAATGGTGTCGACAACCCCAAGTCCTAAGATAAGTTTCCCAACTGCTATTCATGAACTATGGCCTCAAAGCATGCCATAATTCAACTAACATAATGAATGAAGTAATGATAGCTACTTTAAAACTTTTGTTTGCTCCTTCACATAATAGGAACAACTAATCAAAAGTAAACTTTCTACTACCAAAGTTTCGAACAAAATCTGAATTTGAGTAGCTAACAAACTCGAGATCATTAGACCTCCTTAATGTGAGTATATAATCTTTAATTTAAAAGTTCATGAGAAAAACTTTTAAGTGCAAACAATAAATATATCACTATAACAAACAGAACACCGTCAACATACACATTAAAAATATAAACTTACTCCCACTAATCTTTGGATATACCATTAATAGTGTTTTTCCTTAATTCCAAAGAAAACATAAATAACCAATGGCAGGGAGCTTGTTTACATAAGTTGACTTCCTAGATTTGTATTAAAGTGCTTCTTTACTTAAATTGAGAAACCTTAGGTTGATTCATATAGACTCCATCATCTAAGCTTTCATTCAAAAGCTTATTTGCACGTCCAAATGTAACCCCCAAACATAAAGAGTTACTTACCAACGCCACAATAATTTTTCAGCGACTTCTTCTCGGATACTAGAGAGAAGGGCTCCATAAAATTACGCCTCCTTTATGAGTGTAACCCTTGGCCACAAGTTTGACTTTATATCGTTCTATGTTATCCTCTAAGTCAAGTGTAGTCTTGAAGACCCACTTGCAACATACTTTCTTGTATCCTTATGGCAATCCAACGAAATTTCAAACTTCCTTATGTTCCATTGGTTCAACTCAACATTCATGGCATCAATCCATTTAGTAAAATTATCACTTTATGCGGCTTGTGAAAACAAAATCGGATCATAACACATTCTTGTAGGTAAATCAAATAATCATTCAAATAGCAAATCTCTTGTTCCCTCGAGATATTCTTAATGCTATCTTCTTTAATTGTTCTACAATTTCTTCAGTGGTGTCAATCTCATTATGGAGTGATTGACAACTTATTTTGTTGTTCTAAATCATTATGTTGTTTAACAACGGCAAGAGTATCATTCTAAGTTATGGATAAAGACACTTATACCTTAACTTTTATGTGACCACATTCCATGATTTATCACTCCCACTGATTTCACCATTCCTAACGAATCTGAATGACCGATTTCTATAATTCTCGTACAATGGTTGAATAGCATAACTCATACCCTTTGAATTTTCTAGAGTAACCAATAAGGTCACCAAACTCATTCTAAAATTCAAATTCTTTTCATGTGAACTAGAAATTCTAGCCTCTGCTGGACAACCTTAAACATTCATGTGTCCTAAATTCGATATCTTTCCCATCCATAGTTCAAAAGAAGTATTCGAAACTGTCTTACTAAAAACATGATTCACATAAATGCAGCAGGCTTAGAAGTATCTATCCACAACATAATGGGTATTTCAGAGTTACAGACATACTTTTAACCATTTCTAATAATGTACGATTACATTTCAGCTACTACATTCTGCTGTGTGGAATGAACCTTTCGTTATATTTATCACCTAAATCCTACCTGATGACTTTTACGTTATTTTTTATTTGCCCTTCCTACCTCAATAAAGTACACCTTTAGAGTATTTATTGACTAAGACTTTCATGCAATAGAAAAACTAACATAGTATGAAAAGTCATCTATAGGTGATAAAATAGGTCTATTCATCAAAAGATGTAAAAATTCATGTCTATATGAATCACTTTAAGAAGCCTGTTATTTCTTGTGACTTACTCCTTATTGAATATGATTTGCTTGTACTTAATGCAAATCACACATACAAGGGACTAATAAAATTTCTGTCATATGTTAGTCTCTCAATACGCTTCAGTCATTCATGTCACAAGATGAAGTAATTTTCATACATGAGACTACTAACCAAACTAATATTATGATACAACATAAGGAGAGTTCTCAATAAAATGGTCATTAAACTTTAATTCGTTCAAATCACAATAAAATACCATAACACAATAATTGGTATTTTACAATCACCATAAATTTGATTTCGAAACTTGAAAAACATAACAATTAAATTTAGTTTGAAAGAAGGAAACTAAATTTGCAAACATTATAGAAAATACAAAATGATGACCAACTCTTAAATAGCAAACGATAAGTGATAAAGCCCTTTTAATAAAAAAACTGTAACCCAAATCTGTAGAACTTAATGGACTTATGTTTTCAACAATTTCAAATCTCTCCACATCGTGGTTATAAATATGAGTAGTAGCTCATAATTAAATCACTTCATATTTGAGATACTACAATTAGCTAGGTTTGATTCGAAACATACAAGATTAATAACCACTTTCCCTTTTCGAATCACTTCCTATGTTTATGACAAACCATAATGTCTCAACTATTTACAGAAGTGACATATATCATGTCCATTGCATTTTTTTCGAGTCTAAGATCATTAGTAGACTCATTGACACCACATAATGCTAACTTCATGTCCCTTTTAGGCTTCTTTTACTTTAATTCTCAAATACTTTAGTTGAGAAGGCCAAATATAATATTTCAATGGCATCCTCAGACATTCCAAACACAATAAACATAACAGTGTTCACCTTAAACATTCACACAAACATAAGGCTTAGTCTATTTTATTTTATTCATACTTTACCAAAATAAAAATAAAATTATTTTGCAATTCTCAAATTGAAAACAAATAGAAGAATTTCTCAAGAATCAATACTTTATCAAGATCTAGTTTTAAAAAAATAAAACTAATCTTGTACTTTTGAATAGGAGAAACTCAATCATTTAAATTTGAAATGAAACAGACCAAGCATGTTAATGTGAAATAAATATATTAACAATGCACGCATAATATATGCTCACTACAATAACGCTTTGAGTTACCAATAAGTTGACAAAATAAATTTTGTCCAAATAGTAATAAATAGTGCAACGGTGATCTGCCTTTGGGTTCATCTAATGTTACACTATTAACAATTATGGTGATTCCCTATCACCAATAAGACTAATCAATAAGGATTCATAATTAAGTAGGTTTGTTACCTTTGAGTATCCAAATCCAATCTCAATTATGAATACTTATAAATTATCCTATTCCAATTCACTAATCACTTAGAAGTGGTGCACCTTTGGGCCTACCTAATATCCATGCAACTAGAGAACTGCAATTTGCAAAGTCATTACTCTTAACACTTAAAATTGGGAATAAGTTTCATATATATCTTGATATTTGGGAGTCATTCCAGTTGGGCCACTTTGGTGACTACCAAACTGTATCGTAATATAAATATCAAATAAAATAAGTGTTAAGTTTCAGTAATTTTAATTGAAATCTATGAAACATTCCAGTTGGGCCACTTTGGTGACTACCTAACCGTGTCTTAATACAGATTTCAATCAAGATAATGACTTTTGCACTAACATTAGGTGATTTAAAAAAAAAATATCACTATTTTAACACCTCATCATAATAGGTAGTAGAATTTCATAATTTGATTAATATCTATCAACATTCCAGTTTGGTCGCTTTAGCGAAACCAAACCGCATCATTACATAGAGTTAAATCAAAATAGTGACCTTTTCATGGACATTAGGTGAATCTTAAATTATTCACAATTCCATAATATGATTTGATATCTATAAATCATTATGATTAATTGGGTCACTTTGGTGACTGCCAAATCTTCCATAAATATAGATTTAAATCAATAACTTCCTTTATGGACATAAGGTGAATATTGAAGCATTCACAAATAAAACTAAAATTCGACGATTCTATGAACTATTATGATTGGGTCACTTTGGTGACTACCAAATCGATCATAATGCAGATTATCTGTCGAAACAATAATTTTTCACATAACTGTTAGATGAATAAATAACAACAATAAATAACAACAATTATTCACAACACTTTCATCATTATAATACTTAAATTTTATGTATTCAACACATTATATGCAAATAGCAAAGACCAGAACAATTCACTTTCATTATCACTTCGGAGTCACCGAGTCACAAAATATTATTAATGCACAGAAAACAAATTAAGTAATCTGTTCATGGGTTTACAGTAAGAACCCAATCAAACCCATGTATAGCATTATGCCCAAGCTATTTAACATGCATCATCATAACCATGACATCCGCTAAAAACCTTCATTAGATCGCCAAACTCGGTCTCGGTCGAAACAAACGATTTCCCTAAAAACTTGAATACCAGCCAACGCATAAATTAGTTTTGAGGCCGGTAAGGGCATACGAGGTCAAACCGAAACCGAGAACAATGTTATTCTCATGCGTAACAATACGTGGCACGGAAAAATGATTATGCCTTGCATAAAATAAATCTATGGCAGATCATGGGAATCGCACAAAACATAATTAACTTTTTTTTTTTTTTTTTAATGTTTGGATCAACATCATGCGAAACAGTGCCGGGAAAATTATTATATGCCGCGTCAAATATTCAAAACGGACAATCATGATGTTCTAAAACCATGCTTTGATACCACATGTAAAATTATTCTTTAATAGGGTTAGATAATTAACACCATATGTTATGCCAAGATCTAGAACTATTATGATAATCACAATACAATCATCAAGCGGAAGTTAAGTAATCAAGAACGACGTACCCGGATCCAGTAATGCGGAACTTGAGCAATTCAGTGATTATTGGAGCAACCATAATATTACTAGAGCATTAAGCCCTAGGTGGAAAACGAGTTTCTCTCCCTTGCCTTACTTTCTAGCTATTTAGTATATGACGTTAAATTGATGGAACTCTAGACGCTCTTTTATAGGCAGAGAGAGGACCGGTTTCCTTATTCAACATTGATACTAACTTCCCATCAAAGTATAGCGTATTTAGGAAATAACTTCTCTATTTGACCAATAGAATAAAATCTTCGGCATAATGATATGGAGAATCTCATTAGACCCATTATTCATATGTGTCATACTTAAAACATGTGGGCCATAACCACTAATTACAAAATTTAGTCTTACATTGTACTCCTCCACAAATTGTTCAACACGTCGGCCATTGTCACTCGGTTCAACAAATTGTTCAACCCACGGCATGTTTCCGAAGCCCTCGCCATGTAGGTAGACCTCGTTCGATTGTTGATTTGTTGTTGGATAATTAAAGTTGGGAAGTTCACTCCCTCCGTTCCCAGCGTTAAAGATGGGATAATTTTTCGGATAAACTCCAGTTTCCAATAACCTCGTAAAATTACCAAACTCGAACGTCCCCCTTCCAATGTCGTCTAGACTCCCATAGTTCTCCCAACTTGGATTTGCCATGACCCCTACGAACAAAAACAAACCGTTGTTTGTAGAATAAAATTTCACTTTAACTTTTCTCATGAAATGATAGTACAATTTTAGACTACGGTTAAAAAAAATGATTTCCATGACAAAAAAGTTTCTAGTTTGAACAGTCGCGCGGACAAAAAAAGGATAGGGTTCTGTTGTGTTATGTTGGCAAGCCAGAGGAAGACAAATAAGGACAGGGCATTTTGGTAATTTCACTTGGCTTTTTTAGGTTCCCATTTTCTCTTATTTCTCTTTTATTGACATTATAGTCTTTATATACTTTTTTCTCTTTTATTTATTTAAAATTATTTACGTAATCATCTTTTTGAATCCGGTTTAATCGATGCAGAGATGTAATTTTTTTTATCATTTCATCTTTAATGGTCATAATAAAATTTTGACTTCAAAGCTTTTCAACGAGCACCCTATGGCTCTGTATTTAGTTTCAGGTTTGTCTTAGGGTGCAAATTGAAAGACCTTAGAGCGAAATTTTCATTATGCCCGTTTACGATGAAATGATCACAAAAAGAATATCTTCGCACCGGTGCAAATGGATTAAAAATTGAAACACTTATTTTTTTGTTACATAGTTTATATATTTAAAAATATGATTAAGAAATTAAGTGTTTCAATTTTCAATCTGTTTGAACTGCTGCAAATATCTTATTTTTCTGATCATTTTTATCTGGACTTCATCATAATTGATTTTTCGCTTTAAGACTTTTCACCCTAATAGTAACTTGAAAGTAAATAAGAAGTTTAGGGTGCTCGTTCAAAAGTTTTAGACCCAAATATTTATTATGACCATTAAAGATAACATGAAAGAAAAAACAAGATCTCTACACCGATTGAACCAGATTGAAAATCGAAACAAGGAAATAATATTTAATAATAATTAAAAGACAAAAAAGATATAAAAATTCAATACAAGAGAAATTCGAAAAATTGGGTTTATTAGAGAATTTGTGGGGCGGGGGTATTTTCGAAAAACCGGGGTGGGGTCGGCAGAGGGTGAGTGTGTCAGAAGGGAAAGCAAGGGAAGAAGCCAATAAAGTCAACCCTGTCACTGATTAGCTGAAAGGCGGGAAAGCCAGGTTGGCTCAATTCTGGCGGGACAGCCATCATTTATTTGTCTGAACCCCTAAGTTTGGTTATTCCAATGTGAGCTCTTTTTGAACAAATGTTGCTAACCTTATAAACCTTTTTGTTTTGATTATACCACTGTGGATGCTCTAATATTATGCCTCGTTCTATTGAGATTCTTATTTTTTTCGTTTTACAAGATAGGTCATTCTTTTACAATACATCACATTTAATTCAAAAATTAAGTATTTACTAGAATCTAGCATATTACTGTTATCAATCAATTATGTCATTTGATTGCATTTTCTTTTCAGTTTTAGTCTATAAATATGTAGATGCCGTATAGCTCATTATGTAAGAATAAAGATCACAATTGCCTAAAGGCTTTGGAGGGTGTAATCCCCTCGAAGTGGTCTAGTTGGAGGTTTGATCCTCTCCAAGTGATCAATTTCTCCCCCATTCTCTCTTTTTCTTTTAATTTTCGAAAGTGATCCTATCAATTTCATCTTTTTTTTCTAAAATTCAAAACTAAACTGGACCAATAGCTTGGGAAAACCAAATCAAACCACTTTTTTTTTTTTATTTTGTCAAGTTTGGTTTTTTTGGTTTTTATTTCACTTGTCACAAAAGATGTAGTGCAATTCATGGGATTGGTGCGAGTTTTGCACCAATTTTAAAGGGGTCATCGGTCAATGGACTTGATCGCACTAGATCTGATCGAAGTGTGAGTATGCTACTTCGAACATCTTGAGTCATCAAGGAAAAAAAATTAGTGGAATTCGTGGTTTCAAACTACCAAATTAAGAAGAAGAAAATATGGATCAATTATTTGACAGAATTATAAGGAGACAAATCTTTGAGATTTATGCTCCAGAATTAATTTTGATTTTGTTAGGGCAGATAAGAAATGAATATTATCCAGACTTTTCTTTCTGGATGGCCTTGAAGTCGGCTCAGCAAACTTTGGTATGTTCTGTACGGTTTTTAGTTATAGTATATATTTTTATTTTAGTGTCCTGACCCCTTAAAATCTCGATAACTATATGGTACAGTAAAGATATCCGTACCGACGGATTTCCCACCGAAATCGTACCGATAGCCGCAGTTGGCAATCTCCAGCCACTGGACGGCCGATCCGAGCCATGTAATCCGGGCAGTTTTTTCTGAACGATTCAGAAAAAACTGCTCGGATGAAGCCCTTCCCGGTCTTTTTTTTTTTTGCTAATTTCTCGCGAGGACCCTTAAAATCACGTTCTGCACACATTGAACGGTTCGGATTTTCAAACTTTGATTGGGAAATGAAAGTCCCGCATTTTAACAAAGTGAGGGATCCCTCACTTGATCCGTCACGTATATATATATATATATATATAATTTGTGATCGTTAGTTTATTTAATGTGGAAAAATTATTTACGGCGTCACACCAAAATTTCATTCCATAATCGATTGTGTACGCGCACGAATCCAGTAAGTAAATTCCTTATTATGTTCATGTATGTGCACTTTAAGTTACACTAGATGATTTTCCTAACACTAATACCCAGCCTCACCTTCTTCTTGTACGTGGTCTTATGCTTGCCATTCACCCCATCCTTTTACTCTAACCAAACCTTCTCAAACCAATTAAACCAAACATCACCTCCTTGTTTTCCGTCACCCATCAGATTTCTTCTCCATGCTTAGCCATATTTAGCCGTAGCTTTTCCCTAGCCACTAAGAATTCACCACCACTTCATAATGCTTTCCCTTAACCTCAAATCAAAACTCATAAACCTACCACCTATTAACCGATAGATCTTTGCCTAAGCTAATGGCACTTTTAAATCAACTCCCTCCCCCATTTCATATTCACGGCATAGAGAAATCAAGAAGTACACATTTCTTCTTCATTTTCCATATCCCCAATCACCTACAAACACCATCCTCAGTAACCGTGTTCCACCCCATTGATCACCACTAAACTAACTTTATTCCAGCCTCATTCTAGCTCCAAAATCTGCCCAGAAAAACAGCCCTGTTTCGACACTAAAACCAATCCCGTAGCAACCAATTTCAACTCTCCTAACAGCTCCAAAAATCAGCTGATCCATTTCACTCTACAAACTGCTCTGTTCCAACCTGAAAACAGCTCCAGAAGACAGCCGATCCTACTCCAAAAAAAATCAGCCATTTGTGTCCCGAGTCGTCGCAGCCGAATCACCACCGAACTGCCGTTTCGCTCCGTTTTCTTTTCTTCGAACCACCGCTTGTTCTTTGGGAAGAGAGGTAGCTAAAACTTATCTCCCTAAATATAAATATAGTTGGATAATATGGAGTATGAATGTTGTCTGTTTATGTTAATACCGTGTGATATTGAGTAATGAACGAAATTGAAGAACTTCAAAGTTAAACCCGCGGACGATTTATCCACGTTCTTACTGTTAGACATTAATGTTCGATTTTCTTTAGAGATGACAAATGGGTAGTTCTTCTTGAAACTCTTCTGTTGACAAACAACATATATCATATATGTAAAAACAAAAAAAAAAGAAAGAAAGCAAAGTCCATGCTTTTGGGTCACTTACTAACAGTTTAGGAACCTTTGGGCACATGAAAGTTTTCCTCCAGATTCATGTAAAAGAAAAGAAAAGAAAAGAAAAGGAATGATAATGGATGATTAGCTAGTCTCCTTCATTTTTGACAGTAATCAATGTTGCTAATTACGCTTTGGTCTCGATGAAAGTATTATTCGATGTTATTATTGTTTCTCATGTGACAGTAGGTTTAAGACTTGAAATGAATACCATGACCAAGTTAGAAGTTGTGAATGTAGTTAATTATGTGGATATGAGCTTTGTGACCCTTATTGTTATTAATTAAATTGTTTGTTGTCTTCTTAATTTAAATTGTTGTACTACTGCTGTTCATTCTGTAATGAGAACCTAGAATGGACTTAGGTTCACAGGCTGGTATACGATTAGAGGATCATGTAGACGTTGATAAGTAAAGGATAAATCGGAAAGTGATTGAGTTGTGGTTTCAAGATGGGTGCTAACAGGGGCCCAGTCTGATGTTAATAGGTGCTAACAGGGGCCCAGATTGTTTGAGAAACGTAACCCTAGGTAGGGCACAATGGTGATTGGCTGCGAGAACAAGTTTGGTTCCTTCCTTGTGTGGTTGCGTCGACTGTAGATCCGAGTAAATAATTTGGTAGCTATCAGGGAGACACAACAAGGAGCTGTCTGAATCACACTGGGTTGCCTTACGCTGGAGGTTAAGGCTAGAACGGATCTCAAGGTGAGATCCTAGATTTCACATAAGTTAAGAAGTAGTAACTGAAATCAAGCGTCGTTAATTATTTGCATTGCTTTCCTTATCTTGTTATGTGTAAGTTATGGGTTTTGGGTAGGTTTTGGCTACTGAGCGTCATCGCTCACGGTACTATGTTGCCTTGGTAACTCGAATGCCAGGTACTGAAGACGAAACGGAAGTGCGTTCGAGCAGAACGATCAACCTGGGGAACAGCACCCCATTGAAGACCTCTTGAACCAGGGAGGGGAGTTCGTCGAACTGTGGGTGAACTACTAGAAGAAGCTTTGTTTATTTTAGTATCGTAATTTCAATTTCAAGAGTGCATGCACAATTGTTGAACTCTATTTTATTCGGGAATATGTAAGACCTAATTATATCAACTTCAATTTTATTGATTAAAGACTTCCGTTGTTTAACTGTGTTGTTTATCAAATCAAATTTTAAAGATATTAAATTATTTTGAAAGATTTAACTAATGTTTCCAAAAATCAGGGCGTTACAAGCCGTCCAAAAATTCTTAAAAAAAAAACCGAGGGGGCTTCGGCGGGAATAAATGGCATCCGATGTGTGGAGGAGCTTGGAGCAAACACCTTATTTTTTGTGTATTTCGGTGGGGAATCCGTCGGTACGGATAGCATCACTCCTGTAACTATATCTTAGCCCTTCGGGAGGTTGAATTTTTCTTATCATCATCTAAAGTTTAAATATAATTATTTAGGGATGGCAACGAGTAGAGTATGGATTGGGATACCCTATTCAATATCCAATCCTCAATTGGTGGGTCCTTCACCATGGCCCGATCTCCATTAGGGATATCGACAAAGAACCAAATCCACCTCCCGATGGGAATTGGGGTTTCTCCAAATATACCCATAACCAAATCAAAAAATGTAAGAAGTCAAATATTACAAAATTGACATTTCTATTTAGAAATATAATCTCAGATGATATTCTGAGGATATTTTGTAATAGGTAGTAATTGATAAGTTTCCGAATTAAAGAGGTAATTACTTGCATATATATAACTATATACTCAAGATTTATACATACGTTCCAATATGTATTTATAGATATATAAAATATAGCATATGTAGTATGTATAACCAAGTTTAGGGCGGGTACGGGTATTTGGAGATGGAGACTACAAAACAATACCTGCTCCATACCGGAGTGGGTTTTCTTTAAATCTCAATTCCACCATACATCTTCAAAAAAAAAAATTCCACCATACCCGCTACTTTTGAGAAAAGTTTTTGAATAAACCATGCCTCCATATGGGCAGGGCAGGACAGGTATCATGGAAAAATTGTTATTCCTATAATTATTGTATTTGGGCCCTCCTCCTTTTTCATATTCCTTCATCCGGCACTTAAAAATCAGCGGGTCATGCCCATCATACTGAAAAGCGACACAAGTTGTTATTGCCATGTAAGAAAAACACTTTATTTATTTATTTATTACAAGCCGTAGAAGAATACAATTACGGCAATTACATCAAACGGGAGACAAAAACAACACCATGACAAAACATCGTAGCACAAAGGCAAAAACAAAGAAGAAGAAAACAGAGCAGATGACAGCACAATTGGGCACGGTTAAAAACAAGTGCCGAGATCACACAAAGCCAACCCAATTGACACACAGTACTATCCTCCACACCAATACTTATTTACAATTTCACCCGATATTCCCAAATCCCCTTCGCAAACGCAGACTTGAAGTCTTGAAATACTCCCACAGTTCTCAGTAAGCAGAGCTTTTGAAAGATCCCAAAGCTTTAACCGCTGCCGCTCTGAGGACGAACTGGTGGTAGAAGGCGGCAATGGCAGCACCAATGAACGGTCCGACCCAGAATATCCACTGAAAACATTATCATCACCACAAGTTTTAAAATCATGGAGGAAAAGATTTTTGGAAATCAAGTGAAAATACCACGTATTCGCCTACATGCACAAATGAATAAACAGAACCATGTCCAAATTGGAGGAGGCAACTGAATGCACTACACTACCAGGTTGCAGTGCACCTGATGGGACCCTCTGAACCGTTGATTTAACAGAGGTCGCATAAAACTTCATTTGTGCAAAAAAAAAAAACTATATCAATCCATTTTCTCGAAAACTGCATAATCGAAGAATATTCATTCTTAAAAAATGAGCGGCTAGTATTTTTGAGAATTAACTGTGAGAGGATGTTAGCTCAATCATGTAGTTGCATGTCAATGTCCAACTAACTTGATTTCCAAATAATTTTAGTGTGCAATGTACTCAACAAAATGACCAAAACTACTTATGATGACTTTTCGAAAACTCTAAGTCCACTACAACTCTGTGGTGTTTGGTGCACAAGACTTTACGAGTCAATCACAAACGAGTTTTTGTCCGGACTTCGCTATAAGAATCAAACCCATGTGAGTGAATTGTCACTTCAATGTCAAAATCGATATTCCAGTGCTTAATTTTTGTTTTCTACTCTGTTCTGATAGGAGAGTGGAGGACTATATAAACCTGATCGTCCCAGGCTTTTTGTTTGCCATAGACCACAGCTGCTCCGAAGCTTCGGGCTGGGTTTATGCCAGTGCCGGTGATTGGGATGGTGGCCAAGTGAACCATGAATACCGCGAATCCAATAGGGAGTGGTGCCAAAACCTGTCATTCCAAAGACCAAAATCCTGTGATCATCAAGATTTTGAAATCCCTATACCCCACATGTAAATCACTTTCATACAAATAGTACTTACTGGGACATGAGAATCACGGGCGTTTCTCTTGGGATCAGTGGCCGAAAAAACAACGTATACAAGAACAAAGGTGCCGATGATCTCAGCCCCAAGTCCAGTTCCGGTATTGTACCCAGCGGAGAGTTCGTTGGCTCCACCACCGTACTTAACGTAATAATTCTTTTGGAAGGCCTTGACTAGCCCACAACCACAAATGGCTCCTAAACACTGAGCCACCATGTACATTATTGCTCGGACCAAGGACACCTTTCTAGCCAAGAACAGCCCAAATGTCACGGCAGGATTTATGTGGCCCCCTGCAATGATCAGAAAGTAAAAATTAAGCACAAGGAGATTAATTGGGCATAACAAACATGTTTTGGGGAGAGAAAAACTATGCTAAAAATTGTCCCACGTTGTTTAATTATAACCTCAAAAACTACTATAGAAGTCTGGCAGTCTCTTAGTAACATTTTGTGCACGTAAAGAGGTAAACACTGGATCAATTTATCAGGAGAGGAATTAAATAAAGTGCACTTCTTAGCTTAAACGAGTTGATATAATAACAATAGATTGTATAGGCCAAACCACGTCTATTGGTTATACCAGTACTGAGATCGATGTCTATTGGTTATACCAGTACTGAGATCGATGTCTATTGGTTATACCAGTACTGAGATCGATGAGGAGTTTCTTCACTCATTATTAATTGATTTTCAATTAGTGCTTCCAACGTATCTAATATGAATTTACGACTTTTTTGAACATAAAAAGTGCTCTTGTATAACCAGGGTACTCACCAGAGATACCGGCAGTGCAATAAACAAGGACGAAAATCATGCCGCCAAATGCCCAAGCGATGCCGAGAATGCCCACGCCACCGCACGCGTCGCTATTCTTGGTTGGGTCAGTTTGGCTCTTGTATCCAATCACGGTCAAAACAGTGATGTAAAGGAACAACAGAGTTGCAATGAACTCAGCAATTATAGCCCTGTAAAAGGACCACTGGGCCATTTCCTCGACATCGATCAACGGCGCCGGTGGTGGGTCTTGGTAGTCCTTGGCGGCGTACTCGCCGCCGCGCCCTCCGACTTCCATGTCTTTGGCCATAGCAAGAGAGAGAGAGAGAGAGAGAGAGAGAGAGGAGAGCGAGAGATTGGATTTGAGGTGTGGAGAGAAGAGTAAGGATGTTGTAGTGAATCTTTTTGATGAGTGTTTTGAGAATTGCGGAGAGTGGGTATTTATGGAGAGGTCTACTGTCTACAGTGGGGAGTCTAAAATGATTAATGAACTTAAAAAGTACTTTTGCCGCCCCACTCTTGCTTTTTTTCTTTTTTTGTTCTTTTCTTAAATTTCTTTCACTTTCAATTGACTAGTAAGGAGTGGGGTTTTGTTTAACCTATATATATATATATATATATACACACACACAATCCCTACTATGTATCAATTTCCTGCATTAATATTATAGATAGGTGGTGGAATTATTAAGGGTTAGCACTATATGTTTCGCTTCGATTTCTTTCTGTTAAAATCAAAATGGTTCAGTTTTTTTTTTTTTTGACCAGTTCAGTTTTGTTGGTTTTTATTTCACTCCCGAGAAGTTATAGTGCATGTATGCCAGATAAAAGAATGTAGGCTAGTTCAGATATCTCAAGTCATATGAAGAAAAAAGTATTGGAATTCATGGTTTCAAACTAGTACCAAAGAAGAGGAAATTGTAGATAAATTCGACAGGATAAGGATACAATTCTTTGAGACATATGATCCAAAATTAACTTTGATTTTGTTAGGCCAGATAAATAATGAATATTATCCAGACTTTTCTTTCTATATATGGCGTTGAAGTCGGCTTACCGTTGATCAAAAAAAAAAAAAAAAGTCGGCTTACCAAGATTTATATAATCTAATGTTTATGTGGTTTTCAGTTTTATACTACTGTAGTATTTAATTATAGTACTGTTCTGACCCCTCAAAATCTCGTAAACTTTGTTTTAGCCCTTCTCAAATTGAATTTTTCTTACCATCCCTCCAAAGTTTAAATAAATTTCGTATTTTTGACTCCTCCTCCTCCTCCTCCTCTGTCAAATTCATCCGTCTGGCACTAAAACTTCAGCCCAGGGCCCTCTTACCAAAAAGCCATAGAAGAATCAAGAAGTTAATGGCATATGAGAAAAATATTTTAGTTCAAGAACAAATTGTAGTGAATCCATTTGATATGTCAGTATTATTACAACTAATAAAATATCTTGCCTTTAGAATTTGTTGTTAGAGCTTGAGCTGTAACTCAAGTGGCCGTGCGTGGACGCTAGCGTGTGAGGTTTCATGTTTTAGTCAATGACACGACATTAGTTTGTACTATAGTAAGTTGGAGTTGGTGTCTCCCGCATGCACTCGGGGAGGATAAAGCTATTATAAATGCTCGAATCTCAATCAAATAAAACTAAACTTGTGTTTAATATTCCAACTAGTCATGCCGAGCAATTTTTTTTTTTAAAATTAAAGCTCGTGCAAAGTTGAAAATTCCATTTTTAATTCATTATCAAAAGTTGCAGTACGTCACGTCACGGAAAATTTCTTCTTCCGGCTCCGTTTGGACAAATAAGCCACTTTAGCTTATTTTTTGTCCTTATTTAAATTTTTTTTGCATTTTGTGGCTTATTGTCAATTTTTTTAGGGATTATTGCTTTGTTATGACGAGAGGAATCTAAAAAGTAAAAAATTTTGGTCGAAATCCAAATTTTTGCACAAAAAGACGAAAACGTGGCTTTCCCGCCAAATTTCGTCGAAATTTCAAAAAATTGGATTCCGATCGAAATTTTTTACTTTTCCGATTCGTCTCGTCATAACGAAGCAATAATCCCCAAAAAATTGACAATAAGCCAAAAATGCGAAAAAAAATTTGAATAAGGACAAAAAATAAGCCACAGTGACTTATTTGTCCATCTTCGTTCTCGAAATTTTATCATCAGTAAACACCAATACCTAATTTTATCATCTTTATGTAGGATAGAAACTTTTCACATTTTAAATCTTAAATGATATACTTTATGTAAAAGTACTTACGGAAAAGCGTACCAAAATTTAAGAAATGAAACAATAATTTTGTTCGCTAGTACTCTCTTTGTCTCCAAAAATTTGCCGGTCCATTAATGAAGACTTAAAAATAGTACATTTTCTTCTATAAAAAAAAAAAAAAAAAAGAAATCTCATGATTTTTTTTTTTTTCAAGACGATAGGATGTAAGTAGATATTAGAGGGTTAGTAATTATAATGGGAGCCGAGCACCTTTGTCACAAGGACTCGAACTCAAGACATTTTCCTTGGAAGAGAGAGTGAAGAACCAACCACACCAACTAATTGCTCTTCTCATGATTCATTATGAGTGTGTTTCACTAAATAAAATAAGTACGTATTTTTTAAATTAAAAATAACACTGTAAATTACAAAAAAGTAATCTATCTTGTAAAATAAAAAATAAATACCAATTAAAAAATAAAATCTTAGAAGACAAGGCCTAATAAAAGAAAGAAAGTGGAGTTCAGGGACGTTCTGGTTTCCCTTTTTTTTTAAAAAAGTTCTTTTTCTTCAATTTTCAAACTCAAATATAATGAAAACGAAAAATAATTTTTTAATTTTTTTTGCACCGTTTAAAAGATTTCGATGAGATCTATCAAATAAGATCCATATTAATAAAAAAATTATTTACGTAAACACATGATATTTTAGCTTAAAATTTCTTCCGTTTAAAAAAAAAAAGAATTTTTTACCAAACTGGAACACCCCTCAAAACCATAACCAAAAAACAAAACAAAACACAGAAAAACAAAACGTGAAGTAATCAATGGTTGGTGCATTTGCCATGTGTTGTAACTAGTGAAAAACAAGGACATGAGAAACAGGTCATATCAAATGACCATAGGGTGGGGCCGACATCACCTCCAACCGACCATCACCAATTTTAATGTAAACATCCACCGTCCATCCCACTCAGACCGTCCACCTCTTTTAACCACTCACGTCCTGCCACGTCTGCTCATCCTAGCCGCCTCCTTCTTGTCATGAATACGACACCCGCTGCCCCAATCATTTTCCCATTCGAAATTTCCAGAATATGACTACGTACATTCATTTAATATACATCCATCGCGTTTTGGATACCTCCTGGGTAAATGATTTGAATCGCTCAATTTGTTTAAAATAATTTATTTAGACTTTGTTCAATAAAGAATTTTAGATTATGAATTCTAATCATTATTTTATTTCTTTTTACACTTATTATCGACAAATTCAAATCCAAAATTTCAAAACGAACGGGGTCTTAAGGCCCCTGTAAAAAATTAAAACAATTGAATATCAGTAAAAACATTTACAAAATATCCAATTTTGCTTCTGAATTCAGGCCTGAATCTAAAGCAAATTTAGATGTTTCGTAAACGTTTCTAACGATATTTGATTGAGTTGATTTTTTATTGAAATCAAAAAGAAACTATTTCATCGGAAATGAGCAGCTCGGATCAATTTTTTTGGGACGCAAGACGGATCCAAAATGCTTATATATGCGTTAGTATGTATCATCATCTTAATTTTCTCTTCAAATGCTCTGCTAATGCTTAATCATCATCTTAATTTTCTCATTACTATCCTGATCTCAAAATAGGACAGACGAGGAACTTGTGGAGGGGTACCTTGACATGTGTCTTTCCTTGGTTAGTTGCACAATTCAATTTTGTTTACCCTTACAATTGTCTTTTTTGTTTACCCTTACAATTGTCTTTTTTTTTTGTTTCTAAATTTATTCAGAATTTCTGGAAAGTTTGCTGATTTCTTGCACTGGGACTCAACTCAAGGTATGATAGAGAAAACTCTCGACATTTATGAAGAGTATGGGTTGGGTGAACAAAAGGTTTTATGGACGACGTTTTTTTTTTTGCCAAAAGTTGAGAGGTAGTATTTATCAAAAGATTCCTATGGGGGCAGGTTGGGAGTCCACAGATCGAACACTCCAACAGAAAAGAGCGTATAAGTGCATAGATGCGCCGCCCTACAGAATGAAAAGAAACCTCCCAATGGAGAACGAAACCCCCCGAAGGAGGACAAAACCTCCCGAAGGAGGACAAACCCCCTGAAGGAGGGGACATTATTAAAATAAAAAAAAAGAAGCATCGCCGAGACATCCGCCACCACTCTTTCGCAACTATCTTGATAGATTCGTAACCACCACCTCTGCTTCACAAACTAGGAACACATCGTTGGGAGGTGGTCGCCCAATAAACTATGTAGACGGCGTCAGGTCACAGATCTGAGAGGATGGAGGCTGAGAACGGTGGTGGACAACATTTTACCCGCAACCACTGAAAGCAAAGCCCCGGAACGTCGTTGGAAAACGATCTGACTGAAAAGTTCCCAATGGATGCCCGAACTTCAGTCGCAGAATTGAGAGAGGAAACGGTTCTGTAGACACCCCAATCTGAGCTTCCAGATTAGTTTATTTACGGTATTTGATTCCCCGATGATGAAACGGATCAAGAACACCTTGGGAATGTCGAGTGTATGAAAAACCCTTGAACCTAACCTAGCCAAAAACCACATCAAAAAGCCAAAAACCAATTGTTGCGCGAGGGTTTAGAACCATCGTGCGAGGATCAGGTTGCCAGGTGTGGTCAACAGTCAAATCTTGACCGTTGACCATCACGCACCAGGGAGAACCCTCGCGCGACAGTTTGGAATCGTCGCGCGACGGTTCTAAGCCTGTCCCTATCACCTTTTTCAGCTGGACAACTTAATCACCAAGTAACCCTCAGCCAGTCTCGTGGACTGGCTGAGCTCCTCTCTTTACATCAGCCAACCTTTCCAAAGGATGGAATTTGGCCACCAAGCCAAACCAACCATTTGTTTAGTTGGTTGTTTTTCCTCCATACACCATTTACACCCCCTTCTCCTATAAATACTCCCCCATTGTCTCTCTTTCAAAAGGTTACAAGAATTCTACTTTCAAAGGGGCATTACTTTGTACTCTTTTAAGCTAATAAAAGAGATACAAAGTCAATTCAAGAACATAGCTTGTTCTTTCTCCTTCATTACTCAAAGCAACATAAACACCTCAAGCAACCTCAATCTCAACTCAAAGTTCAAACACTTTTCAAACTTCAAAGACCAAAGGTATAGCTTACCTTTGTTCTGCTCTCTGTTCTGATCTCTGAGGGGGGCTGGCAGGGCCAAGTCTGGTAATCAATACCAGTCCTGCCCCTAAAGTCAACAAGATTACAAGAAGCGGTGGACCAAGAACCCTCGCGCGATGGTTCTCAATACTCGCGCGACACTTCGTGTCTGTGTGATGATGAACCTCGTGGGGAAGAGTATCTTGGCTTTTACGTCTTTTGTTTATATAGATCACTGTGGGTATGCTAAACAACCAATTTATTACTTTTCTTAGTTTACACTGCTAGTTGTAATGCATTTCTGTTCTGTTGGAGTATCCCTGGGATCATTCTGGACCTGTCTCAGAACCCAAGATGAGCAAAACCAAACACTGGAAGGTTGACCCGAACCCTCGCGCGATGGTTCTAAACCCGCGCGCGACACTTTGAAATCCTCGCGCGACTGTTTGTCCCCGACCAGTGGCTGGCTTTGCATGGTTAATAAGGTTTTAGACTATTATTTTGTCCCCTCACTGTTTAAGGGGTGTTTTAGTAATTTTATGACTTTATAGCCTTTTAGAATTATTTTAAACTGTATATTATAACTACTATAAACTGTTTGGTTTGTCCTGGGTGTGCACTGGTCCTTCTAGAGCCCAGAAGGTTTGAGAATAAGAGCTGTGGGCTCAACCTGTAAAATCCCACAACAGTCTGTTCTCATCCTATACTAACTGCTCATCCATGCCGTCTATCACATCTTGCAAATTGTTACAGTTTTAATTCCCGATTATCTGTTCCCCCGCCCTAATTGGCTAAAAATTGATTAATAAGAAGAAGAATCACAACATTTTCAAAATGCCTAAGTAAAGACCGATCTCCGGATTGGGCGAGAGGGGTGCCTTAAAACCCTTCCCCTCTCGCAACCTAGCTCCCGAACCCAGATATGGTAATGACGGACTGGTTTCCTTCATATTTTCAAATCAAATAGTGCGGCAGGTGTTTCGAAATACGGTTTCTTGGGTGTCGGACCTTCAAAACCCGAGTGGCGACTCTGTATTCCGAGCGCTTGCTTCTCCGCTCGCGCTCCCTCGATTATGGGCCCTTGCTTCGGGAACCGAAATTCCCGAAGGCTCCTTTAGAATCCGAAAATTCCAGGGCATGCTGCCCACAAGTTCGACGGTGGGGAGAAGGGAATAAAGGAAGAGAGATCGTAGGGGAAGGATCCCTCCCCTCCCGCCGCATGAGAAGGGGGGAGGGAAAGGGCTGGTGGCGGCTAGGGTTTAAAGTTTTTTTATTTTTATTATTATTTATTTTTTTTATTTTTATGGATGATGTTGCTAAGCCAAAACATGTACTAATGTGTTTGATGCTTATAAATTGTACGATCAATATTAAGGTTGGCAATGGAGACGGATCGGAGCCAGAGAGTACTATTTTTGTCCCCGATCCCTGAATCCTTTCTCAAGGGCGGAATTAGGAATTGATTTTGTCCTGGGCTAACCTAAAAAAATTTTCAGTTGGCAAAACAATGTATATTACATGCATAAGGGCAATCTCTAAGAAATAAGGCTTGTAATCTATTCCATGCATCGCACATATTGTGAATGTCCAGATTGTAACGAGCGGGGACATCGAATATCTATTTTTTAAGAGTTAATGCAGTTGTGTCTTTAATATAATGCTCGCGTAAAAACCCCTGGACATCAACAAATCTCAAATAAATGTTTCGATTTTTTTTTTTTTGCTGTTTCATTATAATTTAAATCTAAAAGAGTAAAATTATACGAACCAATATTTTAAAATTTTAGCACACTAGACAGTGCATTGCATCAACTTAATCAGTAAAAATTTACTCACACCAGTCAATGCTCTGCATTTAACAATATAATAGCAAATCTAAGCACACCAGTTCTTTATTTAACAACATAAGCATGAATCTAAACACACTGGCCAAAGAACAAATAAATGGGTTGGTGACTGGGTCGGTTGGGTTAAAAAAAATAAATGGGTTAGGCTACAAAAATTTGGTAAAATTTTTTACATATAATTTTTTTTTTTTTTGATTTTCTGAAATGAACTTGGGGTACAGCCCACTCCATGGTGGTTGTAGTTCTACCATTGCCCCTTCCCCATCCACACCCTGATCCCCAAAGGGAATTTATATATATTTTTTTCTCTCCATCATCGTCCAAACTGGAATGGAGATCCCTCGGAGATTTGGGAATCCAAAATTTTTACAAAAAAAAAGGAAAAAACAGATTTGCTAAACAACAGAGAAGAAAAAAAAAACTTTTAATGAATAAAAGATTTAAAATAAGATGTAGTATAATTTTAAGGACTTTATAGCTGAGGCTGAAGTTTAAAAAAAGAAACTCTTTATGACTGAAACTGAATTAAAATGAGCACAAATTTTCTTACAATACAGGCAACCAAACAACAGAAAGCACAAAAAGTGTGTGTAGCGCTGGAAAAGTAAGAACTGGGAGTAGGAATGAAAAGTTACCCTAGAAAATATAATTAAGTAAGGAAAATTCTAAAAGCAACCAATGGGCTGACAGTAATAAGTGTGTGAATGTGTATTAGAGAACGTAAAAATACACATAAATATGTATTTTTCTTGTCTTCTAGTGTGCTTATCGTCAACTCATTGGACTAACAATAGCAAGACAGATTAAGTAATACTAAAAGGTGTACATAAAAATTTAACGCAAAAATAACAAATGCAAAAAATAAAAAATCAAATAAGGACAATAACTTATTTTCAAATAAGTTAATTTAGAAAAACTCACCCTAAGCTCAGATTCAAAGATACAATCACGCCCAGACTAAGGCCCAAGGGGAAAACACAAGTTAGAAAATGACTTCCACGTCTTTCAACTCATATTTTTTAACACATCTAAATTTGTCCACTTTTAATCCAATCCAACCTGCTCATATTGTATAATGGGTTGAGATGGATTGAACCCATATCAACTCATATTTACATGAGTTTAAATGGGTTTAATATGGATTAGAATTAAAAGACTATTCTTGCACAAGAGTGAACTGGAACACGTTCTTTTTGCCTCCTGTACACAAACAACAAAAGAGCGAACTGGATTACGTTTTTTTTTGGGCTAGAAAATGGGTTCAGTGATCCTCTCTCTCTCTCTCTCTCTCTCTCTCTCTCTCTCTCTCTCCATTTCAAAGACTTTCAAGACCTACCAACCACTGGAGCTACAAGATATAATTATAATTGAGGCTTCTTTTTGGCTTAAATAGGTTACGTAATTGGCTTATTATTTTTGTATTTATTCAATTTTTTCCGCATTTGTTAATTTTTGTCGATTTTTTGTGAATTATTGTGTTCTCATGACGAGAGGAACGTAAAAAATAAAAAATTAAGATCGAAATTCAAATTTTTTTTCTATAAGACAAACATAAGCCAATAAACCAATTTTTTTGGCCTTTATTAAAAAAATAGTTTTTGATCACAATTTTTTACTTTTTCGATTCTTTTCATCAAGTCAATAATCTACAAAAAATTGATGTGAAAGTAAACTAAAGTAAAAAATCTTGGATATGACAAAAATATATATTAGGGTAAAAGTAAAAAAATTACTTTACCGATTTCTCTCTTCAAGACGAATCAATAGGGGTAAAAAGTTTGTTGCAAAACGAATCAATGCGAAAAAATTTGAATAAGGACAAAATGAAAAAAGCCTACAAAATAAAATACTCGGGCAATTCCATATTTTCAGGTTGGATTGGTTTGGTTTGGGGCACGGGAGAAGTAATGGTTTGGGGTTTTTTTCCTCACTGGCTGCACATGATTAAATTTTTTTTTTAATCGGCTCATTTCTATTTGTTATGCCCTTTGACGCATCCACAAAGTGGACTCATATTCAATCCATACCGGGGGAAGACATAGGAGAAGGAAAAGAAGAAATGGGAAGGGAGAGAGAAAAGGAGGAAGGGCGGGGGGAACAAAAATGGGTCAGGTTGGGCAGGTTTGGGTTTGACCTAACTTATATTCGACCCGACCCGTATTCTACCCGCCCACTATTCGACCCATATTCTACCCACCCATATTCGACTCGTGACCCATTTTCAACCTGGCCAAATCTGCCTATTTGCCACCTCTACGTAAAATGATAACGTATTTACTCGGTAGCTAGTATGCATGTGTGAAATTTTGAGTTCTTAATTTCATGTTCGGGCATGTCTTTTTATTGAGCATCCCAACGGGAGATGTCAAACGTAACTTGAATAATGCAACGGATCCTTTTGATAGCTTCAACCCTACCAATTATGCTGCCTTTTTCATATGCCAATTTCACGTGGAAATTAAAGGTAGCTTCAAGCTTGTCAACTTTGACAGCAATATAGTGGCATGCCAATTTTTAAAAATTTGAATTTTTGAGGGTTTGACATACGAGTTGAAGAGGAATAGCTTAATGTCAAATAAATAGAATTTGACATAAAGATTAGAGAGGAAGCTTCGACTTCAAATTAGAGATGTCAAAATGCCACATCTCCAATTTGACGTTGAGGGTAGAGATGCTCTCCAAGGGAGTATGGACTCCTTGAAGCCACCTCCCAAACCCACGGGTAAAGTATTATCCCTATGATGATAAGTAAGGGTCATTATCGGGCCGGGCCGGCCCAGTCTGACAAGTCACTACCAAGTCCATGGGTTTTTTTCTTTTTGCGGGTTGGGTTTTGTTTCTTAAGTTGAAGCCCAAACCCGCCCACAAGCTAGCCCAATTGTGGGCTGGCGAGCAAAGTTCGGACGGATTGGCGGGCCGGGTTGCACAAATTTAGAAAAGAAGGATGAAACAAAAGACACTCAAAAAGTTTGCGTGAAAAAACTACGCCGCTAGTATTTTTTGGTAAATACTACACCCCTAGATTGTTGTCCCCGAGCAGAAAAGGACAATGATTAAATAATAAATAGAAAACATTCAAACATTTCTTTTTTTTTTTTTGTTGCCTCGGAACATTTGGATGGGAATGGCATGCAGGAAGGAATGGGTATGCTCCCAAGACCACTAATTTTTGGGCTATCGAACCGGTCTTGCAAGAGGGTATCACGGGCGGCCTCTCAAGCAGGTTGAGTAAAAATTGATAGGTCTAAGTCTGGTCCATGAAAACTTTAAGTTGGGGTAATCCGCCCATTGAACGGACTTGGGCCGGGCAATAACCCGATGGACCGAATGAACTTCGAGCAGGTCACGAACCTTCGGACTGAATGATGACCCATAATGATAAGCTTCAAGAAGTCCACTACGGGCGTTACCCATAAGAATCCCATCTTTAAGAAGAATAGGGAGCACCAGTGTTGTCCTAGTCAACACCCCGGGATCCAAGGATGACAATCCCAGGGACTAGGTGTTCCACTTTCTCTTTTTTTTTTTTTTTTTTATTTATAAAATAAATACTTATTTTCAATCTTCAAACTTAAAAATAGCGTATTTATGAAAGTAATTTTTTAATTTTTTTTACATCATTCAAAAAGATATCGTTGAGATTTATCAAACAAAATTCATATAGTATATCTTTTAATTTCAATAAATTCATTATTTTTAAACTTGAAAATATGTTCTTAAAAAACAAGTACTTATTTTGGAAACAGAAAACTCCAAAAATGCTTGTAAAATCATCTTATTTTTACATAACTCTTGCCACTTCGATAGCTTGAGTTCTTTTATCTTCTTTAATTTACAACAAGAAGTGGTCGATTGACTTAAGCATCGGGGGTCCATAGTTCTTGGTTGTAGGTCGTCGATTGAGCGCACTAAAAAACTGCTTCATCGCTAACCATGTACAGTAATTTCATGAATTTATCTTACGAGAAAGAGCGAACGAAAACATGATTATGCACATAGATGGTCGTTTTATCTTTTTTCCAGAAAAAATACTTCTTTTTCCTCACATACATAAATTAACACGCATTTCCTTGTACATACACAAATAAGACAAAAACAAAACAAAGCAAAATCAAAAATCACCGATCCAAGTATAGTCCCGGATCGATTGACATGCATTTCTTTACAAATCCTCATGATTATTGTCTTCGCAGCAGTAGTCCTCTTCGGGTATGGTCTCTAACCGAGGAGAATTTGAAGCTTTTGGTGGGCGAAATCAAGAGTGGTGGTGCTTCCTCAATCCAGGAATACTTCAAACATCCAACCACCTCTTTCCCCATTTGAAGTGTACTAGCTCAAGTTTACTTTCTCGGCTGGCTTGATCAAGAAAGACAGACGCAGATTGGGAGCAGAAGCGGGACCGGGATTGAAGAAGAGGACGATACTTTTATACCAGGAGTTAAATTTTGAGAGCACTGTGAAGGATCACCTGTGGGTTTTTGAAAGATGAGAGTTGATGAGATGTGAGTCATTTCCTTGGTTTTAGTAACCCGTTTGTATATATACTATTATTATATATATGTACTAAATTAGTGTAATAATTTGGTGGGTGGGTATGACAAAATGTGAGTTCACTGGAAAGAGGCTGTAAGAAACCACTGGGAAAGTCAAGAGCAAGAGCATGTGCAAAATGAGAATGGAAATTGGAGTACACGTGTGGTGTTATGGATGGGTGACGTGAAGGCCCATTAATTTACAAACACATGGTAAGCATTTGAGCCACACATTAAAATATCTTCCTCTGTTTTGAGTGGAGCCACGGAGTGCAGAGTTTTTCTTTTTAGAGATCTCTTTCGTGATTACTCCGTATCGTGTGGACAATTTTTCAGTGCCGAGCGTGGGGTCCGTTTGCGCATCTGAGCCGTTCATTACGTATTTGAACGGCTCAGATTTAGAGAGAGAAAGTGTTGGAGTTAGAGGAGAGAGAGAGTTTCAAATCAAAGCGTTCAAAAGTGTCTCGGACGGCTCGGATGCGCCAAGCAGGTACCATGTAGGATATATATGCTCGCTTGGCATTGAAAAATCACTTGTATCATGTGTAAACCAGCCTAGCTGAGCTTTATAATGTTCGAGTTCAACTCGTTTACTAAATAAGCCTAAATCTCAAGCTCGAGTGCTAATTTACTTAACGAGCCTCTTTACTGCACTGCCTAGTGCAGTTGGTATGTCATCTCTCCCCTATGAGGGAGGTCCTGGGTTCGACTCCTGCTGGAGCAATACCCTTGGGGTCCCAAGCTATGGATAGCTTCTGGACTTCGTACTAATTCTAACATCCCCCACTAACCCCCGCTGATGTATGACGATTGAAAAAAAAAAAAAAAAACAATCCGAGCCGGGCCGGGCTTTTGAGTGTCGAGCTCAGTTCGTTTAGTAAATGAGCCTAAAACTTGAGTTTTGAACTCGTCTTCATTACTAAACGAGCCGAGCCAAATCAAGAGCTCCTTGCGAGCAGTTTGGTTCATTTGTAGCTCTAGATATGGCATTGGGCAACCATTGGACAGGATATGGGAAAGAATCAGGGGTTCACCTCCAGTCCAGGAAGGCTTACTGTCCCGTCCAGCCCAATCGGCCATTTTTTGGCTAACGTCAGTTTCGTTCAATAATAGAATGCGTTCATATTGTAGATCTTGTCGAGATGCATAATCATGTCAAAAATTATGTCCATCGAATACCATTTAATACACTTTTGTAATCCATTAATTTTGGGAAAAAATAAATAACCACATTGGATTTGGAACCCCTTTCATCCATTTGTCCAAAATAAATGTGTTCCGATCGTATAGTGAATTATATCCGATGGACATGATTTTTGACATGGTTACGCGTCTCAACGAGATCTACAATATGAATAGATCCGATCATCAAACAAAACCGATGTTAGCCGGAAAATGGCCGACTGGCCGGGACTGGACAATAAGCCTTACTGGACGGGAGCCGAACCCAAGAATCAGAGGGTAGTTTGTGTAAAAAGTTTAAAATGATATTACTCTAATTGGGGTAATTTTAATTTAATTTAATTTAATCTAAATTTAAAATTCAGACAGAATTTAAATATGTAAATTTGGAATACAAATATGAGACCAAAATCTCCGCCCTGGGAAAGAAATTGTTACCAACTAATTTTTTTTTTAGTCCGGAAAAGATATTTTTGAATGTCATCCGGCATTTACAAAGGAATATTAGAAAATAGAGAGCAAAATATAAATAAATTAAAGCAAAAAATTAGGAATTTGCTCTTTCATCTAGGCTTGGTGCTCATGCTGTTCGACACATACCACAAAACAGACCTCCCTTTCTTTTAGACTAGGTGCATGCCGACGTGCAAGGCACGTCCATCATGCCCATCATGCCCGTTACGGAAAATTGAGTCATGCCCGTTGTGAAGATCGGTTTTCGTTGTTCCTGCAATTATAGATAAGTTCTTGCATTTAACAAAAGGGCAGAAGTTATTTGGCTAATGGCACGACTTTGGGTGCAGGTATTTTTATACAACTGCCAAAGGGTTAGAGAAAGCAAATGGTCGGAGAATGAAGGATGGTGTCTGATCTGGGCAAGGGCTGTAGGTCTAGGTCCTAGCTTTAGAAGAAAAAGAAAGAGGCATCTATTCTACCATACAGGGTAGGAAAGGTGTCCCGCCGTCCAGTCCCCGAAGCAAGCTAGTAGCTAACTCGAAAGCAAGGGTAGCTCAAACAAAGCAGTATCTCCATCCATACATTCCTGCGCTGAGGAAGGAATGAACTAAGCTAAGGTATTCCCTATTTTGTAAACTCGGAGTTAGCAAGTAGGAAGTGAAGCCAACTTGGCATATAAAAGCATATTAAGACAAAATTAGAGATCCTGTCAACCAACTTGGCATATAAAAGCATTGCCTGCTATAAGAGTTATAAATATGATTGTTACATTACCCAAAGTCTCAAATGGTTCAAGGGTAACACTATCTCATGAGTCTTGTGCACTAAATGCAAGACTAATAGTTTAACCAAGTGCTAATCATGCTGAAGTACAGAATTGCATGAAAAAGGAAAAATTGCTCATGCAAAAGAAAGTACAGAATTTGCGAAAGCCTAGAAGCATATCTAATAAACTTCATCAAACATACCCATTGCCGAGCATGTGGACTCGGAGCAGCATGTTGTCTACAAAGACCCCCATTTGCTCTTCAAAGTAGGCATCTTCCATGGTCAATAATCTGGTGTTGAAAACAACCCTTTGAGTTAGAAATAAGCAGGAATAGAAGAAATCTCATGAATGTATAGAAAAGGCAATCAAGAGCTCAAATTCGATATACACAATGGTAAATGACTAAATGCAACTGACCTTCTCCACCACTTCCTTGTCAATGACACTCTTGCCGAAATCAAACCATGCTTCTGAAACCAAAAAAAAAAAAAATTTAATGGAGTTTGTCCAAATCAACCTGCACTTCTGATAAAAAATGCATGCACTGAGTTGGTAAAATATGCTTGTAGGAAAAGAGAGATGATATGCAACACATATTCCATAGAACTACTACCTAACACACAAATTTAGGAGACAAGTGCTTTTATTCTGAGAAGAACCATAACAGTCTAGAGATTCAGCGTAGAAATGGACATTGTTCATAATGATACTTGCAGCCTGTGGTCGATGGTGATCAGGGTTCGACATCGAGACCACACCAGGAAACCGATCGCCTGTGGGGCGGCCTGTGGTCGAATGAGAGGTCTAGAGAGAGAGTCGATGTCGAATCTGCTAGACCTAGAAATGGTTCCAGAAGCCGGTGCTTTGGATCCCGTTTGGAAATCGAAACCCTAGGCCTCGCAGTTACGACGAGCGGATCGGAAGGTGGGGAGCAGCAGGAGCGTTTGGCCGTGGATGGGCAGTGGAGAAGCCGGTGCTTTGGATCCCGTTTGGAAATCGAAATCCTAGGCCTCGCAGTTACGACGAGTGGATCGGAAGGTGGGGAGCAGCAGGGGCGTTTGGCCGTGGATGGGCAGTGGAGAGAGAGAGAGAGCCAGACAGAGAGAGAATGGGTGAGTTTGCAGACTGTTCAGGAGAGAGAGGATGGGTGTGTTATGCGTGGTGGGGGAGATGATGTACGTGTGAGTGAGTGAGATGATGCACGTGTACAAGCGAAACCAAGCAAAACCAAAACAGGGGTGGGGGTGGGAACCAAGCGAAATCGGGAACCAAGTGAAACGCACTGAAAACTCCTCCTTATTTAAGAGGAGTAGGATAATGCAATTTGTTGTTGTCATTTATTTTTTTTGTTGTCACCTCTTGTTTTTCTAGCCTTACCCTCTCTTGCCAATGAGATATCCACGTGTTGTGTAGGTGATTCAGAGGATTGAGGAGGAAATTAAGAATGCCCATATCATCTATACATATATGTAAGAAAAGGCATTTCTGGAAAATAAAAACCATTTTTTGGACAACTTATAGAACTGATCATGCTATTAACAAAAAATCTAGGAGAGTTAACAAGTTATAAAATTTTGATACTGAAAAACCTGAGAATAATTAGTATTCGTAGTGCTTCGCCACAACCTAACCGCTAAAATCGGTTGAAATACCCCGAGCGTAGGGCTAAGTCACTGTCAGCATAATATCCGGAAGTTTGGAATCATTCCCACAGAGAAAGTCTCAATAGCTTGCTAGGATTTTTAGAAGTAAGGGTTTGTGGCGTTTAGACGGTCAACTTTTGATTTTGCTTTGAACGGTGATAAACACTTATGAAAAAGACTAGAAAATAAGTTTTAACTAGATTAAACAAGCGGCAAGGCATTGGAGTTATGAACGCCCAGAACTTGGGCCATTGAACCATTCTCAACGTTAACACGGTTGAATCGCACGGCATAGGCTATCAACCAGAAGATTTAGCTATGAAACCATTAAAGACGAGAAATGTAGTACGGAAAACAAGTGAGCTCTTTTGTTCTTTTGGCAAACACGAACCGAGATATCGCTCCGGAACCATGTGAGCAAGCACATCATTACCGGAGATTAACATCGGCAAGTTTTATTACATAAAAGGCAAACCCTTGTCATTTTCCCTACTGAACCTCAAGTATTTAGTTGAGAAAGACAAGATTTTCATAAGTCATGAGGTGTTAATCACCCCATGGCCAAACCTAATCGACTACTTACACATATTACAAAGACTAGAAAGCATGGTAAAAATGAAAAACATGTTTAATCGATAGAACCGAAAATAAACTTCTATCTAATAAAACAGAAAGGTTGTCCTATGTGGCACCCTTTGTCCTAGGTGGCACTCATCACGCACATGCACACACGTTTCACACACGCCGGCACACGCGCTCACTGTTCACATATCAAAAATGTGATTAAAAAATTAAGTGCTCCATTTTTCAATCCGGTTGAACCGATGCGTAGTGCCTTAGGTACGGACAAGCACTAGTATTTATATATAGACCCAACAAGTGGCTATAACAATAATGAACAATACCTTAAGTGGTTCTTGAAGAAAATGACTTAAAAGCTTGATTGTTTTAATGGAGTTCAAACAAAAACTTAGAAAGACTTAAAGGAAGAAGACTACTTAATGGCCAAGCATGGCTTACAAAGCTATTTGTATGGCTACAAAATCAACCAAAGAGTGGACCAAAAGGCCCTTCAAATATTCCAAAAACATGTTAGAAGTGGAAACTTTCCATAAAATGAAGGTTGAAATATTCAGCAAAAAGTGCTGGCCGAAGGGCATTGGTACCGGTACCTATGTTTTGAGGTATCGATACCAATCAACCTGTCTTCCATTTCAGCACTATGGTACCGGTACCAACATTTTGAGGTACCGATACCTTTCTCTGTTTTCTGTAGACAGTGCACAGCTTGGCATTCCATGCTTTGTGGTGGCCTGACGGCTCTTCAACTCTTCAAACCTTGATCAATGGGACTTGACGGAAGTGTGCCATGTGGCCTTGGACTCTCGGATACCCTCGAGGGTCATTCTCGATGCATTCGGCTTGCTTGCTACGCTTTGGCACGATCCTCACCAACTTGACCACTGAATGTCCTACAAGGCTCCCTATGACGCCGTTAGGTCCCGGAGACAATGAAATGTGTACCTCCGGGCACTTGAGCACTTGGATATATCCCGGAACTTCCCTTGGCGTTCAAAACTGCCTTATTAACACGTTTTACCTGAAATGCGCACAAAAATACCTTACGTGCAATATCGAATAAAAATGACGACTTAAAATTCCTAAAAGCTACAAACTAGAGGATTTGAGCACCAAGATTGTACAATCCTGGGTGGTTATCCCCCCCCCCCCCCCCCCCTAACTTGAACTTTGCTAGTTCTTAGCAAACATAATAAAAAAACTAAAAAACTTAACAATCCTTCTAACAACACAACTTAAGGAACATGCTCTCATTGTATTCGAACTAGCAAAAGTTCAAAAATCACGGTTCATCAAAACCATAACTCGCAGCTAGATACCAAATGAACGACTAAGTATGAAGCACATTCAAGCAAGCATCAAAAGGCTTGTATTAACATCCAAAGAGAGGATACGCCATATTCGCAAACGCATGCACCCGCTAGCAGCCATATCCCACAAAAAAATGCTCAAAAAGTAGGAGATGGCGAACAAAAATGCTACGCCTCATATGTGGAGAGCACCAATAACGGACATGAAAACTTGAAAAAATAGAATTATATTCACGAAAGGAAACATGCCACAAACTAACTATGCTAAACATCATATATTGAATCAACATGGAATCAAGGCGTACTAAGGATCAACGAATGACTTCATAGCATTTAATGACCTTGGTTAACAAAGAACGGTTAGCAAAATGGGGTGTCGGCCATATCTAGCTTGGTTAACTACCCTTGATTGCCAGCGACACAAAACACCAAGTCAAGGCCACATGCAAAAACATGCATAATTTACTAGTTAAAACTTAATTAAACTGAAGACAATAAAAAGCCAAGATAAGAGGTGGGATGTCAACCGCCATACACCCCGACCAAGTACAGAGATTTTCTAACTCTAAAACCACCGACACTAATCCTCATCCTTATCACCATCCTCATCACCCTCATCGTCATGAAATCCGCATCGGACTCATCCTCCTCCTCTTCCTCCTCAACACTACTGTAGACCACCTCCTCTTCTGGACGTGCCTCATATTTCAATCCCTCATCCTCATTCTCTTCTTCAAATTTCATCGTATGCTAGCGCAGCTCATGCCTTAGCTTGCCGACCTCTCTAGTAAGCTGCCTCCTCTTGTTCTTATCTTTCTTCCTCTTTTCCTCACTTTTCCACAAGCACTTCAAAATGGCCACATTCTGGCAAAAGAGTTTGTTCAACATGCTCTCCGTCTTCTCCTTCGGGATAGGCTTTGTAGTCAAAAAAGCCTTCGAGCTTTCCTTAGGGGTGCTAGAGTGAGGCTTGCTCTTCTTCAAAAGGTACCAGTGATTGGCCCGGGGTCAAGACGTTCCATCTTCTTGTAGTCATTGCCTTTCACACCCTGCTGCTTGCACAAAGTAGTAATCATACAAGAGAAAGGCATCCGAGCCGATGAAATCGTATCATTCTTGAAATCAACCAATTGATTGAAAATAAACTTCGCCCAATCCACCACTAGCCTCGAGTTCATGAATGCATACATTAGCTCCCCACTCTTCCGACTCGACTTGTGCTTCAACCCCCTCGGATACAAATTATGGTGAAAAGCCTTGTTCAGTACCTGAATGTCATCCCTGAACTCCCTCGCAACGTGTGGAAGTTTTGCATTCTTTGGGTCGTGTACAACACGTCATTGACCAACCTATCATCAATTTTCTCGTCCCGAGGGTAGTTCACCGTCTTCGGAGCAGCCCGCTCATATCCTAAATACTTAGCAATCACCGTAGGGTCGATCATGATATCCTTGCCCCCTACCTTCGAGACAATCCTTGCGGTGTTACTAGTTTCAAAACTGGTCAAGGGGGTTTTCAAATTTTCGTAGAACTCGGTAACACAAACGACGTTATACCCCTCCAACCTACGAGTCCATAAGTTCAAACCTTTACTCCGAATGCGCTGAATCACCAAATGATCAGACCCAATGGACTTTGCCTTAACCCGCCTTTCATTATTGAACCGTTGTCTCATCATTCCCTCCTTCCACTCAACTCATTTTATCATCCTGAACCTGCTTCCCCTTTCTACGATGCTGTTTTCTTGACCTACGACCCAAACTACCAGCCACCGGCTCCTTGGAGCCCAAATCGGCTTGCTCCTCCACAATAATTTTTGGAGAGGGAACACTAGAACTTTCCCCGGCCTTACCCTTTCCCTTGCCTCAAACCATGATCAAAGTATGGAGGAGAGAGAAAAATTCCAAATTTTTGCCTAGGGTTTATGAAAATTCAGAATTGGAAGGGCGGGGGTGATTTTGGGTTTGTAGAAGTGGGTGGTGGGTGGTGGGTAGAAATGTGTGAGAAACATAAAGACTGTGGAGAAATTGTGGTAGTAGAAAGGGGAAATTCAAAATCTATGAAGGGTGAGAGACAATTTTGAATTTTAGAGAGAGAGATGGGTTACAATGATTTTGATGGATTTGGGCTTCAAATCTTACAAAACCCTTGTAAAACCTTGTAATGGATAGATGGAGATGAAGGTTTGTGAGGGATTGAGAAGGATTTTGAGTTGATTTTAGAGGTTAGGGTTAGTGAAGATGAAAGGATATGGAGAAGCAGAGAGGAGGAGGCTGTGGGTTTAGAAAGAAAAATATAGTGATCGGGCTTTTTAAAACACCTGGAACTGTCGTATTGCCTTTGGTACCAGTACCTTATTTTTGAGGTACCGATACCAGTGCAGCTGTCTTGCTCTGGTTCACAATGGTACTGATACCACATTTTTTTGGTACCGATACCTTTAGCTGGTTTTCTTCAGAAAATGCTCCCTTGGCCATTTCAAAACCAGACCACCTCTAACTCACCCGAAACTCATCCAAACCATTTGCAACATTGCATCACACCTTTCAACACTCCCTCCGAACATCCAGATCCTTAGGTTAATGAGAAAAATGTAGGACATGGACTAGGATACAAAATAGGACGATGGGACACATTTGTGGTTTAATCAATCAAAGAATACTTTGTATCACTTCCTAAGTACGCCATAGATTCCGTAACAATTCAAAATAGATATCAAACAATTAGGCATGAACATGAGATTATATACCTAAACTAAGAGTTTAAAATAAAAATGACGGGATATGGGTAAAACTTACTTTAGAACAAACTTAACACCTAGACCATTCATCCTTTGATCATGCACATGAGTTGTAATGTAGAGAAACACTCAAGATTACATCAAACTCTTGCCAATTAAGAATTTCGTGACCATATGCCAAGTTGTGTTACACCAAAAGTTATGTACAATGGAAGGATTGTTCCACTAAAAATTTAAAAATTTAACCAAAAACAAAGACAATATATATATAGCAAATATATAACCCTCCCCCAACTTGAAATATGCTATGCCCTCATAGCATAAAGAACAACAGTAAGGAAAGGGAACAAAAGATTGTACCACCGAGAGAATGTCAACCCCCTTATATCTCGATCAAGTTGAAGGCTTTTGCGTCACTATCTCCTTTCGTCATTCGAACGACTTTCAAGGTCGACTCCTTTGGCTCGTCCAACGGAACCACAACTAGTCACACAGGATCATGGCCAAAACTTTGTTGGACTAACAACCGCGACACATAATTGCACCCATGCTTAGGGCTTCTGAATGCCTCATTCACTCCGACTTTAGACCCAATCCACCAAGGCTGGTGTGGTAGCACATACACCCTGCCAAAGATTTAAGCTCGAACTACCTACTAAGAGACAAATGACATTAGAACCGCCTGACTCGTGTTATCCGAGCACTAACAAACAGATATATACAAATGAAACATGAAAGACACCACCCGATTTTCACGCAATCTTACGAGTCATACTTTTCTTCTCGTGTCTCACCGGGGAGGCAAGATAGGGGTGGCTATACTAGACTGTTAAAACTTGTTACATCATACCCAAAATAAAATTCATCGCTTGACCTCGCCAAACAATTAAGCTCAGCATTCCCTATGATCGAAACAAAGTGAGACAAGACAGAGCCTAGCGCCAAAGCACAGGAACATCAAGTCTCACCCAAAGACCTAAACTGCTCCAGATAGGGACATATCTGGAAAGCATGGATCATTAACGGCAAACTACTACAAAGAGGACTAATTAAAGCCCAATACACTGATGCATTGGTGAAATCTCTTAATGAGAGAATCCCAAAACATAGTAAACATACAGAAAACACAAGAACAATATTTACAAATGTACAAACATAAAAGATTTAATATCAGAGCTCGGAGAGTCCAAGTCACAGCTAAACTCTACCAAACAATTAAGTTCAGCGTCCCCTAAGATTGTAACCAGGCGTGCGACAAGATAGAGCCAAGTGCGGTAGTGGAGCACAAAAATATCAAGGCCTAACCTAAGATCTATACCGCCCTCGTTGGGGCTAATCTGGAAGACGTGAGCAGTTCACTGTGAATTACACCTATCAGAAAAGCTAATGAAAGCTCTATGTCACTGATATTAAAATTGCCCTTACTAACCGGAACTAGGCACACGATCCTTCTTTTAATAGCGACGTGCGGAGCTATATATACCCAAGTCAATGGTGGGTACCCCCAACCTGGGGGCTAGGTCCGACAAACAGTTAAGTTCCGCGGTTATGCTTTCGTTCCCCGTGCAAACATAGATTAAACAACGAAATCAAACAACAAGGTCAACCAGATACACCGGTGAGACCAATTCCTCCTCAATTGCCTCTACCGAAAAATTCTCCAAAAATGGCTTAAGCCTTTGCCCATTTACCTTAAAAATATTTCCATTCGCAGGATTAACAACTTCAATGGCCCCATGAGGAAAATCTTTATGCACAATGTAAGGGCCAATCCAACGGGAACACAACTTCCCCGAAAAAAATGAAGTTTTGAATTATAAAGAAGAACTTTTTGACCTACTTCAAAATTTTTCCTTTGAATGTTCTGATCATGGAAACCTTTCACTTTAGACTTGTAAATGTTAGTATTATCATATGCATATCTACGGATTTCTTCAATCTCATTCAATTGGAGTTTACGATGAACTCCGGCGTCGGAAAAACGATAGTTTAACTGCTTAAAGCCGTATATGTAGGAATGGCAACGGGGCGGGTTTTTGCCTACCCCGACCCCGATCGGAAAATCATTACCCGCCCCGACCGGGTTTTTTTTGGGTACCCCCGTCCCCACCCCGATCGGGGAACGGGTTTACCCGGCCCGCCAATAAAAATTAAAATAATAAAAGGATAAGTAAAAAAGTAAAAAAAAGCGATGCTAAATAAGAATAAAAATTATCTAAAAAATAAAACTTTTGAAATTATTTTTGTGACTTTTGGTATCGCGGTTTTATCTAAACTTTTAATTGCAATCAATATTTTAGATACCTCATTCCATTTCTTTATGTGTAGAATTTATTCTAAATATTTGAAGAAAACTTTTTAAAAAATCCACTAAACACCCATAAATATCAATTTTTATTTCTTTTTTAAATTTAATTAGGCTACTTGACAGTAAAGAGACATTGTTTTTTGGATTAATGCTAAAAAAATGAAATGACATGTATATAAGTGTATATATATATATGTATATATATGTACGTATATACATATACGTATATATACATATATACATATACGTAGATATATATATATATATACGTAGATATATATATATATATATACGTAGATATATATATGTATGTATATATATATATACGTAGATATATATATGTATGTATATATATATATATATGTATATATATACTGTAACATTGTTAGTTTATCATGAATAGCTTGGTGCGGGATTTTCTTCTCAGCCCTTGGATTTAATTCAAGGGCCAGGAAAGGAAAAGGGATTAAAATTGCAAAAATTACACTTTCCCCCCTCTAAACCCACATTGCCCCCTTTGTTTCATTTCACGCCGCTTTAGAGAGAGAGAGAGAGAGAGAGACGCGAACCAGAGAACGAATGAAGCAGCAAACCAGAGAAGAACGAAGACGAAGACGAAGACGAACGAAGCATCGATCTCTCTCTCTAGTTCGATTCTCTAATTTCTCTCTCTCTCTCTCTCTAGATCGTTTTCTATCTAAGAAATTAGGTTTTTTTCTGTTAGGGTTTTGATTTCGATCAAGAACAAGATACGAAGAAGAAGAAGATGGACTGGGGAACGTGATTGAACCAAATAAGGTATATCTCTCTCGGTCGTTTGACTGATTTGAGAAACCCCTTTCCATCTTTGAATCTGTGTTTATTTTGTAATCTTTGATTTGGTTCAGAAATTAGGGTTTGGGTTTGTGACATTGGGTCTCTCTCTCTGGTTCAGAAATTCTGGTTTAAAAAAACCCTAATTCTAAATTTTTACATTAATTCTGGAATGGTGTTAGGGTTAGGTTTTTATTTTGATTAGTATGGCAATTACTGGAGAAAAAGAAATGAGACGCACAGTTGAGTTAGTTAAATTCATCTGTCCTTGGCATTGTTATTATTAGGAGAATGAGACTCGTGATTTCATAAACCCTTCTGATACAAATCCATGACCAACTGAAGCACTTCATAGGATGTTGGAGAATGAAGCACTTCACAATTTGGTTTAACAAAAACTTGTTTTTTTTTTTTTTCGCTTTCTCTGTAAACAGATTCTCAGGAAACTGTTTGTACTCTGTACCCTTCCATTTGATGTTTATGCCCCTCCAGTGAAGCTGCAAGGGTTTATCTATAAAATTCTTTTTGTATTCAATTAGGTAAATTACATTGTAGGATGTTGGTATCATGTTTCTGTTGCAGAATTGACTTCTTCATGTAGCTTTACTTTCTCGTTGGCCTGATATGATTTGCTCTGATTCTTGACTTCAATTAGAGGGAAGAAATTGCGTAGTCCAATCAACAACGTTTTCAAGAGTGGACCTTTTATTTTGTGTCAAGGGGTTAATCCAATTTTTTAGGATTCACTATTGGTTATCCATTTTTCTAAATGTAGGTGTTGAAATTTCTCTTCTTGAATCCCCCTCCCTCTATCCATATCCCATTTCATGGAAGGGAGTAGTTCGGGTAACAATGGAAGTGGTGATCCCGATTTTGGGATCTTTTGTTTTTGCGGAGAACCAACACCATTGCGGCAATCTGGAACACAAAAGAACCCAGGTTGAAGGTTCTTCAGATGTGCAAAGTATAAGATGAGCTCCATGCATTGCCCCAATTTATTCTCTTGTTTTTTGTTGGAGCTGAAACCCTAAGTTGTTATTGTGTTCTTTTTTGACAGTTAAACTTGGCTGTGAGGACTGTTGAACAATGTGAGAGTTCAGTATCCATGAGCATTAGTGAAGAAATGCAGAGGACAACAATCACAATGTAGATGAAGATTGAAGCCATGCAGAAGGAGATTGATGCAATGCAAATAAGAAATGGAGGGAAATTTAACTGGAATTATCTTTGGGTTGTTGCTTTCTGTGTTGTGTCGTACATGTGTGGCAAAAGCAGCCAGTGATCTCAAGTAGTTTTTTTTTTTTGATCCGTTAAATTCGATCTCAAGTAGTAGTAGTAGTAGTAGTAGTAGTATGTTTGTTTTGATACTATTACTAGGTTAGTGAAACTGGCGGCCTTGTATGTGGTGTGATTGTGGTAGTTTGCTTCGAAGCGTGATGCTCTTATTTTAGTTAAGATGAAGCTACAGGGTAGCCATTTCAAAGACTGTGACTGTGTGTATGGTTCTGCATATTTTTTGCATTTGCAGTACAACATGTCCAAGTTGAACCATTTCCTTTCAAAAAAAAAAGAAGACTAAGTTGTATCATGGAGAGCTGGGATGTCCAAATTGAACCATTTCCTATTTTATTCAAACTGCAAAAAAATGACTGTATGGTGCTCTGATTTATTCCATGCATTTGTAACTGAGATGTCCAAATTAAATCCCGGCCCTCCTCAGCACCCAAAAACCAACGCCATCTCTGGAACCTTCATATTGTGCGTTGGCTCTATCTTATTTTTTCACCATGTTGTCATTTTCTATAATTCATTTTCTACCAGAACGAAATCTGTTTTTGTCATCCACTCACTCAATAGGAACATGAAAAACGAGATATGGTCACATGACCAATCCAAGGTGTCTCTACTTGCAGGGGCCTATTGATCACGAGTATATCAAATAGCAGTTGCACGGGAAGAATAACCTGAGGGATGATCCCAGAGAGTACATAGACAACAGATGAATATATCGGCAGAGCCAATTGAGTACCTAGTAAGCACATGGACAACGACTCGTATGAATTCATTCATTGAGTCCCTTGAAACTACTAAAAAAAAGCTCATTCATTTCTGAGCAAAGAATATTGACATAAAGACCAATTCTGTAACTTACAAACAAAGCTCATTCATTCCTGAGCAGAGTAATGAGATATATACGATATCCAATCCTACATTCCTATACCAACCTACATTCCTGTTCCTAGAGGTTAATTTTGTGATGTAGTAGAATATTCAAAAAGCAGGCACTTAGACGGAATAGATTGGAGAAGGACCCGCAAGGTCCATTGAATGGCCATCTCTGAATCCTTAATCTGCCGCACTACCGAGGCCTGAAAAGAGCATAAAAAATGGTATATGAGATGATTACGGATAACAAGGAGAAAGATAAATGATGTTATCTGCTTTCTTAAACACTTCAGCATTGACTAGCTTAATCTACTGTGGCCTGGCCATAGTTCTTAACGAGCTCCATCCATCCATCCATCCATCTGCAGATTGTTTATTTTCCTTAAAGCCATCACTCCCAAATACCAGTAAAGCACTAGTGAATATCTATTATTAACAGTAATACGGGCAGTTCACACCATTTATCAAACCCAAGTCTCGGGCTGTAGGGGCAAAATATGTAGTAGATGTTAAAGTTGAACTCTGTTGTTTGCCTATCAGAGAACAGAAAGTGATCGTTAAGCTGTAGCACAGTTTTCGCAATATTTCTTTTGGAAAAAAGCAATTAAGTTACCCTCAATAGGAGCAATACTATGACTATTGATTAAAGTTGAACATAATCCACAGACAATATCTGTCCATATGAACCCGATCCTACACTAAGAGTTATCCAGTCCATCATCCATATCATAAACATACATACTTGTCCGCCTCATAAATCTCCAGAACCACTTAAGTAACAGCATGAACAGCAAGAGAACCAACAATAACAATAGCTGCAACAGCAAAAAAAAAAAAAAGTAAAAAAAAGTAATGATTTGCTAAGTCCATAAAAGTTATATATGCAAGGAACACTAAATCAAGAATCTGACCATTTGAGTTTGAGTATAAGTGAATGACCAATTCATCAGGTTATGTGTTATCTTGACTAAGTCACTGATTTTTCCTCTTCCTATTAAGTTATAGAGTCATGACAAGTGACATCGTTGCAGTATCTTTTAGTGCTCGTCGTATCATATAAGTTCGACTGATTGGCAAAAGGACTACAATCTGGTCTCCGGCTTCCTACTTACAAGTACCTGGAAATCAGGTATATCCTTTAATGCAAAAGTTGTAAAATTGCATCTCTATTCTTGTTCAGTCTAAAATCGAAATCATTTCGAATGCTAACCCTAAAATCAAAATCATCGTTCAAAAAAAGCCCTTTTTTTGGTTCGAGTAAAAAAAACCCTAAAATCCGTTCTGATTTTTGCAGAAAATGCAGAGATCGATCCCGAGAGAGAGAGAGAGAGAGAGCTGGGTTCGAATCGACAAAAAAGCCCTAATTTTTGCTGATTTCAACCGGGTTTTGCTGATTTCGAAAGGGTCTCGAACCCTACCTAGATTTTTCGAGAGTGAGAGAGAGAGATACCTCGGTGGTTGCAGAATCGCGTGCAGATTTCTAGCTTCGTTCTTCGGTCTTCTCTGGTTCGCTGCTTCATTCGTTCTCTGGTTCGCGTGTCTCTCTCTCTCTCTCTCTCTAAAGCGGCGTGAAATGAAACGAAGGGGGCAATGTGGGTTTAGAGGGGGGAAAATGTAATTTTGCAATTTTAATCCCTTCTCCTTTCCTGGCCCTTGGATTAAATCCAAGGGCTGAGAAGAAAGTCCCGCACCAAGCTGAAAGACGGGATCCCGTAACAGATCCTAACTGTATATATATATATACGCGGGTCGGGGTCGGGTAACTTCGAGGGGGGTTTAGGGGTAGGGTACCTTCGCCCAAAACCTTACCCGAATCCGGGCGGGTTTGGAATATTTTTACCCGACCCCGACCTGATACTCGAAAATGGGGTGGAAAACCCGCCCCGTTCGAGGCGCAGAGGGGTGGGTTCGGGGTGGGGCGGATACGTTTGCCATCCCTACGTATACGCCTTATGCTCTAATTCTACTGGAAGGTGGCATGCCTTACCATATACAAGCCGATAGGGTGAAGCAACCAAAACGGTCTTGTATGCTGTACGATACGCCCAAAGAGCATCGATCAATCTTAAAGACCAATCCTTTCGATTGGCACTTATCGTTTTCTCAAGAATACGTTTTACCTCACAATTAGGAAGCTCGGCTTAACCGTTGGTTTGGGGATGACATGCGATGGAGACCTTGTGTGTGATGCCATACTTCCTCATCAAAGCGTTGAAAGACTGGTTGCAAAAATGAGTCCCTTGGTCGCTAATGATATCATGAGGAACCCCAAGTCATGACAAGATATGCTCCTTAAGAAACTCGAGCACCACCTTGTGATCATTTGTACGAGTGGCAATGGCTTCAACCCATCTTGACACATAATCGACCGCTAAGAGGATGTACAAGTTACCAAAAGACACCGGAAATGGCCCCCATGAATTTGATACCCCAACAATCAAAGACTTCAACAACAAGGAATTTGGCTTGTGGCATTTCGTTTCGCCGGGTCACACTACCCAACTGTTGACAATGGTCACAAGATTTGCAAAAGGCGTAAGCATTGTGGTTAAGGGCCGGCCAATAAAAACTGCATTGTTGTATCTTGGCGGTTGTCTTCCTTGCAGAAAAATGCCCACCACACCCTTCGGAATGGCAAAATGGTAGAATCCCACATTGGTCAGAGTCTGGAACACACCGGCGAATGATCTGGTCGAGACAGTAGTTGAATAAGTACGGATCATCATAGGAAAAATGCTTCACTTTCGATAGGAACCATCGACGCTCATGAGAGGACCAATGTGTTGGAATTAGCCTCGTAACCAAGTAGTTAACAATGTCAGCTAACCACAGGGCCGTTGATACACCAAAGAGTTGCTCATCAGGGGAAAGTGTCTCCAATAGGTATATGCGAAGTACGATTCTCAAAATCCAGCGTGACAAATGGTCGGCCACCACGTTTTCAACCCCTTTCTTACCCTTGATGGTTATGTCAAATTCTTGCAAAAGAAGGATCCACCGGATCAAGCGGGCCTTTGCATCCTGCTTGGTGAAAAGGTATTTGAGTGCCGAGTGGTTGGTGTAAATGGTGATCAGAGCACCAACGAGGTAAGACCGGAATTTGTCCAAGGCAAACACTATGGCAAGAAGCTCCTTCTCCGTAGTGGAATCATTCATTTGAGCATCATTGAGGGTCTTGCTCGCATAAAAAATCACCCACGGATGCTTGTCCTTCCTTTGGCCAAGAACGTCCCCGATAGCATAATCACTTGCATCGTACATCAACTCGAATGGAAGATTACAATCGGGCGTTTGAACAATGGGTGGCGTGGTGAGACTAGCCTTGAGCTTAATGAATGCTAGCTCACATGCAGCGGTCCACTCATAAGGAACATCCTTGGATAAAAGGTGGCAAAGTAGCCTTGAAATTGCGCTAAAATCCTAGATAAAACGTCGATAGAAACCGACATGGCCAAGATAAGAATATATGTCTTTGACGCACTTCGGGGTAGGGTGATAAGCACCCAATAATGCATATTCTTGGTGCTTAAGTCCTTAGCTTTATCATTTTATATTTAGTTAATCGAGCTTTTTAGTTGATATTGCACGAAGGGTATGTTTACCTTATTTTGTAGGTAAACCGCTTAATAAGGGCATCTTAAAGCTTAAAGCAAGCCGGAGGCATCCAAAACTCAAAGGTGACAAAGCAGTGAAGCCATCGGGGGCCAACAACAAAGCATTGAAGACCCAACGGGTGGCCAAGGACGTTGGAAGTCAAGCCAGAGGCTGGAAGCTGAAGAACCCAAGGATTTGATGGTGGTATCGATACTGAGAATCATTGTATTGATACCATTTTAAAACAAAACGTCTGGGATTTGCCAATTGCCATCGGGTATCTATACAAGGAAACTCCGTATTATACTGATTTGTTTTCTGCGACCCAATAGAAATGGATGAAAGTGATCTGGTATCGATACTCCATTTCTCAGTATCGATACCAAGTGCCTACGTGGCAGATTTTTAGGGCGTCTTTTGGGATATTTTGTAGACAAATGTGGGCTTGTATAAATACCCCATTATGTCATCATATCCGGATATAGATAGATTTTGTTGCACTTTTCAGATCTAGAGAGTATATTCCTTATGTAGACACCTCCCAAACGGGGCATCGCCATACAATTTGATATCTTTTGTTTTGCTTGTTTGGTTTCTTGCTTCATAAACCAAGATCATGGACATTCCCATGGCTAGGAACATCGCCACATGATAGCGGTTATCATCAAAACAGAGTCGCCACCCAGTTTATTGAAACTAGGAAAATAGATAAAGATTCTGGATACGGAAGCCAAAGGTATAGTAAGGGGAAGGTGTTAGGCACCCCTTTCTGCCTAGCCGTGAGGCTAGCCCATAATCATTTAACATAAGACATGTAGATGCTTTATCTAACCCTAACACATAATCTGTTTTTATGCCTTTAAACAGTAAATAAGGTGAGCCGAGACAATAAACGAACGTGCATCAGAAAGTAAAACAAACCAAAGCTGTGCTAGCAGATCGATTACTCGGCCGGTGAATGGATGTCACGGCCGAGCAATCACGCTGATTTGATGTACCAGCCGAGGGATCGAAGCCCCGGCTGGTGTTCTTCCTCACACCAGATAGAAAGGTTAACGAACAATCAAAACACTAAGATTAAATGCAAATACGATAAATAAACCAAACCAGAGGCCGTTGGGCCTTACCACCTTAATCCCTCAGTTGCTTGATTGCTTCGGATCGATAGGGATTGACTGATTGATTGCTTTTTGAATGAAACCCTAGGGTTGGGGTTTGAACTCCGGGGTTTGATCGTCGGATGGATGGCTGCCTTCGGGAGGTTAGGGCTATTGTAGAGAGGGTTTGTGTGAGTCTTTTTGCAGAGTTTCGTGGCTTGAGAGGGTGTGAATCTGATGATTTCTTTGCTGTTATTTCGGAGTCCAAAGGCGCCTTTAATAGGCAAAGGGATGACTCACTCGGTCCAATCAAATCACACGATTACAATTGCAATTGTAATGTAATTTAAACTCCTCGTCGTAATCTCTGAACGTGGCCCGAACGCATCGGAAAGGTATCGTGGTTGGATCAAACAACTGATAGAACATTCAAGAGTCTAGAAAAAGGTCGATCTGGCGGCTGTAGAAAGAAACTGGCGGCCGAGGAATAGGCGGCCGAGGAAAGGATCCTGCGGCCGAGGTTTTGATCTCTCAGGGAGATTTTCTAGCAACAGGTTGCTCGGGTGAGGAATGGATGTTAAGGCCGTGAGATAGAAGTTACAGCCGACCGATGGATTTTCCTAGAGTACTGTGTTTCTGTCTGAAAGGATATTTGGCTCTGGATTGGGTCCTCTAGGTGGCTCAAAGTTCTTACCATAAGTCCATGGGTTTCACAAGAAGGCAATCAGCAATCATTGAATCCATTTCATCATCGGGATGGTCCCAAGGTGGGACTTGAAATAATCGTTAGGCCAAATTGGGGTGTCTACAGATGCCCCTCTCTGGGGGGCTATTTCAACCTGGACCTCTTGAACCTTCTTCTCCTCCGCTGTTGTGCCGTGGAAGGATGATGTGGCTCGCCGGGTATCTGCAAACCGGAGGGGAGTGTTCCTCCGGGTAGAAGCTCTGACGGTCTAGTTAGAAAGGGAAGGATGAGTAAGTGTAGTAGTGCATGCTAGGAAAAGAGGAACTGCTTATGTGGGAGGGAGAAATGTGTATCAGTCCTTTTGTGGTAAGAGGTACCTCTGTATTTATAGGCAGAGGTGTCTATCATGCTAAGCAAGCCGAACGTAGGACTCACGCGCGTTCCTACGCTCGGCTGACGCCACGTGTCAGGAGCATTTAATGAAGGCCGCCTTCCCAGATTTGCAGACGCACATGGGTTCATGTCAGACATGTCACATCATGCAGAGACGTCACGTTCGTGAGAAGAGATGGCAGCCCACGTATCACGTGGAAGGTTCTGGAATGTTCTGTACCAGCGGTCTCCGAATAAATTGGTCCCGAAGGAAAGATTACGGGCCGAACAAATGGAGGTTAGGAATGGGGAGTGAGTCATGCCGAACACAAGACTTACCTGCCAAACAAATCATTGAGCGCCAACATTCGGACAACAAGCCACGCTCGGTGAGCAGTCCCTGACCCTCCTTACGTTCGGTGAAAGAAGGATGACGTGTCTCCAGACCAACTCAACCCTTAACGAACTGAGACAACTGAACGATGGGCCCCCGGTGCGACCCTTTGGACCTTATGACCCCCTCGGATATTTCGGCCCACTACAATAGCCCCTCAACTTCTTCTTTTTTTACTCGGAAAAGAGGGAGGAGTTGACCCTGTGTGGCTGAACAAATGTAGCATTTTCAGAAAAATGAGACTTCCGAACGTAAACCCATCCGAACAAAGTGCATTACCGAGTAAAAGTAAGCTCCAGGCTTTGAGGCACAAAAGCTGGGATTGCATTTAATGCTTCTGCAACCGCCAACTTCAAATTTGCCACGCGTCATTAAATCATTGGAGGAAGACAATGCGCATGCAGAAGCTTCCACGCGTCACGCATCCAACGGCACATCAGTCTCCCGCCCAGATCCAATGGCTGGGGGCTCGGCACCGTTTCGAGTGCTTCCCTGGGTATAAAAGGTGGAGCGGGGAGAGAGAAAATCACTTTTTCTCTCTCCAGTCGATCATTCTCTCTGCCCAGACGTCGTTCATCGCCAAAACTCCTTCAAAACCTAGATCTTGCTGCATTTTGACCGCAAATCATCCATATTTTCTAGGTATTTCAAGTTTCTTCATAGTTCTCTGCGTTTTTTGATTACTTTTGAGCATTTTTTGGCCCAAAAATGGGCTTTTTCTTCAACCCCGCCTGGAACCGTTTCCTGGGTAATGAAGAACAGGTTGAAGAAGTTCATGTGTTCTTCCGAGCGCACGTTCATCTTCAACCAGTGTTCTTCCGAACAAAACCCCGTGTTCATCCGAACACAAGACCCGCTTTGAAGCGCGTTTACGTTCGGACGAATAGTATTGTTCCGTATCGTTCGGTACTTATACCCGAAAAAGTGTTGCTCGGGATTTCTGAGACACGCTCGGCGAGATTAGCTTGGTACACTGAACATAGGCACCCGTAGGAAACTTGACCTTGCATTTCGCTAACGGTTTTATCCCTGCACTTGTGTTTTTAGGTATGGAGTCTTCATCAACTTCTTCGGCGGATTCATATACTTCCGTCGACCTGAACGCTTCGGGCTTCGGCTAGATAGACCCTCGAATAGCCGAAGCAATCAGAACTGCGGCTCGGGAGTACAGAGTACAGGGCGGTAAACCCCTACCCGAAGCGTTCGAGGGAGTATTCATCCCGGCTATGTGACTCCACTTCGGTCAATAGGTCCTGACCACGAAGTAATAAACCTCGACGACGAACCTTCGGGAAAGGTGGCAGAAGAACTCGACGAGGAAGCCGACGCCGAGGAAAAAGATGAGGAAGTGGCTGAGGAGGCTAAGGATGAGGATATTCCTGCTGCTTCCTCCAGCCAAGCCGGGGCGGGCCCAGGGAACGTCGGTGAATGGTCTTCCCAGCCACCAAGGAAGAAGAGAAAAATAGTTGCTTTCGACCCCGACGAAATACCTGCCCGAACGGGAAGGGATCCATGCCCCTACTGAGATTGTTTTATTGACCAAGAGGGAATAGATCTCTTCCGAACGACCTACCACATCCCCGACGATGTCGTAATCTCAACAATACCCGGGCCTCAGATACGATTCACTGATGAGCATATCACAGTGCCCCTGATGGCCATCACCGAAGGAGGCCTCAGATTTCCAATGCACAGGATCCTGAGGCAGATCCTCCACTTTTTTGAGCTCACCCCATGCCAGCTGAGTGTGAATTCTTACTAAATTATCCACTCAATCATAAAACTGGCCGAGGTAAAGATGTTCAACCTTCAAGCACACCACATTTTCGAGAACTACATGATGTCTCGGAATGTGAGATATTCACGCTTCTACCTGTGCTTCCGAAGGAATATGATGAAGATCATTCTCGAGGGTATGTACGACTCGGAGAAATGGGCTTCAGATTACGTCGAAGTTCGGGGAAATTATGAGTTTCCCCCGGGTGAAGATGACCAATTTCACGTGGCCAAGGAAAGGGGTAACCCAAGTAAGCTAAGATTGGTTTCGCCATATTTGATGTTGAACATGTCTTGTTCGGTACAATTTGATTGGAATGCTCGATCATTTTGTTACGTACTGAATACTTTTCTTTTTATGTTGTGTTCGACAGATACGATAAAGATCAACAAGAACCTGTTAAGGCTTGCCAAAGACTGTGGCCTTACAGACTCGTTGCTGACAATTCTGAAGGTGGAGAGAGACGCACCAACCATCCTGCAGTACGACGCGACCTACGGAGGAAGAATCATAGGAAAGGGTGCCGAAGGAAGTGAGAAGAAGAGCACCACAGTTGACCTCACCGATCTCCCCGAGGAACAACTCCCTAACCCTGATAAGCCACTCCGGGGGACCGTACGCCAACCGACAGAAGGAGCTCCTTTTGCCGAAGAAGAAGACATGCCTCCACGAAGCATGAGAGCCATCCTCTAGGAGAAGCTGGAGAAAAAGGCCAAAGCGGAGGCCAAGCAGAAAAAGACAGGGGTGCCTGGGGCTCGGCACCGTAGCCCAGCGCTCCAACCAAGAAGACTACTCCCGACGCCGTCCCTCAGAAGCGTCCACCTTCCCCTGCCTCTTCGGACAAGCCGACCAAGAGGTACAAAGTGACGACTAAGAAAGCTTCGGCCACTGCTGGCAAGACTCCCAGCGCCGAAGGGCAGGAAGGGGGAGAAAAGCTCAAGGGGAAGGGCGCCGAAGGCAAAACCAGGGACGCCGACGTTGCTTGGGCTCCCAGCTTCATCACCCATCGGAACAAACAAATCCTGCGCTCGGATAGTTTGATCGAGGATCCCTCCCTGGCCTTCACCCTACATGCTAGGCTCAGGCTGCCGAGGGATATTGGCGCTCAAGGGTCTCTGAAGACGGCACTGAGCGACTATTACTATTTTGTTGGCAGGGTAAGCTTTTCGTTGTGTTGTAAAGCATGAATAATGTTGCAACTATTTTCCTTCGGATGCTTATAATTTGTTTCATTTGTAGGCTACTCAGTCTATCATGAGCGCCCAACGCCATCTCATAGAGCACGACAAGCAGGCAAAGCTCCTCCAGCAGAAGGTGGAGTTACACCAAACTTCTGCAGAGGATTATAAGAAATGCCTCGAGCAATCGGAGGACGCTCGCCGAAGCCAGGAGATCACCATCGCCAATTTGTACGATGTGATTAAAGGGCTTCAAGATGGAGCTGAGCAGGCATGGGCCGAAGGGAAAGATGAGGGGCTGGCCGAGGGGAGGGCTCTAGGCAGGAAGGAGATGGAGGAGGAGATGAAGGAGCTGCAGGCCCAGTATGACAAGGGTTATTATCAGGCCGAAGAAGATGCGGCCGAAGAGCTGGTGGCCTTGCAAATCAAGCTTCGGGTGGCACAGCATAAGAAAAGCTTCATGCTTGGCTTCAACACGGGTTTCGACGAGGCTGGCGTCGAATCTGATGATGAAAGAAGATCCCTCGTTGAGGTGCCGCCCCTTGAAGCCGTCGAAGCTCAAGAAGAGCCTCCAGCTCCCGAAGAGGCTGCAGTCGATGCATCCCAACAGGAGAACACCCCAACCCCATCAGTTGATCCTCCCATCACTCCCTTGGCCACGATTACTCCTGAGGCTTAAACAGTTTTGTTTTCTTAATAGTTTGTTTTTATTTCTGTACTTTGAACGATCGGCACCGAACATTCAGGTTGTTGCCGAACCGTAGTTTGTAAGTAACATGTTTAAGGATGGCCACAAATGATCTACCACGGCCATTCCTTGCTTTAACTGTTTATACAATTCAAGTGTGTTTGCTCGGACAACATGTTTGGATATTTCCTTGTTTTGAGATTCCCTCTTTAATATATCTGTTCGGATACTGCGTTTGTTTGTTGCAAAATTTGGATGCCATGAATTTATCAAGTACTTTCGTTCGGATGGTGTTTTTGTATGTTATCAAAAATACACAAATTAGTGAAGCTCGGTTGAATTTGTTCGGGTAACACTGTAAGTCCGAGGTAAAGTACCAATACCCACATAGTAGCCCCTGCCTTCGAGCTGTTTTTAGGAAGAAAAACAACACGAAGGTAGAAAGATGGGTACTGAAAACGAAGGTTACACGGTCGGTAAAATTACAAGAGAACCGAGGTAAAAGTGCCAGAGCCCGAAAGCGATATCACGGGCGAGATGGTATACCCAAGAAGCTGCTGTTAAAGTCGAACGAGTAAATGTATCGAACGTAGATTACCACCAAAACGCCTTTAGGCTTACAATTCGAACAAAAGTAAAAACACAAACGAGTAAAGCGTGAAACAGAGGCGACCGAAGCTAGCCGTGGAACTTCCTAAGTTTTTGGGCGTTCCAAGGGTTAGCAATCGGCATACCATCCATTTCATCAAGCTTATAAACTCTGTTGCCAATCTTCTAGACTACCCTATAAGGGCCTTCGTAGGGGTCTTTGAGCTTAGTTAACTTCTTGGCTTCCACAACCATCCGAAGAACGAGATCACCAACTTGAAACGGCCGAGCACGAACGTTCTTATTGTATCCCTGAGTAACTTCCTATTGATAAGCATTATAAACTCTGTGGCCAATCTTCTAGACTACCCTATAAGGGCCTTCGTAGGGGTCTTTGAGCTTAGTTAACTTCTTGGCTTCCACAACCATCTGAAGAACGAGATCACCAACTTGAAATGGCCGAGCACGAATTTTCTTATTGTATCCTGAGTAACTTCCTATTGATAAGCAGCATGGTGCAAGTTGGCGTTGTCACGGAGCTCTTCGGCAAAGTTAAGTTCGGCACCAACCAGAGCGTTGTTGTCCACAGGGTTAAAGTTTTCAGACCGAACAGTAGGAACGAGGGAAGATAATGGCAGGACGGCTTCCATGCCGTACGTCATGGAAAACGGGGTTTGGCCAGTGGAACGCCGTGGAGTGGTACGATAGCTCCATAAAACGTGGGGGAGCTCGTCAACCCATTTACCGAGCTTGCGATCCAAACGGCGCTTGAGCCTCCGAGTGATAGCTTTGTTTGATGCTTCGGCCTGCCTGTTGCCTTGGGGGTAGGCCACCGACGAGGTATGGACCAGAATATGGTGGCATTTATAGAATGACTGAATTGTTGCTGCCACAAACTGGGTGTCATTGTCCGAGAGAATGGCGTAAGGTACGCCGAACCTGGAAATGATGTGCTTCCAAATGAAGCGCTCCACATCCGAAGCTGTTGTCTTGACGAGTGGGGCGGCTTCTACCCATTTGGTGAACAAGTCTGTGGCAGTAAGCAGGTACTCGAACCCTCCTGGGGCCTTCGGTAGCTTGCCCACAATATCGAACCCCCACACAGCAAACGGCCAAGGACTAGTGATCATTTTTAGGGGAAAGGCAAGTTGATGAGGTATGTAGGTGTGCTTCTGGCAGCGAACACAACGCTTCACGTAGTCCTCGGACTGCTTCACCATCTTCGGCCACCAATAGCCCTGTGTCAATGCTCGGTGGGCCATCGTCCGGCCGCCCGAGTGCCCACCGCAGCTTCCCAAATGCAACTCATCCAGGACGCTTTGGACTTGATCTTCATGCACTACGCGGAGATCTGGTCCAGTGAACGTTCGGCGATATAGTTGGCCTTGTGAATCCAACAAGTAATTTGCCGCTCGGCACCAAACTTTGTGGGCTTCTCTCCTATCCGGTGGAAGGGTCTGGTCCCTCAGGAAAGCAATAACGGGGTCCAGCTGACTGGGGCCAAGGGGAACGGTGCTGACCGAACAAACTGCGAGCTCGAAGCTCGGATTGACAACTTCATCAAAAACAATGGTGCGAGCCCCTGCAGCCTTGTACACCGAAGCAAGACCCGCTAAGGCATCAGCATGAGCATTGTGCTCTCGTGCAATCCATTCCACTTCTACTCGGCCAAATTGCTTCAGGAAGGTTAACACATGGCTAACGTAAGCATTCATCTGTGCATCCTTGGCTTGATAGTCGTCATTAAGATGGCCCACAACTAGCCGAGAGTCGCAAAAAACATGGACCGAGCTTGCCCCCAGCCGAAGAGCAAGCTGCAGCCCAGCGATCAGAGCTTCGTACTAGGCTTCGTTGTTGGTGGCAGGGTAGCCAATCGACACAACATGCTCATGCACTGTGCCAGCCGGAGAAATGAGCACAATACTAGCTCCTGCCCTATTGATGTTTGAAGCACCATCCACCGTCATTTTCCATGCATCGCCGGAGAACTCCTTCTTCGGCTTTCGCGTGCCTAAAGTGAACCTTGACCGAAGAGACTCGCGAGGAGGGTTACTCCACTCGACATGTTCTTCTGCGTCGGCCATTCGTGCTTCTTCGACAGCCGTTGCCAAGGCATTTTCTTCGTCCTTGAGCCCAGGAGTAAGCTCGGCAAAGAAATCTGCTAAAGCTTGTCCCTTGATAGCTGTCCTCGGCTCAAACTGGATGTCATAATTGGCCAAGTCTTGAGAAAACTTTAGGATCCTGCTGGAGGAATCTGTTTTCCGAAGAACAGCCTTGAGAGGAAACTCGATGAGGACCATGATCCTATGGCATTGAAAGTATGGCAATAGGCTCGTTTTAGCTGAGACGAGTGCTAAAGGCAGATACCTCGTCTGAGAGTCCATCATCGTTTTGCTGGAAAAGAATATGGGTAAGTGCTCCATCCCTTCCTTCCGAACAAGAACAGAAGATGTGGCATGATCCGAGACCACCAGGTACACATAAAGGTCCTCTTCGGGCAAGGGTGTGACGAGGAGTGGAGATTGTGCAAGATAGTCTTTTAAAGATTGCAAAGCCACATCACATTCCTCAGTCCACACAAACCTGCGCCGACTGGTCTTTATTGCCTGGAAGAAAGGTCTGCAAAGATCTCCCGAACGTCGGATGAATCGACTCAAAGCTGCTACCATGCCCGTGAGCCGTTGCACCTCTTTGATTGTGGTTGGAGCTCGGAGATTTTGAACGGCGCTGAGCTGAGTTGGATCAGCTTCAATGCCTCGGCGGCTAACCATATAACCGAGGAACTTCCCCGAACCTACGCCAAACGCACATTTTTCTGCGTTTAGGAGGAGCTTGTGTTCCTTCAGAATGGCGAAGATTTCACCTAAGTGTCGAAGGTGATCCTGTGCAAACCTGTTCTTGCACACCATGTCGTCGATGTAGGCCTCCATGATCTTGCCGAGCTTCAAAAGGAACATCTTAGTGATTGCTCGTTGAAATGTTGCCCAGCATTTTTCAACCCAAACGGAATGACATTGTAACAATATATTCCTCGGGGAGAAATGAAGGTTGTCTTCTCCTGATCATCTTCGGCCAGGGCGATTTGATGATAGCCCCGGTATGCATCCATGAATCTCAGCCGCTCGTATCCTGCCGTTGCATCCACCATCTGCTCGATCTGAGGAAGGGGGAAGCGATCCATCGGACAAGCATCATTAAGGTTGGTGTAATCAACGCAAACTCGGAGCTTTCCATTCTTCTTCGGAACAATGACCGGATTTGCCAGCCACGTCGGGTACAGAATTTCTCGAATAGCCCTAGCCTTTAGTAACTGGTCTACTTCGGACATTACTGCGTCCACATGCGATGGTGCCGAACGACGGACCTTTTGAATGACAGGATGTCTATTTGGATCAACGTTTAGATGATGGGCGGCAAAAGCTGGATCTACTCCAGGCATTTCCTCGGGAGTCCAAGCAAATATTTCGATGTTCTCTTTGAGGAAATTGAACATCTCCATACGCTCGGTCTCGACCATAGAACTACCGAGGAGAAAGTACCGGCTTCCATCTTCCATTATCGGCATCCTTATGAGTTCCTCGGCTGACCTTTGCTCGGCAGGTATCCCCACATCTTCGAGAACGGGTATATCCGTTGTATCGACGCATTGTACTTCCAAGTAGCTCGGTTTATTGGTCACCGTGCTGCTGTAACATTTCTTTGACTGGACCTGGTCTCCTCGAAGACTTTCCTGTCGTCCATTCCACCTGACGAACTTCATCACTTGGTGTAGAGTTGACGGGACTGCCTTCATCTTGTGTAGCCACGCTCTACCGAGGATAACGTTGTAGGGGCTCAGAGAGCTAACCACTACGAATTCGACATTAACCACTCGGGAACCGGCACGCACGAGGAGGGTTATCAGAACGAGGGGCCAAACTGGAGCCCCTGTGAAACTGACGAGAGGAGTGGTTGCAAGCCGAAGCCTATCTGGTGATAGCCCCAAACTCTTGTATGTGGATTGAAACATAACTTCGGCTGAACTTCCCTGGTCGATCAACACCCGTTGGACTCTAGACAAATCCACTGTGACTGTAACAACTAGAGCGTCGGTATGTGGCATTTGCACTCCTCGCATATCTTCAGCTGAGAAGGTTATTAGGCCTCCGAGGTTCGGGTCTTCCCACTTACGTTTTGTGTCATTTCTACATTGCAAACGGACAAGGCAGCAACAGCTTTATCAATTTCCGTACGAAGCTCGGCAGCCTTTCCCTCGGACACCAATCCATGGATCACTCCAACAAGATTTTCAACCGCGGGAGGGGGAGGTGGAAGTGGATTTCGCCGAAGGTCGATCCATTGGTTAAGATGCCCTACTGTGGCTAACTCCTCCAAGTATCGTTTGAACGGCTGACATTGGGTGGTGTAATGGCCACCCTCTTTGTGGAATGTGCACATCCCTGGTCCGCTGCCCATCGTGCCGAGGAACCCCGTTGGCCAAACGAAGAACGGAAGTTGGCCAATTATATTCAAAAGCTTGTAGATTGGCTCGGTGAAGGCAGTACGTTCGGCAACATATTCGTCGGGCCTCGGCTCGCGCCGTGTCTGCTGCCAAGGCTGCTGTTGTGGAACCTGGAGCGGTTTGTGCTTGTTGTTCGGTTTATTCACTCCTGGGCCAGAACTGGCCGGACCATTTTGAACTTGCCGAACGTTTGCAACATGCTTCTTCGCCGCAGTGGACTTCGGTGCGTCTGTGTTCTTTGGTGCGTTTCGTTCGGCAACAGCCTCCTCATGAACGCAATCTTTCTCTATAATGACCATAAGATCGCCCATCGTCTTTGGTGGATTTTTGGACAGGTCTCGGAACATCGCCGAGGTTGGGTCCAACCCGTTCATGAAGGATTCCACCGCAACACTTTGGTCGCAATCAGGAATCAGGTTGTACACCTCCCAGTAGCATTCGGTATACGCCCGAAGAGTTTCTCCTGGTGCTTTCCGTATGTTTACCAGCATGGAAAGCGTCTTCGGTTGAATGTTGCTCGTTACGAACCGTTTTGTGAATTCCAACTCCAACTCGTTGAAGCTCTTGATGGACTTTGGCTTGAGTAAATTGTACCACAACATGATCGGCTCACTTAACGTAAGGGGAAAGATCTTACACATCAGTGCGTCGGTGAAGTTATGGAGGCTTATTGTCTGACGAAATCGATAAACGAACGCAACTGCATCCTCTTTTGCCTCGTAGCGTTTGAGCTTCGGCATGACAAAACGGTCTGGATGCCGTTCTTGTTGAATGGCGTCGATGAAGGGAGATGCCTTTGCCTTTCCGAGCTTGGAGTCATCCGCAGGTGCAAGTGCAGGAGGAATGACTGGCGCTGGATCCCCTTGCCGAGCCTCATGAGTTGCCCTTGGCTCTCTGTGACGATACCTATGTTCTCGCTGAACGTGACGGTTATGTCTAACCTCTGCCTAGGGTTCCAGATGTTCCACCCTCAGATCTCCGTGCCGAACAAGTGGCATATCTATGCCGTCATCCACCACTTGGTATACCATTGGCTTCCCCGTATATTGATCGTACAGAACAACGGTGTTGGCACGCTCGGACCGTGTCCCCCTACTCGTCGTTCGCTCGCCTCGCGAACCTGCAACTCATTTCCCGTCGGGGTTGCGTTCGGTGCGTGACCTTGATTGCTCGGATCGTTCGGGAAGTTCTCCTATTCGTTGCCACACAGGTGGATCATTGAGATTCATAGGTCTTTTCCCGTCTACCCTTTCTTGTTGCCATCGGGTAATGCGATGGATCCGTCCCGAGGCTCCCGTCCTAAGAGTACCGGTTGTAGAATTTGTTGCCGAAGAACGTGAACTCAAGGCGCAGACAACACTCACCAATCGTGGATGAGAAGATGCTGGATGATCCCCGGGAGTGCGTTCGAGCCTTTCAAAGACGGTACGACGTTCAGATGGAGCCCCCTCGGTCGTCTGTGCCTGTCGTGTCCTTTTTCTTCGTTTTTTAGGTTTCTTTGGTTGACTTGGTTCGGCCTGGTGGCCACGGATAGGAGTCACGCCAGCGCCTCCATCCTGTGCTTCGAGGCGTTGTTGTAGGAGGGCTATGACAGCTGCCTGACGCTTCTGCTCCGCCTGGGCGATGTCAAGTTCGGTTGGTGGATAGCTAAGTGGACGAGCCACTGGTTGCGTGGCTCCGACGGTGTGGCTAGGCTCGACATTCAGAGAGCCATACCCAGCCAGACCGAGGGTGAAGTTTTCTGGGCCCGGAGGGGGGAGGCGTTGCGTCATGCCTGAACGGTGACGGGGGAGGAAAAGGGGAGATCTATGGCTTAAACGCAGATCCACATTTTGTCAGGAAAGATTGTACCTTCCCCAGCAGTGTCGCTAATTGTGGGGGGCTGTTTCAACCTGGACCTCTTAAACCCTCTTCTCCTCCGCTGTTGTGCCGTGGAAGGATGACGTGGCTCGCCGGGTACCTGCAAACCGGAGGGGAGTGTTCCTCCAGGTAGAAGCTCCGACGGTCTAGTTAGAAAGGGAAGGATAAGTAAGTGCAGTAATGTATGCTAGGAAAAGAGGAACTGCTTACGTGAGAGGGAGAAATGTGTATCAGTGCTTTTGTGGTAAGAGGTACCTCTGTATTTATAGGCAGAGGTGTCTATCATGCTAAGCAAGCCGAACGTAGGACTCACGCGCGTTCCTACGCTCGGCTGACGTCATGTGTCAGGAGCATTTAATGAAGGCCGCCTTCCCAGATTTGTAGACGCACATGGGTTCATGTCAGACATGTCACATCATGCAGAGACGTCACGTTAGTGAGGAGAGATGGCAGCCCACGTATCACGTGGAAGGTTCTGGAATGTTCTATACTAGCGGTCTCCGAACAAACCGGTCCCGAAGGAAAGATTACGGGCCGAACAAACAGAGGTCAGGAATGGGGAGTATGTCATGCCGAACACAAGACTTACCCGCCGAATAAATCATTGAGCGCCGACGTTCAGACAACAAGCCACACTCGGTGAGCAGTCCCTCCTTACGTTCGATGAAAGAAGGATGACGTGTCTCTAGACCAACTCAACCCTTAACGCACTGCGACAACTGAACGATGGGCCCCCGGTGCGACCCTTTGGACCTTATGACCCCCTCGGATATTTCGGCCCACTACACCCTATTTGACTGAGCTCAGACGGATCGCGAGACATGTTTGAGTAAAAGTCAAAGCTGTAAAAGCAACTCAATTTGGATCAACCACTATTCTAAGGGTTTTTGAAAAAAGGTTTTGTTATGGTCGGGCCGGGAGGCTGCCTACGTATTCCATAGGGAAATTCAGACCAACCGTAGTTCGGAAGGGCAATAAAAAGAAAAAGTTTGGAGGGTTAGAGACAGAAGATGTACCTTCAGACTTTAAAAGCCGTAGTGTGACATACCTAGGCAGAGCCAGGATTTTGGCAAAAAGTAGTTGAGGGAGCGCGGGGCTGCCAGGGAAGTTTTTCACGGAGAGTTACCTTAGTATTTTGCGGGTAGATCAGTACACGGCAGGTGTGTGTTTGCTTTTCTTGATCAGCCTTACTTTAACTGAGAAGCTCGGTAGAGTAGCCTATCCTTGCGAATGAGCTGGCAGGAATTGATGTAATTGGGGTGGAATCCAAGCCATCTGTTGGGGATGAATTGGACACCAGTTTTGAGATAGAGTGGACCCAAGCCATCTTCCGGAGACGAGTTGGATGCCGCTTCTTGAAATATGGGGAGGCACAGGGCCAATGACTTAAGCACAGAGCAGTGGAATGAAGGAACTGAGGCACGGAGCCGGTTTATAGGCTTAGAGCTTTTGATGAAACCGAAGTGCGGAGTTGGTGTTGATCATAAGGTGAGAGCCTGAGGGGATGGAACCAAAGCGTGGAGCTGGTTTTGATCATAAGGCGAGGGCCTGAGGAGATAGAACTGAAGCACGGAGCTGGTTGTATCCTAATGGTCTGTGCACGGAGCTTTCTCATCATAAATTTTGGCGCGGAGCCAAAGGATCGAGGTTCTGGACCGATCAATAAAAATCGAGGCGCGGAGCCGGTTAAGTGCAGGGTTGACCTACGAATGAGAGATAGATGCAAAACATAGCATGTGTGTATGATAAGGTTTGTTAGATGTGAACAGATATGATGACGCAGACTCGATGTGATAATGGTGATGCAATTGATGCAAATGTGCACGGGCCCGTGCGTGTGTGTATGATATAAACATAGAGCTTCTTTCAAGTTCTGGACTTGAGCATTTAGAGCGTAGAGTTCGAGCATTCGGATGGCAGAATTCGAGCATTCAAAGTACATGCTTTGAGCATCCAGTACGCAGTGGTTAGGCATCTAAGCATAGAGCTTGAGCATTCAATTGTAGAACTTGAGCATCTAGTATACAGTGGTTGGGCATTCGAAGAGCTTCGAGCATTCAAAATGTTGGATTTTGAGCATTCAAGCGTAGAGCTTGAGAATTGTTTTGATTAGGGTGGCGCGGAGCCTGTTGAGATAGCTGTTACGGCTTTGAGCCAGTTGAGATAGTGGGCTTGGAGCCGCTGAGGGGTGGGCTTAGAGCCGCTGAAATAATGGGCTTAAAGCTGCTGAGCTGTCGATTGTTTGATTGGGGCGGCGTAGAGCCTGTGGGGATAATTACGGCATAGAGCCAATTGAACGGGCGTAGAGCCGTTCTGAGAATGGGCTTCGAGCCGCTAAATCTGCAGGCTTGGAGCCGTTGAGTGAGCATAGATCTACTGCTATTGAATGCGGACGTGGAGCTGCTATGATAATGGGCTTCGAGCCGCTGAATTTGATAATAGGCGTGGAGCCACTGAGATAATGGATGTGGAGCCGCTGAGTGGTAGTGAATTTGGAGCTGTTGAGTGATAGCTCGAAGCTGCTGGGTGACAGTGAGTTTGAGCTCGGAGCTGCTGAGTGAAAGCTCAGAGCCGTTGAGTGATAGCTTGGAGCTGCTGAATGAGTAAGCATGAAGGCGAGCTTGGAGCTACTAGATGGTGAATGTAGACAGGGAGATACCAGGTGAATTTAGAGTTGCTGAGGCTTTGAGCCGTTGTGTTGTAGGCTTTTTAGAGCCACAGGGCTGTTGAGATGATAAGCTCAGGGCCGTTTGAGTATGATGGCAAGCTTGGAGCTGTTGATCTTTAATGGTCAAGAGGCCAGTAGTTGTGAGCTTGCTGTTCATAGAGAGAGGACTTCTTCATGCTCGGGCGTGCTCCCAAGGCTAATTCTGATTGCTTGAGGATGCCCCCAAGGCTGATTTAATCATTGGTTTTATTGGTCATGGACCCAAAACCTCATAATAGCTTGAGTTGGTGCATTGAGCAAGATCTATTGCTGCTGAGAAGAATGGATTAGGGGGCCAGGAGATCGATATTTCGGTCGAGCAATGGATATCACGGCCGAAGGATCGATGTCTCGGCCGTGGGAACGTCAAAAGTCAGAAAATCGATTTAAGTTTGGTTTAATCGATCTCGCGGTTCATTTTATCTTTCTCCCTTTCTTTCGTCTGAGACTCTTTCATCTCTTCATTCCTCCGACCACCGTCATTCGGCCACCGTCCTTCCTCCGACCACCACTGTTTGCTGCCGCTCGCGGCTGCGGTTGGCTATTTGCCGTGCCTTCTCTCTCCCCTGCTCTGAGTTGTGATGGCTACGCCATCTTCTACAGAGGTTGCATGTTCTTCCTCACACCCTCCATGTAGGTGCGAGTATCCGTCTTCCGACGAGGAAGCGATTGAGGAGCCTGGCGTGTTCGACGCTGCTACCTACATTCTTCCCTCGCGTAGGTTGGGTTTTGGCGGCTTCTTACAGTACCGTCCTCCTGTTGGTGGCCCAGAGGCCGAGGTGGTTCACCGGGAACCTGAGTTGCATTTGAGTGTCCTCAATGTACCGGTAAGTTTCCTGAAAAGTAAAAGGGTTTACTTTAGTTTGGAGTTTGATTCATTTAATCAATTATTGATTTTGTTTTCGGGATGAAATCCCTTTTAGCCAGGGGCGAAGATGATAAGGACCCACAATTGGGTCGGGTTTGTTTTGAAAATAATGATAACTATGCCCCCTATTTAGGCAATGCATTAAAATGTTTTAATTTGATGCCCCTAGCTTTCATTTGTTATATGCAATCTAACTCCCTTTTGTCTTTGATGAATCTTTACAGAGGAATAAGAGATTGGAGGCTTGTGGCGGAGGCAAATAGGCGCATAAGTGGTTTTTAACGCTGCCAGAGCAGGCTCGGGAGTTAGTACGCGCTGCTGGTTTTGAGGCATTCGTTCTGGGCCTCAATCTTCCGAAGGTTGATTGGTCGTTGATGACCTCGTTGGTGGAGAGATGGTGGGATACCACCAATACGTTCCACTTCCCTGCTGTTGGTGAGATGACTATTACGCCTGGCGATTTCTCTCTCCTGACTGGTCTGCAAGTAGGTGGGATTCCTCTTCGCGTTGATCCCCGGATCTAGAAGCGAGCAGGGACTTTGGAGTGGTTCTTGGGCAAGGTGCCCCCTCTTCACTCTCGAGGCCATATTGATCTTGCTTGGCTGAGCAAGACATTTATGAAGACTGACATTCTGACCCAGGTGAGCGTCGAGCAGCTGACGCGGGCTTTCCTTCTTTATCTCATTGGGCAAACTCTGTTTGCCAACAAGGATGGTTCGGTGCATACACAGTTCCTGGCCCTTTTGCAGCACTTGGAGATTGTTAGGGATTTCGATTGGTGAGCGTCTGCTTTGGCCACTTTGTATGGAAACCTTGGGGCCTATTCTCGGGACAAGAGTCCCATCCTTGGAGGTCACTGCCGGGTGCTTGAGGTACATACATTTCTCTTTCACTTTCTTTTCCTGTTTTGCTTTTCTGCTAGTATTGAACTTGTTTGCTAGTTTGTTTTTCAGCTCTGGGCTTTTGAGCATCTTCTTCCGTTTCCTACCGGTACCAGGCATGGGAACGTGAACAGTATTCCTCGCTACCAACGATGGCTGACGGGGTATCGGAAGCCGCGGTCACCTGTTTTGACCCTTCCGGAGTGGCGACGAGTCTTGGACCGATTGACGGTTGATCAGGTACTTCCCTTCTCCCTTCCTTGTTCTTTAGATTTCTGTATCTTTATGCTGTAGCTGATTTTGACCTTGCTTGTAGGTAAGGTTCGACCCTTGGGATGGTGTCCCTGAGGACACTCCTCTTATACGTTCGAGGATCCTAGATCGGACTTGTAGCTTGCTCGAGGGCCCTTTCTGCCGAGCTTGGTACTTAGGTGATCGGGTAGCTAGCCAGTGGCGCCTGCGTGCTGAGGCACTTCAGTTCGTCCCTCCTTCTCCTCCTCCAGCATCGATGAGGTCTACTTCCTTGATGTCTAAGGAAGATTTAAAGAATGCCCGGATCAGAGATTGGGCAGGCTTGCTTCTCCAGGCGGGTGACTACATGGAGTACTGCCGTTTGTTCTTGGCTCCAGTGTTGTAGCTCCTCCTGTCATTCCTGTTTGGCCGCGGGCCCCATCTTTTGTCTCCTTCCATTCTAATGATGTAGAGGAGGAGCGTCTGGCCCTCACTCCTTGCACGACCCAGCTTTATACGTTGCCAACTGGGGTTTCCCAGGTATCATTCTGAACTTGTTTCTCTGTTTGTATCTGCTATTCCAATGCTTTGAAGTATTCAATTTGTTTCTACAGGTGCCCGCTGAGGTGGTGCCGGAGTGGCTGCATGCTTATTAGAGTGCTGAGGCTTTTGTCCGGAGACAGAGTCATCGGATCCTCGAGGTATGGCTTTTTCCAGGTTTTCCATTTGCTTTGCATATCCCCTTGATTTTGAGCATTTGTATCCTCTTTCGGGTGCAACTTGAGGCTGAGCGAGTACTGGTTGCTGGTAGAGAGGACGTGGAGGCTAGCGGATAGTCCTTGCCTTCTTCCTAGAGATCGCCTAGTTTTTAGGGCTTTCCTTTTTTGTGTTCATAGTTAATGGAAGATAGGTAGAAATTATGTTTGTACAGTGAAAGCAATCACAGCAATGATTTTATAAACAAGTTTTTGTCTATGAAATGAGAAATGCTTTTTGTGCCCCTGAATGCATGCAGAAGTCAGAGCATGGCTTTGAACAAGTATTTACTGATAGACAGTAGTTTGTGTAAAATGAAATACTGGCCGAAGAATCGATTACTCGGCTAAAGAATCGTTGTTGCGGCCGAGGTATTGATTATTCGGCCGTTATGTCTATTTTCTCGAGGAAGCTAGGTTTGCTTTAGCCAAGTGGCATTCTATTTCACATTTCTTCTTATGCTTAGTCTTTTGCTTTTGCCATGTTCTATAGTCTGTTTGCCAAACTCGAAAGTTTTCGAGGTTTCTTGCTCATTGTATCAATGACCTTTAAGTTGGAGGGGATGAATAGCAATTCTCGTGTCCTTTGGTTGTTGCCAATTCCTCGGAAAAAGTATACTTATCTTTTGCGAGCTTAATACGCAGGGTTAGCTGTGCCTATCATTGAGTACAAATTGTTTTGACGCTTTTCCTCTTTTCCGAATGTTTGGGCCTCATCTTAAGGAGAGATTGCCTACGTATCCCGATCAGGGAATCAGGCCATAAACGTAGTTCCAAAATTACTACCTTTGAGGTTGGGTTTCCACTCTTGGTTTTTCTTCTCACATGCTCTTGATTTTTCCTAGGTTACCTGATGGAGGTTGAATTCCTAGTGAGCTTTCAAATGCCTTAACTTTTGCCTAGGCTGCGATTTCGCATTTTCTTGCCCTAGCAGGCTTTGTCTTACTTTTGCTTGGGCTACTTGGTCACCCAACGAGCATATTCTCTCAAGAAGTTCTGCTGTATCTTTGGAGAGGAATTTGATGGAGATATCTTCTTGCTTTGGAAAGGAATTCGATGGGGATATTTTTCTAAATCTCCCTTTTGTGTTTGTACCTTCGTAATAGGTAAGCTAACTCTAAGTGTTCTCACGGAGATATCGTCATCTCCCTAAGTTTTGACAGAAACCTAGTCTTAAGTAATCAGGGTTCGTCCCTTCTTTCTTTTTGTCGGCAAAACAAAGAATGTGACTCTTATAATTCCCTTTTCCTTGGCAAAGAGATCGCAGTGTGTAGTTATTGTATTTCAAAGAACGAATCATTTATCAAGCATAAAGCGGAAAGATAAAATGCGAGTTTAGTTATAGAAGATGTCCAAACAGGGGCCCAAAACATGTCCCAGCTTAGTTCAGGAAATAAAAGTAATGCTTTTGCCATGCCATACAATTAATGTAGCATCTCGGGAGTTGCTCCTTTGCCTTTCACAGTTTTATACTCTTTTTCACCTTCTTCGTTGCCAAACAGGATCTTTAGGTCAAACTCAGCAAGCATCTCAATCCAATCTTTGGGAGTAACGGGAGGAGGGTTTATTGGTTCTTCTTCCATACACTGTCAGTCCATTCTTGATCAAAGAAGATTTGCATTCCAAGATACCTTTGTTTGGTAGTTTCATCTTCCCATGTTTCTGCAAAACCACAAAATGGGAAGTCTACTCCTTCTCTTACAAACCTGCCGTTGAGTGTTTTTGGGACCATGAGTTTTTCTTCTTTGATCCTGCTTCCTCTTGCCTTAGCTTTTTCCATGCTTCTCCTCTTGTCTATCTCGGCTTCTATCGGGGTGTAGCCAAGACCAAAGGCATATTGATTATGCGGAGGATCAATCATTTGTGGGATGCCTTGTGATCTTTTGCCTAAACCCAACCCAGGATAGTAGTTATGCTTCTTCATCATTCGTATGGCAGGGGCGCTTATGTAGAAGCTTCTTTCGGCCATCAGAGCTTGCACATCGGTTGCTTCCTCAAGGCTGAATCTGGTAAGGAAAGCTTCTTCGGTTCCTACCTCTTGCACAAGTGTGTCGGAATGGGTTCGGATTGATGAGTCCCCTAGGATGGTGATGACCTTCCCATCTGCTGTGAACTTGACTTTTTGATGCAAAGTGGAAGGTACTGCCCCAGCGTCATGTAACCATGGCCTTCCCAACAAGAGATTGAAAGTGGCGGGTATGTCCATTACGTGGAATTCCACATCTCTCTTAATCTTCTCCACTTCTAGTGGTAGGGTAACACACCTAACCACTCTCCTCTTTGAATTATCATATCCTCTTACACCTTGGCTGGAAGGACGTATATCAGCAGTATCAACTCCTAATTTGTCGAGAGTCCTTTGAGGGCACACATTCAGAGCAGACCCGTTATCTACCAAGACTAATGGGATCCATTTAGTGAGGCACTTGAGAGAAATATAGAGAGGTTTGTTGTGTGCAAGGCCTTCACGAGGCAGGTCCTTGAAAGCTATTGTTGGCTTCAGGGCTTTGGACGTTGTTATGAAGCCTACTAGATCTTCAGGAGTGATGTCAATAGGAACTTTAGCTTTCCCCAGAGTTTTGAAGAAGGAATTGCGATGTTCGTAGGAGGACATAAGCAATCCCCAGATAGAGATATCATCCTGGATTTTCTTCAATTGTCTTGCCACTCTGTCTTCCTTAGGTTCGATCCTTTGGCTTTCCTCCTCTTCTTCCTCCACAACTCGTGTTGAGGTTGAGCTTTCTCCACTTAGTTTGGGAGGTTTGTATACTCTGCCGCTTCGAGTGAGATGCCCTATTTCTTCTTCTTGGATGCTCCAAGGATCAGCGGGTTCAATCCTCCCAACTTCCCAGTCACTTGGCAAAGCTTGGCCCATTTCCAATCACCAATCCCCATCGTCAATTACATTAATACAAGGGGAATCATCTTCAGGAAAGGTCAGGGACGGTTTGGCCTGGGTACTTAGGGTGATGTATTGGGTAGGATTATATGTGGAGTTTTTGGAGAGGTTTATGAGATTGATGCTTTGAGGCGGTGGCTCAGCATTGTGAGTAGGGAGGGGATTGGTTTGCACATTGGGTTTGGGTGGCTTTATGCTTTGACTGTCGATGAGATCTTGGATGTCATGACGAAGACGCATACAGCGGTCTGTGTCATGTCCAGGATGCTGGTGGTAGGTGCATTGTTTATTGGCGTCATAGCTTGGACCATAAGGTGGCTGAGGAGGTGGGTTGTTTAGGGGCTTGAGATGCCCTTGACGGCTTAGGACGGTTAAGGCTTGGGATGGGGTCATATAGAGGGGGTTAAAATAACGGCGAGGCCGATTTGAACTTCAGGATGAGCCAGGTTGGAAAGGGTCTTATGGTAAGGCTGAGTTAAGGGTGTTGACAGAGGCATTAGGGCCCCGTTTGATAAAGGGATTGGAGGTTGGGATTGGATTGTGAAGGTGATGGTATTAGTAATACCTTGTTTGGTAACCAAAATTGGTTCGGACTAATAGTCCGATGGGATTAATAGAGGGGGTATTAGGGGGTATTGTTAATACCCCGTGGGACTTGGTATTACAGGGTATTAATAGTCCAATCCCAACTCCTTCACATTACCAATCCCTTTTCATTACCAATTTCTTCTAACAATCCAATCCCATCATCTAATCCCATCTCAAACAAACATGATATTAATAATCCCATCATCTAATCCCATCCCAAACAAACATACTCATTATCAATCCCTTCTCATTACCAATCCCATCTCCTTACGAATCCCAATCCTAATCCCATCTCCTTACGAATCCCATCCATCTATCACTGTTATCAAACGAGGCCTAGATGTACGGGTTGAGAAGGTTTTCTTGGGTGGAGGAGTTTCTTCTTTCCCAAGGAGTCCCAGTTTAAGCCCTTCTTCAATTTGCAGCACAGTAGCATGCAGGCGCTTGAAATCAGCGATGGCCTGTATATAGATATGCTTGAGATACTTAGATTGCAGATTCTTGACAACTATCCTCACTTGATCCTCCTCAGAGGGGCGGTTTTTCATCTTGGCAGCTTTTTCCCTCCATCTAGCCACAAAGGTGACAAAGTTTTCGTTTGACTCTTGGTTGGTCATTTCCAAATCTCGAGTGGTTAGTTCCGCTTGGACGTTGTATGCATATTGTTTGATGAAAGCGTTGGCGATCTCAGGCCAAGTATGATAGTGTTCAAACTCCAAAGTGAGGAACCAATCGAGTGCGCTTCCAGTGAGAGTTCTTTGAAACAACTGAGCGATGAGCTCATCACTCAGACCCATCGGCTTTAGGGTATTGATGACATGACGGACATGGCTGGTAGGGTTGCCAGTTCCATTGAACTTCTCAATGTTTGGCATCTTGAACTTTTCAGGCAGTTGAGAATCTGGAAAGAGGCAAAGTCCTTCAAAGTCCAAGATTTGGTCTCCTTGGGAACGGGCCAAGGCATGCTTGATCTCCTTGACTTGTTTGGTTAATTCTGAATTTTCTACCTATTCCACTTCACGAGAATTTCCTGCTTCTTCCTCATCTTTCTTGTCTTCAGCATCTCTTGCTGCTTTCTTGGCTAGCAAATAGGCAATTTGGGCTCAGAGCTCGCCGATAGTAGTGTCATTGTCTGCCATCCTTGGGATAGAGGCAGGAGAATTGCTTGGTGAAGCTTGGGATCGGGTGGTTGATCAGTGTTGCTGAGAAGATGACCGCGAAGCCCCAGGAAGTTATTAGGACTGTTGAAGTGAAGGTGTTTTGAGAGGCGGTGATGACAGGTGAGATGGCTGTAAAGACCTCTATTTGACGGAGCTTCGGGTGTTGTAAGAGTATAAAACTGGCTGAAGTTACTTCTTTGATCTACCTATTGTGCCTACTTGTAAAAGTGAAATACCTGCAAGTTAGTACTTGGCTGTATAAGGTTAGGATTTGGGCTGAAAATCCCAACCTTTCTGCACAGAAAGAGATGTTACAACAATGAATGATACAGGGTGTGAGGAAGAACTTAGAAAAATGCAAGAAATTTCCTTAACCTGTAGGTTCCTGTCTTATTTTGATAGGTTCTATGGCTTTCTAACACATGTAAGGTTTAGGTAGTCTCGGGGTGCTCCGTTGTCAAAGGGCACCAGTCCTTTCACCAACCCATTATAGGCGGTGATTGGGTGATCCCCTTTTTGATATACCAATAGGTTCAAATGACTGTGGAGTTTGCTGGAACCCCTAACATAGCCCATGTCATGCCGGGGTATTAAGTGAACTCAACGAGGCTTGCCTGCTCGATGCATATGATAAATGAATTAAATAAGTCATGTATTAGTCTTATGTTGAACTTTCTAGTTATGGCTCTTATCTCCCCAGTAGAGTCGCCAGAAAACTGTAGACACCTCCCAAACGGGGCATCGCCATACAGTTTGATATTGTTTGTTTTGCTCGTTTGGTTTTTTACTTCATAAACCAAGATCATGGACATTCCTATGGGTAGGAACATCGCCACATGATAGCGGTTATCATCAAAACAGAGTCACCACCCAGTTTATTGAAACTAGGAAAATAGATAGAGATTCTGGATACGGAAGCCAAATGTACAGTAAGGGGAAGGTGTTAGGCACCCCTCTCTGCCTAGCCGTGAGGCTAGCCCATAATCATTTAACATAAGACATGTAGATGCTTTATCTAACCCTAACACATAATCTGTTTTTATGCCTTTAAACAGTAAATAAGGTGAGCCGAGATAATAAACGAACGTGCATCAGAAAGCAGAACAAACCAAAGCTGTGCTAGCAGATCGATTACTCGGCCGGTGAATGGATGTCACGGCCGAGCAATCACGCTGATTTGATGTACCGGCCGAGGGATCGAAGCCCCGGCTGGTGTTCTTCCTCACACCAGACAGAAAGGTTAACGAACAATCAAAACGCTAAGATTAAATGCAAATACGATAAATAAACCAAACCAGAGGTCATTGGGCCTGACCACCTTGATCCCTCAGTTGCTTGATTGTTTCGGATCGATAGGGATTGACTGATTGATTGCTTCTTGAATGAAACCCTAGGGTTGGGGTTTGAACTCCGGGGTTTGATTGTCGGATGGATGGCTGCCTTCGGGAAGTTAGGGCTTTTGTAGAGAAGGTTTGTGTGAGTCTTTTTGCAGAGTTTCGTGGCTTGAGAGGGTGTGAATCTGATGATTTCTTTGTTGTTATTTCAGAGTCCAAAGGCCTTTTTATATAGGCAAAGGGATGACCCAATCGGTCCAATCAAATCACACGATTACAATTGCAATTGCAATGTAATTCGAACTCCTCGTCGTAATCTCTGAACGTGACCCGAACGCATTGGAAAGGTATGGTGGTTGGATCAAACAACTAATAGAACATTCGAGAGTCTGGATAAAGGTCGATTTGGCGACCGTAGAAAGGAACTGGCAGCCGAGGAATGGTTTAGGCGGTCGAGGAAAGGATCTTGCGGTCGAGGTTTTGATCTCTCAGGGAGATTTTCTAGCAACAGGTTGCTCGGGTGAAGAATGGATGTTAAGGCCGTGAGATCGATGTTATGGCCGACCGATGGATTTTCCTAGAGTACTATGTTTCTGTCTGAAAGGCTATTTGGCTCTGGATTGAGTCCTCTAGGTGGCTCAAAGTTCTTACCATAAGTCCATGGGTTTCACAAAAAGGCAATCAGCAATCATCGAATCCATTTCATCATCGGGATGGTCCCAAGGTGAGAGTTGAAATAATCGTTAGGCCAAATTGGGGTGTCTACACCTTACTTGTTGCTCAATCTTTTTAGTGTCCTTCATTGTTCTTGACTAAAACCTTCATTTTCTTTTGTAATTAGTTGTTATTTGCTGTTTCTTCCTTCAGTAAATTTGTAGCTATACGCTAGATCTATCTTAATCCTTAGTTTAATTTGAAATCTGTGATGTTTTCAATTTCTAACTTTATTGATGTAATTTCTAGCATGAGTGAGTAGTTAATTAGGCTTGGTCATGGGGTGATTAACACTCCATGATTTGAGTTAATCATGTTATCTCTCTTTAAATCTTATTGTTAGTTGGAAATCAAGGCAGTTCGTGTTTGTTTATCAAATCTTGGCGGTGTTAACCTCTTTGATCATGCGTAGGCAAGAACGAGCCTACTTGCCACGCATATATGCTTAGAGCTATGCCATCTCGGGCCTTGTTAGATGAATGCTAGAATTAACTTGATGTTTCGACTCCTTTTCTAGTAAAATGGGCTTAGTGATAAGTCCTCCGGGATTGGGAGATCGTTGACGCGTATCTCAACTCGAGTAATTGGAGAGATAGTTGAATGATTCAAGTTATGGGTGTTGAAATCCCTTAGACCTAGCCGCTTAGTTTAAATCGTTTTCAAACCGTTTCTATTGCACTTTTAATTCAGTACAAACTACATCTCGAAGTTAGCCGCTTTAAGGTTGTGGGGGGCTGTTTTATCCTAAGACCTCTTGAACCCTTGTAACCTCTGTTGATGATCCGTGGTAGGATGACGTGGCCCGTCGTGTACCTGCAAACCGGAGGGGGGGTGTTCCTCCGGGAAGAAGCTCCGACGATCTAGTTAGAAAGTGGTAGAAGTGAAGAAGAAGTATGCTAGGAAAGAGAGTTACTTTCTATAAAGGAGGGAGGTGTGTAACACTCCTCTTGTAGTAAGGGGAACTTCCCTATTTATAGGCGTGAGTCTGTCGTGCTGAACAAGCCGAGCGTGTGATACACGCGCGTTCCTACGCTCGGATGACGTCACATGTCAGAAGCATTTAATGAAGGCCGCCTCCCCAGGTCTGCAGAGCCACCTAAATTTGTATCAGACATGTCACATCGTGCAGAGATGTCACATCAATGATAGGAGAAGACAATTCGCGTATCGTTGGAAGGTTCTAGAATGTTCCGTAGCGACGGTCTCCGAACGAACTGGTCCCAAAGAAAAGATCAGTGGCCGAACAAATGGAGGCCAGGAATGGGAAAGTGTTATGCCAAACATAAGACTTCTCAACCGAACAAACCATTGAGTGCCGATGTTCGGACAACAAGCTACGCTCAGTGAACTGCACCGGACCCTCCTAACGTTCGGCGAAAGACAAATGATGTGTCAACATGCCAACTTAGCTATAAGCAAACTGAGACAACTGAACGATGGATCTTCGGTACAACGTTTTGAACCGTCTGAACCCCTTCGGATATTTCGGCCCACTACAAAGGCCAATACTTGCATCTACAAATCCAATCGAGCCATGATGATATTCTCTTGGGTACGATCCCGGTCTTCTGGACTATTATGCTTCAAATGACGTATTTACCCTACGCTCGGGGTGATCATATTTCGATATATTGACGGACGAAGCATAAGGAGGTTGAAAATGCGGTCAATCTTGGTATTGTCTACGTCAAAGCCCTTGGCTAATACAATATGCGCGAGCACAATCCCTTGAGTGACCATAAAATGACACTTCTCCCAATTTAGAACCATACTCTTCTCCTCGCATCTTGTTAAGACCTTTTACAAGTTGGCAACACATGACTCGAAAGAGTTGCCAAACACGGAGAAGTCATCCATGAAGACTTCTACAATTTTTTCGACTATGTCACTGAAAATGCCCATCATGCATCTTAAAAAGATCCCGGGAGCATTACATAAGCCGAATGGCATGCGTCTATAAGCAAAGGTCCCAAACGGGCATGTGAACGTTGTTTTCTCTAGGTCGGACAAAGCCACTTTTATTTGGTTATATCCTGAATAACCGTCAAAGAAATAGTTAAAGGCATGACCGGCGTGTCTTTCTAAGATTTGATCGATGAAGGGGAGAGGAAAATGATCCTTGCGTGTGCTCGCATTCAACTTGAGATAGTTTATGCATACTCGCCACTCGGTAGTCACACGAGTTGGTATAAGCTCGCCTTTGTCGTTCTGCACAACGGTAACACCCGCCTTTTTAGGAACCACTTGAATAGGGCTTACCCACTTGGAATCGGCGATGGGATAGATAATTCCAACATCAAGCAACTTGAGAAGTTCGGCTCGGACGACATCTTTCATGATCGGATTGAGCCAATACTGAGGTTGTCGCGATGGTTTAACGTCATCCTTCAAGTAAGTATGATGAAAGCATAGAGAGGGAGATATGCCTTGAATATCTGCAATAGTCCATCCAATCGCCTTTTTATGCCTCCACAAAAGTGTAAGCAATTCTTCTTCTTGGAGTTTCTCAAGGGAAGAAGAAATGACCACCGGAAAGGGATTGTCCTTTCCAAGAAACGCATACTTCAAAGTGTCCGGTAGTGCTTTCAACTCAAGATAGGCAACTCGATGCTAGAGGGTAATGTTTTCCGCTCAAGATGAGGCAATTCTTCAAACTTCAAAAACCAAGGCGCAACTCCACAAATCTCCTTGTTATTGTCTTCTCCATTGAGTAAGGAAAAGAGGGACTCCATCTCGTCGGATTCAAGAAAAGTGGCTTTTCGGAGGTAAGAGCTAACTCCAAAGAGTCTTTATACAAGAATTCATCCACATGCTCTTGCACTATAGTATCCACAAGATTGACTTTTTGACAATTGTCATCGTCACCCATTTGAACCTCGACGTTGAACATGTTGGCCTCCATTTTCATGTTACCAAAGGACATGTTCAATAATCCATTCCGGCAGTTGATTACTGCATCCGATGTTTGCTAGAGACGGCCGACCAAGGATAACGAGAGTAGACAATAATGATGAAGACGACAGCCAAGTATCCAATACCACAAAGTCCATCGGATATACAAATTGATCAACTTGGACCAACACATCTTCCACCATCCCACGAGGAATGTGGACACTCCTATCCGCCAATTGAAGAGTAACTCGTGTGGGTTTCATCTCCACCAAACGTAGCTCATGGTACACCGAGTACGGTGGCAAATTCACACTCGCCCCCAAATCCAATGCTCCACTCTCTTATCCCCAATAGTAATCGCAATTGTAGGACATTTGGGGTCTTTGTATTTAGGTGCAAGGCTTGTTTACACGATTTGACTAACTTGCTCGGTAAGGAATACCTTCTTGTGCACGTTAAGCTTGCACTTCTGGGTGCATAAATCCTTCAAGAACTTGGCATAAGAAGGAATTTGCTTGATAGCATCCATCAATGGAATATTAACATTGACCTGTTTAAACACATCAAGTATATCGGCATTCTTGGATGGATGAGCCGGCATTTTTAGTCGAGAAGGGTAGGGTGCCAGAACAGGAGAGACTTGTGGGCTTGGAGTGGTCTCGGCTTCCTTTAAAACTTGTACGGGAGATTCCCCATCTTCCTCTAGAGTTGGTTTGGGAGATTCTCTAAGTGTGGTAGAACTTGTCGATGTCGAAGATGGCACTAGAATAGGAGTAACCGGCGGATTGATCACGAGATTGTCTACGGCCTTCCCACTCCTAAGGGTGATGGTTGCTTAAGCTTGCTCGGGCAGAGGTACCGAAGAACTACCAATGAGAAGTTGACCTTATGGATTGGCTTGTGGCTGGAAACTTTCCCATTTCTTGTTGGAGAAGCCCGATGGATGTGGTTATCTTCCTCATTTGGTTATTCAACTCCCCCATCATTTGGGTGTTATTTTTGTTGTAATTCGATTGAGCTTGCACGAAAGATTGGAAAGTGTCCTCCAAAGATCGCCTCGGCGGAGGTTCAAATTGATTAGATCCCTGAAATGGTCCAGACGGCACAAAACCTGGCGGTCCTTGTAAAAAACGAGGCTGCTCTTGGCCTTAAGCAGGCCGCCATGGTTGCATTTGAGAACTGGGAGGGGCTTGAGAGGGTCCTCCTTTAATCTGATCGTTCAAACGGAATCCCGGATGTTGCCTTTGACCTTGGTTGAAGTTTTGGGAAACGATTCAAATCGTTGGTTTACTGCGCTAACTTCATCGAGCGGAAGGTTGAGGTTGTTGTAGTGATGCTTAAGAGTAGGAATAGATAAGCAGTTGTCGGTTGAATGACCTGTCATTTCACAAATGACATAAATCTCCTCCACTGCTCTCACAGTCTTAACTTCCTTCACCCCTTTCAACTCTAACTTCTCCAACTTTTGGGCTATTTGCTCCATTCATGTGTCAATAGCTTGGTGCTCATTGATGGAGAACTTTTCGGAGCCTCCGGGGCCTTGGTTAGCCATAGCTCTGTACCTGACATCCTCGTAATTCTAAGTCAAAGACTTTTTGGCCAATTCATCCAAGTAATCCCAGCCGTCATCGGACAACTTATTCATGATGAAACCTCCGGAGCACATGGTGTCGAGCAGTTATTTGCTTTGTTACGAGCATCCCATATGGAAGTAGTGAACCAGCTGATACAAGGCAAAGTTGTGGTGAGGAACCGCAGAAAGCAAGTCCTTGTAACGCTCCCAATAGTGGTGAAAAGTTTCTCCCTCATGTTGCTTGAAATTCTGGATTTGATCCATCAAGAGTTTTGTTCAGCTAGCCAAAAAGAACTTCTTGTGGAAAAACATCTTGAACTTCCCCCCATGTGTTCAAAGATTGAGGGTTCAAGAGTGAAACCATGTCTTAGCCTTATCCATTAAGGTGAAAGGGAAAAGCCTCAATCTTGCTTGGTTGAGATGCGCGTCCACACTAATAAACGATTGGACAACTTCCTTAAATTCCCGGATATGTTGGTACTGATCCTCGCGCTCCAAGCCATGGAATGTGGGAATGCAATGATGATAGTCCGATTTGAACACGAATGTGTTTGCAATAGTGGTGGGGCGTGGAAAAACTATCGCTGACAGTTGAGTGACCCGTTTCGGATTCAAGTAGTCCTTAAGAGTCCTAACCGGAGTAGCTTCCTCATCCACCATTGATTGTCTTGATGGAGAATACGGCCGAGAATATTTACTTGGTGGAGAGTAAGCTCGAAGATTGCTTCTTACATGAGGCGAAGAGTTAGATTGATGTAGTCGGTGTGAGCGAGGACTTCGATATACCCGAGGCTTTCGATAAACCACATGCATGAACCTTCGCTTTGACAGATTTAGAGCTATGAAACCGCTTTGCAATAAGAAAAACAGATTGGAGGGGCTATGCCGCCACCTCTCTCTCAAGACAATTTTGAGGGGCTATGTCGCCTCTTCAATATACATAAGCATACCAGAAAAGAATAAGCAATGAATACTCAAACTAGTTTCGTTACACCTCAAGTCAAATTGGTGGCTCAATTAGAGGTATCCGCTAGGTTGAGTATACGGTGCTCAAAAGAAAAATTAAATGGAGTACTTACAGTGGTTTGTCGAATCCCCCAATAAGCTATAATAAGAAAATCTCCGGTAACGGCGCCAAAATATGCTTTGCCACAACCTAATTGCTAAAATAGGTTGAAATACCCCGAGCGTAGGGCTAAGTCGCTGTCAGCATAATATCTGAAAGTCCGGAATCGTTCCCACAGAGAGAGTCTCAATAGCTTGCTAGGATTTTTAGATGTAAGGGTTTGTGGCATTTAGACGGCCAACTTTTAGTTTTGCTTTGAACGGTGATAAACACTCATGAAAAAGACTAGAAAATGAGTTTTAACTAGATTAAACAAGCAGCAAGGCGTTGGAGTTATTAACGCCTGGAACTTATTCCATCGAACCATTCTCAACGATAACAAGGTTGAATCGCACAGTATAAGCTATCAACCGAAAGATTTAGCTATGAAACCATTAAAGACTAGAAATGTAGTATGGAAAACAAGTGAGCTCTTTTGTTCTTTTGGCAAACACGAACCGAGATATTGCTCCGGAACGATGTGAGCAAGCACATGATCACCGGAGATTAACATCAGCAAGTTTTGTTACATAAAAGGCGAACCCTTATCATTTTCCATACCGAACCTCAAGTATTTATAGTTGAGAAAGGCAAGATTTTCATAAGTCATGAGGTGTTAATCACCCCATGGCCAAACCTAATAGACTACTCACACATATTGCAAAGACTAGAAAGCATGGTAAAAATAGAAAACATGTTTAATCGATAGAACCAAAAATAAACGTGATTATATATAGATCCAACAAGTGGCTACAACATTAATGAACAAGAAAACAAGAAATGAAGAAAATGACTTAAAAGCTTAAGAGCTTTAATGGAGTTCAAACAAAAACTTAAAAACACTTAAAGGTAAAAGACTACTTAATGGCCAAGCATGGCTTACAAAGCTATTTATATGGCTACAAATCAGCCAAAGAGTGGACCAAAAGGCCCCTAAAATATCCCAAAAACATGCTAGAAGTGGAAACTTTCCATAAAAGGAAGGTTGAAATATTCAGCAAAAAGTGCTAGCCAAAGAGCATTGGTACCGTTACCTATGTTTTGAGGTATCGGTACCAATCAACCTGTCTTTCATTTCAACACAATGGTATCGGTACCAAGATTTTGAGGTATCGATACCTTTCTCTGTTTTCTGCAGACAGTGCACAGCTTGGCATTCCATGCTTTGTGGTGGCTCGACGGCTCTTCAACACTTCAAACCTTGATCAATGGGACTTGGCGGAAGTGTGCCATGTGGCCTCGGACTCTCGGATACCCTCACGGGTCATTCTCGATGCATTCGGCTTGCTTGCTACGCTTTGGCACGATCCTCGCCAACTTGACCACCGAATGTCCTACAAGGCTCCTTATGACGCCGTTAGGTCCCGGAGACAATGAAATGTGTCCCGCTGGGCACTTGAGCACTTGGATACGTCCCAGAACTTCCTTTGGCGTTCAAAATCGCCTTATTAGCACGTTTTACCTGAAATACGCACAAAAATACCTTACGTGCAATATCGAATAAAAACGACGACTTTTTAAAATGCTTAAAAGCTACTCCCTCCGTCCCTAAATAAGTGTCCGGCGCGCAAACCTAGGCCTTTAAAAAAATGCATTTGCTTTGTTAAAAAAATCAATTTTTTTTCACAAATCAATAGATGACAATGGGTTCTATTAGATTGTGGAAAAAAATTAAATTTTTTAACGACAAACATGTATCTTTTGTAAGGCCTAGTTTTGTGCGCCGGACACTTATTTAGGGACGGAGGGAGTACAAACTAGAGGATTTGAGCATCAAGATTGTACAATCTTGGGTGCTTATCACGTAGGCAATAGAAAGTGACAAAAGGATAAAAATAAATTATAAAACACACATCGAATTTACATTTTGTATTTACAAGTTAATGGAAAGAAAATTAAAAATATATTTTTTAACATTTAAAGGCTGTTACTCAATTTTGAAATTTGTAAATGTCCTAAAAAGATTGTCCAATCCGCAAAAGTAAAACTTACATAAAATGTATTTTTATCAAGAAAAATTCAAACCTTTTTGATAAATTAAAAGAACTCATTGATATTTACTGTTGCGCAGCAAAAAGTTTTATTTCTTTTGGACAAAAAAGGCATTAGCTTGTACAATGTGCTTTACGAATTGGTGACTAAAGATGTTGGTTAATCGATTGAGGTCAATTTTGAAAAGTTTGGTGTTTGAATTTCAAAATGGATTCGTGCCTTCACGTTTTATTTCTGATAATATTTTGAATGCACATGAGACTATAGAGTTTATTCGAAAGAGAAGAAAGGGTACGAAAACCTATTTTGCTTTCAAGTTGGACATGAATAAGGTGTAAGGCAAAGTCCACAAGGCCCGTTCGTTTTAGGATTTTGAATTTTGAATTTAGTCAGATGTGAATAGATTGAATTAGTAGAGCTTACACAAATGTAACAATGGAGAAGGCACTGAGCACACGTGACGGTCCTACTGGAGCAAGTAATAATTTATCGTTTTCACGGTGCTATTGGAGCAAGTAATAATTTTCCGTTTTCATGGCCTAAAATAGCCGGCTCACCTCTTTGGTGAGGTCAGCCATAGGCACAGGAGCTTCGTGACATAATAACCATGATGTGATCAGATCTTTAGAAATCCTTTTGCTTCATGCGTGGCAAAATGTTGTTCAGTGGTGGGATTATACCTTATCTACCTCCATACATCTCTTCTGGTGTGATTTCCATTGCAATTGTTAGACTTGTTCTATATAGCTCATTTAAATTACTTAAGTTTGGTTAATACATTTTACAGATTACTTCACCCATTGCAATTAATTTTAGGTCGAAATCCTCTCACAAATCTAACAAAAATGAATGCGTGCTTCTCTTTCGCTCTCTCAATCATATCTCTCGCAAATTTTAATAGTCAAATCAGCTGACATGTGTTTTGAAGACGTTTTCACCGATGACGCTCTTACACCCGAACTATGTGACTTTAAGTTTTTACCCACTGACGGTTGAAATTCCAAGGTTAATATCTCCGGTTATACTGTCAAAATTATAGAGAAAATACTCCTAACTAAATCAAAATGGGGAGTGGTTTTGTCACTCTCTTTTTGTTAATGTCACTTTTCTTTGTATATTTATTACTAAATAATTTATTTTGTGAGATAAAAGAAATGACATTAACAAAAAGAAGAGTGAGAAAATCAATTCCTATCAAAATATACAAATAAGCATATTAACATCACGTGGGTCCCCACAAGCTTAATGTCCCAACTCCCAACTGAATCTCAGGGGATGAATACCAAATCCCCTCGCTCCAGTCTCTCTCTCTATCTCTGTTACCGATCTCACTTCATTCTCGATATCTGTCCGAACCCAATACCGATCTCACTTACAGATTCCGGCGAGCTTTTCACATTCCGGCCATTTGTCGGAGAAAATCAGGTAACTTCCGTTGTGTTTTTTTGGTAGAAATCAGCTGGGTTTGGTGTTGTGTTTTCTAGTAGAAATCATTGGAGTTCCTAGTTGTAAGTAAGTTTGGTGCCATAGTATGGGTAGAACCAGTAATACAAGTTCTCTCTCCTAAATCGGTGGCCAAGCAGCATGTTACTAGTTCCGACAAATGAAGAAGCCGGAAAAAGAGATTTTTACCACTAAAAGTACAGAAAAATAAAACTTAATTACCACTATGCCTCTGGGTGACGTTGCAGATGACGGTAATATGGCTGTTGAGGGAAAGATCAGAGAGGTGAGACCTGAGAGCTTGATTTATGGAAAGGGAGAGCTTGTGATGTTTTTCTGACTTTCAATATCCTTTTTTGAGGGGAGTGATTTTCGCAATTCTAAGGAGGGGTGCAATTAACAATTTGAGACTGCAAAATTTACTTCCCTTGCAGTTAATAATTTGGTAGTGTAAAAATCACTCCCTTTTTTAATGTTTTGGTTGGGACACGTGAAAAAGAAAGTTTTAAATTACCAAAAAAACACGTGTGAAAACAAAGCTCTTGTTCGATTGTGGGTTTTGAGTAGTATTTTTGAATAAAGGTAGAGAGAAATGAGAGTAATGATTGTGGAGAGAAATAGAGTGAGAAATGAGAGTAATAATTGAAAAGTTAGAGAGAGAAAAAGTACAAAAATTATTTTTCCTAAAATTTTGGTTTTGTGAGTTCCAAATCGAACAAGGGCAAAGAGAAGGAAGAGAAAGGCAAAGAGAAGGAAGAGAAAGGGTTGGGATCCTCTCCGATTACTGTCTCGGACAGTTTCACCTTTACATTAATGTATTTTAATTGCTAAAAATATCATTGTGGTGTCCACTTTTGTGAGAGGATCCGGATCCTTGTTAAAAAAGAAAGTGCAAGGAAAATTTATCGTGCTCAATACATTATTTTGCTATTTTCTTTCCACTTTCTTCTCAAACCAAATAAAGGGAATCTTTTTTATTTATTTATAAATATTTCGTTCATTTCTCCAAGTTCCAAAGGGTTTGTTTGGAACCTTTGAAAAAGAAGAAAAAAGGAAGAGAATAATTCTTTCGTGACTCCCAAAGTAAGAGAAGTGATAGTTTAAAGGTTTTTTTTTTTTAAGAGATAAAAATTTATTAAAAATCGTGTGCAGGAGTTTTGAGTCTCCAAAACGAACAGATCAAGGGAATTAATCGACTATTGAAGAAAGACTGACCGAAGTGCTTGCTCATGGCTACTTCATCCGTCGGCACTTCAAGACCAGGTAGAGTTAACCTTACCAATAGGGAAAAAGTTGAAAAGCCGTACATCCTTTTCCTCTTCATGAGTAGTGAATTAGTTTTAGGCCCTCAAATGGGTAGCTATAGTCAAAATTAAATACCAGCAAACCATTCATGGACATGCATCACATATCAAAAATATTGTAGCCTGGTTATGTGCAGAAAATGAGCGCCACACACATATAAAAAATGCACCCAAAATATTGTACTCAGGCATGGACATCATAGCATTACTCATTAATTAATAATCTTTTGCTTGGTGTCGATCTGGTGTATATCTATCTGTATAGAGAATGATGAATACTGGAGATACATACCACTCTATCAAGCTGCACTTCGCGGAGATTGGGCGAGCGCCCAAAGATTCTTCGAGGAAGATGAAGGCGCTCTTACAGCGAAGATCAAAAGTTTTGGAGAAACAACACTTCACATAGCAGTTGGGGCTGGAAGATCAACCAGCGCAATCAATTTCGTTAGGAATTTGGCGGATAAGATGCCACCGGAGGCACTAGAAATTGTTAACGATTTCAATCGCACCGCCCTTTTCAATGCTGCCTGGATGGGAAACATGGAAGTCGTACAAATCCTTTGGCAAAAACGACCGTCTTTGGTATATATGAGGGATAAATATGGCTGTTCTCCGCTCGACATGGCTGCTTCAAATGCTATGAAGGACACTCTTTTATATTTATTGGACGTCACCAAGAATGATCCTTTTTCTAAGCTCTTCCCCGTTGAGGATTCTGCTGCGCTTTTGCTCATTTCTGTAATAACATCCGGATATTATGGTGAGTAACATGTACCCTTCTTGAATTCACTACCCTTCGATTGAAAAAGAAAAAGAAAAAGAATTCACTACCTTAATTCATAATTAAAAGACAAGAAATAGAGTGCATTCAAAAAAAAGTGTGAAAATCATTTCCCTTAAGTATTCCATCCTGTCCCAAAATTGTCTGGTCTGCAAAATGAATACTTAAAAGATGTATTCTTATCAAGAAATAAATTGGAAAAAACTCATTGTTGTTTAGTTACTGGTGGCAAAAAGTTTGAGTTTTTATGACCAAAATGCGTTAATTTTAAGGTCTCATTTTGTGGACCAGACAATCTTTTTGAGACGGTGATAGTAACACTTGCTTCCTTAATTATGGTGTGTTCGAACAATATTATTCAATAGTATTACTGTTGTCAATATCTCTTCTGTTGTTTTTTTTCAACATTTTGTTATATCCATTTCAAAATTTACAGATGAATCATTCGTCTTCACGAACGGAATCTAAACAATAAAAAATGACTAAAAGTCCAAAAAGTTCATCAAATATGAAAAAGAAAAATTGAAAAAGAGAGACAATTTCACTGCCTTTAGTATATTCAAGAGTCGTCTTATTTGGCATTTTTTCAATTTCGTTTCATACTTTATAGTGTATACATTTTTTTATTTCTCTCGATGAGACAAATGATTAATCTCATAATATTTACCTAAAATACTTATTGCATTTAAAAAACAAATTTTGTCGAAATATGCATGTACACCCTTACTCACTGGAGTACTTAAGAGTTGGAATATCTCAAAATCCGTTTCAACAGGATTAGGTTACGCCATACATGACCCCACGTGCGCCCAAGTACATCAGTACATAATACAAGTTTATGTACCTGTTTTGTAAGCTATTGACTTAAACACTTGGTAAATTCTTCTTCGTTTGAACAGATATAGCTTTGTATTTGGTCGAAAAATATCCGGGTTTAGCTGTCTCAAAACGAAAATCTGGTGATTGTGGATTGAAAGGATTAGCAAGAAAGATTTCTGCATTCAAGAGTGGCAGTCGCCATCAATGGTGGCAACGTGTAATCTATGATCGTAAGCTCTACCTAGTAACTCTCACTCTCTCTGCTTTTTACCTGTCTTAAGTTTAATTACTTAGTAAATTCTAGAGCAATGTTCATGTCAAATATTAAACAACATGCATTTTATTCTGTTTATACCCGTTTTTGGCACCGCGGATCGGGCTAGCAGTGAAAGGCTGTTTGATTATTGGTGTGTTGAATTAAATATCTATTGGGCTATGATGTTGGTAACACGATTGGGCCCAATTACCTGTTCTAGGCCTATTTCGGATATTATGCAGCCCAACAATATAGGAGGTGGTTATTTTCCTCCATGAAGTCCAAAGGCCATTGACTAGGTCAATTGGCCACATGTCAAGCATTCACACAAATGAGGAAGTGGGGCAGTTATGTTTTTTACCCATGATCAAGCTCAACTGCCAATAACCACCCATGATGTCAAAAGCACAAAAGAAGGAGCAATCGTGGGACATTTGGCGGCTTGTAGAGCAAGAGGAGAATTCGGATTGAGGCCTGAATTAGCTTGCTGCTTGCCTATATATAGCGGAATCAAAGAAGAAAAACGGACCCAACACCAATCAAAGCCCAACGCTTCAATACATTTTCCTACTTTCAGCAAAGTAGACTATCGAATACCTAGTATTCACCGGCCCTTGTGCCACCCCCTTTTACTTTTATTTTCACTCAAACTTTGTTATCACGGTGTAATAAAGTCCACGTTTCACGATCTTCGCATTACCTATACGACTAGGAAATTCTAAATCCACAACCGTGTGGCAAACAACGAATATCCTTGTGATCATTATCCTCTGGATCACACGCAATTGTCTTACAAGTTAGAAGTCACGATTCACGACAATCGTCATCCGAAGTTAGACGCTACAAGTCTTGGCGCACCCGCACTCAACTAACCAAGCCCCGCAAACGCATTCGCGCCTTGCCCGACGTACATGTGTCAAAAACCAGAGTTTTCAGATTCCCATGTCAGGTTTCTTAATCCATGCCCAAATCACCATGCCACCTACCCTATTGGGTGGAAAGGAATTTCGAACACGAAAATATACACATTGCACACTACACCACTGGATGGGGGTGGAGTCCCCTCTGGTCTCTCTCTCTCTCAACAAAATCAACACACACATACATATAGGCACAAACATCAGCTATCAGGAGAGGTCCTTTATTATGGCACCTCCCAACTAGGTTCTTCCATTACCCACCACCAACTATGTAGGCTCAATGGTCACCGTAAAATTGGTTTTAACATCCAACATTTCCCCCAAACCCAACTCGCCAGTTTCTTGCCAATATATCATCTTAATTGGCGCTTCTCAATTCCGTAACCTTTTTTCCTTAAGTTGCCCCCTCTTGTTACAATAGAAACAAGTAACCTTTTTTTTCTATTCGACAACTGTGATCTAGAACCTCCTCTATTGCCTCCATCCATTCCAGTTGTTCTACCCTTTGCAACCAACCCCCTCGTGTTAGCATTTACCTCACCCTCGCCTTTTTCCTCAATGCTCATAGGACCGGGGCAACGAACACAACACAATAAGGGCATGGTCCTCATCACATATTGTAACATCGTCAATATTTTTAAGGTCCATAATGGTTTTATTCAATTCATCTAAATGGTCCTTAATAGGTGTACATTCCCTCCTACATGTATAGAGGCGTTGCTCCAGATATAACTGGTTGGTGAGGGACTTCGTCATGTAGATGCCCTCCAACTTTAACCGAAATCTAGCAACAGTGGTCCCATAGACAACCTCACGAAGCACATCATCTACCAGACTTGACTGCATGGAACTGAGTACTTTAGAATCAAGTTCATTCCAAGATTCCTCATCCATAGTTTCAGAAGAACAAACAATAAAGCAAACTACACAAGAACACGACGATTTACGTGGTTTCATTCAAACACAAAGCAAGAGCGTACTCCACAGGTGAGGGATTGCTAGGATTCACTATGAATGAAGGAGATTACAAAAAGGTAGCAGTATCTGTAACTCTTGAGGGAGGCCACAATACCAAGGAATAGCCAAAAGAATGAAAACCTAAACCCCTAAAGTTGCCTTTATATAGGGGACTACAAAATAGGATTCCTAGTCTTAAACAATCACTAATATAATTATTCTACCTTCACACCCAAATACACACTCAATCACACATCCCACTCACAATAGGGGTCAAGTCTGCACACACTACACACCCTGTGCGTGAGGAACCCACCCCTATTGAGTGTGGGTGTGTATTTGGGTGTGCAGTTAGAATTTCCGATCACTAATAATAGCCTAAACCACCTCAAACAAGGAAGTTGCCAAATTCAAGGCATTTTTCTAATAGTCTTTGCGAAGGAGATGAGTGGTCCAGGATTTGCTGTACATGAGGATGTCATTGAAAAGGACCAACACAAATTTCCTCAAATAGGGCTTGAACACATCATTCATTAGGCTTTGTAAGTAGAAGGAGCACTTGTAAGGCCAAAAGGCATGACTAAGAATTCATAATGCCCTTCATGTGTTTGAAAAGCTGTTTTTTTTTTCTATCATCTCAAGCCCAGCTTGGAAAAGAATTGGACCCCATGCAGGTCATCTAGTAGTTATCAATGGTAGTAGTTATGAACTCACACTATGCCTAACGACCCCAGACTCAGAGCATTTCTTAATTTCACAATTTTTTCAATCTCATTTTTTTTGGACATGAGGGTACCTAATGGACTGATAGTTGGGGGTTCGCTATCAGGTTTGAGTGGGATCTTATGGTCACAGGATCTTTTGAGAGATAAAGTTTCGGGTTCAGTAAACACATCTCATAGGTATGTAAAAGTTGAGTGATTTCTAGGTGTACCTCAGTAATTGGTGTGAGAGTAAACAAAACAAAATCGTGTATACAGATTGCTCTGATACCCCATGTATCACCCCAAGCAAATCGCTAGCCCAATACCTTGGTTTTGATCCATAAGCCACACTACATGGCCCAAAATGCTTATGTCCAAGGTACTAGCAGTAGTAGCTTACATGGTTCCTTATATATCCTGAGTCACCCAGTCCCACATTGTAAAGAACCATGTAAGCTACATCTAGTACCTTGAGCTTAAACATTTTGAGCCATGTGGTGCGATTTGTGGATCAAAATCAAGGTACTGAGCCAGTGGTTTGCTTGGGGCTTTCCAGGCGGTATCAAAGCAATCGATGTACAAGACCGTTTTTCATCTTTCCTTCTTCGGTTTGTTGTAGGAAAAGGTGAAAAAAATATAATTTTGTTTCGCATTAGTAAAAACATGGACTCAGATTAATATTGCTAGAAAACGCTAATCGTATACATGTTCTTCCTTGAAGATGTTCCTGTGAAGTTGAATGATTTCACAATGAGCCGAAGTAAAGGTGATATTGAGAACGCAGTTGACGACCCTCGAGTTATGGGACATAACTACAAATGGGCTGCTAGACTTTTGGTGGAATACTTCTGCATTACCGGTATGTCATCAATTTCTAATTGGAATTGATTTTATCCCCCTGCATTCCTTTGTTGTGGACTTCATTTCTTTTCTTCAAATCATTTCCCTTATTTATTTGTTATTGAGGTAACTATATATGACCATAGGTACTCATTAATTTTGTAGTAATTTTTTTGAGAAATATCACATTTTCTAAATATTCAATGAGATGCAAGAGATTAATATATAGTCATAAATCTATATTTTGCACAGACTATCTACTCTAAAAAAATTAATCATTTTTCGTGTTCTCTTTTACTCATCAATATATCTTTCGGCGCATTTACTATTAACACACTTTCCCATGATAGATTTAGGGGTAGGATAGCTATCTAATAAATTAATCATTTTTCGTGTTCTCTTACTCATCAATAAGCTATCGAGTTGTTTTTGTAACTTAGAATTGGAAACACTAATATGTGGCAATTTTTTGAAATGGAAACATGCAGTTGGATTTTAATTGTTGTTGATCTTAAAAGTAGTACGTACTTCGTTAACTGAGTCTTAACTGGGTACGGTTACTAAAAATAAAACATTAATCCAAGTAGTAATGTGGGAAAATTTTGAGTTTTAAGATCTCACACAAACAAACAAAAAAAATATTTTTATTCTTCAGTATAATGGGAATTGTTTAAAAAAGAATTGGACCTTTCACGGAATCCCCATTTTAAGTTTTACTATATAATAATTAGAAGAATCATTAGTCTTTTGTTTTTCTTATGAATATGCTAATGATGATCAACGGAAAGTTACTACGTACATCCATGACTTTTGTAATTGCAGTGCCTTGTATTAAACATATCCAAGAGCAAAAGGGGATGCATCTTCAAGCTCTTAAATTGCTCAAATGTTTGTGTGAGCGAGTTAGATCGCTAAATGACTCAAACGCTTACGAGTCACATGTAAGAGATGCAATCAATAGTGCAGCAAAGCTAGGGATTCACGAGGTTATAGAAGAAATTGTGGAATCATTTCCTATTTCTGTTTGGGCTAGGGACAAGGAAGGAAGGAACTTATTTCAAAGGGCAGTTATAGAGCGTCATGCGAATGTTTTCAACTTGATATATCAGATGGGAGATTATCGACGTCTTATAGTGTACATGAAAGATGGTTCTGGAAACAACCTCCTGCACTTGGCTGGAGGACTAGCACCTCCAAACAAACTTAACCTGGTTTCTGGTGCAGCTCTGCAAATACAACGTGAGTTACAGTGGTTTCAGGTAATAACTGTGCCTTCATTTATGTTCCACTTAAATAAATAAACTCAATCTTCTGGAACAACTACCATATATTTTCCATTGACAGAGCCCAGAGGTTTAGTTTTGAAAATGGAATTTTCATGATTTAGTCTTGGCAAATGCTACAATAAATACCCTTGTTTGCATGTACGTATATGATAAATGTCCATCGCATTTAGTTTGAATTCAAAGAGTTGCTCGTAGGCATATTGGGTCCCACATTGATTTCACGAACTTTAGGGTCCACACTTCGTTTTATTCACGGAAAATGCAAGTCTTTGAAATTCGCAACGGAATACATGTGAGTGTCTATTATAGCACGCTTTGGAGTGGTCCTTGACATTGTTAACAAATCAAATATTGAAAATATCCCTTATTTAATATATATATATTTGGCTATAATGCAGGAGGTAAAGATGTTTGCGAATCCCGAAGATATAGATTGGCCAAATAGTCATAATGAAACTCCTGCAATGCTATTTACTCGAGAACATAAGAAATTAGTAGCCGAAGGAGAAACATGGATGAAAGACACAGCAAACTCATGCACAATTCCGTCAGCACTGATTGTCACTATGGTATTTGCGGCTGCAATCACCGTTCCAGGCGGGATTAATGATACAGGCCTACCGATTTTCTCTAAAGATGCGGCATTTAAGATCTTCGTTATTTCCGATGCAGTCTCGCTATTCGCATCAATCACTTCTTTGTTGGTAGTCTTGTCCATCCTCACTTCGCGCTATGCTGAGGGTGATTTTCTCTTTGTTCTTCCCAATAGGCTGATAATTGGTTTGGCTACCCTTTTCCTCTCCATTACAGCAATGGTGATAGCCTTCAGTTCTGCACTCTATCTTCTGTTTGGGAGCAATGATAAGGTGTGGATACTTTATCCAGTGGTTGCATTAGCATTTATACCAATCTTATCTTTCACCTTCCTACAGTTCCCCCTCCTTCGAGATCTCATGGTGTCAACTTATCGCCCTCGAATTTTCGGCAAACAAAGTAACCGTGCATTTTATTGAGACGGGATATAAACAAGCATGCATGGGAGGCATTAAACTATGTCTACCGATGCTGTTTGCATTGACTCAAAGGGAAGTTAGGGCCTGTATCAGTTCTTGGAAGCATGCATGCATGTGAAAACAATGTCTGTAATTTTAGGCTAATTGTAAATGATTGTCCCAAATGAATCTCTCTTAAAGACAATCGGTATATTGACTTTTGATGATCTTTTGTTCAGCTTTTTGTACCAAAAAAAACTGTGATTAATCATTTGTCTCGAAGAGAGAATCAAAAATTAAATCATATAATTCGAAGTTGAAAAAAGTTACTCCCTTCGTCCATTTTTCGGTGTCCAACTTTGTATATCCATATGGGCAGAAATATGGAAATTGTTATGTTAGTTTTAAGGTGGTGGATTTTATTTGATTGTCATTCGTAGCAGTGGAAAGATCCTCTAATTTCTATGATTTTCTCAGGGGATGTAACTCTGAGGATTAGGAGCTTGTATTTACCTATTCGTAATGTGTAAGACGAAGTGTTTGGGGAGTTTACAAAAAATGGGGCATTTTCGGTGAAGTCTGCTTACTTGCTCCAACTGTCTCAGATTTCAGACCGAGGCCTTGGTGAGAGCCAAACTCAGTTTGAAAAATGGGGTAAGGTTTGGGGTTTGGGGCTTCCGCCCGAGTTTCAATTGTTCATTTGAAAGCTCTTATAGCGAAATTTAGCGGTTAAAGATGCTCTTTTGAAGATGAATATTAATGTGGAATCGGGGTGTCCATTTTGTGAGGAGGAAGTGGAGACAATAGGACATTTGTTTTTTTAGTGTACTTTTGCTAAAAGATTGGGGAGGGTGATCCATTTGGGCTTTAACTTTGATGTGGGTGTTCCTATTCCTTTTGGGGAGCAGTTTGTGAAGTGGATTTCGGAGGCACTGATTAAAGAATTAATATGGGATTCAGTTTTAATTTTATGGCTTATTTGGTGCATTTGTAATGAAACTTTATTTCAGCATGATGTCGGTTGTGTTGATAATACGTCGATTTTTAGGACTCAGAAGGTTGTGCAGGTCCTAAATGATAGGCGGTAGTCATGATGGGCATGGCGTTAGTGGAATTTGTGAAGCTGCTGGTCGTGAAGGAAGGGTTCAATTTATATATAATCAAAAAGAGGGATTGTGTGTTCTATGGATGCCAAGTTTTTGTTAGGGATGGAGCTTGGAAGGTGGGCACAGGTTGTGGTGCGGCGGCTTGGGTTCAGTTGCTTGGAGCAGGGCAACAGGTAGTTAGTCACGTGATGCTTTGTAAGAGCATGTACACAAAGGAATAGGTATTTTATCTATCTAACAATCCACTTTTTCATTTTACCTACTCAAATCTTTCTCAACCCCACATCAATCCTCTCTATTATTATCTCTATATTTATAAAATACTATATAAAATATTATTCAATTGCTATCTATTAAATCTGTTAGTACTATCTATATATTATAATATGAGAGAGAGAGAGAGAGAGAGAGAGAGAGAGTATTATAATAAAAATGATAGGTTACCGATGAACAGGAGCTCGGTATTAGTACCGAGGTTTTCTCAGAAAGGAAAAATAGAGAAGTGTTTTGCTAGGTTGGTGCAAACTGTTTTTGGTGTGTTCAATAGGTAAAATGGCAACAAATGTCCTTTTTGCTAGTCTGATGCATATGCCCTAATGCGTCTTTCAGCGGCAATGGGGGAAATCCGAGCGGGGTTGCTAGCTCTTCAATGGGCTTGTGAACAAGGACTTCCTGAAGTTTGTATACAAACGGATTGCATTGTTTTCGTTCAGGGTCTTTGTAATCCCAGAGGTTCTGATAGTAGTCTACAGGAAGCTCTTATGGATTTTTGTCTCTTATGTTCCTATTTCAGTGATGTAAAAGTTACTTATTAAGGTAGATAGACATGTAGTCAAGGCAGCTCGTGTTAAAGCTAGAACTGTTTTGGCTTGTATGTAACTTGGTTTATTAATGGGATAAATTTGTTTGTCAAAACATAAATAAATTCTCGTTTTGTGGACTAGACAATCTTTGTGGTATGAAATTAGTAGACGACAGAAGTTTGAAGGGTGGGTTAATCCTTCAAATTTCTTATGTTTTGATTCTGACTTTTGCTCCCTCTAAAGCCCAAGCTTAACAAGCCCAAAAACTTTCCCAAGTCCAAACTCAAGTGTAATGGCGAACGGGCGCATTGGGCCCATGGCTGCCTACCCACTGAACTTTCTTTTATGAAGAAATTAGCGTTTGTGTGTATATTTCCGTTTGACCTAAAAAGAAATTAGCGTTTGTGTTCGTTCAATGCACAGAATAGAAAATATTTTATTGGTTTATTTTTAGTCCCGTGAATTGAACGGGCACAAATACTAGTTGATAACAAAATAGTTTAATATTTTATCCGGTCCCGTATTCGATGCATGCTAGCATTGGTCTCATTCTATATACTAAAAGACGTGTGATGAAAAATAAATTTGGACTACCACATGACGGTGCCCAGTGGCACAGAATAATTTTTTTTCCTCTCCCTCCCTCTCCCACGTTTCCCCTCTCTCACTTCCCCACATTTCTCTCTCTCTTTCTCTCTAAACAGAAAAAAGTAGAAAATTCAAGAAATTAGGAATGGGGTTTGAAGGCTTGCGTGGCTTAAACACATTTCTATAGTATATCTCTCTTTCTTTTTATAAACAACAAAAAAATAAAAAATTCAGAAAATTAGGAATGGAGGTTTGAAGGCTTGTGTGGCTTAAACACATTTTTATAGTATATTGATAGATAGATAGATAGATAAATAGATATGGGATTGATGGTTTCCACACCTCACTATTCACACCCACATTGAAAGTTGCCCATTTTGGGAGTCAATTTCTATTCAATACTTAACGGAATTTGTTCACGCTATCCATGGATTAAACTCCTTAAACTGATCAGGAGTATAAAAACCCAAATGGACCCACCACAAATGGTATTGGGGGCCCACTTAAATTTTGGTACGAAGATGCCCAAAAATCTGATGGCAAATCCTTAGGGAAATTAGTATAGAAAAAAGTTTTGAGCTCGGTGTGGGGGTTCGATCCCCATCGTGATTGTGGAAATTGGCATTTTATAACATCAGTTTTATTGGTGGAATAAGAGTGCGCTCACCGTGTTTGTTTTGCAGTCTAAGGTTCCGGCGAGAAAGCACGCGCGGTTGGTCTAGCAAGAAGTTATTCAAACACTACGCAGATTTTATCCAATTAAAAAAACACACTAATAAACGGCAAACATTACATGCATATTAACAATACATAGTCTCACTCCTGGGTGTACATATGAGTTGATTAATTGCCATTTTGCTCTTAAAGGAACTCAAAACAAAACTTCGCACAAGTCCAAAAATCAGAGGACAACCCCCGCCCCCCCCCCAAAAAAAAAAAAAAAAAAGACACCATATTATGAATCTTCATCCAATCCCTCATGTAGCTCTTCAGCAATTGTCTGCAACTCGGGAGGATTGGAAGGCCTTCGCCGGTAGACGATGAGGACTGGAGCCACCTCCTCCATCCACGAACTTTTGGAGTTTTTGATTTTCTTCCCCTCCATTGAATCCACTTGAGTGCGATTTGAAAAAAAAGGCACGTTTGTTTGGACTAACGACTTAATTGTTGGGAGAAAATTTTGAAACTTGTACCAAATATACAGACTCAAACCATGAAGTACTTGTGAAAACAGTCTCTCTCTTCCTCCTGGTTCAACAGAAGAAAGAAAGGCGGTAGAATGAGAAAAAATGGAATCACCAATTGAGAGGTTTTGATGTGGAGGCCTTTATATAGGTGGTGTTTGTAGAAAGGCCAATAATTTCCATGTGGAAAATGAGAAAATTTTTTGCCATTCAAATCCTAAGAAAAAGGAGAGGCATTTCCACTTTGAAGGGAAGACTAGTGGACACAAAAGAAGAGGCGAAATGAAGAGTAGTGCTAGCCGTACCGACCAAAACCATACCGAAATCGTACCGACGGCTGCGGTTGGCCGTCTCCGGCCACCGGACGGCTGATCCGAGCCGTCCAAAAATTTTAAAAAAAAAAACCGAAGGGGCCTCACGCGGAAATCAACGGCATCCGGTGTGTGTAGGTGCTTGGATCAAGCACCCTATTTTTCGTGTATATATACATGTGTGTATATATACACGAAAAATAGGGTGCTTGATCCAAGCACCTACACACACCGGATGCCGTTGATTCTCGCGTAGGCCCCCTCGGTTTTTTTTTTTTAAATTTTTGGACGGCTCGGATCGGCCGTCCGGTGACCGGAGACGGCCGGCCACAGCTGTCGGTACGATTTCGGTATGGTTTTGGTCGGTCCTCATATCTTTACTGTACATGAAATGAATGGCAGAGAGAAAAGCTCTCTCTCAGGTTTTCTTTTTCTTTTTCTTTTGAATGGCCGGAAAAATGATTTCGTTAATCTTTGAAAGGAGGGTTACAAAAATTAATGGTAGCATATGGGAACAACATCACATTAAGGAGAAAACACTCTTTCAAAATTGGTAGAAAGAAATCTCATGTTGCTCCACAACACGGACTATGTAACCGACAAAAGATGAAGGGTAGATATTTTTGTAGGAAAAACGATTCCCAGACCCAGTAATGATACGTACAGATTAGACAACAAAAATTGCAAAACCCTACAAGGCGAAATTACGGTTCTACCTCAACTATTTGCGACACAAACGCTGGTTGAACTTGTTATGACACGTCTTGCTATAAACCATGAATATTGCTCGACCGTACCTTACGATCTTCTTTCGTATTCCCTGCACATCTAGAACGCAAATCGATTGTGGACTCTTTCGTAATCTGTTTGCTCTCTCCAAGCCTGCCTCTATTTCGTGAATAATAGAAAAACGTGTATCTGGCCTAGAGAGCATAACGTGTATATATAGGGCTACGATAGGGACATAAGGAGTAATAAGTCTAGGCTCCTAGTGTAAATAAGAAAACCTAATCGCACAAGGATTCTATTTCTTATTTCACTAATTATAATTCACCCCACTATAGAATTATAATTGCACTTTCGTCCTTATCTCCATTATATTACGAGCTCCATGATATTAAATACTTATTAATCTCCCCACGTTAAGATTACAGATACCCGTTGATTAAAATAAATTACTAACAATCTCCCACTTAACCAACATCTTATCTTGAGAGTATTCGCTTAACTTATGCGATATGTCAGATACAAAATCCATCTGCAGGATTTGACATATTCGAAACTTATAAGTTTACTCAATGGAGTATAATCAATCCCTATCAGGAAGTGGATTCACTACAAGAAATCAAGTCTTTTGCAAGGAAGCATATTCCTCGCTAATATTGCTCGAAAAAGAGTTTTTGCGAGGACATTTAATTCGTCATCCGTTCCTTGCAAATGGGTAGTCTCCGATTCTTTTTTGCGACAAAATAATTTTCTTCGCCAAAAAGTTATTTTTTGCAAGGAAATTTGGTTACTTGCTACTGAGTGAACCATTTTGCGAGGAAATTCATTTAATGCTGATGTAAAACAAATTAGTCGCTATAAGTATTCCATTCCTCGCCAAATATGCATGTTTGGCGACAAATCATTTCCTCGCAAAATGGTGTACTCAATAGCAACGACCCAAATTTACTTGCAAAATATACATGTTTAGTGACAAAGCATTTCCTCGCAAAATAGTGTACTCAATAGCAACGATCAAAATTTCCTCGCAAAATATACATGTTTAGCGACAAAGCATTTCCTCACGAAATGGTGTACTCAATAGCAACGACCCAAATTTCTTTGCAAAATATACATGTTTAGCAACATAACATTTCCTCACAAAATGGTGCACTCAGTGGCAACAAACCAAATTCCCTTGCAAACAATTGGCTTTTTGGCTGGGAAATAAGTTTTGAATACATTTTGCAAGGACACTCATCCTCGCAAATAACTCTTTTTGCTTCCTTTCATACAATAATCTGCAATATAATTCAAATAGCACAATCCATCAAACTCAAAATTAATACTAGGAACATTAAAACAATTTCACAAATGTCATAACCTGGTACCTCAATCCCCAAAATATAATATCATGTATCGAGTATCTTTACAAAAACCACAATGAAGCACTATATTATGTACTGTTAAGTACTAAAAACTAATTGCATCCTTCCAATAACCTTCTTCCATCTAGAAGTCCCAAAAAACAAAAGGCAAGAAACGGCTTTGTCCTCCAAACATCATTGGTTTCCCATCTAACACTTCATTGCATCTTCATCCACAAAAAGATAACATCATTGGTTTCCATCTAGTACTCCATTGCATCTTCATTAACCAAAACATATCATTGGTTTCTCATCTAGTACTCCATTGCATCTTTATCCACCAAACGATCACCATTGTTTGTTGAGCAATTTGCATAAATGTAACACAATGAAAAGATTTACAAATTCTAGTCTTGGATTACCATTTGATTACAATATACCATCACTGCTAACCATGATCCTAACTAGCTTAGAATAAAGATTTGATGTGCTCAATCTAGCCCACAAAAAATCAAACCACAATCATTAGAATTGGCCAGCACTGTCTACCAACCCAAGTTAAGGGATTGAACTTATGCAGTAGAAGTTTCAAGGTATATCATCTGAATGCAAGACACATTACGAAAAGTAACCGGCATGCTCTTGTTATTTTAAGTATGTGATTTTACGGTTATGAAAGCAATAAAAGGGTTTAGAATTTCTAAACTAACTCATAATAGATTATGTCTCTGGATAATTTTCAATTTTAGCAATTAGGACTCATATTCCAACATTTTGATTCACACTTTTAGCTACTAAACCTAATTTTCACTATGTAACAATAGTTTCAGCACTGGAAACATCATTCCAACACTTAAACCCAGATTCCCTGCAACTGAAACTCTGTTTCTAATATTCAAAGACCTAAGTTTGTCAATTCAGCTTCAGTCTTAGCATATATGAGGCTAAATTAGATGTTATAAATGTCGTATCAAGGCTGAAAATTACCTCTGTAATTGCTGATATTAAGTGCCAACACAAGGATTACAATATGCTTTTCCAAAAACAAACAGAAAAAGGACACCTCCATAGGAAGCTATCGCTGTCATATAGATATAGGATACAAAAATTTTCGCGTAGGAAACAAGCATCTATAAAAGTATAAAAAAAAAAAAAAAAAAACGTACATCCACCTAACAGTGGATGACTAGAAAATTCAGAAAAAATATCTCCATGTAGCATTTGTCCAAAATTTGTGACTTACATTCACTATGTGGAAACTCCTTGAGTAATACTCGAACCTCCTAAACCAAAAACCATATGATACAAACCTAAGTCTCAGTCTAGTATGTGATGTTATTAGATGTTCAACTATAGCACAAATAAACTATGTCGTAACTATTTTCTGCCGAACTACAAGTCTATAAAAGTAAAAATAAGAAAAGCGAGGAATAGATACTCACCAGCATTATTGGAAGGCATGTTGTGACCATTTTGCTGTAACAAGAAATTTAATTGGGATTGCATATTAGCCATGGTTTTTGCTTGTTGCTCTGTATTTTTACGAGCCTGTGCTGCTTCAACTAGAGCCACCTTACACTTCTTCTGCGCTGCTGTAGTTTCTTCCTAGCCTTTTCAGCATCTCTTATAAGTTGTGCCCAAGAAGTCTGGCCATATTTGGTTAAGCAAGGCTTGGGACCATGTCCTAAACCACGCATGTATCCTGATTTGGGTCCAAAGACTGTACATGAGAGCTCCTCATCTATCAAAGGAACAGATCCATTTGCCATTGCTTGATCCTGAACATCTTTTAACTTTTTCAGCAAATATCACAGTAAATTATGCCTTGACAATGAAAACAAAATTTTCTAAAAGATAAAACTAATCCATTATGAGATGTTTTTCACTTACATATATGGTTTCTGAACCATCTGTCCAACATTTTCTCTTTTTGCTGTAATGAGTCTTCTTCCAAGTCTCAGGAAGGTCAGGATTCACGCCATTGTTTTTCCTTTTTTGGTGAATTAGATTTGTGAAAAAAAAAATCACATACATTTTTTTGTACTCAACAAATATTGAAACCTGTAAGGAAATAATAGACATGCCAAATGATTTTTGACCTTGTAGAAAGCCTTTGATCCAGCAACATGGTGATTCATGGGCTTAGATCGACTATCCTTGTACTTGTCACATTTTTCCAGCATTTTCAATAACCAATAGGAGTACCACAATATCTATATGTTAAAATTTATAGTAAGAGTTAGGGTTGTGAAGATGTTACCAAATCTTAACTATAGCGAGTTAGTACTACAAAGCTCTTATAGGTGATTACATCCTTGCTTTTGACCTATTCCTAACAGGATTAAGTGAATACCTAAAATTGTGGTCATTTTCTATCTTTCCATGCATAACTAAAGAAAGGAAAAGATTCTTCAAGAAAGGTAGGGTTCTTCGCTCGATATGATTCACCTGGTACTTGATATTGGATAAAGACATAAGAGATTTTCCCCTGCCATATCTTAGTTGAGAGTCACGAGGGAAAATCTATTTTACGGTAGAGATGCTTATGACCTCCCCCTCTATGACCTGTTGTAATGATTCCTCAGGCATTACAACCTTTACCACACCGTACCTGATAGTCTTTGTCTTGCCATAAGTTAGACAAATATCCCCAATCTGCCCCCTCTATGTGTGCAGGGCAATCGACAGTTCCTTTCTCGAACTTCTTCTTGAGGCGGGATTGGCTATCACAATATTGCTTACCCATACTTTGCAGTATAGCTTTGTCTACATAAGTTGCTTCAGGAAGATCAAAATTTTCCTATTTGTCCCACAAATTCATCTAGTCAAATGCATATATAGAGATAGCAAATTCGATTGAGTAAAACGATTCACATTATCTTTCTTATGTGTGTTATTTTTCATCAAACTATCAAAACTACGTCAGAATGCTACTAATACTTACACGAATGTGTGCAATACACATTTCCTTTGCATCTTGGGGCACTGCCTTCCAACTTTTTGCCTGTAAAGGAGCGAATTGCCGAACAATAACTCTGTGGTGTACCTAGTCAAGTCATTCTCGTTGTCACTCATTGGTTGTCCCAGCATTCTAGAAAATCCCAACTTAACCTTCTCTCCATGCCTTCGAATTTTAGCTAGCGCTAAATCTTTAGTTCTCCCACGTACTTGCTTAGTTACAGGTGCATCTTCTAAAAAATGGAAATATAGATTTGTGTGAAACTGCATTGTATAAATTGTAAGTGAAAAATGCATTCTTTAATAAGTACAAGGTGTCAAGGATTCATTTGGTTGCTCAAACTCAGATATGTGCAAAGCGGCAGATGAGTTTTGCTCTGGATCACTAGTTGGCGTAGATTGCACAGCAGGAGTAATCGCTAGCAGGAGTAATCGCTGATCTTGTAGTCACACCATATTTGGCGTAAATTACACAGTAAGAGTAAGCCTTGATCTTGAGTCACACCATGAGAAGTGATTCCATGACCTATCATTCCACGACCTCCTCGTCCTCCACCTATAATAGACATCTTTACGTATCTATAAGATGACAAAAAATAAGAATAAACCAACCATCAAATCCAAGACGCGCAAAATCAGTAATACCCAATTGTAGTCTAATACAATCCCGAGCAAAGAAAAGGCTAAACTTGAAAGCAAACTGAAAAAATTATGATAATTTATTCTCGTGAATGTGAAGTAAATAGAGTTTAGAGATTGTATGAGAGCTAGTTTTAGTTGTAGTCAGCCGATTGGTTAATTAGTTGAAGTTTTTTATAACAACCCGAATTTTTGCCCTATTTTTTATACAAATTTAAAATGTTAAATTCTAATTCAATAATTAGTTAGACTAATTAATTAAAATATATTATTATGTGTATAATTGATATTGCTTAGAAAATTGTATTCGAAATATATTATACTTTAGAGATATACATTCATCCCTTACCCTTACCCTTCCTATCTAAACCCTAGCTAGAATCATATTGGAACTAAACCTCCACTTCCCTCTCACACTCCACCACCTCTCCATCACCCCTCTATCTCCTTCCCACTTTTTGTGCAAAAACCAAACCCTCTTTCCAATCCCCATTCTTTTTATTTCCGAGAGAGAGAGAGCACATTAATAACTCCTTCCCTTTTCTTTTTTTCTTTTTTGCCGAGAGAGACAGAAGAAGAAGAAAAAAGCAAAAGAAAGAAGAAGGAGGAAGAAAAAGGAGAAGGACCACCGGGTTCCAACATTGCCGCTACCGTAGTCGTTATCGCGCACCTCCATTTGTTTTATTCTAGCTAGAACTCCAAGGAGCAAGGTAGATATTTCATTACCCCTTAACTCTAAGTATATTAAATATGTTTCATAGTATATTCGTGGCTCAAATTGAACCCAAATAAAGAGAATCTGAAACTGTTGAAAACTATTCAACCCAGTTGGTACCTCGCGTCCGTGAGTCATGGCCTTACAGCGACCACCTTATTAACAAACTTTTTAGTTATCAATTACCACACATTCGGGTAATATTGATGTGATTAATTGAATGATGTACATTTAGTCTAGGCCTTACAATTGTTAATGCGTGATACTTTGGTAGTGTGGTTGAATGTTTAAGTTTCCTACGTACTGATCTACATGAGTATATGATAAAACTAGTATGGTAAGACACGAATTAATTGGTTAGGATATTTAGAAGTGTAAAGAAGTTTAAACAAATATAAGATTTTGGGAGCTACTTGATTAAGCTATTATACGGATGTTCTAGATAATTAATTTTACTTGTTTAGCTAGTAAAGTTTATATTTCACTAACAAAACTATATCAATATATTGTCAGGTTAGTATAAAAAAAAATGTGACGTTTAAGTGATTCATTATTTTAGTTAATAAAAATGTACGTCATTTTAGTGATACTTAATTTACTACTTCAGTAATTTAGATTAATAAAACTAGATGGTGTTTAGGTGAATAGTTTAAGGTGACACGTTAGATTAAAACAATTAGGCGATATCGGCTAGTAAGATTTTTAACTTAGTAAAACTACACATTTTACCTTTAAGGTTAAATATTACAAGACAAATCACTAAGATTAGTTAAGTTACTAAACTGACCCTATGGGTTACGAAAAAATTCTAAAACCAGAAACTATGAAAATTGACTAAAAAGAACTTATGTGCGAAATCCTAATGAAACCCAAAAAAAAGTCACAAGGATAAATTCGAATACTGCATGTGAAATTCTTTTGTTTTTTTGAACTGCCGATAATGTTATGCTTCAGTAATTTTTTTTTTTTTATGATATGTTGTTATTGTTGATCTACTTGCAATTACTCTGGTATTAAAACATATTGAAATTGATGTGAGCTTAGTTTGGACTTAAGCTCATTGGCGATGGGTGTACGGTGGCTCAGTTATCCTGTATATGTGGTGATATTATAATCTGTTTACTTGTTAATGATATAATTGCATTGTCGATTGAGCCGAGAATGTAGAAAGGACATTGGATGAGTTATGGACTTGGAGAAATTATGTAGATGTTGTCATGGTTAAAGGAAAAAGGAAACAAATGAAAGGTTGTGGGCTTAGCAGGACCTTAGGGGTAGCCTGATAGGACCTTGTGTGATCGGGGGTGGCCTGGTAGGACCTTGAGGGCAACCTGAAAGACCCAGTATAGCTAGGGTGGCCAAGCAGGACCTTAGGGGTAGCCTGGCAGGTTCTCAGGTATTGAGGGTGGCCTAGCAGAACCTTGAGGGCAACCTGATGGACCTAGAATTGTGAGGGTGGCCAAGCAGGACCTCAGGGGTAGCCTGGCGGGACCTCAGGTATTGATGGTAGCCTAGCAGGACCTTGAGGGCAGGCTGATGGACCTAGAATTGTGAGAGTAGCCTACTGGGACCTCGAGATGTTGAGGGTAGCCTAGCAGGACCTGTAAAGTATGTCCAGTGAAATTCTGAGTTTGGAACATGGTGAATACTGCGGTGTTGGAATGATTATAGAAGTTGAGATTTTGAAATTTACTTTAATTGATGGTTATATAATGAAATAAGTTTTGTGCTTTTCGATTCTTACATCCTTGTATTATAAATGTGATTGCTTGTAGAGTAAGGGTTATTGGATAAGATTTATCTTCTGAGTTTCAAAACTCATTATAGTGCTGTTGGGCTGGCGTTTCATGCCAGGTAATCAGGAGACCGAAGAACAGAATCCTCTACAAGATGATCAGTACCAGGGTGGGGACCTCCCAACTGAGGAGGGGGAGTTTGTCAAGCCTTGGATGCCCTTCCCTTAGAAGCTCTATTAATTTAAAGTATCGTTATTTTAATTTCCAAAAGTGTTATCACATTTATCAAACTCTATTTTATTTCGTTGGGTTGTAAGACAGTTATTTTAAGTAGTTTTGAATTTAGTTTGAGATTTCTGCTACTAAACTCTATTTAATAAAATTTTATTTCTTAAATTAGTTTTATGGATTATTAAATCAATTAAAAATAATTTAATTAATGTGTCCGAAAATCGGGACATTACAACATGGTATCAGAGCTTTAAGTTCAAACTCGCGGCCTTGGGTAGAATGGGATAGATCACTTTCCGAGAGCGTATATCTGAGTTTAATCGTATCTATTATCTATGATACTTTTAAGTCTAGTTTTTAATTACTTAATAGCTGTCATTCGACTTAGACTCGAAACCTTACCGTGAGAAAACATAGGTCTTACATGTTTGACTTATGTGCCAAGTTACCTGCTTATGTGGTATTACTTGTATGGCTAAGTGTTTATAGGAACATAGGTGATTAACTACCTGTACTATAAATAAAAAAACCTGATCTGAAAAGCACAAAATGTAGAAACCCCCTCCTAACTTAAGAACTCAATCGTTATAGATGGTGAACACACGTAATGGAACGAACACCAACACTAATGGAAACAACAACGATGCCAACGACCAGAATAGTGGCCAAAACAATGGACAGAATGGTGGACCACAACCAAATTGGCAAGGAGCGCAACCGGACTTAGTTCAACTGATGCAAGCATTTATTGTTGCTGTTGCCGCCAACCCTCAACAGCCAACTGGCGGGCAACAATTACGTGGACCTCTACCCAGGAGTAGGGATCAACTTTTGGATGCGTTCTGCAAACGTCACCCTCCAATTTTATGGGGAAGCAAACCGTAGCGCTGCAGAAGCATGGATCAAACAAATCTCTAAGTACCTGGAAGTACTTAATGTGACCAACGCGGGGGATCACATTGCCTTAGCAACATTTCAGATGTAAGGGGAAGCAGATCATTGGTGGGACCTGATCAAGACCACTCACAATTTGACAACTATGACCTAGCAGATGTTCGAAAACCTTTTCCTGAAAAAATACTTCCCAGCACCTATGAAACAAGCTATGACCCAGGAATTTATGGACTTGAAGCAACGTACCTTGACAGTAACCCAGTATACAGCCCGTTTTGAAGAACTGGCACGTCATGCTACTACCGTGGTACCTACTGATGTTGCAAAAGCTAGGAAGTTCAAATGGGGTCTATCCTACTCTATTCGTACTAGTGTGGTTTCTCATGAGTACCCCACCTATGCACAAGTGGTGAGATGTGCACTCATGATGGAGCGCAAAAAATCTGATTCAATGTCAACATGGGAGGCGCAAAAGAAGAATGACCTCTCATTTGGAGGACTAATTCGCAACAATAATAAGGGGTTCGACACGCCCAAACCCTTCGCTCACCCACAACAATCTAACCAACCCTGGAAGAACTTGAATCAAGAGCAAAGCAAGAATAATGATCAGGGAGGCAAATGCTACCATTGCAATGAAGAAGGCCATTTTAAGTTCACCTGTCCTCGACTGAATGGATCTGGAAGTTTCAAAAATGGGGAACAACAGGCACTTGCAAAACCAATCAGTTTCAGAAATCAACAAGGAGGTCGGAATCAGCCACAAACTAAATGGAATCAGCAGCTACAACCACCCCACCAAAATCAGAATTTTGGAACAGGAAATGGTCCAGCAAAGTCAAATCAGTCATTTGGAGGCAAGATCTTCACTCTTCAAGGAGATTACGAAGAATATGATCGTATGGTGATCTGAGGTAATCTTACAACTGTTCAGTGCGTATATTTAAGCATTATTCAAATTTGCAGCATCACACGCTTTTGTATCTGCTGCACTGAGACTAGAAACAAAGTTACCACAATTAGGTTTTTAGCGACTAAAATTTGCAGTAATATCAAACAAAGTTACCACGATTAGGCAATGGTGGTTGGGAAAACTCTGTTCAAGTGATGGACGACATTGCTCTGTTTTTTTTTTTTTTTGGGTCTAAAAATAGACTCATGTTTGGCACCCAAGCACCACCATTCTGTGAGGAAAAAACCCTCTTCAATCAATGAATAATAGCTAATTCCAACTGGTACACTCTATGAAGTACCGACACTTCAAAAGGGCGCTGTATCCATGTATTGGACACGGGAACATGCGAGGACATGTAATAATTTTTATTATTTTTTGATAGGGGACACGGCTGGGGACACGCCGAGGACACTTTATGAATTTCGATTTGATAATTAGCACATACAATGGTTTTTTTAAAAAATTATATATTTATTTTTTTATTAATTTATACAAGTGACGTGTCCCCGCTGTGTCCGTATCCCCATTTTTTTAGATTTGTCGTATCCCATGTCCGTGTCCGTATCCATGCTACATAGGGTACACTAATTCATATCCAATAAAAGTGATACTCTAATTCCAATTGATACACAAAACCAAGTGCTAATGCCATTCCACTTCATATAACAAAAAGGAGGTCAATACATAACATTTACCAACAGCTACTTATCCCATTCCACTTGGTATGACAAATCCAGTTCAATCTACCCCAAAACCAGCACCTACTAACTGGACAAAACATGCACTGTCTTACTATAGTGCAAATTCAAACACCAAGGCAAATAGCAGCTTTGTCCTCCAAAACATTTTTCAACTCCTGTATCCTACTCCAATTTTGTATCTCTATGCACCAAATGATCACCATCGATTGTTAAGTAATCTGCATATACATAACACAATAAAGAGCTTTACAAATTATAGTCATGATTTAAAAATGAATTTATCATTCTACTAAACATGAATATCCCAACTAGTTAGCAAGTAGATTGTGGCTGGACGAAGCCCACAAGAAATCAAGTAGCAATAGTCCTTAATCGGATGACACTAACTATAATGAGTTGCTCTAAAACCGTTCTCTTAACAACAATCCAAATACTTGAGGAACTTAACAACAGTTCAACACTTGGTCTCAAAGTACCAGCTCTCGTGGATCGATAAGGCCACATAAAGGTGAAGGCCAACCGCTAATTTCAATCATGGAGCGAAGGCTCTTTCGTAGATATTACCTAAACTAGAAAGATAAAGGAACAAAAATTAGGTTCATGACACACAAGCTACCGCATGCTCAATTTAAGTCAGAAGACACATGATCAAGTCATAAAACCAACCAACCCTACTCAACAAGCCTTAATACCATAGCTTATCAATTACCAGTTTATGTAGACATGGGCTTCAAAGAGGAGCTACCACTTTGGACCAGTTGATCGCTAGCTTTTTTGTAGGACAAGGGTTACTAAATACAGAGTTTGATTACCCAGCTATTTCTATTTTTCAAACTCTAAGATCAAAACATTTCACAATTAATATGTAGTGTATAGCACAACTAACCTCCAAGTAATGAACAATAACTTCTCACGACAACCATAATATCACCACATTCGATATCGAAACCATTCATTCATTCCAACATTAACTAACATGTCACAAATAGCTTATAAATCACACTAATCAAGGCAACAGTACCACTTTCTTAAAAATAAGCATTTCTCAAGCCGTAGGATATTCCACCCGAACCATGTATAGCAATCAAACACAAATATCACACGAGTTCATCACATAACATGTAGAGAAGGAGAGAAATCCCTACCAAAACGGGTTTTGAGCAAAACCCTAGGTCTACCAAGAGATATTTGCTTGAATCCACCAAAAACGAGCTCCACCCGAGCTTAGATACAAGATCTAGAGTGAATACAACCCAAAAACAAGATAAATGAACAAAGATCAACAAGTGATTGAGAGGAGAGAGAGAGAAAAAAACGTGGGTGAGAGCCCAAAGATGAGAGCAAGAACACAAAACTTACCTCTTGTTCTCCAAATGCGAGATTCAAGTGATTTTAAGGTTGGAAACCCTTGGATTTTGATGGAATTCCTATTTCTATCGTGTCGGATCGAGATCCAAGGTTTACCGCGCGCTTTTGGTAAAGCTTGCAGGCCGCCCTTAGCACCAATCTCTTGTTTAGCACCGCGTACCATCCTCAAACAGATGGGCAATCCGAGAGAACAATCCAAATTTTAGAGAACATGCTTCGAGCTTGCGTCATGGATTTTCGGGGAAATTGGGAGGATCACCTACCGTTAGTTGAATTCGCGTACAACAATAGTTATCAGTCTAGTATCGAGATGGTGCCGTATGAAGCTTTGTATGGAAGACCGTGTCGATCACCCGTTTGTTGGACCGAGTTGGGCAAGGCTACATTGGTTGGGCCGGAATTGATCCAAGAAACTTCCGAGAGCATGAGAGCGATTCGTTTACATCTTCTAGAAGCACAAAGGAGAACCACTGAACAAGTCAAAATGATTCGCCAATGATTACTAACCGCTCAAAGTAGGCAAAAGAGTTATGCCGATCGTCGTCGCCGACCTTTATCGTTTGAAGTGAGGGATCACGTGTTCCTAAAGGTGTCGCCGCATCGGGGATTATCTCGTTTTGGGCAAAGGGGCAAACTTTCATCGCGTTTTATCGGACCTTTTGATATCATTGAAAAGATTGGGGAAGTCGCATATCGATTGGCCTTACCGCTAAGGTTATCGGGCGTTCATGATGTGTTCGACGTGTCGATGTTGCGAAAGTATGAGCCGGATTTGTCACACGTTCTAGAGTGGTCCGAACTTGAGCTAGAGGCCGATGCGTCTTATGGGGAGGAGCCGATACGTATCCTAGATTCGCGCGAGCAAGTCTTATGGGGTAAAACTATTCCTTTAGTGCGAGTCTTATGGAGCCATCTCGGGAAAGAAGAGTTGACGTGGGAAAGGGAGGATGAGGTTAGAGAGAAGTACCCGGAATTATTTCCAAGTTGATCAATGTGAGTTATAAATTTCGACTTTATGATTATTGATCTATTGTTTGGTAGTTTGTGTGGTAGCATGAACATAATTATTTGATGCATGATCTTAATTGACTTGAGTTGCAAAATTTCGGGACGAAATTTCTTTAAGGAGGATAGATTGTAGAGATTTGTATAATTTTAATTATTGAAATTATTAATAAATGCTTTATTGGGAAAAATATAAATTTTGTGGTGGATATTCGAATTGTGGCTTAAAATGATGCAATTGTTAGTTGAGGGGTGAGTGTGTGATTTACAAATATATGGGTATATGTATAGTGGTGTGAGTGGTAAGAGATCATTTTTCTCCTAACTCTATCTCTCGGCTCCCTCTCCTCTCCCCCCCATCTTTCTCTTTCTATATACCCTTTTTCTCCAAACTTCATCTCCCACAATTCCTCCACAAAACCAACATAAAAAACCTTCAATCCTTGCTCTTCCAAGCTATAATTTCGTGGGTCTAGCTCGGTGGGAGTTTGTTCAGCTCGGTTTTGGAGTATTTCAAGATCTAGAGCTCGATTGGCTCGGGGGATGTTCATACGTCCTTGAGGTAGGGATTTCTTTGCCATCTTTATGTGTAAATAGCTTGATTTGGTGTGAAGTTCATGCCCTTAGTTGTTGTTGTTGGTGTTGTTGTCGAAACCCCTGAAATCTGTAGAAAACCTACTCGAAACAACTCTATATCGATACGGGTTTTTATCGTATTGATACTATTTCAAAATCATAAATTCTCGTTCTGTTTGCTTGTTGTATCGATACAGCCATTTTGGCCATATCGATACCAGAGCCTTATGGGCAGTTTTGCCTTCGCTGCTCCTGTTTCTATTGTTTTGAACCCCGAACACTTCTGATACCTTTGTAACCCCTCTTAAACTATCTCAAGCTTGTCCAATTGACATCCTATGATTGATTGGTGTATTCCTTGTTCCGTTGACCTCCCGTTAGTAGGAATTACTAAGAGTTTATTTGAGTAAAATTTCGTTAAAATGAAATTTATTAGTTGATTAATTACTAGCGAGTATTTGTGGCATCTATGGCCGGGGGGGGGGGTTATAGTTGGCATAGCTTATGATGTTTCATGTATGAGTGTGATTATGAGGAAGTCCTAGTTTGCATGCTGAGTAAGGAAGTAGTTGTCAAGTCGGAAGTTGGTATAGGTAGTCTCGTAACGCAAAGGGTGGTAATACAGAGACTCAAATGGGTCTCGTAACGCAAAGGGTGGTAATACGGTGATCTAAGTGGTTGGGTTTCTTCGTAACGCAAAGGGTGGTAATACGGTAGTCCTCGTGGGGTTACACGGTAATGCAAGGGGTGGAATTACCGATGGTGGAAATTGATGATAGAGGGTCGTGTCAAGGTTATTAGAATTATCAAGTCTCGTGAGCATGGTGGCATATTGTGATAGTGGCTTGTTCTTGAATGATCATATTGACCGTTGGTATACGCATGAACTGATTGTTATTCACCGTTAGAGTCATATCCCTTGTTTCCATTCTTTTGCACTTTTCATCATATTTGTACATAAATTTGGTAAAGATTTTTCTACTGGCTAGTATAGCTCAACCTAATCTTTCTTTTCAGGCTCAAACATTGGACAACAACGTGCATGAGTTGCGTGCTTGGAAGTGAAAAGGACTTTTGGAAGCTAATTCTTATTTAGTTACATAGTCATCTTTTGTAATAGACTTTCTTTTGATAGAGATGAGTTTGTAACTTAGTGGCTTGTTCCTACAAACATTTGTGATCTATTTGGGGCCGAACTGCCAAAATTGTATATTCTTTTGACTTGGGGGACTGGTTTTGTAAAGTTTAACAAGCGGGAACTATTTGGGGATTAATTACGATATCCGAAGACCTTTTATTGAAAAAGCTCTATTTAATTATGTTAAAAATCTGGGACGTGACAGTGAAGGTCCTTCAAGCAATGATTTTAGATAGGCCAGAGGGATTCCAACCATCGTATGCGAAGACTTAGGTTGCGAAGCAAATTGCTATAGCAAGAATTTTTAAGAACTGGGATGAGTCATATGCAGAAGTCGAAAGTTTCTTGGCCATGGTGAAAGTAAAAAAATCCAGGTACGGAATACATCTTGCTGTCGAAAGATACAAACATACCAGGATGCCGCACATTCGATCGTCTTTTCTGGGCATTTGGGCGAGCCATCGAAGGGTTCAAACATTGCAGGCCTGTGATAAGCATTGATGGTACCTTCGTAATAGGAAAGTACAAGGGCATAATCTTGGTTGCTGTCAGTCAGGACGCGGAAAATCAAATATTCCCTATTGCATTTGCCATTATGGAGACGGAGGATGCTGATAATTGTGGGTGGTTCCTGTCATGCCTCAGACATTTTGTCACCAATCGAATAGTATTGTGTCTAATTTCCGACATGCAAACAGATCTATTGTTGTACATCAAAGGAGATCCGCTTTGGAGAGCCCCCTATGCTTATCATCGCTATTGTGCTCGTCACATTGGGGCAAACTATATGAGGAGGTTCAACAAAATTGTAGGCAACCATGTAAAAGTTACGGCCATGAAAATTCAAAAATGAAAGTTTAAAGCTCAGCTTGAAAAGACTAAAAAGTTCGACGAGGAAAAGGTCTAAAAGGAACTAACGGAGGATTTGCCTTTAAAGAAATGGTCATTCGCGCATGATGGAGGTAGGCATTACAGATCGGAAATAACAAACATCTCAGAGAGCTTGAATGGGGTCCTAAAAGAAGCTAGGCACCTGCCCATAATGGGAACGGTTATGATGACATTCTATAAGAGCGTTAACTATTTCAATGACAGAGCCGTACAAACACAAAAAAAAAAAAAAATTGAGACGGGGGGAAACTGGAGCACGTTTGCCATAGACAAGTACAAACATTGGAGGAATAAGGCATCGAGACACCAGGTCATTGAGTTTGACCGCGTGGCACAAACTTATGAGGTGCAGACCCCAATGAATCGGACGAGCCCGTATAAAGGAAATCACAGGCATTCAGTTGACATGACCAATTGTACGTGTAGTTGCAACAAGTTTCAACAATGGAAGATGCCGTGCTCGCATGTGCTTGCGGTGTGCATGTTCATGAAAATTTCCCCTTTCAAATACTTCAGCGATATTTGGCCGCTCAAATCAATTATACAAATGTATGCCTCTCAACCATTTAGGCCCTCTCGTGACAAGGCGTATTAGCCTGAAATCAATGGGCCAACCATCATTCCAGACTGAGAACGTATCCGCGGGCGAGGGCGACCCCAAATCACACGGTTCAGAAACGAGATGGACTGGATTGAGCACCAATCATCACAGAGACAGTCATGCACATTGTGTGGACAAGAAGGACATAATCGAAGAAAATGTTCCAGAAGTAGGGCAGAAGCGTCAAGTTCAAGAATGAATTTGTAATCGGTGGTAGTAAGACATTTACGTATGTATGGAGCCTTGTTGTCTTGTACTTGTTTTAATTTGAAATCTGTGTTTTTAAATTCATAATTTGTAGTTTGTTACTTTCGATTATGTTTGTAGTTTATGATTGTGGTCACATTATAGGAGAAAGGTAGAGACTTCTTTCCAGTTTGTAACTTTCGATTATGTTCGTAGTTCAAGAACGAGATTATGTTGGTCCATTTTCTTTTTTTTTTTCTTGAACGAAATCGTCGATCCATTTCGTTACTTCAATGACTGTTGATATGGTCATACATAACGCATCACGCACATGTAATATGCATCATGCATATTTGGCATGCGTGATATACGTTGGACATCCAGTTCTCACAGCTCGCATATGCCAGCGCAGATAACGCGCATCCCATATACATGACGCATATAGAATGTGCGTTTTGAACTATTCTTAAAAATAATTTGAGAAAACGTATATTTTGGTAGTTATTTGGAAACGTATAAATCGACAAATACCACTCTTCGCAGCGGACCATCTATCATCACTCATCAGTCTCACATTTACCAAACCCTAAAATGAGAGTAGCTTTATCGACATCCAACACCACAATCAAGTCCATGGTCTCCAATAGAAGCTCCATCAGCACTACTCCACGGAGCATGTCCGCTTTCGACGCTCGCTTCTCTCTCGTCCTTGCTCTCGCCGCCCAAACTTCCTCTCTTTCTCAGCGCGGTAAATATTCAGACTTCGTTTCCATTTTGGGGCTCTGTGCCTCTGCTCATATTAAAAGGGTTTTGAAATGGGCTTTCTTTTTTGTGCGCAGTTTTGATGAATTTGGCTACTGAAACTGCGAAATACGTGATTCCACGGAGGTTCGAGAGTCATAATTTGGAGGAAGCTTTGATGGCAGGTGAATTTATTTCCCTTTTTTGGTACCAAATGTTGTTTTTGGTGTGTTTCTTTTTGTATTTGTGTTTGTTTGTTTTGTCCTTTTCAGTTCCAGATCTTGAAACGGTGAACTTCGTGGTTTTGAGCAGGAGAGATCAGTATGAGATAAGAGAAGTCGAGGTAGGAATTGGCTTCTTGTTTTTCTGTTAGGAATTGAATAGAAACAAATATAATTCTAGAAATAGGTGTTGTTGAGAAAATTCTCAAGACTGTCTTATTGTTACTTATATGAACAAATTGAAACATTTGGTATCACGGGAGGGGCAATGGATTTTCACTATGCAGAATTGTAATTTGGGGTCTCGATCACAGAATTGATCATACAGTCTCTTTAATTTATCCCAGTTGCCCATATAAAGATGCCCCAAAAAAGAGATTGAGTTATTTTTCCAATGAATTTGAAACATATCCCAAATTCTAGTCCAACAACGTTACATTGAACCTTCAAAATCATGATCCCCAAAAATAGTTCTTCTACTATTAACTATAATCAGTTGGAGTCTGGTAATTTTGAAGGCATCCAATCCACAGGGCACAACCACAACCAGTTTTTTTTTTTGGGTAAATAACCACAACCAGTTGGTATTTAGTGGATAGGCCTCTAAACTATGTTGAACCTTAGGTGGCTTATTGAAGCGACTCGTACTAGTCTCTGCAACTTCTCTTATACGTGTGGCCCCTTCGCATGTGGAGGTGATGCAGAGGAAGAGGGAAAGTGGTTTCTTGGGTGGGGATTGCACATGATGCTATTGCTAGTTATTTGCAGGGCACATTAACTAGGTCAGGTTCAACGGTCCAGAAATATCAGTGAAGCATGGATATTTGTTCCTTCCTTCTGGTTGACACTTTTGTACTTCAATTATTTTCTAAATCCAACCCAACTAGAAACAAAAACTTGCCCAACTTACCCTTCCCCCAAAAAAAAAAAAAAAAAAACAAAAAACAAAAAACAAAAATAAAATGAAGTCTTTATTTATCAGTCAAAGGTTAGAAAAACTTTATTGGAACTGTTTTTCCTTGGTGGATGGTGGAGGGAGAGGCAGACAGGTAAATTTTGGTTGATTGAGAGATTGGATCAACTGAGGAATGCATTCGTTCAATCAATTGAGGCTTTCGGGAAGAATATGAAATTATCTCATTGCTATAGGGATGGACAATTACGGATACAGAGTTATGGTGCTTTTTTGGGGGTTGTGGTAAACAAGAACAAAAACCTAATGTAAAATATTGTAGCCTAAAAGGTTGCTAAGGTTAGCAACATTTGCTCATGAAGGAGCTCACATAAGAATAATCAAACTTAGCAACCTCTTAACAACTCATCAAATTTTGGCCCTTAAATAATCAAAACTAGCAACCTTTTGCCAATAGCCAAATTTATCGAACCCCACATCTTCTCAATAAGTACAATCATCATGAGAAAGTGAAACTCACTCTCCACAAAGGAAATGTTTTATTGGTAGGTGAAACTCACTCTTCACTTTGGCAAGTGGTTGTGTATTTAACAATATTGATCACTTTATGGATTTCAACAAATGCTCTCCACTTTCACTTATTTTACTAGAATGTCATTCAATGTAGACCGTTACAATGAGAAGAAAAAAACTGACCGTTAGATTTGAATTTTTGCCAACTCAATTTGATTATGGGAAAAAAATAACCAATGTGGAACTTGACATTGCTAACTTTAGCAACCTCTAAATGAATAATCAAAATCTGATGTGACAAGTTTTGATTATTTACTTTTGCTTATTCCATTGCGGATGCTCTTATCATGGTTAGGGTAAGGGTGGTATATGGTCCCAAGATTTCCAATGATGCTGTTTAACTATGAAACATGGACATGGATACGGGATACAGACACGACATTTCTTCAAAAATTAGGACACGGACACGTTGGGACACGTTGAATGTAAAATGTATTTGTATTGTAGAGTTATGCTATGAATTCATAAATATGTGGAAAACATTATTTCTATCAAAGTAAGGCATGAACTATTCATATATGTCCTTTTCATGTTCTTAGCAAGTACCGCCAACGCGTCTTTAGACTATCCACAAATACAATGTGTCTGAGTACAAAGAAATATATAATAAAATAAATTACAGTATGAGTTCAGTAAGGCAGTCCGACTCTGAACAGTAGTAGTGGTTGTAGTAGTAGTAGTAGTACAGCATCCCTCCATTCCTAACCGCCCATTCTGGGATGAGTTGGAAGAGGAATTCCTAATTCTTACATGGATGAGACTGATAGTGGACAAGTATTTAGGAATGTTCGACATGTGTTTGGCATGTGTTGTGTCATGTCCGTGACCGACACGTGCCAGACATGGATAACCGATAATGTAAGACCGTTAGATGTGTTTGTGCTTCTTAGGTGTTTACAAGGTGTCTTAGGGAACTTATTCATAATATAGGAGTTTTATGCAGAGTTTATGGTAAATGTGAACTGCAACTCATTTTAAAATGCAATGATTACTTTTGGACTCCAATACACTTTCTCACTCCACTTTTGTGATTCAATTTGAATATTGGGTTGAAGGGCAGAAAAGGAAAGGGTTCATTTTGTCCCTTCAAAATGGACAAGAATTATGGGAGATCCAAGAAAGGAACCATGGGCGAAAATTTTGGACTGTAGGGAGTAGATGTAATAGTCATTGATACCTATTTTGTGATGCTGTTCCCTACTCTTTTTGGTCCCATCTGGTTATCTTAATTAACAAGTTTCTCTCTTTTCGTCTCTTGCCTTGAAGTTTCAACTTCCCTTCATAACAGTGATCTCTATGTTGTCTTTCCGTAGTTTTATATTGACTATATTTATCTAAAGACTAGTGTAATTTTGAATCAGCCCTTTTTTATAGCTGAGACAACAATGCCTGGGAAATACGGATTTGATTTCAATGGCGCGTCGCAGTCCTTCAAAGTATTAGCGGAATACCTGTTTGGTAAGGTAGATATGGTTTCGATGAGAGGTTTTGAGAATGAATTGATTGCTGTTCGTTGCATCATATGTCTTGCTCTATTGTCTGCTTATATATTACACTTCTCAGAATACAATGAAAGAGAGTATGGAGATGACCACCCCTGTCTTTACTCGTAAGACTCAATCTGATGGGGAGAGAATGGAAATGACAACCCCTGTGATAACAAGAAAGGTATTGTTTTTCTTGCCTCCAGTATCAAAGTGTAAATTTTCAGAAAAATGTAAAACTATGTTCTGTAGCAAATAAGAGTAGCTTGTTGTAGTTGGGGATGGGGGGTTTTGAGCACTTTTGCTTTCTTTTTGAAGGTGGCTTGTAGGAATCGATCATGTTGAAGTGATTAAATGGTTTTATGGAGTCGAGTTGTAGAGCCTGGGCATCTATCTTCTTGTTCTCAGCTAGTCACTTATATATGCTTGTAGGCGTTAGAATCTTCTTATTTGGTTCTATTCCTTCTTTTTCCATCTCCTGATTATAATTTTTTAATTCTTCTTGCAATTTTTAATCAGGGATATAAACTGTCATACCCGAATTTCATGGAACTTTGGCCTCTTAAGTTTGTGATTAGTCATTTTTCTAAATGGGCAGATAGTGTTCAGTCTTTGGTTTAACAAGTTATGTACTGGTTAGTCGTACTTCGAAAGTTTTTAGCCTCGTTGAGCTACAAACTTTGAGCATTATGGTTCCTTAATCAAGATGCGCTATAGTCAAGAACATGTACAAGGTTGAAGATAATGAATTTGAGGTTTATGATGCTTAGTATCTGCAGAGGCTATGGACGTAGGTATGCAGATCTCTGCAGATAGGTAAAATCAAAGCTCAATTCTGTTCTTGTGAAATTTGAAGTCAAGCATGCAAAAAGCCTGAAATATGTCAACGATGATCATGTCTAAGACGGGGCTGTCAAGGGAAATATATGAGTTGTAGTCTTATTTGTTTTCTTCTTTTATTTTTCTTTTGAACTTTGTGGCAGTTCCTGAAGATGAAGGCAAAAGCATGTCCTGCTTGATGGCCTGAAAGTTCAAAGTCATCATGGTGCACTGGTTAATAAACTCATTAAAATCTATGTGCTACCCCTTCTTTATGTAGATCAACCTTTGACCAGGGGAAGTAGAGCAAATAAGTATTATACACTGACGAGGATGTAACTTCAGGAAATTGTACTGATGCGGCCCCCTTGGCCTTGTTACCTTGAGTTGGCAAGTCAATTAGCAAGCTCAGCTGTTTCATATCTGAAACCCACATAAAAAGAATGGAGAGATAATATGAAAGAAGTCCTAAGTCCCTGACAAAGGTTATGGCAGACTATATTTGGTTCTCCAGTCGATAACTATGAAGTGCAGGGCTGTATAGGCCTTTCCGAAATGCTGATATAGAAAGCTTTTAGTTGATGTTCCATAGCCTCAGTATTTGATAGAAATACTCGACATGTATTACATAAAAGGCGATACTGTCCCCCTTCAGTAAGGTCAAAGGATCATCAATACCCGTTGTCATGTTGTATTAGGTCTCCTTTGGTTTCTTAATTGTTTTATACATCTCAGTTACAACTCATCCCATCTGTGACTTTGTCCCACTTGGTCCATGGGTTAACCCACGTTTATATTTTCAGTCTATGTGTATATCCATTGTTGCACTCAAAAAAGGAAAGCAAGAATATCTTCTGATTTGCTCTATCTGTATTCATTCATTTGGCGAAGGCATGCAAGTGCTGATTAATAATGTGTTTGATAACGTAATTAACAATTCCTCAGAGGGGGATAAGCGATTCATTTATTGAGAAACATATTGTTAGCAAGTTAATGTGACCAATCAGATCCTATACAAGTATTTAATTGGAACTATTTGATATTAGATCTGATATAATCCTGCGGGCTGAAAAGATGCTGATGTGTATGCAGAATAATTCAATTCAAGTACCAGAAAAAGAAGAATTCAATTCGATAGTTGAATGCACCGTTTTTGGTCAACACTTTTTTTTTTTTTTAATATATCTACTACTTCGTCTCTTTTCAATTTTCTTCAGCTGGAAGATCAAGAAAAGTGGCAGATGTCTTTCATTATGCCCTCAAAATATGGTGCCAACTTGCCACTGCCCAAAGATTCATCTGTTAGGATCACAGAGGTCCCAAGGAAAATTGTTGCAGTTGCTGCCTTTTCAGGTTGGTCACTCCTTCAGCTTTAGAAAGCTTTGACAAGGAAAAACTTCGAAGCAGTTTGATACTTTTAGATTTGTTAACTTCATGTTTGTGATCATAATATTATGAGGTTAAATAGACAGATCTAAGGTAAAACTTGACATTGGTGTTGAGGTTGCCCTAAAATCGTAGAAAGCGATCCCTATTGAATTTTTTGCTAGTGTTTTGCAGTGTATTACAAATTGAGGTTTGTGGAGGCGTTCCTGATGTGCATGAAGATAACTATACCTTTTTCATTCCGTTCTTTAGTGAAGCTGTTAACTGTTTTCTCATATGCAGTCAAGAATACCAAAGGGCTGGTTGGTAACAAAATAGATATCATGCATTCATAATCAGAATGCTTCAATTGGGATGGAATAAAATCTGGTATAAACACTTGCTGCAGCATATGTCTATGGTTCACTACAGTTAAAGGTACAAGCAATATTCCGGACATAGATAACTTGAGCTCCAAGGATGACTTGATTCTTGTTCTCTTATTTGAACCAGGCTTTGTAACTGATGATGAAGTTACGCGTAGGGAGTCAAAACTACAAGTTGCTCTAAAGAATGACCCTGAATTTCAAGTAAAAGCGGGTGCATCAGTGGAAGTCGCACAGGTAATCTTTCGAAAGCATATCAAGAAAATTTGATGAGTATTTGAACATACTTGATTCTGAAGCAACAGTGGACATGCGCATTATTGGGATTCTCATTGCTTATCTATGCATGTTTGCAGTATAATCCTCCTTTTACACTACCATTTACTCGTCGGAATGAGATTGCTCTTGAAGTTGAGAGAAAAACAGAGTAGCTCTTTAATGTGCATTTTGACAGCACCAGTGTATCAAAACCTGCCTCGCAATGCATGACATTGATACCAACTCCGTCAGTTAAAATTTAGAACATCCTGTAAATGACTTGGATTTGATGGCGCATAAAGTGTATACGTTTGATATTTTCTATCACTTGATCGCATGTCACACTTGTAATTGTTCAACTGCCTAACGCCCAGAAAAATGGGTACGTTAAGGAATGAATTTTCATTTTATTAGAAAAAAAATGTTCGACTTCGTTAATAATTACTCCCTCCGTACCTTTTTAAGTGTCCTGTTTCGTAACTCCAACTTATTAAAAAGCCATCATCATTATACCTTTCACATCAACTTTTTCCTCCACTTTCCCTACTTATCCATCATTATTACTCTTTTATTCACTTACTTTTCAAAAAGGAATCTACTTTTAGGGACAAAATAGACAATACACCAACTTTTACCTACTAATTTTACAAAATGGACACTTATTAAGGGACAGTCCAAAATGGAATACTGGACTATAAAAAAGGGACGGAGGGAGTAAAAAAAGCTCAAATTCCCAAATTCTAACGGTAAGAATATTAACTAACTTTTTTTTTTTGACAAACAAAGATTATCCCATTACAACTAAAAATTTGTCCAAATAGAAGATTGTTTGAAAACTCAAAAATTTAATAAACGTTCAACTTTAATAAGAATTAAATAGAGCCATCTAAGTCAACAGAACTACTAATGATAGAGCCATGGCTTCGACGGTCCCTATCCATCCCGCTGCTCGGTCGTCTCGTACTCTGTAGGTGGCTTCTCGTACGATAAATAAAAATAGCACCGTGAGTGATAATCACTCAGTAGGACATCAAGTAATAAAATTCATAACACGAGCACAATAAATAAAAATTTAACAATAACAATTCAATATGACAAATTTATTACTTAACCCATTGGCTCGATAGATTCGGTGGATTCAGCAATCTCATCCTCAATTTTCAAGGGTTCACAAACCACAATTTGATTCGGCGGATTTAATACCCAACATCAAATTTACAATTTCACATCTTACACTTTTCAATTTTTCCAATTCCATCCACATCCTCAATTTTCGGGTTCACAAACCACAATCTGATTCGGCAGATTTAATACCCAACATCAAATTTACAATTTCACATCTTACACTTTTCAATTTTTCCAATTCCAACCAGTATGCTATTCGGCATAGGTTTCCCATCACAAACAATCTATTGGGCTCCCGTCCTCTATGCCTAACTCCTAGACCCATGGCCGACTTCATGACCTTTGGGGATATTTGTAATTGGTTCAAGACCCATGCCGGATAGAAACGTCTCAACCTATACGGTCAAAATTTCACTCATTACCTTAACAAATAATCACTTAAGTCAAAATATTTAACTCCACAACAACAAAAATACAAATATCAAATTCACACGGCATATTAATGATACAATAACTTCAATTTACTTAAAAAAAAAATAGCACACAAGCTCCAAAAATCACAATATTCTACAGGGGCGTAACTTATTACTCTAGGAACATCTTTCGTGTTTTATGAAAATTCCAATTCTCACATTAAACAAGGTGGATACGGGTTTGAATACAGAACAACAAATCTGTCCCGAAACGTAATTGCAGTCTCTTAAAAAATTCGTAACAAATTCCCCTGACCTCTGATTAGGACGAGATATAAATCAACGTCACTTAGAATTTCATTACCTACAACTTCCGTGTTTTACTCAAAGTCCAATTCCTTCATCTACTTGGACAAAAACAGGTTTCAAGATGGTTTCCGAATCTGCCTAAAATCTGCGGAGTGTAGTACCTTTCAAAAATCATAATAAATTTTTCCGAACTCAGATTTTTACAAACTTTATATCAATGTTGCTTAACTTTTCGAGATCTACAACTTTTTTTTTTTTTTTCCGACAATAAAAGAACTTCATAGATAAAAGAGTCATTACATCCCAATGTTCATTACAACGTAGAGCACAAGGCTCAAAGAAACAAAATAAAATAAAATACATCAAGCATAATCTTGCCGGACCGCTTTTCCACCATCTCTCCTAAAACCAATTGGTGGTAGGAAGAGTTTCAATTAAGTCTTTTATGGCATTCGACATCACACCCGCAAGTCTGTTTTTAGAGCAGTCCAGGGAGTGGCAATGTGTAACCAAATCCATAGGGGCACTCCGGGCCCAACAATCCCTCCCTCACGATGACGCTCCCGCGACTCGAACCCATGACATCCTGGCTCTGATACCACTTGCGGGACCGCTTTTCCACCATCTCTCCTAAAACCAATTGGTGGTGGAAGGGTTTCAATTAAGTCTTTTATGGCATTCGACATCGCACCCGCAAGTCTGTTTTTAGAGCGGTCGCAGGGAGTGGCAATGTGTAACCAAATCCATGGGGGCACTCCGGGCCCAACACATAACAAAGTTACAATCTTCCATGACAAAAGAACAAAAGAGATATCTCATCCGGTGTCAAAAGGATAAGAAGTATCCACTTCAGAATGGATCCTGGAAGATGCTGCAAACTTAGCCAAAATACATGCTTGATGTAATATGCTAGGTGCACAGAGAGACAGGTTGCAAAAATGTACAGATTGCACAAGGTAGCAGAAGTCAAAAAACAAAGGAGCGGCAACGGTTGGGATCTCCTTAATGCTTCTCAGCTGGGAAATAAGAGAAGAATCGTTAGTATGAATGTGAATATGCAACATATTTTTAGTTAAAGCCCAATTCACTGCCTCAATTAAAGGGAGAATAGAGGCGCATTCTTTTGTGGAGGAGGAGCTTCGGAAAAGAGAGCCCATTGTCCTGGACTGAATCTTAAAAGTTATGTCCACTCCAGATTTGTTGCGCTGCAAATTGTGAGCATGTACACAAAAAATATCCAAAGCTGGAGCATTACAGTTGCATAAACATGGAGTGACATGAAAAGCATGCATTTTAGAATGAGAGGGATCAGGGATTCTAGGTAAGAGGTTTTGGGATGTGGAAGATGATGGTTTCAGAGAATTAAAAGCGTGGGAGATGGTTTGGCAGAGTTGGTTTGCATGGGTGAGAACATGAGAGGGAGATGGTGAAATAGATTCAAAAACAGTCTTGTTTCTTTCCAGCCAAATACACCAAAGAACACACGAAATTTTTTTGAAAAAGCTCCTACTGTGAAAAGATAAAATGCGACACTTATGGTGCAACCAACCTAACCAGAAGGGAATAGAGTGATTTGGAGTTAAGGAAATGGGAATGCCAAAATTTGATCCAAACCAAATGGGTCTGACAAAGTCACATTGTAGGCATAAATGGGCAAGGCTTTCTGAGTGTCGCTTGCAAAAAGTGCAGATAGAATCCCCTTGCCAACCTCTACTGACTAAGAGGTCCCCTACTGGTAAACGTTCTTGACTTAATTGCCATAGAAAAAATTGGATTTTGTGGGGGAGAGGAAGTGACCAAATGAAGTTCCAGGTGAGATTAGGCCAAAAGCTATGAACCAGAGGTGAGGAGGGGGAATGGTGATGGGATTTAATAGCTAGGAGAAGGGAGTAAGCAGAACTAACTGAAAAATCCCCATTATTAGAGAATTCCCAGATGAGTCTGTCTTCAAAACCGAATTTTGAGAGAGGTAAGAACAAGATCTGCGAGGCAAGATCAGGGGAAAATAGGGTTGACACCAGATGAGCATTCCACTCGTGTGTCTCTGGAAGGATCAGTTTGTCAACAGTGGCATGGCTAAGAGAAAGGAAAGAGTTAAGAGAAGCATTGTTAGAAAGATATTCCTTCAGCTCAAGGGGAATGGGAGATGGTAACCAAAAATCATTCCAAATGGAGATCTTGGTTCCATTACCAACTTGCCATCTGAGGCCCTTAATAAGGACATCTTTACCATATAAAATGCTTTTCCAAGTCCAATAGCAAGAAGAAGGAGCATTTCGATTCAAGAAAAGGTGTAGAATGGTAGTACCTTGAGAGAAAAAAAGAGGAGAAGAGACAAGACGGTTGGTCAAGAAGTCTCCAACTCTGTTTTGCTAGAAGAGCTTGATTGAAAAGCTGTAAATCCTTGATACCCAGTCCTCCGTCAGATTTGGATAAACAAAGAGAGTCCCATTTCTTCCAGTGGAAGGATTTTTTATTGGGAGCTCCAGACCACAGGAAATTGGAGAGTATGTTGTAGATTTTTTTGGTGACATAGACAGGGAATTTAAGGCTGGACATATGAAAAACTAGCATTGAGGTGAGAATATACTTTATCAAAGAAAGTCTACCAGCTTTATTAAGAAGCAAAGAAACCCACCCCTAATATTTATTATCAATATTATTAATAATATCCAGAAAGATTTCGTTTCTTTTTGAGGTCAAGTCTAAGTTAATCCCAAGGTATTTCCCAAAGAATGAGGAGAAAGAAATGTGTAGGGAGGAGGAAATGGAGGAGTAAAGGGAGGGTGGAGAGTTAGGACTGAGGTAAATGCTTGATTTCTGATAATTTACCACCTGTCCTGAGCGTTGACAGTAGGTAGTCAAGATATCATGAATGGTAGGAATACCAGAATCAGTCACTTTAAGGAAAAGAAAACTATCATCAGCAAAGAAAAGGTGGGTGATTGAGAAACCCAATCTAGAAATCTTGATGCCATCAATCAAACCTTGGTCTTTTGCTGAACCAATCATAGAGGAGAGGATGTCAGCACAGAGGACAAACAGGTATGGAGAGAGAGGATCTCCTTGACGTAGGCCTTGAGTGGGGTGAAAGAAAGAGGTATAAGAGCTATTCACAAGAACAGAATAAGATACGGTGGTAACACATTGCATGATAAGGTGAACCCAATTAGATGGGAAACAATAAAGGTGAAGAACCTGCTCCAAGAAATCCCATCTTATTCTGTCAAAGGCTTTACTCATATCAAGTTTGATAGCAGCAAAGCAATTAGAGCCTTGTTTTTGATTGCTAACAAAATGAGTAAGTTCTTGAGCAATGGAGATGTTGTTAGATATTAATCTACCAGGGAGGAAACCATTTTGAAAGGGAGAGACCAGAGAACCAAGCACCAATTTAATTCTGTTAGCTAAGACCTTGGAGATGAGTTTATACAAAACATTACAAAGACTTATTGGTATAAAATGATCAACAGAATAGGGGTGATTGTTTTTTGGGATGAGGGCAATGAAGGTCTTGTTTATTTCTCTAAGAATTCTCCCAGAATTAAGAAAGGAAAGAACAACAGAGGTAATTTTAACAGAAAATTCAGGCCAACATTTTTTATAGAAAATAGGAGGAATGCCATCGGGACCTGGTGCCTTCAGAGGGGACATTTGGAAGAGGGCTTGTTTAACCTCACAAGCTTGAAAGGGAAGATCTAAATGAGTAAGCTGATCCTCAGAGAGGGTGGAGAATGGAACTATGGAGTGAAGAGCATCTAGAGGGAAAAATTGAGCAGAAGAGTAGAAGGAATTAAAGTGCTGGAAGAATTTAGTTCTAATGGAGATTTCATCATTCAGAAGATTCCCAAAGGAGGAGGTAATCTGCCAAATGTGATTTTTTGCTTTCCTAGCTTTTGTCATTGAGTGAAAGAACTTTGTGTTAGAATCACCTAAGACTAGCCAGTGTTGCTTGGCTCTTTGGGCCCAAAAAATCTCTTCTTGTTGAAGAAGAGAATCCAGTTCAACCCTCAGAGACCTTTCAAGAGGAACATTAGAAGAGGAGAAGTTCTCTTGAATAGAACAAAGCTAGGATTGAATCTTTTTGATTTTGAGAGGGAGGGAGTCTACTCTTTCTTTAGCCCAAAGTTTCAGGACCTTGATCAGAATCTTATTAAAACTCACCATTCTAAAAAGGGGAGAACCAGGAATAGGTAAGGTCCAGATAAAAGAAATTATTTGAAGAGCAGTGGGATTTTTGAGCCACCATGCTTCAAACCTAGGAGGAAAAGGGAAAGAATGAGAAGGTGGAGATGTGACAAAGAGAATTGGTGCATGATCCGAGCGAGAGATTCCTAAGTTGGTCATGAAGGCCTAGGGAACAAGTCTAACCAGCTTATGTTACACCAACCCCTGTCTAATCTTTCAAAAGTACATGCATCACCTTCTCTATTATTTGTCCAAGTGAACCATGGTCCTACATTCTTAACTTCAAGCAAGCCTATGGTATTCAAAAAAGAGTGAAAAGTGTGTGATCCAGGAGTGAAAAAGCTATTCTTACCCCATTTGTCATTAGGGGAAAGAACTTGATTGAAATCACCACAAAGAAAAAGAGGGCCAGGGAAAGGAGAGAAGAGGGAAGACAAGGAGGACCACACATTATTCTTAAGTTCTAACACAGGGTGGCCATAAATGAAGCCACAGAACCAAGAGAGACCTAATTCATCTAAGATGGAAGTGAAAATGAAATTAGGGGAAGAAGCAAGACAAGTTGTTGGTCCAAAAGCAACCCAAGAGGGGGGTGAATTGGGTGACACACTGACTTTCTGCGATTTAAAACCTAAGTGCTCAACAAAAATAAATTAAGACAGTAGCTGAATTAATTGAGTTGGCTCAAACCAGATAGCAATACTATAAACAAAGTTGATGGAGTAAGCTCAAAATCTAAAGCATAGCAAAAACAGAGAACTAAGTAACAGATTTTTTAGAGCTTCAATAAATTGGCTAATCAACCAATTTTGCAAGCAATTCTACTCTAAGTCTGTTTTCAGACTTTTCAGTTACTCAAGCAATATAAATATGCAAAAAAAACGGAAAGTAAAGGAGTAAGGGAAAGAGAAATCAAACACGAGGATTTTATAGTGGTTCGATCCGCAACTTCACGGCCTACTCCACTCCCCAAGTGTCCTACTCGGGAATTGCTGCACTATCTCCAATAGTTGTTACAAACCTCTAGCTTCGCGGGTGCTAGAGAACCTTACAACGAGTGACTACTCCGAATTCACTCCCAACTAGCTAAGACTCCGGCGCTAGTTACACCTAAACTCAAATGATCTGTTTTTTCTACCCAAAAATCACTCACAAAAACGGTTTCAATCTCAGAAGGGTGTGAAATCCCTTTTTACTATACGGTTCAAAGGTACACTCAAACTAGTGTAAGAATATTCAAGATGAAGCTTAAGGATGACTGATAGAATTTCAAGAATAGCACACTGTAATTTTTTCCTTCAGAGATCTGTCTGACCTTGCTCCTGCTTTTCTTTTTAATGTGGAAAACCCAATTGAACGTTGGAGACTTCCTCATAGCCGTTGCGCACAATCAGCCACAATCTTTCCTTCTTAGATCTTTCCATTTTCATATTTCCAGCCATCAATCTTCTTTCTTCCTTCCGAATTGATTTCCAGCAGTAAGAAATTAGGGAGAGATTTTCCTTAATCTCTCTCCTTCTTCAATTCTCTTATCTATTGGAGATAGCAATTTTGGGAGGAAAATCCCTCAATCTGTGCCTTTGATAAACTCGAAACTTCCCTTTGATTTTCATCACGGACGAAGAAATCTTGATTCTTTCCTTTCATTGTATCTATCGCCTCTTTCCTGCTCATAACCGTAGAACCCTAGGCTTTGGAATAAAATCCCCTGTATATAGCACTACTTCGTAAATCTTAGATATGAAAGAATCGCTCATAAGTCCTTGTAAAAAAGACTAATGACAGAATTAGCTCAATGGAAATATATTATTTCAAAGAAACCCAATTGACTAATGTAATTCTAATTTGATCGTGTTTGTTATCATCAAAATCAAGAACCTTGGGGCGAACACAAGTTAAAGACAAAAAGCTTTTCCATCCTACCCAAAGACCTCCACTAGATCCTAGAGAGTCAACACCAAAGCAACAAGAAAAACCAAGTTTCGAAAATAAATTATTAATGGAATCTACAACTTTTGTGTTATACATTTCTCCTGAATCAGCACAAAATAGGGACAACATCTCTGACCAGAATACTGTGCGCAATAAAATACTTTTTTCGCTATTTTTATCTCGTTTTACTCATTTGTTACCCTACCGGTTGACTGCCAAACTTCTCTACCAATTTTACATCTCTCACATGCCATTACCACGGTTTTGAATACACAAATAAACACGTAAACAATAAAAATATAAAATCCTTGTGAAAGTTAAGTTTTTGAAGTTATATTTATCACTCCCTCGTTTTTTCAACATAAGTATAAATATCTTTCCATGAATAAAATCATTACAATATCTCATATTAATACCCAAAAGAGTTTATCAACCCATTTCCACAAATTGCACCTCCAAATCCAATAGTTTTCAAAAGATAACATTTATGGCTCGACGGCCCAAATTAGCATAAGTACGGGATAATGGAAAAGTAAAGAGTTAAGTGTTTATAGTAACCCATCACAAGGGAATGTAATTAAAGTTACAATTACATCTTGAACATGTGATTTATAAAAGATGCTAAGGTAACTCCTCCATGTCAACTTTCCAAAAAGTATGGTCGCATGCATGCATTTCACTCCATGTCACTGCTCCTGGTTTGTACCAGAAAAATAATGAATGGTTGACCTACATTAGCCTAGTAAAAAAATCTATGCCAACTCTATATGTACATGAGATGACATGTGGAATTGAACAACGGATATAGGATATAACAACTCAGGCAAGACAAAGAATATAGCTTGACAAATAGATATCCAACTTTGACCATTTCTAACATTCTTTCACATCTCGTAATTCAAAATCTTTTCTTCATTATGTGTCATGAGTGAATGTTTTTGTTGGGCCTGTTAAGGGATTCTGATACCCCTGCCAGGCACCTCACCCATTGGTTGGTCCGAAATACAATACGAGTGATTGCTCCTGCCGGGCCAATTAAGGAATTCCGATACCCCCGGGCCTAGCACCTCACCCATCGGTGGGTCTAGAATGTTCTCATTACGTGTTTTGTATTCATGTATTTCATTTTGATCGTTAATGTCTTAAATTTTCATATCTCATCTCGAATGGTAATGCCAACAATAATCAACTTTACATATCATCATGTATAAAACACAAGTCCAAGAGTTCAACAAAGAATACACCGAAGATGTTCAATATGCATCTAAGGTTGGCGGGTGCCCAAGGGATTGTTGAGATAGGTATTCAAGGTTATGGAGTGGTTTGGAGGTGTTGAAAATGTGTTAGAAGTTGTTGGGGGTCCAAACCATGGAAGAAGAAACTTTGCTGAAAATTTTCAAGTAGTACAGGTACTAGTAAAAATGAGGCACATGTACTAGTCTTAGTACTAGTATTGGGAAAAAAATGAGGTACCGGTACTAGCTGAATAGAATTGGAAATTTTTGGACAGTACCGGTACCAATAGGAAAGGATGGACATGGGGGTACGTGCCCCCACTCGAAACTAAAATAATTTTGTTATATTTTTGTATATTTAGTACAACTATGAAATTAAGTGTGCTATTACACATACACACTTGCATATATCTCAAAAATATACATATAAAATTAGTTTTATGTTTTAATTTCATCATATGGTGTATTTATACTTATTGGTTTTCAAACTATTTGTCTATTTGGATCGATTCTTTCTTAATTGTATTTATTTTAATTGTCTAAGAGTAATATTTTAAAATAATGTCATTAGAAAAATTATATCAATCATTCTAAAACTTGTTGATGTTCATGTAAAACATACAATAAAAATTTTGTCTGAGATTTTATGCTCAATTTTACATGATTTAATAGAAAAGATTTTATGTGTTATATAATTTTATAGTTTGTAATACGTGCCTTAATTGTGTAAGACTTACTGTGGTTAACTAAAAAAATAAATTTTTGCCATTGTGATTAATAAGGTGCCCCCTCTAAATGACATTCTTGAATCCATCTCTATGTATAAGCACAATCATAGGTACCGGTACTAGCTGGGTTTCACAATGGAATTTTTCAGCTTTCAAGGGTGAACTCCAAGTAACAAAACAACAATTCAAAGCACAATTTCAATACCAAATCTACTAATAAACACATGAAAGAGGTGAAAAATCCCTACCTCAATGATCAAGAACCACAATCCAAGCTCGATTAAGCAAGACCTAACCTCTTTCTCCAAGAACACCAACAATAGCCTCCACCGAGCTCCAACCCATGATATACAATTTCAAAGTCGTGATTGAGGGATGGGAAGGAGGTTGACCTACGTGGGTTTTGAGTGTGAAGAGAGATTTCGAGAGAGAGAGAGAGAGTGTGTGTGTGTGTGTGTGTGTGAGGGAGAGACGTTGAAGAAGTGAGAGAGAGTTAAGTGGAGAATGAATCTTCTCCCACACATTTCTCTATATATATACATACACCCTTACACTAGCACCCTTCACACATAAAAGCTCTACCTCAAGTCCCAAACTCACAAGTACTTACACATTAGATCTCGAAACACAAACCCAAATCATATTGTCCACATTATCCCACAATCTAAGCAATTATTTCACAGGCCAATTTTTCAGCTTTCAAGGGTGAACTCCAAGTAACAAAAAAAAACAATCGAAGGCACGATTTCCATACCAAATCTACTGATAAACTCATGAAGGAGGTGAGAACTCCCAACCTCAACGATCAAGAACTACAATCCAAGCTCGATCAAGCAAGCCTTAACCTCTTTCTCCAAGAACACCAACATAGCCTCCACCGAGGTCCAACCCGTGAAATACAAGTTCAAAGTCACGATTAGGAGGTGGGAAGGAGGTTGACCTACATGGGTTTCGAGTGTGGATGTAGAGACTCGTATTTTCTTTAATTATTGAAGTGTTTATTTAGTGGTTAATTGGGAAAAATATGTTTATTTGATGGACGTTTTGAATTGATGACTAAATGAAAGAATGGAAACTAGAGGGAGTGAATGTGTGATTTGCAAATATGTGAGTATATATAGTGATGTGTGGGAGTGTAGGAGATAATTTCATCTCCCAATCTCTCTCTCTACCGTCCTATCTCTCTCTCTATTGACTCTCTCTCTCTCTCTCTTGCTCTTTCACAAAACCTCACTCAAATACCTCAAGGATCCACCCTCATTTCACCTCCTCTACGCGATTTTGGGCTCGTATCTTGGTGGGTGAAGCTCGTAGAGAAGTTCTTGGTTGAATTCGGGTTGGAAAGTCCAGGGCTTGCTTGCTTGATCTCTCGTTTGAAGCTTCCATCTCGAGGTAAGGACCTTTTTGCCACTTTTATATGTTTATATGATGATTTGGTGTAGAAATCGTGCTTAAAATCGTTGGTCATTGTGTTGTGCTTGCCCTTGAGTTTTCTACACAAAATCATTGCTCGTAATGTCCCAGTATCGATACAAGTACTTGCGTATCGATACGCTGAAGAAATATGCATTACAGTAGCTTTAGAATCTGCCATAACGTTCCCATATCGATACAATAACTCCAAACTTTCCCGTATTGATACAAAAGTTTTTGTAACAATACTCCTTGGCTTTTTGGACAGTTTTGCTCACTTTGCTTGCGCTTCGACTGTTTTGAGTTCCGATCACTTCTAAGCTTGATTGTTCGCATCCCAAGGACTTGTTGATATTTCCTTCACCCTTTGACTTTCGTTGTGATTGAGTTAAAGTGTAAAACTAAATGAATACGATACATGTTGCTTGTTTATGCATTCAGGTTATTATTGAATGATTGTGGCATACTTCTAGCATTGTTGGCATATCATATGATGTCTCGTGTGAGGGTGTGATCGTGAGAAAATCTTATTTTGCATATTGAGCAAGAAAGTAGGTGTGTGAGTCGGATGTTGGGATGGGCGTCTTGTAATGCAAGGGGTGATAATACGGAGACTCAAGGGGATCTTGTAACACAAAGGGTGGTAATACAGTGATCCGAGTTGTTAGGGTTCTCCGTAATGCAAGGGGTGGCAATACGGTAGCCCTTGTGGTGTTATATTGTAACGCAAAGGGTGAAAATACAGATGGTGGAGATTAGAAATGGCGATTTGTGTCAAATTCATTAGAGTTACTTGAGTCTTGTGAATTATGTGGATAATTGTGATAACGGCTTGTCTTAGAATGATCGTAGTAAATGATTGGCATACCTATGAGTTGAGATCCATCGATTGAGCTATATCATCATATCTTCTTCATTCCACACTTATAATCATATTCACATATAGAATTGGTAAAGATTTTTCTACTGGGCTAGTGTACCTCAACCTAATCTTTCTTTTCAGGTTCCAACGATGGTCAATAGCATGCATGTTTTGTGTGCTTGGAAGTGAAAGACTTTTTGGAAGATAACATCATTAGTTACTTCATCATCTTTGTAATGACCTCTTTTGTTTAAGATGATTTTGTAACTAATTACTCTTAAATTATCTTTTGACTAAAGTTTGTAATATTCTGAGCATTTTCGTACTTGTATCTAAGCTAATTTGGGTCGTGGTGCCAATGTTGTAAATCTCTAAACATGGGGGTTTGATTTGTAAATTAAACATGTGGGAAACTCTTTTGGGTAATATATATGATATGTGAGGCTCTTTAATTGAAATGGCTTACTTATTTATGTTAAAATCGAGGGCGTGACAAATTGGTATCAAAACATTTAGGTTTGAATACTTTGAGACTGTGGGGAGACTTATAGTCTCATGGGTTCAAAACGTCACGCCTTTTGCATAACATGTGTGTACTTGTGTGCATTGACATTGTAGAGACCCGAATAATTTTAATTTTTGAAAAGATTATTAAATGACTAATTGGGAAAAATAAAGTTCATTTGGTGGTTAATTGGATTGGGGATTGAAGTGATAGGATGGGATCTAGAGGGAGTGAATGTGTGATTTGCAATTATGTGAGTATATATATAGTGGATGTGTGTGGTGTAGAAGATTATTTCATCTTCATATATCTCTCTCTACTGTCCCTCACTCTCTCTCTCTCTCTCTCTCTCTCTCTCTCTCTCTCTCTCTCTCTCGGCTCATTCTCTCTCTTTAGCTCTCTCACAAAAAAACCTCACTCAAATACCTCAAGAACCTCAAAGATCAACCTTCCTTCGGTCTTTCAATCGCGCTCTTGAGCTCGGAGTTCCTTGGGTTAAGCTCGAAGGAAAGCATTCGGTGGGTTTCGAAGTCTTTGAAGCTAGGACTCATTCTAATCACTTGGATCTTCGTTATTGTTTTGAGGTAGGAACTTCTTTGCCACTATTATGTGGTTATATGTTGTTTTAGGGTAGAAATCGTACCTTAAATCGTTGGTTGTTGTGTTGAGCTTGTCCTTGAGTTTTCTACACGAAATCACTGCTCGTATTGTCCCTGTATCAATACAAGTACTTGCGTATCGATACGCTGAAGAAATCTGCATTCCAGTAGCTTCAGAATCTGCCATAACGTTCCCGTATCGATACAATAATTATACTCCAAACTCTGCCGCATCTCCAAACTCTCCCGTATTGATACAAAAGTTTTTGTATCAATACTCCTTGGCTTTCTGGATAGTTTTTCCCATTTTGCTTATTATACTTTGACTGTTTTGATTTCTGATCGTTTCTAACCCCTGTTGGACACTTCAAAACCCATCCCTAGCATGTTCATTTGATTTCCTATGATTCATTGATGTCATCCTTGATCCGTTGACCTTCCGTTAGTGAGGGGTAACTAAGGTTTTACATGGTTAAAATCGCGTTGAAATGTATCTAATTCATTGATAGAATACTTGTGAATGTTTATGGTGCTTTTATGGTAAAGTTGGCATAAGTTGGCATATTATGATGATTCATGTATGAATATGGTCATGATAAAGCCTTAGATTGTATATTGAGTTAAGAAAGTAGTCGTATGGGTCGGAAGTTGGGATATGGAGTCTCGTAACACAAGGGGTGGTCATACGAAGACTCAAGCGGACCTCGCAACGCAAGGGGTAGTAATACGATGGTCCGAGTTGTTAGTGTTCACCGTAACGCAAGGGGTGGGCAATACGATAACCTCTATGGTGTTTTACTATAACGCAAGGGGTGGAAATACAGATTGTGGAGATTTGTGATAGTGAGTTATGTCGGGATTGTTTGAGTTGTTTGTGTCTTGTGACTTATGCGTTCAATTTAGATAGCAGCTTGTCTACGAGTTGATTGATATCCATCTATCGAGCTGTAATTCCTTATCTCCTATCTTTTGCACTTGTCATCATATTTGCACATAGAATTGGTAAAAGATCTTCCTACTGGGCTAGTGTAACTCAACCTATCTTTCTTTTCAGGTTCAAATGCCAAACAATAGCTCGCATGAAATGTGTACTTGGGAATGAAAGACTTTTTGGAAGCTAACCTCATTTAGTTACTTAGGCATCTTTGTAATGATTTTCTCTTTTGACAGAGGTGTAATTGTAACCTATCCTTTTAATTCTTTTGACTAAGCTGTTTGTACCTAACAACTTGTTCTTGCTTGTACTTAAACTTATTTGGGGCCAGAGTGCCAACGTTGTAACATTCTAAACTTGGGGGACTTGTTTGTAAGTTAAGCGAATGGGAAATCTTTTGGGTATTTTATATGATATTTGTGGATCTTTTAGTGAAAAAGCTTGTTTATTTATGTTGAAAATTGAGGGCGTGACAGACATTACTTGGTTTATATGGCATTGTGTTTCAATATTGTAGAGTGGCGTAAAGTTGCTTTGACCCGTGTTGGGATAGTTTGGGGCCTTGGCCTCATGAAATGATGTTGATATTGATGAACCTTTCTCTTCTTATGACTTGTAGTAAGATGCCTCTGAGAACGCGTGCTAGAGCAAGTGGGGCTGAAGGTCGGGGTGTTCGTGGCCATTGTTGTGGCCGAGGGGCGCCAGTCGAGGATGAGGTTAGTAATCATGGGGAGAATCCAAGGGGGAATCCGGGGGAAGGGGCCGGACAAGGTTAGGGAGAAGAGGTACTGATTGTTCAAAATCCTTTTGGTAAGGATTTCGTGGCGGCTCTTGCGACTGCAAACCCTTTAAACCCAGCTCCTAGGGAAAGTGCGGATAGTCGTGCTTTGTCGGCGATGAGAGAATTCAGTCGAAGAAATCCACCTACGTTCGATGGGTCGAGCAGTGACCCTCATGTGGCCGATCATTGGCTAGCTCAAATTCAAAAACTCTTCAGGGCCCTTAAGATCATGGAGGATGACTTGCGAGTCAATATAGTGGTTGTCCAACTAACCGGGGAAGTGAATGAGTGATGGGAGTCCGTGTTAGAATCGAAAAATGACGCAAGGAGAGTGACAAGGACCGCGGCTCAAGCAAATGAGCCAGATGTGGAGAACTTGACTTGGGTCGAATTTGAGGTGCTTTTCAAGGAGCAATACTTTCTAGAGACGAGTCGTGATCAGTTGAGAGATGAATTTGAAAAGCTCAAGCAAGGGGATATGATCGTGTCGGAATATACTTTGAAGTTCCAATCTTTGTCCCGCTTTGTGCCGGAGTTTCATCATCGACATTATTTGATCATTGAGTACATCAACATGGATAGAATCCGTATCATCTCTATTCATCATTATCGGCTGGTCATCAACCTCAATGCTATTGCCAAACCCATATGGTTTGTCTTCTTGGTATGACTCATCTTCCCCGTGTTCCTCCTCTTCCTCTTCAGGCATGTCATAGACTGCTCAATGAGCTATCTTTTGAACAACCCTCCAATTCTCATCATTAACTGTGTCTTTCAAACAGCAAACTTGCTCTACTTGGCACGCTAGCACAAAAGGCTCATCTACATACCAAGTTTTTGATACGTTTACACTAGTGAAATTGTAGTCATCAACTAGTATTCCCCTAGTATTGCCAACATCTCACCAATCACACTTGAAAAGCATGATATGATTTCCATCCAAATATGATAGCTCAATTACATCTTTAACAACACCATAAAAATCTATACTCTCCTCTTTATGGTTGCCCACAACAACCATACTGTTATTCTGACATTTTTGATGCATCTCGCGTTTTTGTGTATGAAACCAAAATCCCTTGACCAAGCAACCATTGTAATGTGTCACTCGTCGATCAGGATCCCGTGCTAAATTTCACAAGTGAGTCACGCCTTCAGAACCTTCTTCTCATTTTCATGTCACCTATTTTCACAAGTGAGTCAAATCAACAAAACGAATAAAATGGTACTTATAATCCTATTGAAAGCAAGAACTCACAACCCTTACAAGTTCTAAAAACCACTTCTGAAATTCAGATTGATGCCTCTTTTCTATGTTTCGGTTGCTTGGTCGCTTGAGCTCTTCCTTGTGTTGCCTAGAACATGAAACTTGTACTAAGATACTATCTTCATTCTCAATTTTTAATGTGAAGACTGAGATAGGAACAAAAAGATAAAAGTAACATTTTGTATCACAATAGTATACTGGAATTTGACTTACTCTATATATGGGTATACTTCCTCACAATTGTTCAACACATATGTTTGTGCCATTGCTAGTTCTTCACGATTAAGCTCATCATATTTCGCTTCTCCTAATCCACAAGCATTTTGGGAAAATATAGGCAATCCGCTACCTTGGTTAGTAGATGTATCTCTTTCACAGTTTTGCTTTACCTTATTAAATCTCATTTCAATCCCTTCAAAGTACATTGAACAAAATGTCATACATTCATTATTTATGTAAACTTCAACAATCGAGCCTTCAGGACGAGCTTTGTTTCACACATAACCCTTTAAAACCTTCATGTACTTATAACCATTTACAAACCCGCCACTTAACATTGAATGATAGTAATTTTTTTGTTTTGTTTTATGAGAGTACATGTTCAAGTGAATACCTCTCAAATGGATACATCCACCTAAATTGTATTGGTCCAACAAGCATTCCTTCCTTTGCAAGGTGAATGGAGAGGTGGATCACGATATCAAAAAATGCTGGAGGGAAATTTTTTTCAAGTTTGCACAAAATTAAGACAATGTCACTCTTGAGTCGCTTTAACACATCCACATGTAAGGTCCTCGATGTCAACTCCTTGAAAAAACAACTCATCTCAATTAATGTTTTGGAAACATCCTTCCTTAAGTATCCACGCAACAGGAAGAAGTTGCAGCAGTAAAACATGGTAATCATGGCTCTTAAGTCCAGTGATTCTATCATCATCAGTCACACATCGAGATATGTTTGACACATAGTTGTCCGAAAATTTTACGGAACTTAAAAACTCGTAGAAACCGCTTTTTTCACTTGGAGAAAATATGTAACATGCAGGAGGGATGTATGTTTTGCCATCAACACACTCTGAGTGCAGCTCATACTTTATCTTCATAGCCACCATATCAAGTCGAGCTTTATAACCGTCCTTCATTTTTTCCAAAATGTTCATTATGGTGCCAGTGATACTCTCAAATATGTTCTTCACTATATGCATGACATCAAGATCGTGGCGGAGCAATAAGGTTTCCCAATAAGGAAATTCAAAGAAAATACTCCTCTTTGACCAGTTCAAGTAACTAGGAGAACGTTTTCTTTTCTTTCCCCGTTCATCTACTTTTTCAAAAATTGTTTGCACTAGACGATTCAATTGAGCAACTACATCTTCTCCAGCTAAGAATTTTGGTTCTGGCCTATGCTCAGCTTTACCGTCAAAAGTATGATTACTTTTTTGCATTGGGTGGTCCACTGGTAAGAATCGACTATGTCCCATGTAACAAGTGTTTTTTCATTATGCAAATATTGATGAGATGCATCCTCGTTGCAATTAGGGCAGCCTAGCTTTCCTTTGGTGCTCCAACTAAACAAATTAGCATAGGCAAGGAAGTCTTGATGGTCCATAACAATGCAGCACGCAACTGAAAATTTTACTTTGTAACCGCATCATATGTATCAACACCTATACTCCAAAGCCTTTTTAACTCATATATTAATGGCCTTAAAAACACATCAATATCCACTCCAGGAGACCTATGCCCAGGAATTAGAAGAGTCAACATGAAAAATGAATCCTTCATGCATTTCCCTGGTGGTAAATTATATGTGACAAGAATTAGAGGCCACACACTATAGGAATTACTCATACTTTGAAATGGATTAAAACTGTCGCTTGCCAACCCAAGCCTTACATTGCGTGGATCACAAGCAAATGACTCATGTTTCTGGTCAAAATCTTTCCATGTTAAAGAATCAGCAGGATGTCGCATCAATCCTTCCTCCTCAACTCGCTTGTCCTTATGCCATGTCATATCCTCACCTATCTTTCTTGACCCAAATAATCTCCTTAGTTTTTGTTTGATAGGGAAATACCTTAATACCTTGAGAGGAACCCTTTTACTCTTTCCCTTCTGGACCTCTTTGTACCTTGGTGTCTTACTAGAAGGACACATGTCTTCAAATTCATAATCCTTCAAAAGAGTACGCAATCATTCTTACAAACATGTATCTTCTTATAGGTAAGGCCTAAGTCTCAAATCACTTTCTTTGCCTCTTTGTAAGTTCTTGGGATTGTGGCTCTAGGAGGAAATGCATCTCCTAGTAGTTTGAGTAACATATCACATGAGTTGTTACTCCACTTACTAATCAACTTTATATGGAGCAGCATCATAATGAAAGACAAATTGAAAACTTTTCACAACCAGGGTAAAGTTCCTTCTTTGCATCCCTCATGAACCTTGAAAATTTCTTCCCTTCCCCCTGTAAGTCATTAGGCATGTCGGGACCATGGCCTGTAGCAGAGGAACCTGTCCAATCATTTGTGAATTGTTCTGCACGTACATCATCTAGTATTTCTTGCATTGCATCCACAATGATGCTCTCTTTTTCAATGTTAGTATTACCATGATCGTTGTTTTCGTGATCAAATTCTTCCCCATGATAAACCCACCGATTATACGCCACCACTACCCCCACGCATACATATGTTCTTCAACTTATCAGGAGTCATCTTGTTGAAATTGTTGCATGTTATACATGGACACCAAATGAGAGTTTCATAAGGTGGCAAATGATCAATCGCAAATTGATAAATTATGCGACTCTTTCAATGTACAAATGGTGCGTTCTATTACGAATTTCCATCCAACTCCTATCCATCTTAAGCCCTTATGAACTGAAAGAAAACTACAATATCAATAAGAAAACCTCCAAAAAGATAGCCAGTCACAACAACCTACCAGCCAAAAAAAAGAACCAAATTCATAACCAAAAGCTCACGAAAACCCAACCAAACTGCTTTAGAAACTCAGAGCCTCATAAACCCATCTAGCCCAAAAAAAAAACATATGTGGAATACATGATGTGGAAAGTAAAAGCAACTTTATTAACTTCTTTATTAAGAAGTATAGAAAGTAGTTCATATTTTAGACTTTGTGTAAATGGATAGTCATTAAATATGTGCAATACAAAATGTGGACCTGGTAATTAAGAAAGGACCACTATAATTCTATATTGGGAACGACAATCCAAGGATAAGACTACTAATCAAGAAAAAAAAAAGTGAAATATCATGTTGAGCATGTGAAAGCACCAAATAACTGGGATCCAACAGAATTGCTTTGGGTTTTTAAAGATATCACCGAATAAACTAAGTAATAAATAAGTAGGTAATTCTATATACAAAGTGTGATTAATTTTAAACCAAAAACTTGACTTCCACAAGGATTTTTGTCCTACTAGTATGTTTCTTTTTATTTTACAGAACCAATTGCCAATTAGCTAGAGCTATAAATTAATGGGTACCAGGTGTCAAAAGCCCTAAATTAAATTCAATTCCTGAAGCTAGACTACAATGAGGACTCTAATTAGGGCTTGCTATTAACTAAATGATGGAGACAGATAGTGAAAGAGAGAGAGTACCAGTCAAGTGCTTTTGCTCTTATTTTATTTATTTTTTTGTCTTTTCTTTGCTATCAACTAACAAAAACCAAGACGATCAAGTATTAATTAACTAGATTTTGCTAATTTGTATAGAAAACGTATTTTTTTTAAAAAGGAAACAAAATAGTTCAGCTAATGGGCAAGTATATACTATAATATATACATAAACATACGAAATAATAACCAGAGAAGAGAGAGAAGAGAGAGAGAGAGAGAGAGGTGCCTTCTGTTCAAGCTGGTGGTGTTTGGGAGGTTTATTCCTTTTCTTGGAGACAGTGGCGGCGTTGTCGTTGAGGAAAAATGCAAAATGAGCCATGGGGGTGCTGGTTTCGAACATATTTTGGAAGGGAGTTAGGGTTTGATTTCTAGACTGGTTTAGGGCAGTGGGATGAGGGTTTTGTGAGAGATGTGTGGTTTAACAATTGGGTGATGTAGAAGAGGTGAGAAAAGAGAGGGAGATGGCAGAGTTCGGTGCAAGAAAGAGTGGAGGCGTTACCTTGGTTTTTTGTCAGTGGAGATTTCAGCCAATGGCTGGAACTTTGAACAAACCCAACTTGAATCCTTGCAATTGATGCAAAACAGTTTTACACAAAAAAAGACAATACAGCCTTTGGCGACAAAATTTTGTATTTCCTTGCGAATTCATTTTTCCTGCCTACATAAAAAATTCCAACCATGTTTTTGGCGACAACATTTAGCGAGGAATTTTGAAACTTCGTCGCACTCTTTAGCGACAAGAGCGACAAGTGAATAGCGAGAAAAATATGTCTTCCACGCAAAAAAACACCATTAGCGAGGAAACAATAATTTTCGCGCCAAAACTCTTCCTTTAAAGAGGAAATAGACATCCTCGCTAAAATTTCATCGCAGAAAGGCTAATTTCTTGTAGTGATTCCATTAATAATTAATAGTTGTCATATACATAATGTTGTGACCCAACTCACCGAGACTATTGACCGTATAAAGATTTCACTCTTTAATGAATCAAAGTCAACAACATTAAATATATACCTCTAATAATTATCTTTGGATTAAGAGCATAAGCATTCACAATAACCACGAAGTTCCAATTGTTTATAAAGTTAGTACAAAGAAAATTACTGTCACGCCCTCAATTTTCAACATAAATCTAGATAGCTTCCATAAATAAAATCTCACAATAACCCATACGATAGCCCAAAAGAGTTTAACATTTTCATATCCATAATTGTACCTCCACATCTAAGAGTTTTCAAAAGATTACATTTTTGACTCCGATGCCCAAATTAACATAAGTACCGAGAATTCAAGAGAGTTAAGAGTTACAATATTCCATGGTCAAAGATTTACAATTAGAGTTACAAATACATCTTCCAAAAGAAATTTATAAAGATGACTAAGTAACTCCTCTATGTTAGCTTTCAAAATAATATCAACATCCAAGCACTCCAAGCATACAAGCTATTGTGCAGGGTTAGTACCTGAAAATGACGTAAGGTTTGAGCTACACTAGTTTAGTAGAAAATTCTACACTAACATTATATGCAAATGAAATGCTAGGACAATCTCAATATAAGAACAAGAACAAGGACCATAGGATAATCAATAACTTTGGCTTAATAATCTCAAAACAACAACTTAGAGAACAATGTGCAACTCAAGCTAGAACCATTCCCATCTTTCATGTGTCCAATATCATCTTGTCATAAGTGTCATGAGCCGAAGCTCCTGCTGGCCCAATTAAGGAATCCTGATACCCCCTTGTCAGGCACCGTACCCATCGATAGGTCCTGAATGTAAACAACATGAGCTTTTGCTCCTGCCGGGCCAATTAAGGGATCCCGATACCCCCTGCTAGGCACCCACCCATCGATGGGTCTCGAATGTTCTCGTTGTGTAAACAAAGTGTTCAAACGTATCATATTCTCGTAATTTGTCATTTCTATTCAACAGTGGTTCATGTAGTTATTAACGTGAAATTCTAATGAGCAAGGGCAAGAGATGCAAGGATACTCCACAAACTCAATGAGTACGAAAAATCATGCTACGAGGTGATTCGGTGATGTTTAGAACAAGTTGGCAGCGATCGGAGGTCAAAACAGTGAAGTGTGAAACAAGGCAGCAAAAACTGTCCATAAGCAATGTATCGATACCTAGCAAAATGGTATCGATACCAAAGGACCAAGAAACATTCCAGACGTAAGGGTATTGATACCTAGGTAAAAAGGTATCGACACCAAATGGTTTTCTATGTTTGAAACACAAAGGTATTGATACCTAGGTAAAATGGTATTGATACTAGCTCAGTTCAAGCAGAGTTTCTGCAGACTTTTCAACGGTTCAACACAACAACAATGGGCATAATCCAAGACAAGAAAACACTTCTTTTACATAAATTGAGAGGTAGAATCCCTACCTCGAGGTCGAAGAACAAAACCCACAAAAGTTACGAGCCCTAGCTTTCTGAAATCAAAACCTGAACATAATATGACTCCTCCAAGCTTAAATCAGCGAAATACAAACCACAATACATGTAGGAATGAAAGATTGGAGCCTGTTTTGTGTGATTTGGGTAGAATTTTGGAGAGAGAGTGAAAGAGCTGAGAGAGAGAGAGAGAGAGAGAGAGAGAGAGAGAGAGAAAGAGATGAGAGAAGAAAATAATTCTCTACTTTTTCACCCTCCTATACGTACTCATATATATGCAAACAACACTTTGCACCCTTCCACATTCAATTTCATCACTTTGGCCCCAAATCACATAAACACCATTATTTCATATTTGTTTATCATTAATCATGCATTTATAAAATATTAACATTGATAAAATAAATACGCGTCTCTACAATTACCTCAATACGGTCTCGTTCAATACACACAAAGTATACTAGCACAATGAGTTGGAATTATTATAATTCCCTGTAGTCAAAACGGAGCTACTAAAATATTGCGCTATAGACCTACCGATGGTGTGTCAAATTTCATCCAAGACTGTGAACCATAACTTATATTCCACAAAAACCGATGATCCAATCTTCTGTGTGTAAGCCATACTCTACATACTGGATTATCTACTAGGTAGAATAAAAGACCATAACATACAAAAATATCAAGCAAATATTGCCCATAAAAAATTCTCATAAAAAAAGGAATAAATCTGATTAATAATTAAATATTAATCTATCATATAAAATATACTCCTTCCATCCCAAAGCGGATGATAATTTTTGAAACTCGTGTCATTTTCTATAGCTTATATCTTTCAATTTACAATGTTTTTCACGAGTTTGAAAACTTTATATAATAGAACTAATCAAGAACTATCAAATAAGATCCATATTGCATATTTTTTGAGATCCATATTGAAAGATATAAAGAATTGAAATTGACACGGATATCAAAAATTGACATCCAATTTGGGACGGAGGGAGTAATTTTTACATAACCTCCTAACAAACTCCCACTAAGACTCAAAGCCATACTGCCACACATCTCACTCTCATTCCCTCTACATGACTATCAAAAGTCTTAGCCGGTAAACTCTTCATAAAAGGATCTGCCAGGTTGTTCGCCAATGCAATCTTGGTCACAGCAACATCACTTCTCTGTATGATCTCTCGAATCAGATGATACTTACGCTCGATGTGTTTGCCCTTCTTGTGAGTACTTGGCTCCTTCGAATTACCAACTGCACCGCTATTGTCACAATAGAGTGTAATGGCTGATTGCACTGAAAGGATCACTTCTAGATCCAACAAGAAGTTTCAAAGCCAAACTCCCACCTTGGCTGCTTCAGAAGCTGCCACATACTGGGCTTCCATGGTAGAATCAACAATGCAAGAATGTTTGACACTCCTCCAACATATGGCTCCATCTTCCAAGGTAAACACATATCCCGAGGTAGACTTTATGGAATCACTATCTGACATAAAGTCTAAGTTTGTGTACCCATGAGGTACCAGACTATCTGACTGGAACACCAACATATGATCTCTAGTTCTTTTCAGATACTTGAGTATATGTTTCACTACAGTCCAATGTTCTTGCCTTGGATTAGACTGAAATCTACTAACCATGCCAACAGCAAAGCAAATATCAGATCTAGTACACAACATAGCATACATAAGACTTCCTACCGTCGAGGCATAAGGAACTGCCTTCATTTTCTCCATCTCCTCAGGTGTTTTAGAACATTGATCCTTGGATAGGTTGATTCCAAGTCTTAAAGGGAGGAACTCTTTCTTGGAATCTTGCATGCTAAAACGGGCAAGAATGACATCGATATAAGTAACTTGTGATAAGCCCAACATCCTATTTTTGCGATCTCGTATAAGTTTTATCCCTAGGATGTGACAGATTCTCCCAAGTCCTTCATTTCGAATTGGCCATATAACCACATTTTCATTGAAGGCAACACTCCCACATCATTTTCGATGAGCAAGATATCATCGACATGTAATACTAGAAATATCACACCTTTTCCGTTGCTCTTCTTGTATACACATGACTCATTCGGATATTGATCAAAATCAAAAAACTTGATTGCTTGATCAAAACAGATGTTCCAAGATCTAGATGTCTGCTTAAGCCCATTAATAGACTTCTTGAGCTTGCACAACATGTGTTCTTGACCTTTTGCTATGAATCCTTCTGGTTGCACCATATAAATACACTCATCCAGATTTCCATTAAGGAATGCGCTACGATAGGGACATTAGGAGTAATAAGTCCGGGCTCTCAGTGTAAATAAGAAAACCTAATCGCACCAGAATTCTATTTTTTATTTTACGAATTATAATTTACTCCACTACAAAATTATAATTGCACTCCCGTCCTTAATCTCAATTATATTATGAGTTCTATAATATTAAATACTTATTAATCTCCCAACGTTAAGATTACAGATACCCATTGATTAAAATAAATTACTAACAATTTTTTCATGGCATTTTACGACAAAGTCGCCTTTTTTATGACAACGACTTGAGAAGAAGTCGTCATAGATGTAGCATCTTGCACACGGGCAGGATTAAACCAAGAATTTGTTTACGTGAATGCCCACACTCGAGAGAGAACTTTTTACCGATCTATACTATTCATGTCTTTCAAGTTATTTTACTCATATTTTCAAGGTTTTTCCTAGGGTCAGGCGATATACATTAGTGGGAGTCAATGGAGTGTTAGGGTTAGCACAAGGCCGGGGATCCAGAGGCTATCCATAGCCCTGGTCCCTAAAGCTCCGCCTCTCGTGCATGGAACTTAAACCTTGGTCACCACTGGGGGGAGAGAGATGAGTTGCCAACTTTACTAGAAGTGGTTATCTCATATTTTCAAGTTGAACTGGGAGAAATTGTAGAATGGCAGGCGAAAGTTTTACAAGAAAACATAATCAGTTAGTCAAAAAATTTACTTTTATTTCGGTTTAATTAGGACTCTAAAGAGATGTATATTTTCAAGTTCACATTATGCATATTTTTAAGTTGGAACACTTTATAGAGATTGAAACTCGATCTGGGCGGGTGAAATTGGCAATGCAATACACCTTTGCTTGTCCTACCTCTCTTTAAGAAGGACCAGTTTAGGGTGATTTTCGCTTGACACTTTTGGTCCAATTTGGACAATTGTATCCCTCAAATTGGAGGGTTGTTAGTCTTGGTCTGTTGGGCAGAATGGTCATTTGACCTCTTCTGTTTAGTGGGCTACGTGGGGCGAAGGGGTGAAGGGAGGCAGCCACGTAACGTAAGACCTTCGTCTCTCACATACTCCGCCTCTCTCTCTCTCCTGCGATTTTTCTTCAGACTCCCATGGCGCTCTCTCTCTCTCTCTCTCTCGCTCGCTCGCTACTGACGTCGGTCGTCTCATGCTCACTGGACGATCCCATCGTCAGATAATGGGTTTCAAAAGGTTAAGCTCTTTGATGCTGATTATGATTCACTGAGGGCTTTGGGAAAGTCAGGGGTTGAGGTTACGGTTGGTATCCCAAATGACCTGCTTGCAACTTTTGCTACAAGCTTGAAAGCAGCTGAAAAATGGGTTTCCAAGAATGTCTCTACTCGTATCTCCACCAACCATGTCAACATCAGGTAAACCCTTCGATTTCCCCCAACTTCTTGGGTTTTCTTTGAATTTTATTTCTATATATCTAATTTACCCGATTTGCATGTCTTTGTTAGTGCATGTATATGTCTGTGATTTCTGCTAAGGCCATCTTCAAGCATCAACTCTTATCTACGACTACCAGGAATCGCATAAGGTATACATATTTTCTGTGGGTGTTAATCATTTCGAATTGTAGATCTAGGGTTTTCTTTGAATTTTGTTTCTATATATCTGTTATTCAGGTGATTTTATTTTTCCGATTTTGTGTTTTTTCAATTCGGAGTGAAAGCTCTTTGTTGCTGTGTTTGATTCGTGTGTCTAGAGTGATTTAGGATTATTGTTTTTACTTTTAGATGTTTTTTCTGTTCTTCATTTGTGTTGCATGTTGGCCTTAAGCTTTGTGGTATTCTGATGGTTTACCTGGGTTTGTAAGCTGTGGTTTGAGCATGGAAAGTTCCAAATGGATGTATTCATTAAATAGCTAGGCAGTCTGGCACATTATTTTTAACCAATAAAAGGGGGAAAATGGTTGTGCGGGAGGGGAGGGATTAAAGAGGAGGAGGTTCTTCTTGTTTAGGATTTTGTGTTATTTCTTTTCCTCTACTTTGACACTCATTGTTTGTGTCTTTAAGATTACTCTAACCACGGTGTTTTCATTGATTATTCTCTCCCTCTCTCTCTCTCTCTCAACGAAATCGTTTTGGGTTACCCCCAAGAAATATCAGTTAGGGCTTTCACGTTGTTTTTAACTGTGTTTTAATGGTTTGCTCTTGGTCTGACAGGGAGACAACAACAAAAAAACCATTGTTTGGCTGCTTTAGAGCTTGAAGGATGGATTTGCTTGAAACCTTCTGATGTACAGAAGGAATCAAAGGTGATGTTCAGACTTTCTCTGTCATGGCAGCAGGCAGCTGGTTGTTTCTTTCTTTGATACGTGCGTATAAACATACACTTAAACATTCCATTTTTTGAAAGGCATACCATTTGTTTATTTATGCTTAGATATATGATTCTCTGTATTTTCCTTGAAACCGTTCATTGAGCAAAAAATCTGAAGGTTACAATACAACAAATTAGGCTTTCTATAACATATGGTTATAGCATTTTTTAAAGAATGCTATTATAGAGGAGTAATTATAGTGTTCTCCAAGGCTAAAACAGAGGAAACACACGGGAGCCTCATATATAGCCTTTCATTAAAGGAAAATATAGCGTTCCAAAAAAGAATCGTGATATCCTAATCGTACTATGGTGATGAACTGGTGCGAGATTCCTCAAGCCATGCAAACTTGGGCCTCTGTTTTTCATTCCTCAAGCAAAAGATAGTTATTCACTTATTTTGCAATTTCTGTGATGAAAGTTTCCGTTTTCCATGATTTAAGATGTGTAAGCTGTTAATTAAAGTTGAATATGCATTGCGCCAAAGATAGGAATCCGAAGAAAACGAATCTACCTAATAAAACCATGTAAAAAATGCATCTATTTGACTGTTTGCATACAATATGAGGTTCCATGAGATGGTACGAAGATTGACAAACAGCAGTTACAGTTTAAACTTATTGAAAGCCACCTATTGCATACAATAGTATCCTTTCATACAATAGTTACTCTAATAACTACATCGATATGCACGCGGACAAACTTGATCGGTGGGCTATATATGTTTCACTTCTGATTTCTGGTTTCCCTTTTGATTTCTCAGAAGGTTAAAAAAATGGTGGTGAGGCTAAGATTATCGAGGTTCGGATGCAAGAACAAGCCATTCTATCTAGTCATGGCTGCCGATAGCAGATCTCCCAGAGACGACAGGCTCTTGGAAGTCTTGGGCTATTACAATCCCCTCCCAGGTAAACTTCCTCTTCATCAGACAGTTTGTTTGGGTTTTTAGAAACTTGGGAAATTGAAGACAAACTTACATCCCTTTCTGTGATTTGGCAATTTTTTGCTCCATTTGTTGTATATTGGTATTCTTGCATGATGAGTTATAGAATGTTTCCGTGTACGATTTTGCTTTGTTGCTGACGGAATTAAAGATCTTTTCCCATTGGATAAGTATTGGACTCTGTGTGTGTGTGTTCAATAATGTTGATTATGGTCACAAGTTTTATGCTCTCCTGCATTGTGGCGTGGTTTCGTAACCACTAATCAGCCTCTCTGTAAATGTGAGGGTATGATTGTCCAGCTGCTACCTATCTCAACCCTGCTGTGGGTAGGATCCTTTATTAGCTTTCATAGCAGAAAATAATTGAAAAAATGTTACCTCCCCAATTTAAGGCCAGCTTTTTGAAAGCTTTGATTGTATTTAGGTGGCAGAGATGGTTGTTTTTTGGTTATCAGAGCAAGCTGTAGTTGGCCACCACCAGAGAGTTGGATCCATGTGTGTCTGACTTTCTCTCACACCTTCCCTAATCCGCAAGCAATTTGAGTTGCAGGTGAACATAGGGAGGAGCGAGGACACGTTGATATCCCCCTTTCCAGTTGAAGTAGCTGTTCAATTGCAGCTTTGTCCTATCCAGCAACTGATATCCGGTACTTTCTGTTGCCAGCTCTTTAGTGTTCATGATATTTTTAGCTGTTCTTTTTGCATACTATTCTTTCTTTAATAATAGATTTACCTTAGCTGTTCATTAGCTTTGTGTTTTTTCACCTTTGGAGGTATACCCAATGAAAGTTTGTTCACGATAACGCTTAGTGTAGAGTGACAGCATCTGTGATATGGATGTTCATACTTCTCTTTTGTAGTAAAGCACTTTCTTTTGTCTGTATCGTGCAAAGTGATAAAACAAGGCCTAGGTGCGAGCCTAAGGTTCACTCAAACCCTCAGCTTAAGATTTTCATGATTCATGGTTCTTATTGGATAGGGATGTGAACTTGTGACAAAGCTTTGCTGCAAACTGAAAGCACATTGAGGTTTGGTTGAACCGTTGAAGCCACCCTCAATAAGGACTTCCCCAGTGATTTCACAACAAAAAACCATTCAAATATGTTGGATGGTTTTTTGAAGTCAAGAGTTGCTACTCAATAATCAGTATGTGATGAAAATCCCATAGGATAACAAAAACTAAATTGAACAAGCTTTTCTTCGCTTTGGTTGAAGTATATCGTTCCTAGACTTCCAACTAAAGTAGCAACCGTAATACATGTGACGTAAAGGGAATAACTACAAAGATTTAATCAATTTGAATGAAGAATTGAAACTGACTAACCGCTCGGTGTATGCAGTAAGCTGTCCAAAATGGGTAATGACAGTGTGAGTACTTCTATCAGCGATTCTCAGCACTGTTTCATCCCATAGCATGCATGACAATTGACAAGATATGACTATCTTTGATTGACAATTTGTTCAGATATGTATGCTGATCTAATCAGCAGGAATAAGTGACTGTATTAGAAGTTGGTTTGGCATGAAGTCATCATGTAGTATCTTTCTTTTCTTGTTGATCCTTCTTCATTCAAACCCAGAAACCTTTGAATGAGAAGGCTCCTAAACCTCATATGCCTATAGCCACTTTATTAGAGACACTAACGGCTCGTTTGGATGGGGTTTTGGGCACCCGATTAGTAATCCCAGGCCCAATCTTAAGCCTTGATTTGGGAGAGGAAAGAGCGCTCGGATTATGTGCCCCTCCAAAAATAATTCGGCCCAGACCCTCACCATGAATTTTTAGGTTGCTTCCAATGAATTCATAAGGTCTTCTCTCTCTCTCTCTCTCTCTCAATTACAAGTGCCCTTTTCGTCTTTGTCTCTGGTTCTCTCCGATCAGAATCAAAACCAACCCAAAAGCTTGAATTCATCAGGTCTTTTCTCTATCTCTCCAGCTATGGATTATCCAAAATATAGCTTCAACATTGTTGGATTGAGCACAAATATAACCCTTTGTGGTTGTGCATATTTCCGTTCTCTTATTCCCTATTCTTTAAATGAAAAAGTCTAATTAAAACTTGACTGCTGATGGAGTGGAATTTCTCATATAGGGTATCTCCTCCAGGTAAAATTGCCCAATATTACATCATGTTGGCATAGATTAGCCTGCATTAGTAAATTAATTAGAGCCTGGAGCAGTCTGGATTTGTCAATAATTTGTTAACCTGTAAGTTAGAGTATATTCCAGCTTATATGGAACAGTTCTGAAATCATTAAGCTTATATATGTCATGTCCTTATTATGTAAATATTTTGATTTGTTTTTGTCGTAAGATTGAAGTTTATGCATTGAGCTCTTTTTATGTTAGAAATTCTATATTCAGAGTTCTAAGATGGTGATCTTGGTATACTTTTATTTGTGTACAGTGTATTTTCAGATGTTGCCATGGATTTTACATACGTGGTTGTCAGACTCTTTTCTACTCCATAAGGTAATTTCCTCTTTCTAACATATTTGTTCTTAGTTCAGCCGATGGCTGCTGCGCAACACTACACTAAGCTCTAGCAGAATGTTCTTCACTCTCTTTATGTGAATTTGCTTTGACTTATAGCTCTTCCTCTGAATTAAGGCTCTGTTATTGTCACATCTACATGCATGCGGAAACATAGCTGCACGTTACATGCTTGCTTCAAGGGATCAGTTCCATTCTGGAAACGGGGCCGACGGTCCATATCTCATCTTCACCGTGTAGCATACGAGTCGTTCATTGCTGAGATGAAATCTGGACTTTTGATTGCCGAACAGACGCCTCCAGCTATATCATACGAAAATTTCAAGCCGATCAATTCAACGGGCAGCCACACATGCCTTGCACGTGGCACGGTACCTAGTTTATGAAAAGGTTATTGGAGAAGAAGTCCCCATATTAGTGTCATGCACACGGGCAGGATGGAACCACGAATTTGTTTACGTGATGCCGACACCGGAGAGATCACTTTCTACCAATCGATATCATTGACGTATATTTTCAATTTATCGTCCCACATATTTTGTTTATTTATTTTTGATAGGTTGAACTATGAAAAATTTCGCGGGACGAAAGTTTTACGAGCAAAGATAATCAATTAGTCAAAAACTCACTTTTAAACTAAATTTGAGCGTGTGAAATTGCCAACTTAACGCAATACACCTTTGCTACACAAAATGTTTTTAACTAGATCCTCCCAAAACTCAAACTCTTGAGGGAAAAATGCAACCACAATCCTTCGTTTGTAGTACTTCTTCTATCAGTTTTTAACAGAGAATAAACTTTAAAAAATGGTCATATTACAGGAAATTACTATCTATTGGAAAACAATTTCCCACTATTTTCTGTTCACATTTTCCTAGTTTTTGCAACTGTGGTGGCCTCGGTTATAGGCTCGGTGACCTGGCCATAGTATGTGATTCCGGCATTCGAGGAGCCTTGAGCCGAAGCCACGAGTGGACTCCACTTCTCGGATTACCCCTTGGTGTCTCCCTCGAGGTCAACCCCCCTGAGCGCTGCACTGACTTCAGTTGCCTTGCCTCCGCTCAGGATACTCCTGAGGCCCTCAGATGGCAAGTTGTTATGCCGTGAGGTCCCCACAAAGGTCATGCAACGGATGCAATCATGAGGATTCCCCTCCACCATGTGATCCGTAACCGCTTCGTCTTTCTCATCACCTATGACGTCACCCGAAGCAATTACCCGAGCGTATCCTCCACGCGCTAGCTTGGAGTCCAAGTAACTCTAGGTCTATAAATACAAAAGGATACTCACCTGAGAAAGGTACGCCATTCTACCCTAACCCTAGACCTACACTCCCTTCCTGAGATCTAACTTAATCATCGGAGGGTCACTGGGGTGTCCAACCCCTAGTGACTTGGTGCAGGTCTCAGCGGCGGAAGCGCGGAGCAGCAGCAGCAGGAGGAACCAACCTGAGCCTTGGATCTGTTCCCGTTAATTCGAACCCCGACAATTGGCGACTCTGCTGGGGACAGCCACTCCGACCTCCGTTCATCTCCCTCCACCCAAAGAGCTCCGTCAAGACCCCCCGTCGCAGCAATGGTGGAAGTCGAAGATCCACATCCCAGTGAAACAACCCTCGGCCTCGGACCGTTCGGAGAACCACTCTTGGTTCCTGGCGGGGCCGGTGCCCCAGGGAAGGCTCATATGTCAATCGGAGTCGGAGTTGGAACTTCAACCCAGGACATGGGAGCCGGCACCGAACTCCACACCTACATTCGTCACCTAGAGCGGAAGATCGACAAATTGTCAACAGCCGTGGAATGAGACAAGCACGTCCGCGATGAGCTCGCTGAGATCAAACATCTCCTTCAGATCTCCACATCCCACTCCGCAGGAAGCCGTGGCGGGAGAAGAAGCCTCCAAAGCCCTCCCGCAGTTGCGAGGCGGGCCGTTTGATCGAACACCAATCTCGACCTTTTGTCAAAGAATGCCTCGAGCCTCCTGTTGCAAAGGGTGGTCGAACTGAAGGTGGCGCTGGGCGTAGGGAACGCTCCCGTTCCCCTGACCCCAAGGATCCACGACGGAAGCGATCCGCCTTTGAGAGGCTCGGCGTTGGCAGTGAGTCCGCATCCTCCACACACCCGGTCAGAAGAGGGAAGGGGACTCGTGAGCCCACCCCAATCTTCACCAAAATTGCCAACGACGAAGAGGGCCTCCTGGAGTTCCAGACAAAGGGGTATCGCGAGCGCCTCAAGAATGCTCGAACCAAAAGCCCATTCGTCTCGCACCCAGGAGAGAAAGGTGGCGGAAGCCACGTCACGGAGCGCCTCGGGCCCTATGCCCGAGATAGCTACAAGAAGGGCCAACAGGAGCGACCTCATCAGAGATCAGGAGGCACCCCACCGAAGAGGAAGGAGTACAAAAGGCTGGACGAGTCGGTCCCAAAAAAGCGTCCCGCGACAGAGCGTCCAGACGGTCTTGACCGTTCGATCCGACCTCATCGCGACGCCAAACTCAGGAGACTCACAACCTCCCCCTTCACGCGGGAGATCGACTCGGTCACCCCCCCAAAAGGATTCACCCAGCCCAAATTTGCCAAATACGACGGCAAAACTGAGGCATACACCCACCTGGTACAATACAAGCTCGTAATGTCCCTCTTCCTCAGAAATGAGCCCTCGGACGACGCCTTCCTCTGTAAGGTCTTCCCTGCCAGCCTCGGGAACCTAGTCCTTACATGGTTTAACCAGCTGCCTGCCAGATCAATCTCATCGTTTGACTCCCTGTGCGATGCCTTCATGGCTCGGTTCGTCACGAGCAACAAGCACGAGAAGGAGATCGATTCCCTCTTCTCTCTCCGCAAACGACTCGACGAGACGCTTCGCCAGTACGCCGGTCGTTACTGGGAGCTATTCAACGAAATCGATGGCTGCGACGGTGTCATATCGGCCCGAGGTTTCAAGCTCGGTCTCACCTCCCAGGACGAGCAAGTCTATGATGACCTCGCCCGCAACAAGCCTGACTCCATGAAGGACCTCATGACCCGCATCGAAGGCTGGTGCCAGCTCATCGAGTCCAAAGCTGAAAGGGGCATCGGGAAGTCCTTGAGCTCCAAAATCCATTCTGTCTCAGTGAACTCCTCGGTTCCTGCACCTGTCTCAACACCTAAGAAGCAGGTCAACAACATCAAGCAATCACCGAAGAAGGGACCGAAGCCAAGTGATTTCAATGCTGAGAAAACTGTCTTCACCGTCCCTATTTACCGGATCATTGACCAGGTGAAGGACCAGCCCTTTTTCTCCTTCCCGAATCAGAAGCTCGGCACCGAGAACGGGAAGATCAAAAATCCAATCGTCCGATGCAGCTATCAAAACGAGCAAGGCCACTTCACCACTGCCTGCAAGCCCTTCAAGGCCTACTTGGAGCAGCTTGTCACCGGTGGACACCTCAATCATTTAATCGATCACGAAAAAACAAAGGCTCAGGCAGAGCGCGCCGAGCAACGACCTGAAGAAGAGATTCAAATGATTCACGTTATCCACGGCCCTCTACACCCTGAGGCCGCTCGCATCATCCGTGCTGAGTTGAACGACGCATCCGCTTCCAAACAAGTTATGCTAGTCGGTCCCGACACCAAGCGCGCCCGCACCGACGACGGTTCAAAATGGACAATCACGTTTACCGAGAAGGACCTCGACCGTGTCCAGCTGCCACATAATGATGCCCTCGTCGTCACACTCTGCATCGGAACTTTCAACGTCCGCCGCGTCCTCGTTGACCAAGGCAGCTCGGCCGAAGTCATGTACTACTACCTGTTCCAGGACCTGAAACTCTTGGACTCCGACCTCCATCCTTTCGAAGTCCCCTTGATAGGCTTCAACGGGGCCCCGGTATGGCCTCTCGGGTTAATCACTCTCCCCGTCCGCGCAGGCTCGATGGTCCTTGATATGGAGTTCGTGGTCGTTGACGTCCCTAGCCCTTACAACGCAATCGTCAGGCGCACCTGGCTCCACAAGTTGAAGGCTATCGCCTCCACTTATCACCAGGTAGTCCGCTTCATAGGCGCTAACGGACGACAGGAGGACCTGTACGGTGACCAAACAGCAGCAAAGAGGTGCTATGTTAACGCAGTCCGAAGCAACAGGAAGACTTCCCGGGTCAACCTCATTGAGATCCCTGATGCTCCCGTCTTGGAAGATGTCGGTAGACCCACCAATGAGAAAGCAGTTGAAGAGCTTGTCACCATACCCATTATCGAAGACAGATCGCGTTTTTTCCTTGTCGGTTCGTCACTCGGTGACACCGAGCGGAATGACATGGTGGAATTTCTCAAAAAGAACATCGAAGTATTCGCATGGACTCCTTACGAGATGCCCGGAGTCGATCCCTCTTTCATCTGTCATGAACTCAACATCGACAAGACCAAGCGCCCTGTCATCCAGAAGGCCCGGCGCTCCTCTCTGGTTCATTCCGAAGCTGTCATTGAGAAAGTTAACCGCCTCCTCAACGCCAATGCCGTCCGAGAAGTCCAATACCCCAAGTGGTTGGCCAATACCGTGGTTGTCAAGAAGAAGAATGGCAAGTGGCGCGTCTGCGTTGATTATTCCAACCTCAACGACGCCTGCCCGAAGGATTTCTTCCCCCTCCCGAGGATCGACCAACTTGTTGACGCTACGACAGGCCACAACCGACTCAGTTTTATGGATGCCTACTGAGGCTACCATCAGATTGCCATGAGTGAAGGCGACGTCAAGAACACGACCTTCATCACCCCCCATGGAATCTTCGGATATCTCGTCATGCCCTTCGGACTCAAGAACGCTCGGGCAACTTTTCAGAGGATGATAACCAAGATGTTCGAGCGTCTCCTAGGTGACACAATGATGGCTTACATTGACGATATGGTGGTCAAAGCATACTCGCTGGTGACCACCTCACCCATCTCGCCGAAACCTTCGAAATCCTCAAACAGCACAAACTTCACCTCAACGCAGAGAAATGTGCCTTCGGTGTCAGCTTCGGCAAATTCTTAGGACACCTCGTGTCCCGGCGCGGGATTGAGGCCGACCCTGCTCAATTACTGGCCATCGAGAAGCTCTCGGCTCCCCACAACAAGAGGGACGTGCAACGCTTGACGGGTATGGCTGCAGCCTTGAATCGCTTCATCAGCCGATCTTTCGACAAGTGTCAGCCCTTCTTTGCCCTCCTAAAAGGCAGCCGACGAAGTTTCCACTGGACCGAGGACTGTGACCGAGCCCTGCAGCAATTGAAGACTTATCTCTCCGAGGCACCGCTTCTCGTCACACCTCGGGACCAGGAGGACTTGTTCTTGTATCTTACCGTCTCCTCACATGCAATCAGTTCGGTTCTCGTTCGATAGGAAGGACGGGAACACCAACCCATTTACAACTCCAGCAAGACGATGACCCCCGCCGAGACACGCTATCTTCCCTTGGAAAAGCTCATTCTCGCCCTCGTCTCAACATCTCGGAAGTTTGTCCCATATTTCCAGTCCCACTGCATCATTGTTCTTACCGAGTACCCGCTCAAATCACTCCTCCGAAAAGCGGACCTTTCCAATCGAATCTCCCAATGGGCCGTCGAGCTGGCAAATTACAAAATCCATTTCCAGCCTCGGACAGCAATCAAAGTCCAGGTTCTTGCCGACTTCATCGCCGAGCTCACTCCGGCCGACGTCTTGGCTTCAACCCCGCCCCCCGTCCCGAAGCCGTCCTCTAAGCCAATCCAAGCACTGCCTGGAAGCTTTTTCACGGTGATGTATGGAAAATGTACGTTGACGGCGCGTCCAACAGCCGAGGCGCCGGGGCTGGGGTCGTGCTCCTATCCCCTTTAGGCGTCCTGCATGAAAGCTCCCTATCCATCAACTTCCCAGCCTCCAACAACGAGGCCGAATACAAAGCACTCATCTCCGGACTCAAAACCGCCGACGCCCTAGGAATCGAGGAGCTCGTCATCTACAGTGATTCTCAGCTGGTGGTCAACAAGCTCTCCGAAGAGTATGAAGCTCGGGACGACCGCATGCGCACCTACCTCAACTCCGCCCTCCGGTTCCTCAAAGGCTTTAAGGCCATTCGCATCGAACATATCCCTCGGGAGCAGAACGCTCACGCCGATGCCCGTGCTGGGCTCGCTTCTGCTTGCGCAGCCTCGGAGCACCGTTCCATCTCCTTCAGCTCCATTGACAAACCCAGCATCGAACTTGACGTACTAAGCCACAAGGTTCTTAACATCGAGCTCGGTCCGAGCTGGATGGATGAGATCGTCGGTTACCTAAAGGATGATACCCTCCCTGCCGATAAGAAGGAAGCGCACCGACTCCGCAACAAGGCTGCTCTGTTTTGGCTCAACCCCAATGAAAAGCTTTACCAACGGTCCTTTACCGGTCCCTACTTGTTGGTCGCCCACCCCCACCAGGTCCCCGGCATCATTGAAGACCTTCACTCCGGCGACAGCGGTTGCCATTCTGGTGGGCGCTCACTTGCTCATCGAGCCATTACCCAGGGATATTGGTGGCCCACCATGAAAAAAGACTCTGAAGACTATGTCAAGCGTTGTCGCAAGTGCCAGATGTTTGCCCCTATCATCCACCAGCCGGCTAGGGATCTCAGCCCACTCACCAGCCCCTGGCCCTTCTCTCAATGGGGCATGGACATAGTTGGAAAGCTCCCCGTCGCACCCGGAGGCTTCAAGTTCCTTCTCACCGCCATTGATTACTTCTCCAAATGGGTTGAGGTCGAGCCCCTGGTCACCATTGAGGAGGCTGATGTCATTCGCTTCGTCTGGCGCAACATAATTTCTCGCTTCGGTATACCCTTCGCCATTATCACCGACAACGGGAAACAGTTTACCGGACAGTGGTACCGAGCTCTCCTGGATGAATACGGCGTTAAATGGGACACTTCCACACCGGGCTATCCACAGGGCAACGGACAGGCCGAGGCCGCCAACAAGGCCATCTCCTCCGGTCTTAAACGCCGACTCGAATCCCGCCGGGGCAAGTGGGCTGAAGAACTGCCAAGAGTCCTCTGGGGCTACCGAACCACTCCAAGGCGCTCCACTGGCCGTACCCCACTCTCTCTGGCCTTCGGGATGGAGACTGTTATCCCTCTCCAAGTCGGTCTTCCCACGATCCGTACCGAGAACTTCGACTACGAAGTCAACACTGAAAACATTCCTGCGGACCTCGACCTAGCCGAAGAAGAGCGTGAAAATGCCCGGATCAAGCTAGCCTCGTACCAGCAGGAGGTTGCCAAAGGGTATAACCGAAGCGTCCGTCTCCGGTCTTTCAAACCAGACGACCTCGTCTGGAAAAAAGTGATAAAGAAATCAAAGAAGAGGAAGTTGATGCCCAACTGGGAGGGCCCCTTCCGAGTCCTAAAGCACCTAGGTTCGGGCAATTACAAGCTGGAGAAGCTAGACGGTTCTCCAATAGCCAAGACCTGGAATGCCAACAACCTCAAGAAGTTCTATGGCTAGCCAGGCTTCGGCCACCGAGGACCTATCCCTTTTTCCCTAGTTTTTGTTTTCCCAAGAAACGCTTATGCGTACCTATGTAATGGTTTATCCTACTTCGTCTCAATGAGAACTTTCCTGACATCATTGTGTATTACTATTCTCGTCCTTTACTTTTACTACTCGGTTCAGCATTGTTTGAATCGTTTTACCCTGACTTCGGGGCTCCGCCCTCCCATGGGTATCCCCCTCGGACGGAAATCCCCACAAAGTCCCCACGACCTTCTCTGTCGTTCGGCCTCTCGGTTGTTCGTCTTAAGGATACTCGGCCTCTTCCCGAGCCCCTTATGCCGCCCTTCCCGGCCGTCATCCACTGCTTAGGATTCGCAGGATTCCGAAGCAATGGTCGATGCCATTTCCCTTCGGGACTCTCGCCTCAATCCCTTAGCAGAATTTCACCCTAAAGAACTATCACCACAACCGCCCGAGGCACCTTACCCGAAGCACGGGCACGCACAATTCAACATTTGAATCCTCTTTGCTTCGGGTCAAGCCTCTCGATCTACTTCACACACGAGAGCTTCGGTGCTTATTATATTATCTTCGGTTCTTTCCCTACCTACCATGCCAACTTACCGCACGCAGGGGCTAACCAACGCTACATTTCCTCACACCACTCTGTACATCTTTGAGATATCCTCGGTTTATGCTTCGGTTAAAACTTTTAGTTCATCCAAAGTTCAAACCAAAGCAGGGGCAGTGCAACCCTTTGGTTACAGCTATAAAACATACAAGTATTTCAAACGATAAAAGCAGTGTTCGGTAAAGAACAAAACATTCATTCAACAAAAGCAAAACGTTGGAAGTTAGAAATTCCTACGTCAAACTATTACAAGTGATCAGGCTTCAGCCAACTGTTCGGCGCCTGTCACCGGAGCATTACTTACAAACTCCTGGAACGGCAAAATCCAAATGTCCGGAGCCGTCCAGTCAAAAACAAAAATAAGAAAAAATCCTAAGTATTCTGAGGGACAGGAGCTTGGGTCTCGTTGTCAGCTGGAGCAGTGGTTTGGCCCTCGGAAGGAATCCCTGCCTCAGGATTCTGCACCTATTCATCATCCTCCTCGGGCATCGCCAGCTCCTCAGGTGGTGCTTCGGGCAGGGCTCGGAGTGCAGAGTCCTCAGGAAGGTTCAGCTTCTGAAGAAGGGTTTCGTGACCGAAGCGAAGACCGTCCAAGAAGCGATCTCGGTACAGCTCGTTCTCAATTTCTCATACCCGCTTCTTGTACTCCACCCCGGCCGCGTCCCAGCCTCGGTTGTAGCCCTCCTGCATCGCCTCCTTCAGCTCTCTGGCTCGGGCGGCCCTCATGGTCTTGGCGTCTTCCTCGGCCTTGGTGGCCCTGCCCTCGGCTAGCAGCCTTTCCCTGTCGCACTTCTGAAAGTCCGACAGGTAGAGGTCGCATGTCTCCCGAGCCAGCTTCAGGTCCTCCTCCTTCTGGGCCAGCGCCCTCTTCAGCTCCTCGTTCTCTGCCTCCCGGGCCTTGCATCGGCAATTGACCGTAAGAGCCCGAGCACCAGCCTGCCAACAAGGGGTATATAAGAATTTTTACAAGTATAAAAAAATTTTAACCGAAGGAAATAGGGGACAGAGTAGCAACAAGCATACATTGAAAAGGGCCTAAGCAATCTCCGCAGTCAGGTCCTCAGTTAGACCATCAGCGGCTTGGGCATCCCGAGGAAGGATGCAGCCTTGGAGCATGCCGTAGGCAACGCCGAGGTTCTTAACACTTTCAGCGTGCGTAATCTGCCGACCAACAAAGTGTCGGAACTCAGGCGCCCAGGGTAGCTCCCGGGGATGGACCCAGGTCCCATATTCCCCCTCGGCGGCTTGCTCCTCTCCCCTTCCCTCTGGCTCGTCCTCAACATTGATAGGCTCCTTCTCTCGGCTTCTGTCGCCGACCACCTCCTCGTGCCGAGCTCTCTTCTCAGGTGGGCCCTGCGGTGAAACAAGAGTCACCCCTGAGGTCCCAGCGCCCGGCGCACCCGCGGGAGTAGTACCACTTCCTCGACCACTCGGTCGCCGCCGCCTTAGGTTGAGCACTTCTCTGGTACCAGGACCGGCCATTTCTCCACTAAGCCCTGTTCTCTCCGGAGTTTCCCTGTCGAACTCCTCCCTTACGACTCCCCGAGGCCCGGAGCTGCTCCCCTCGGTGTCAAGCCCGGCTCCTCCGCTGCCTCCTCTTCCTCTCCTTCCGCCCCAACCTCGGCCTCACCCACGCCCCGCTCTCGGTATGCCTTGTTGCCTCGGCCTCTTCTTCAGATAGCTCGTGTACGTTGGCTTGTACCCAAGCAGCTCTGGGGCGTATCGGTTGGTGATGGGAATGGCGTAGGCAGCGTCGATCTGGGCTTTGGAAGCTCTTTCCCGAAGACCAGTAACGATCCCTTCGGCTGCAGCAAAATACCAAAAGGAGAGAATAAGTTATCACATTTATGCAAGAAAAGCACGCAACATAAAATACCGAAGACCAGTGATACCAACCAGGTGCCCCGGCCTCGAACTGAACAGTGGTGGCTAAGTCAACTTTCTCCCCCGGCCCGAACATGAAGTTCCCGGAGACTGAGACGTATATCCCCGCCCACTCTTCGGAGTCCGGTAGGTGGTCAATCAGAAAGGTGTCATAGTCTGATCTGCAAGACAGGTAGTGTCGGGCACACTCCCGGTTGATGCCCACCAGGTACACCCCGAAGAGCTCTTCTAGGCCAAAGGTAAGGTTGTATTGCCTCCTCAGCTCTATGATGCTGGTTATAATTCGGTAGGAATTTACCGTGAGCTGAGAGGAGGTGATGGTGAGCGTCCGAAGCACCCTTCGGACAAACTGATGGAGGGGGAATCTGACTCCCCCCTCGGTGATTGCCATCAGGGGAAAGATCAGCTCCCCTTGGCGGTATGGGAGATTCAGGGGGTCGGTGTCCCGAAGCAGCCGGACCTCGACGTCCGGAGGAATGCTGAAGACCCTCTTGAATTCTGCGTACGCGGCTGGCGTGCCATCAAAATATTGGCCTAGGAAGGGGCACGGCCTCATCGGTCTCCTCCGCCCTCGTACCTCCTCGGGAGCATTCGCGAAGGGTCCAGGCCCTTGGTTTGAGGTGCTTGGGGCCTCGGTCATATTTGGGTCGAAGGACGTTACCTGGCGTCGAGCTCGGTCAGGGTCAGCCGGTTCGATAACGTCAATTGGGATCCGGTAAAGTCTTCAGTTCCAAGCTTGTTGAAAGATGCCCTCAAGAGTAGAAGAGTCTGAACTACTTGAGCTGTCCGAAGAAAGATCAATGACCATCCGCCCCTACCTAAAGAGACAAGAATGTGCAAAAAACCCATCAGCTATGTGCTTCGGGGAAGGCAACAAAGCCCTAAACGCTCGGGACGGAATGATCATCACCCTTCGGTTGGTTTCGGTCTCAGTCGTCTCAGGGAAAGTCCTCCTCGGGAGGAACCCCCCTCGGGTCTCGCCCTAAGCCCTAAGGGTCCAAGTACGAGGGAAGGCCTCGGGAAGAGCTATGGCCTTGGGAAGAACATTGGGCCTCGGTTTCAGGAATCACGGCGGAGAACGCCATTAACACCGCGAATCAGACTGCGGCGAGCGGCGTCTCCGCCCCAATGGACGTTAAAGACAACGCAAAAGCTCAAAAAAAACTATCAATACTTGAAGATTGAAGTCTGGAGAACAACATACCAGGTTTTCGTTTGAAGATCCGCTCTCAAATCACTTGAAAACTCGATCAAAAGGTCGAAGAACACGGCAGCAGCACTTCGACGTCTTTCCTGAGCTCCAGTGCCCTTCTCTCTCCTCTTCCTCTGTTTTTATAATGGAGTGGACGGGTGGTTGCGCGGGAAACGAAGGGCCGTGCACCGAGCCGTTGGATTTGCGACACGTGTCCCCATCGGACGGTCAGTAACGAAGAGTCTGCACTGAGTTCAGAGGCGCCGGTTGACCGAACCATTTGCAATCCGACACGTTCCTTGATAGGACGGTTCGTACCATTCGTCTGACATTTCACGTGCCGAGACAACTTTTGGACTTCAGTGCTTCGGCAGGTTTTGACACGTGGCTCCGGGGGCTGGGGCTGTCTATTCGCGGTTACAGAAGCCATTTTTACTTCCTGGCACTTCGGTTTCTGGATATCCTGGGTACGCCGGTTCACAAGAAGGATCAACTCCCCAAAGCTGAAGCAAGTAATGAGCTCCGAGGAGTTGAGGGGCTATTGTGGTGGCCTCGGTTATAGGCTCGGTAACCTGGCCATAGTATGTGATTCCGGCATTCGAGGAGCCTTGAGCCGAAGCCACGAGTGGACTCCACTTCTCAGATTACTCCTCGGTGTCTCCCTCGGGGTCAACCCCCCTGAGCGCTGCACTGACTTCAGTTGCCTTGCCTCCGCTCAGGATACTCCTGAGGCCCTCAGATGGCAAGTTGTTATGCCATGAGGTCCCCACAAAGGTCATGCAACGGATGCAATCATGAGGATTCCCCTCCACCATGTGATCCGTAACCGCTTCGTCTTTCTCATCACCTATGACGTCACCCGAAGCGATTACCCGAGCGTATCCTCCACGCGCTAGCTTGGAGTCCAAGTAACCCTAGGTCTGTAAATACAAAGGGATACTCACCTGAGAAAGGTACGCCATTCTACCCTAACCCTAGACCTACACTCCCTTCCTGAGTTCTAACTTAATCATCGGAGGGTCACTGGGGTGTCCAACCCCTAGTGACTTGGTGCAGGTTTCAGCGGCGGAAGCGCGGAGCAGCAGCAGGAGGAGGAACCAACCTGAGCCTTGGATCTGTTCCCGTTAATTCGAACCCCGACAGCAACAAATTTTTTTGGAAAGCAATTTCCCACTATATTCTGTTTAAAAAATGGTCATATTACAGGAAATTACTATCCAATGAACTTTTTTCATACGCTATTGAAAGGGGAAAAAAAAAATCAATGTGAAGGGAGTACTTAGCAGGAACTAAATCAAGATGAATGATGTCAATAAAGAGTAGGGCTGTCCACGGGTCGGGTTTGGTCGGGTTCGGGCCTTCTGTCGGATTGTCGAAATGCCCACCCGAGACCGACCGAAACGTGGTCGGGTTGGACTTGTCGGGTTCGGTCGGGTCATCATTAGATTTTAAAAAAAAAAAAAAGGCTACAGATCAGAAATGTTAGGAGAGAGAGAGATCGAAACCCAAATCACATTCACAAATTAGCTCACAATCACGATTAACAGCATAATATTACAAAATCATCATTCAAAATCACAGATCTACACCTTTTTTGTTTGAATATCAAATTTTTTTCCAAAATTACAGTGGCCAGAGGCGGGGAAGGAAGTGACAGCTGGCGGAGGAAGAATCCGGCAAGGTAGGCCCAGGCGGCTGGGAATGATTGCGACAACGACGAGGTGGAGCTGCTGCTGTAGTCGGTGGAGGAGTGGTGGGGAAGCTGGCGTTTGGTCTCGTCGTCGTCCTATAAGGGGGCTCTATTTCAGAGAGAGAGAGAAGTAATGGAGGTGAAAGGGTGTGGTCTGGTGGCATGCGAGACGGAGAAGGGTCAAGGTGGAGGAGAGGGGTTGAAACTTGGAAGAGAGAACAGATCTAGAGAGAAGAGATGCGGACTGAAGAATGAGTGAATGGAGTAAAATTAGGGGGTTTTTTCATTTTATACGTCTGGTGTCGGTCGGGTCGGGTCACCCGAGAAATTATATGGTGCACCCGACACCCGACCGACTAAACCAAAAATCCGACTAAACCAACCCGAATCCAACCCGAATGGATGATCAGATCCGTCCGTTGTGTCTATTTTCGGGTCGGGTCGGGTCGGGTGGATGGACAGCCCTAATAAAGAGGCCCTGCCCTGACTTGCTGAGGCTTGTTATCACTGACTGGATTATTGCCCGGATGGGACTAGAGCCCGATGGGCTTCACACAGAAGCCCATGTTCCTCTCTGACTCTCTGTCAAGCTTAGCTCATAGTCCTACTTATAGTACTACTACTAGTACATTGTGAAGAGTCCCATTCTATGACCTTTCTTTTTGCCCTACGCAATTACATGCATACAAGTCAACCTCGAGCTTAGTAAACCAAGCTAGCTCCCATAATCTTTCAGTAGGATTTTTTTTGTGCCCTTCTCGGGACCATTTTGAACGGAATTGTTTATTTTTTTAGACATCGTTGAGAATATTAGACACTGGAGCGGATGGAAGAAGAGACTAGGCCCCCTGATCGATTTTCCCGCACTACAACTAGTACCGCTATACATTAATACAAAATATCATTCACCCCTTTAGAAAAGTACTTATTCTGATGTCTTATGTCCATACTAAAGTGTGTTGCAACAGACTCTTAGTTGATCTAGTCGTACACCTTAGCTTTCAAGGGGAAAATCTGGGGTTCAAGCCTATAAAGAGATGTCGAACCCAATTTGGTTGTTAACCAACTAATTTCCTTCTAACCGTCCACTACACATGTTAACCAAACAAAAAAAAAAAAAAAAATTGTGTAGGAAACTCTTTTTTTACATTGTCAAAAGAACCTCGTTACATGTATGTCAAAATCAACGCAAAACCTTAGTTGCTATGTACAAAAGCATCAAAAAGAAGTTTCAAATTTTATTTATTTCTCTAAAGTATCTAGACGAGAGGAACCGAAACATAAAAAAAATATTGACCAAGTATTAAAATGTTCACTAAAATAAGAAAACATATTAGTATAAGCGAAATTTGATGATACAATTTTCACCATTCATTTCGATGAAATTTAGTTTCAAGTGAAAAATTATTGGTTAGTCTTGGGGCATTGCAACCATAGTGTTGAGAGTTGTGGGGTCTATACACTTATCTGTGGTCCCCATAAAAATGTGTTGCATTTAAAGGTGTTAAGGCACCATGCCATGTAGTAATGCCCCAAAATCACTGAATTATTATTCTAGTCAATTGGGCTCATAATTAATTGGTGTCCCCTTGCTCTTAAACTTCACAATCTGTCACTAATAAAACCAGTGGCAGACACAGGATTCTTAATATGGAGGAACTAAATTATTCGTATTCATAAATTAACAACAAAATCCCATCCTTAAATATTAATAACAGAGAAGTGTATGCCTAAAAGTAACAAAAATGAATATTATGAAACACATACACACAAAGAGAGAGAGAGAGAGAGAGAGAGACCAAAATAAATTACATAAGTAAACTTTTTGGAAGAAAATGAGTGGTATACGTTTTCTTAAGGGAAAAGCACCATAAGAATTTTTACAAACAAAATAAGAAATATAATAGAACTAATGGGATAATTAGGATGTGTGCAGGGGCCGGTCCCCTCTTGCACCCGTACGTACGACCGCCCCTGCATAAGACATGTTCGTTGAGGCATCTCATAGGAAGAAACAATGCCATGTATTGTGGGATATGTGTAGGAACTGAAAACAAAGAAGAAATATTGTTTGCAATGAGTGCGCACCATGCAAGTTATAAATTAAAACAAGCCCTAGCTAGCTCGATCTCTTTCTCTCTTCCTGCATTTGTGCTCTCTTGACCACTGGTTGTTGACTCGATCTCTTTGGCTTCTCCGCTCCTTAATGTATGCATTGTTTAAAAAAAAAAAAAAAACCCTATATATATTGATAAGTGATCTGTAGTCCACCTCCACATGCACAGCTACTTCATGAAAGAAATCCAAAATATTGTTAATAGGATTGTTTGGGATCCTGTCTCTATCTATACTAATTAAAAAGCATGATCAATTTTCACTTATTTGAGTAAGGTAAATTGCTTATGCGTGTAGGAGTTGAAATAAGAAATCTTGTTTGGTGTTACCCGATCGAGCGTACTCGTTCAATGTAACAATGAAACTACACGGTGCTACAAGCTAGCACAAAATACGGATATAAAAACGTAAGGCATTATGTGATTTGTAAATATCTGTTGATATGAGGTTGAAAAATATTTATCTTCAACGTAATTAATGATTATGTGGGTTTCAATTCAATATTTGTTTTTACTTTTTTCTCCATATAATATATCCCGAGATTATTATATCCACCAATATTTGATTAACGTAGTTTTCGTCATGCTTGATGATCTTGACAAATTCTAAACAATAAACGATTTCGATCAGCCAATTGGAGGCCGAAAAAACTGCTTGATCTCGTCCCTCGGAATCCATTTAAAACACCAGGGAGGAGCCAAATCTGTTAAAAAAAATACAGTAAAAAATCAAAAATCAAAAAAATAAATCAAAATTTGACAACATCCAAAAGTTTGATGAAAACGAAGTGAAGTAATAATCTCGTAAATTTCAAGTGTCCATGGTTTACGTGGTCAAAAGAGAAGAAACAGCCCGATCGTCAAAACGCCGTAATACAAGCATGACGCATCCGCACGTGAACCCCCCACAATTATTAACGTTATTTGACTTTCACCATCACCAATGTAGGCCCTGTAGGGTCTCTCACTCTCACGTGTGCATGAACGCAGACACCCTGTCGCTGTCAAATGGGTCGGGCTGTCACAGCGCGACGCGTTTAAATGTGGCACGACACAGCGTGGGTATGGTTTTTGATGGGCACGAGACGATTTTAACGGGACACGGATACGGCATAGTTCTAGCCGGGCACGGAAAAGCAAATACTGGTTCCAATTTTATTAAATAAATTGACTCACTGTGTTATTAATTAAGGTAAAAATAAATTCACTCACTATGTGTCTAATATAAGGTAAAAATAGTGAACAAGACATTTTAAATTCTTAATTTCACTAAAATAAGTACGGCACGGCACGGGCACGGGAATGTGTGCTTTATGGGAAGTTTTTTTCCCAACGAAAATCGGTTGGCGATGTGCCAGCACAGGCACGGCATGGCACTATACGATTAAAAAATGGCACGACACAAATAAGTAAACGGGCCGGCAAGACACGATTGAAAAACGGCAAATTCTATGTGCGAATTTTTCCTATTGACTAAACGGACTAAACATCTTGTTTTTAAGAATTTTTAGGTAAGTTATTCAACTCATTTATAAGAATTAAAATATCATTTAGTGAAGATAACTTGACTATTTTCATAAATCTGAAGACAAAAAATCTAGCGGAAATTCATCCCAACATAGTAACATCCTATCGTCTGAAAAAAAAAAAAAAATACTTACAAAATTGCTAGCCAGCTAATTGCTGATGTTGCCTTTGCGTAAACTCTTCTTGACTTTATCTTTGCTGCTGTCCTCTCTCTGTCTCTGTCTCTGTTAGTGTGTCCGGGTGCAGAAAGCAAGGATTATTTTACTAATTTAGTATTATGTTCACAAATCCCAATTAGGCAAAGTTTGATTCTTTAATTAGTAGTAATTAAATCACTCCCAAACTTGCGGCATTAGGCATTGGGCAATGTCTGATGACTTTTTTTTTTCCCATCCAGGCTTTGTCTGACCAATGCGTGTGACTTCTTTGCCTTTTACTTAATTAATAATAATAATTCTAACCTCTAAGATCAATTTTCTATGATTAATATAGGTCGCTGATTTTGACGTTAATAAAAAAAAGAGTGACAAAATCATTTCCCTTAATATAGAGTATTAGTATATATTTAAGTCTGGGTCTGTCTTCGACTTGGGATTTTGAGATTTGTCACTCATGATACAAGACATCCGCAAAAATACACTTGCAAGAGAATGACATTAACAAAAAAGAGAATGACAAAATCATTTATCGTAATATAGAGTATTAGTTTATATTTAAGTTTGAGTCTGTCTTCAACTTGAGATTTTGAGATCTGTCACATATGATATAATACATCTCATTACCTATTTGATCGCCCGGCTATCACTGTTCATGATCTTTTTGACAGATTTTAAAGCAATTGTGATTAATTAGTCAACTTTAAGCCCTTAATTTTATAAGTACTATTATTAGTCTGTTGATTCGACCTTTTAATCTCCATATTTAGTTGTGCACGCAACATAGACCTAACTCCTAGAAATAAACACTAGAAATCAAAAAAAGAAAAGGAAGAAAGTTGGTAGCCAGCATAAATTCTGGCCCCATTTTTCCTAACATTTTTTATCTAGTATTTTTAAGTTTTTGTAATTCTTTATTTAGCTTTCCATTGTTATTTTTGGGATTAGCCATTTGTCTCGACGAGAAAAATCAGAAAAGTATAAAATTGTAGACCAATGTTGAAAAAAAGATCATACTCTCTCCGTCCCAATTTGTTTGTTTATTTTTGAGATTCCAACTTTTTTAGGAAACATAATGATTACACCTAAAATCATTTAACTTTTCAACATTTACCCTTATAACTTTTTTAAAAAGTTACTTCATTTGAAAAAAGCAAGGGCAAAAAGGGCATTTATTTCATTATAAAAAGTCAAATGGACAAATATTTTGAGACATGAAAAAATCTGACAGTGGACAAACAAATCGGGATAGAGGGAGTATAATACTACACTCTAGACAATAAAAACAGCTGCCCGGTATAATACTACATTTTTTTGTTGTTGATCATAATTTTTGCTTTTTTGACTCCCCTCATCAAGCCAGATGATTAAACCAAAACAATATAACACGAATTTAACAAATCTTAGAAAATATGAACAAAAATACCAAACAAAATTGTATGCAAATTCTCAATCATTCGCGACACTGGAGCAGAATAACATTTTTCATTGTGCTAGCTAAGGAACCCTACGAAAAAGTTGTATGGTACATAAAAAGTTCAGTATTATCTGTTTGGTGCACGAATAGAAAAAAATTAACATCTTCACTTCACTGTCTTTTTTCTGTTACCCTTTACAATCCCCTTACTAAGTACATGATCCAAACAGAACCTGAAAAAAATGACAGAAAATGCAATGATGAAAGCTAGCTCATCCAATTCCAAAGCCAAAGCCAAATGCAAACTATTCCGTACATCCAGAAAGACAAGTCAAAGACACAAGGCTTTAATTCCCCTGATTCACAATCTAAACTATACAAGCACATGAAAAACCAAAATGTATCTCTGTCAATTACCATCAAACATTAAAAAATCTCACCCTTGTAGAAAAAACGAAGCACATTATGGTGAATCAAATTGCTTTCTTACAAGGCAACCCATTATCAAAAGCCTAAAATCATAGACACAATCCTACAAAAAAAAAAATTAGCAAGTCTGAACAAAACTAGACCTATTACCAACAAAACTTGAAGATCGGATAATTAGCACGGGACACTGCATTCAGTCATCAAGCTGTACAGTTGATAATCCATGTCCTTCTATTTTGTCTTTTCTTTCCATCTCTATATTGTCACCACTTGAATCCATTTGAATTGTCAATCTTTTTGCTGTCTTGATAAAGTCACTGCCATGTCATTGAGAAAAACACATCAAATTACTACCGCTATTATGTTTTTACTCGGCAAAATTCAATAGTGTTACTTATAGTTGGTGACGTTTGAATACCGATCAAATACATGAAGTACTGTTAGGGAACAAACTAGAGTAGAAAGTGATTCCTAAATACCTACCCAAGTTGAAATCACATTCCCAAAATATGCAGGATTTTAATTCACACTCCCTCCCATGGTAATCCACCATTCCAACTAATTTGTTTGAAGAAGACAATGACAGATTCTATTAAATTTTCAACTTCTTGCTCTTCTGAATTATTGCTTTCATAGAACCCAAAGGACTTGATTATTGGGTACTTGAATTCCAGTAATGAGATTTTGATTCCCATTATAAATAATGGTCATCCAAAAATAGCCTTAGTTTTACAGACTAAAACAAAATTAACACAGAAGCTACTGCATCCTTACCTGAATAGTTCGCCTCCAATCTGCTTGACAGAACCTGTCAAATCCCGATAGAGCACACGGTTAAGAATCTCCGAACTTTCAATGCCAAACATGTTTGCTAGCTTTTTGTACAATTCATCATAAGACCCAAGCACGGAAAGATCAAGAGTACGGCCCACGTCTTCTGATTCCATGAAAACCTTACAATGACCAATTTCCAAGACGGAATCTGTGTTCGGATGGTTATATCTACACGAGCTCACCGGTAAATGAAACGCAGCAGCAGAACCATTAGAAATATCTTCCATCTTATCACCAGTCCCTTCTGATGAACTATTTCCATTTTGAACTGGGGAAACTGTCTGCCTAGAGCAACTTAGAGAGATCTGTTGCTCAGTGAGTATCGGTCGACCAAAAAGAACCAATTGGTTTCCTTTTCCATTTTCTGGTTTCTTTGAAGTGTGGTTAGAAATTCCCATTGTTAGTAAACAAGAAACATCATCACTTCTATTTGGTTTGTAGGTGATAGGGGAATTCAAAGGTCTACTGTGGATGGAAACATTATCAAATCGTGGGAAGGTGGCCGGAAAAAAGCCGGACTGAAGTTTATTGAGGTGCAGATCTGATAAAGATAACCCATATGGAGCATGCCTGGCTCCCTGCATGCCAGCAGGTGCATTGACGGGAAGACAATTGAAGGGGCTGGTGGACCCAAGGAGGTTGCTGGAAAATGCTGGCATTGGAATTGGTTCGTTGAAAGGAAAATCAGGGTGGTGTGATAGTCTCATCTTCTTTCGCTGAGGTGAGAAAGGTGAAAGATGGATGGTGGGCATGTTTGAGACCAATTCCACCAGCCATGGGCTTATGTGTTTCACATTTTGAAGTAAATCAGGCTCATCCCACGTCACCTGCAAAATATAGGAACAAATGACATGAAAAAATGGATTTTATCAACATTCTTAGAACCATTTAAAGGATGTATCACATAGAGTCAGTCATACACAGAGTCATAAATTGCTTAATAAACAATGACCCTAAACGCAACTCATGTTAAAAAATATGACCAGCAAATTATCAATTATCAATCCAAAATGCAGTAATTGCCTCATGTGGGAGAATCATGTCCATCTTGCTCATTTCCTTACGGTGACATAATAAATTCGCATATGCCACCAAAAGATGTGAAGAGGTGGGGAAAAGCTACAAGATGCAGAAATTTCCATGGAATAACCAAAAACAAGATAATAATCTTACAACATTACAACATTAAGAATATTACACAAAAACATACAGCTGATGCCATGATAACATAATTAATACAAATAACAAATAACAATCAGGAGAAATCCCCTCTGAACACCAATCAGTGTTTTCAAATCGGAATACATATCGTGTATCATTTTTTCAATTGTATAGATTGTATCAGGATAGATATGTTTGTTGGGAGAGTATGAGTTTTTATTGTTTAGTTGGAGAAGATTTTTGGAAGAGCGAGAATACTAAAGACAAGAGTGGGGAAGGAGAATATTTGTATTACACTTGAGCTCAAACTTTTTTCAACTTAGTACAAAACTAGAACCCATCCCTATTTATACTACTCCATGGAAGACTCCAGTACAAAGATATTTTCAAGCAAGATAATTAAATTTTGAGGTAGTTCTAGAAATGCACATGTTTAGATATTTCACAAGTATATTCTAGAGCTTCTAGAGCTAGCTAGCTAGCTAGATACTTTTGAGTTTTTATAAACTAGATATTTATGTCTTCCTCAATAATATCTTCCATCTTTAGGTTTTGTCCATTGGGGTTTTGTCAATTGAACATGTTTGAACTTAACTTTCTTGTGCCAAAATACTAAATTTAGTTTATACTTCAACAACATTAATCATAATTAAATATGAACATAGTTTGTTGGCTTTATTAGGTGTCTCTACTTTAGAAGCTCTAGAATATCCTTGTGAAAAATCTAGAGTTTTTTATGAGAATTAGTCATCAATTCTAGAATTATCTCAAGGTTTATCTGTTATGAAAATATCTTAGTCTTAGAGTCTTCTATTTAGTCCTAGAGTCTTCTATGGAGTAGTAGTAAAAATAGGGATGAGTTCTAATCATTTGTACCAAGCCTTCCCCACTCTTGGCTGTAGTATTCTCCCTCTTCCAAAAATCATGTTCAACTGAATAATAGAAACTCCTATTCTTCTAACAAACATATCTTAAGATACGCAATATGTATACTGATACGATCTATACAATTGAAAAAATAATACACGATACGAATTCTGATTTGAAAGCGTTCAACACATATAAATAGAAATAACTTTTATTTCTTTTGGTCAACCTAAATAGAACCTTTTTGAACAAACTACCGAAGACAGGAAAATACAAACAGTATTGACCAATAACATTATATATTATCCATTTTTTGTAGAAAGAAAAAAGTTCAAAGATTCAAACGTAGTAATATGGAGATAATTTTTTTTTTTTAGCGAGCACATTTTCTATCAAAAGAATGTGCAAAGTCCGGAGTATTTGTTTTGTACCTGGAGAAGTCTCCAAGGCGAATCAGGCCAGCGAATGGGATCAGCAACCTGAACAGCAGAAATAGTTCCCATAAACCAACTTATCCGCGAAGAATCCTCAGTTTCAAAGGGCATCTTGAACCTCATTCCCGAACACCACCTATTCTGCAATGCAGCCTTCACAAGCGACGCTTTCACACAGAACTCTGGAGTACTAGCTCGAGGGTAATAAATAACCTCAAATGGCTGTCCATTGGAAGCCAAGGTCGCAGATTCAATAACCGATTCAGGCCTCACTTTCTCCCTTCTCATCGAGCTTCCACTACTACCACTAGAATTCCCACCATCACCATTTCTCATCAACTTACTCTCATCGTCCCTTAAAAATGCTGAAAAGCCTCCATATGGAATAACACAATTCCCACCGGCGGGATTCCACCCGGAAGATGATTCAGGCCCACCTCCAATTCCCCTCTTTGCCCTCCGGATCCCAACACAAAGATCCCCATTTTCCGCTCTTAAGAACACGATAGAATCCCCTGCAACTAACTTCTTTTGGTTCACAAAAGTACTCCATCCGGTAGTCAAAAGATGGCGCCTTGGGGTTCCACGATAAATATGACGGAATTTCCAAGTTTCTCCGTGAACATCCTTGGCTAGGATGGTCTGAACTGGAGGATCGGCAGAGTAGTCCAATCGCGGAAATATCGTCTCAGCACAATAACGAGGGACCGAAAACCCTCCACCATTATTAGCATCCGATTGTGTTAATGTCTTTGCGAACGAAGAGGGTTTATCTTGTGGATCATGTCCATTAATCCCTCCAATCCCATCATCTTCGAAATCGACCTCACTACCTTTTAGGGGATCTAACCTAAGTTTGGCATAAACTTCATCCGTTTCAGGATCGGCCATAAACTTCACAACAGAAATTCTACAGGCAATAAAAGAAGGAATTCTCGGGCAATTTCTGAAATCGACGGTTCCAAATGAATGCTCGGCATGCCCCTGAGGGAAATAAAACACCTTGGAATTCACAGACGGCATTTGCACCATACTGCCAGCACAGGCATGCCATAATTGGGAATCTAAGCATTTCTCAGTATCTTTCATCTTATCTTTCGAATCGATAAACGTAATCATCGAACTCAAAGACGGACGGTGTGTGTGACTAATCAAACAAGTTCATGGAAAACCCCTTCTTAACATGTTGTATCTTCCAACAGGAATTCTGTAAGCAAATAAATCAAAACTTTTAGACACAATATCATCTCTCATGGTCGATCACTCTAACAAAAGAGAACAAGTCAAAAGTAGTGAAATGAATTAACTTCTTAATCTTAAACAAAGACAGGCCACCATATACCAATACAAAACATGCAGAAAAGAATTACTATAAAAATATAAAATGAAATGAACTTCTTAATCTAACCTTTCTCCCTATCAGAATTGTGCCGGAGATTGGAGTGTTTGCTACAGGGGCTTCTTCTCAATACTCGATAGGATACGAATCTCAACAGCTTGCCTTGAAATCTCCTTCTGAAAGGGTTTAAGATTCTAGAAATATCTTCGCCGGCGATCTACCGGAAAACGGGAACCGGTATCAGATTCAACGGAAATTCATCATTGCACCCAGAAAGCTTCATTTCTTCAATTTCACATATTTCGATTCTCTGGGAATCATAGATAATCGGTGCCACAAAAGCCTCAATTCTCAGGGAGAAGAGCTGTATTGACTCGTTTCAATAGCACAATTACGCTTCACATCGAACTCAATCAACTGTAAATCATGGAAAATTAAACGGTTCAATTCCCCCGAGTTTCAACAAGATCTATGCTTGACGAATTGCACCGAGAAAATACAGAGCATAATATATCTTCTCTCCCTCTCCCTCTCCCTCTCCCTCTCCCTCTCTCTCTCTCTCTCTCTCTCTCTCTCTCTCTCTCCTGAAATATCAGTAACCAACTGCACACACGAAACCTCCGCTCTCTCTCTCCTCGTCAAAATCCCACCGAGAAACAAAACATCAGTCTAAAACCCTTAGATGAACACACACACAAAAAGGAACTACTATTTCGCTCTCTCTCTGTCTCTCTCTCTCACATCACTTCAACGGAGAAACAGCAACCGACAGACCATAAAAAAAAAAAAAAGGCCAGACAGCGCCTATCCCTTTGCTTGCACCAAAATTAAAAACAGATACTCCACCCTGCATTTATTCCACCAATGCTCCACTCTTTGGATCACTACAAAAAAAAAAAAAACACACATGTACGTATCTATATATATATATCTGCTAATATATAAAAATAGGAAATTTACTTCTACACTCCCTTTTTTACCATCTACACTCCTTTTTTTGGATTTTAGTGTTGTAGGTGTATGTATTTTTTTTTTTTGTTAGAGGACAAAAAAAGGAATGTAGGTGGTAAAAAAGGAAGTGTAGAAGTAAATTTCCTAAAAATATATGTATATATAAAGTGGGTTTTCGGTGGTTTTAGCTTTCTGTGTCTGTATGTACGTAGACGTAGTATTTTTTGTATACGTAATACTGCTGTCTCTCACCTTTTTCTTCGGATCTGAGGAAGCTCTGCTTTGGTTTCAGAAGCCAACAGAAACAACAAAGATCTCAAAGCAAGCAAGCAATCCAATTTTTTATTGACTAGACTAGATTAGATTAGATTAGATTAGATTAGTATTAGTATTAGTATTTTGTTGTTTGTACGATTACTTATTAAACTATGCCTTTATTCATTCCCCTTCTTAATCGCCCGGATTACTATTAATTAATTAGACTCGGATATTTAGTAGTAGTTTACTTGTTTAATGATGTATCGCGAGATATTGGGAAGACCGGAAAGAGATAACGAAAACCAAGGGAGTTGTTAACTGGAAAAGTTTTTGACTGTGGTTTATTTTTAGTAATATTTTTATACTAACAAGTTTTTTTTTTTTTTTTGGTCAAAAGAAAGAAGATTGTATTGATAAATACATAGCAGCACTTACAAAACGGAGAATATTACAAAAAATTTGGACAAAATCAAACTAATTGTCTAACAAATTAAATAGAAACGAGTAAATCACAAGACAATCGATATCTTTCATCCTAACCCAGACATAACCTGACGCGAAAGCAACACTTTTAAACTACCTAACATCTAATTAAGAGTCCCAACCAATACAAAGTGCAAAATTAAGAATAAAGACACCAAATACTCAAACGATCGGATGCACTCCAACCAAGAATGAACGCATCAATGAACTCCCAAAAACTACAGATCTGCCAAGCCGCCACAAGTTGCCCCGCCAAAGGCATCATGTAAAGATAGAACGTTGAAACACATATATCGTTGTGAAGTAACTTTGATTGAGAGAACCCGATTTGTAGACAAAATTCGTCCAAAGATGAAACTAACAACTCTCGTAAAACGAGAGACAAAACTCACACAGATCAGACGACAAGTCATTGATCTGGAGAGACGGAAGAAAAAAAGGAAAAACAAAGCAAGTGAGTCGGAATAGTACCATCGCCAGACCGGACTAGTTTACACGTATTTCGATTAATTTTGGGAACCATAAATTTATCGTCCACTAGCATAGGCCCCATTTGATGCCAGTGCTCCGTATGGAGTCACCGAAGGAGTTGATAACATTTGAGAAGTTTCGAACCTGAAACCTTAAGAGAGAATAAATCCCTAAGTTACATGTCTTGTGACTACTGGGCCAACCGATTGGGGTTATCTATGGTTAAGTGTACTAAATTTCTCAAAGTGTAAAAAAAAAAAAAAAAAAAAAAAGAGTGCAAATTTAAAGTAATTTTTTGGAAAAAAAAAACGAATTATAAACATTTTTTTGCATAACTATACATAGATATACTGGGCGGTTCAAAGGACACCTAAAAAAACACTCCATAGTTTCCGATCAAATTTTGATGATCCAAGTCGCTCAATGTGATCAGAATGTGAATTTAAAAGTACCCGCGAGAAATTAGCCAAAAAAAATGAATGAAAAATGTTTGATTTGGGCAGTTTTTAGCTTAGATTTAATGAACGATTCAGTTAAAGGGCTTGCAAGTGGAAAAATTACAAACATTTTTTTTTCCAGTCAATCGGAAACTTAATTACAAACATTTAACTCGAAGTAAAATGCATGGATGGAGTATTTTTTTCAATTTAACAACTTCACTCTTAGGTGGTGTTTGTAACGCCCCGACTTTTCGGGTGCAAATTAAATAATTTCTTTACGAAAATTTTGCTAAATAAATATAATTTTTCAAAACAATGGTTTAACCATTACAATTTCAAGATAGATCTACTAAATTAAAATACACTAACTTCAGAGCTGACTCTAATCTTGATACGAATCCTAAGCATCCCCGATCTTCATTACTGATATTCTTTTCGTGTCGAACTGCATCATCGTTAAATCTCCTCCATTGAATCCTGCGCCCTCTAGCAAATTGATCGCCGAAACAATCGATTTGCCAGGATACAGACGTATCCATGAGTGATAAATCACCCAGTAAAATAATCCTACCCAACCACCCCTCTTACTTTACAGCTAGCAGGCAAACAGAATATATATGGTGCGAAAAAGTAAAACAGAGATAATTCACATAACTTGATTCATTGCTATCCATTAACTTAACATGAAATCTAAGATCTCTCCACGAGATCTTTCCTCCCCAACCACTAGCCATGCTCACCCCATGAGATCACTTCCTTTGTTGTCGCAGAACACCTAAGTTATGTACCGAGTGTGCACCCCAATAACTACAACAAGGGTAAGCTTATCATGCCTAAATCACAACTATGGTTCGCCTATCTTATAAACCACATCCCAATCATTTCACAATTATCACTGGACACCCGCCAGCCTATCAATTCATCACCGACTCTCGCCATTTCAATTCATCACCGACTCTCGCCGCTTCAATTCTCATCACAATCTCATCATTTCTCATATCACGCCTGCAAGCAACCTCTAAACAGAAAGAAACTTCACAATTTATCCATTACTTAGCATCGTCTAAGTGATTTCTATATCGTATACCACCCCATGTCTCTAGGGTCCAATCTAACATTCAAATGAAATATCGATACAATATCAATCACAATAATAATTGAAAACGAATAACAGACGGATCGAAACAGTTAATAAGCAATGCAATCACATAACTTTTTATGACTAGGCCGTTGCCCTTAATCTCGTATGGTCACAAAGTCATTAAGAATGTAAGAATTATTTAATTAAGATTTAAAAACAATTTTCTAGACTTTTGTTAATTAACTATAAGTAATTAAATTAATTAAACACTAATTAAATACATTAATTAGGTAAAAATATTTAAATAATTATCGTAACCTTAATAAAGGTCCTAACAGTCCTCTATAATAAGTTCGAGTGCTAAAAGTTGGGTTTGGATGCTCACAGAATTATTTTAAATAAAACGATTAAGTTAATAGTCACAAGAAGAATAAATAGATAATAAATACTTAAATAATTAAAAATATATTTATTTTAACAAAGTATCATCTTAGGACTGTAAGAAGTCTAAATAAAATTATTTGGAATTATTAACCTCTTTTATAATATTTTAAAGTATTATTATTAAGAAACAACGCGTAAATGATAATAAATAGCTAATTAAGTAAATAAAATATTATTTTAATAACATATCATCCTTGAGATGTAAGAAGTCTAGAAAAAGTAGTTTAGATGTTAAAAACATTATTTGTAAGGTCGTAACTATTTTTCGTTTGTATCTTAAATTAAAAATAGAATAAATAGCTAATAACATTAAAAAAATATGAAGTCAGTAAGTTATGATCTCTAATATGTTAGGAATCTAGGAAAAATAGTTTGGGGATTTATAGAGTAGTTTATAAGGTCGCAATAAATTTTAGTTTGTAAATTTTTACACGATTACGAATAAAAATTAAATAAATAGATAAATAAATAAAAAAATATGAATTTAACAAGGTATGATCTTTAGAGTGTGGGTAACCTAGGAAAAATAAATCGGGAGTCGAAAACCATGTTCGGGACGTCAAAACGGTGTTTCGAACCAAAACAAGCCAAACCGCAAGGTTTGACCTGTTGACCATGCGGCTGGAGCCGCTGCCGCAAGCTCGCGGCCTGGTGCTTGCGGCCCGCACCTTGCGGCCGCAAGGTTGCACGCTGCCTTGTTTTTTTTTCGTTTTCGTGATGGTTTTTGATGCATGGGACCATGGAGGACGTTGGGTTATGTCTAAAAATCATAAATATACTTAGAGGAGGCTTCGGATCGAATTATAATAGCTCGGTTTGGATTAAATTCATTTTCGATCGAAAACTTGAATTTGGAGAAGACGACTTTAATTCCGTCGATCGGGGGACTTCGGGGCCGAATTGATTGATGTTCGGGGATCCTTGGGATTGTAGGAAGTAATAAAATCGATCAATTTGAGTCTCGGACGAACGAAACCACGAAACCCACTTTTCTCTCTCCTTCTTTCTCTCTCTAAAAATCTATGGATTGTAGCTCGGTTCTCTCGGGTTTTTCTCTCCTTTTGGACTCCGTGGAAGGTGTTGAGTATGGTACGTGCCCTAAGTTCGGAGTGGTATTGTATTTATAGGAGAATTTGATGTAGAAAGATTAAATCGAGTCCTAATCGAATTGGGTTTCTACACGGACGAATCTAACTCGGTTTTGGGGTTACGGAGGAGGTAGAGATCGAGTAGGAGTAGGAGAGGGAGATTTAGAATTATTGTATGCATGCATGTAATTATAAAATATTTTTATAGAGATAATTAGATAGGAAACTATTTTTTTTTTTGTAATTATCTACTATTTATTTAATAAGGAAATTAATATTATTGGAATTAAATAATACTTTTAATATTTTTATTAATTTAAGATTTTCGTGTTATTACAACAATTATACGGTCACAAGTTAATTAATGTAACATTTAAATAAATTTTAATCACAAAAAATAAATCTAGGTTTTAGTCGAATTATATTTTTATAAATAATCCATTACTTATAGACTATTTAGTTAAAATAATAATTTCTTTATTCGAAAAAAATTGGGTTGAAATTCCGGGTCGTTACAGTGTTCCACTTAGCTAAAAGGATTTTTTGAAAGTTGTCCTTATTTAAAAAAAAATTCGTGTTCGTTAATTTTGCACCAAATTTTTTTGAATTATTGATTCGTCCTGACGCGAGAATTCGGAAAAGTAAAAAAAAAAAAATTTACTTTTACCCAAATAGTTTGACTTTGGCTGAAAAGTGGATATTTTCCAAAATATTTGGGTGAAAGTAAAAAATTTCTACTCTTCCGAGACGAATAAATAATCCACAAAAGTTTGGTACAAAACTAACAAGGTCAAAAAGAATTTAAATAAGGACAAAAAAAAAAACCTATACTAGGTGTTGTAAGGAGTTTGGCGCACTTGATAGTTTACTATTGGATTAAACTACGTACCACATGTCATTTAGAGATTTAATTCATCAATTTGTTAAAAATATCTATGACTCACAAACTAAAAGAACCAAAATTGAATTTTAAATACCTTTCTTATGAAAATTTTCTTTCTTAATCAATCAGCTCCTGTTGAGCGCAAATCCTGACTCTGCACGTGTTTGAATTCCTATAAGAATTATGTTAGATACTTCGATGTTATATTGAATAAAAGCAATTAATTCTATTTGAATAATTGAGACTATACATTCTTCTCTCTGATTCCATCCATCTGAAGATAAACGAAAACTAACACAATTTAGGAAAAATAACATCGTACGATTTAATTTAGCAATGAATTCCAAAATCAAACACAATCTATACCAAATTGAGTCTCGATGACTAGTGTTTTACTTTAAATACAAACAATTAAATGATTGTTCGTTATCGAACCACCTTTCGAGCCCTGACTTGCTCTTTAGCCACAATGCTTCATCTTGTTTTGAATTGGAAGGTTCTCCTTGTACCACCATATTGGGCCTTAATTAGCCACCAACTAATTGTTTCCTGCCTTCTTATCAGAGAGTTCCTCCAACTTGGAGGCAATTTTTCAATGACAGCAACAACATGAAAAGATTTGCTTGGAATCATGCATTCGGCATGAATTCATTGCAGAATCAATTGGCTCTCTTGAACTTGACCGATCACTGTTTTGGAGTCAATCATCGAATGGCCTTAAGAAAGTTGTTGACGACGAATTTCTTTGTACTGACATCTTCTGTTTTGTACTTCTTGTCCAAAAAATCCCAAAGTTCTTTAGCTGTTAGGATTGGACTATGCATGGATGTTATACAATGAACCATTCCGACAAAGGAAATGAAATCGGCATGCTTCCAAGCATCAACCGCAACAACATTTTGAACATCAGTTGTGTTGTCCGTACATTAAAAAAAAAAAAGCTTCTGTAAGAAACCCTTGCCAAGTTTATATACACCAACTAATGAAACCTGAGGCATTTACAATTGTGGGTTTCTTGGCTAATGTCTAGCAGAAAATACACTCACAGACACAGTTGAGGATAGAGTGAGTTTGGGTTTTGAATGAGGATTGCTTCCTTTGACGAAATCCAGTACATGAATAAAGAAGCAATGTTCCAAAGATTTAGAAGGTGAGAAACCTCTGTAGTTGCAAATGTGATCTCTGAGGGGAACATTTGAGCCAGGGATAGCGGACAATATTTGTATCTAGAGCCCAAACAGCCTTCAAAACAGAACCAACCAATGTCGAAGCTGTAATATATACCGTCCTTGCGTACATTACACTGTTCCTTGTGGACGCAAGGATAAACCTGGCGCACACCAAGTATTTTTCTGGAGTGTGCCATGTTCTAATAGAAATGCAGATCGATGTTTATCAATGACTTGTACTTATGTTTCCTGTTCATGATATTTTCTATCTTCTTTACATTCTGTTTATTCTGGCAAGTCGGACACAAGCTGCCTGACGCGGCATATTCCTTGCGCAAGACAACCTATACCTTGCGCACGACACATTTGTGTTACGTACGACAGAAGGCTCTGCAACAGTTTTGGTTTCCTGTTATAATTTGGGATTGCTTTACTGGTAACCTTAATTTTGTTTTGCATTGTTTTGTTATGATGCATGCTACGTGTTTACTGTTTCAGTCCCCTTTGCATTTTCCCCTCCCGGAGGTGTGGAGCTAATATGAAATAAATTCGATGCCCAGGAGTGATTAAATAGAGACCAATCGTAAGGTTATGCTGGGTGGGCGCCTAACACCTTCCCACTCCGTAACTTAGCTCTAGAGCCCAAAATCTCTCGTTATGAAGGACCAGAAGTCACATACTCTACTATTTAGCTGTGCAACGGCCGATTTCTAGGGTAAAGCCTAAAACCCGAGTGGCGACGTACTCCAAGAAAATAAAATATGTGGGCAAAGGATGGATGGGAACTGACGGAAAAGGGGAGCCACCAGCCACGCCAACCGGGGTCGACGTGGAGGTGGACGCCCACACCTATTAATTCGCCTTTGTTAATTTGGCAGAATCTCTACTTCTGCCTGAACCTGTGGGCCGGACACAGCTTTTAAAAAAGCGGAAAACTGATCGATAAAGTTAGAGAAATCAGCTCCCATTTTGGTACGTGCTTTTAATTGTGAAGCAGATTAACCACCTAAAAATACACTTTTGACAAACAAAGTGTAAACGCAGCACATAAGTTATTAGAAAAGGGAAGAAGGATACGGGGCGGGACCATGGAGGCCCATAGGTTTGGTTCTAGTCCCTCAGACATTATTATTGTGTTTATAAACTATGGCCACTGATCTGTGACTTCTACCACTGCTGCTGCTGCTGCTGCAAGGGCACATTAGAAAGGGACTTGTGAACCATATATATCATTAGCTGCCAAGGCCCAAACGGGGCCCACCCAGAATTCACAAAAAGCTGATTTGTATATATCTCTATTATAAAACAGAACGGTGTGGGGACAAATTGTTGAAATGGCTAGGATTTATTTGATCCAAGGGCTCATGTGTGCCTTCCAACTCTCTTATGAAAGCACTCACACTCTTACAAATATATTACAAAAACGCCATCAATTTATTTTTTTCCCCTTCCATTCAGCGTTTGTTTTGTTGTTAAAAAACCCCCAGTAGTCACTTCTCTCTCTCTCTCTCTCTCTCTCTCTCTCTCTCATCAAAGCCTCTTCTCTGATTGTCCGGCCACAAACAATCATCGCCCTTGCCGGTGAGTCACTCGGAATCCGAAATCCACTGTCCTCGGTAACATACTCTCTTGCTCTTTCTTTGATACGTATTACTTTTTTGGTTTTGGTTATCAAAAATTAAAATAATGTTTTGAGCTACTATTAAGATTCAAATGGTAATTTCAATTCCAATCGGGGTGAGTAGTGCCGTAGGCACGAGCCGGATTGGGTAGTGCCGTAGGCACGGGTAAACACTAGTTACAAAAACGCCATCAATTTATTTTTTTCCCCTTCCATTCAGCGTTTGTTTTGTTGTTAAAAAACCCCCCCAGTAGTCACTTCTCTCTCTCTCTCTCTCTCTCTCTCTCTCATCAAAGCCTCTTCTCTGATTGTCCGGCCACAAACAATCATCGCCCTTGCCGGTGAGTCACTCGGAATCCGAAATCCACTGTCCTCGGTAACATACTCTCTTGCTCTTTCTTTGATACGTATTACTTTTTTGGTTTTGGTTATCAAAAATTAAAATAATGTTTTGAGCTACTATTAAGATTCAAATGGTAATTTCAATTCCAATCGGGGTGAGTAGTGCCGTAGGCACGAGCCGGATTGGGTAGTGCCGTAGGCACGGGTAAACACTAGTATGTAATAATAATGACTGCACACGCAGATAAGTGGGATTGGTTGGATCAGGAACAATAGCTACGCCATATGTGATCTTTCTTTCTCTTTTTTTGTTGCTGGGCAGACCAAACGTGACCTTGAACCCACCTTCATTTCTGTCAAAAGTTTTTAGCTAGGGCACACCTAATGACAACCTAGCGTTCCAACCGACGCCATTATCGAATGGTGCGTAGCGGAATCGAGTGTATATTGCTGTTGTATATTTTGTAAAATTATTCTTTAGTCAAAGTGGTGATTCTAGTCATGCATCATCCGTTGCGGTTGTGAAGAGTCAAGATATAAATACAAATCGATACATAGTGGTAAACAGACGAAATTACGTGCCAATTTTGGAGATCATAAGCATAATATAGATCGGAGTGTAACTAATTAAATTAGAAAGCTAAAAAAATAGGCACCTAGCTAGCAGACGACAGCGGCCGCTATTTAAAACTTTTGTGCTCAGTATGTATATTGTTTTTTAGTTTGTGCTCACCAATTTTGGCAATACATTTAAAAACCATTGTTTTATTTCTTCATTTGTTACTCTCTTTTTTCCTTGCATCAAGCTAGTTGGGGTGACCTATCCAAAATCCAAAGACCGTCTGAGGCATGGGCCAAGACGGATGTAGTGAGGCAAGTGTACATCTAATTAGGCTGTGCGCAAAACGAATCGAGCTTAGAGCAGTTCGAGGCTCGGCTCGACTTGTTTAGTAACCAAGCTCGAGTTTCAGGTTTGTGTCGTAAATGAGCTGAACTCAACGCTCTAAAACCCGGCTCGACTTGAAAACGCTATGCTCGTTAATATAGGCTCGACTCGTTTATGGAGCCTCGTTTAGGTAATAAACCAGGCTAACAAGCCGAGTCCGATCTTGAGTTTAAGGCTTGTTTAGTAATAAACGAGCAAAGCTCGGCTCGGTTGATTAATTAATCAGGACCTTCAACTCAAATAGACGGAGTATTGCATACGTATGCAGTAGAATTAAGACATAGTGGCCCACGTCAACATGTCGAATGTAGGTGGGCTTTGTCCATTGAGTTCTTGAGACAATATACGACTAACTTATATGTACTGACCCCATCCAAAAAAAAAAAAAAAAACCCACATAAAGGGGTTCCAAAATGCGAACGTATTTTTTTTTATTATTAAAAAAACAATTTTCAATTATATGTATCTTGAATTATGTTGGAAGAAACGTATAAATGTTCCTGTTTTGTATTTTTACTGTCTTTTCCTCCAGTCAATTTATGCGTCAAAGGGAGTTCTAAGTTCTAACTCGGGCTTTGTTTCACTAAGTTTTTTGGGTTTTTGTTTGTTTGTTTTTGTTTTGTCCTTATTTAATTTTTTTTCCTTTTTCTAGTTTTGCGCCTAACTTTTGTAAATTATTGATTCGTCTAGACGGAAGAAATCGGAAAAGTCAAAAATTTCTTCTTTTACCCAAATATTTTCAGAAACATTCAAGAAAAAATCCCAAAAGTCAACTTTTTTTTGGCTTTATCTTGTTAGGCGCAAAACTAACCTACGCAAATATATATATATATATATATATATATATATATATATAGAATCCGGTTCCGGTGAGGGATCCCTCATTTTGTTAAAATGCGGGACTCCCCCTTTCCGATTGAATTTCGATGATCCGAGCCGCTCAAAGTGATCAGAACGTGATTTTAAGGGTCCCCGCAAGTAATCAGCAAAAAAAATGACCGGGAAGGGCTTCATCCGGGCAGTTTTTTCTGAACGGTTCAGAAAAAAACTGCTCGGATGAAACCCTTCCCGGTCATTTTTTTTGCTAATTTCTCGCGAGGACCCTTAAAATCACGTTCTGCGCACATTGAACGGTTCGGATTTTCAAAATTTGATCGGGAAATGAGAGTCCCTCATTTTAGTCCCTCATTTTAATCCCTCACATTAAACCCCAAAAAGCTTGGTGGAACAAGGCCTCAATAGTAATAAATTCATAGTTGTGCCGAATATTAAAAATATGGGAGACTGAGAGCTGAGGTAATTAGTACTAATTAATATTGTCTAATCATAGCTGAGGTAATTATTAATTAATTAATTGTATGAGTTGGGTCAGGCTCTAGATGAACCCACTGGGCTCCAAAATAATCCTGCATAGGCACGGCCTACGCCATAAGGGAACGGGGTTAAGGTCGGGTCTGAGCCCGGGACTGAATTTTATTTTATTTTATTTTTAAACTCGGAAAGAAGAGGGTTTTATGGCTAAATCAAAAGAGGCCAATGAAAGCCCTAGACTGATTCTTTTGGGGTGTTTTTTTTTTTTTTTTTCCTTTTCTCTCTATGTAGAAAGAATCTACTCCAATCGACAGTGTATTAACCTCCTCTTTATAGGGTTTGAACCTACAATTTCATTGTACCTAAATGCGATTAGACAACAGTGGGGCATTGGTCCTAATTTAACTGTTTTCGAAGTTCACAGACCTCGAGCGCTTATTTTTAACTACCGCTCATGTATTGTTACTAAGCTTAACTATTCTAATTTGTTCAATCCATTAAAACTACTAATAATGTGTTTGTACCTTAGTCAGATAATTCTTCAAAACGGCAATTAATTCGCTCTTCCACTCAATTTTTGTTTTGTGCTCGCGTTCTCTATTCTCGCACTCATGAATTCTAAATATTTGGGAGGCTTTTGAAAGACGATTTTACGCTCGCGCTTGCGCTCCTGCATGTGCATCATGTGACTTAGGTCAATATTACGAGTCTTTAGAGCAAGATAAACCGGAGGTCCCACATTTTATGGTCTTAAAGTCGTACATTTAAACACACACTCCCACAAAATGCACACTTTTGCTTTTGCTATTCTTTAAGATTAATATCTCAACTATAACTAAATTAGTTAACGTTTGTGTAACAGATACTCCATATTCCACTGAGCTCCACTGTTCTCTATATGTACAGTTTCATACACACAAGTCACAAGCCGAACTAGCACATTAAAGATGCTCTTTAGAAAAATGATCATCCCAAAACTTGTGTGCGTAACTTGTACCTTGCACATCGCATTAAACAAACATGATTTTTTGTGTGAATGAACTACTATGTGGGTGCTGCAAGATGAACGGTTTAGATTACTGAGGAAAAAAATACACGATGGGGCCCACAATGTGTGGTAAACCTAAGGTGGAAATAATTTTAACTCTTTGCTTGTCCCGTACAAAAAATCGTGCAATTTTCGAATCAAAAACTAAAATAATTTTTTGAATTTCTTTACACAAACTTGAACTTGTGTGCGTAACTTGTACCCTGCACATAGAACAAATATTTTACGCACTAGAGTTTTAGCATTTAAAAAATAATAATCTTTTACCGACCTGCACATGGTTCATATGTATATAGACATCACATGTTCATCTTTCATGTAAATTGGATTTATGTGTAGGTATGGGACCAAAATTTTGGTCCAGCTTATCTTCAGAATTTAATGGTTGGTGTACTGTACGGTAAGTACACACAAAAGCAAAAATACCTTCGTGTTTCATGAGACTAAAAAGAAACAGCATTCACATTTTGGAACTCTATACCAATTGCATGCAATAAATAGAGGCCCCTGTGGCCCCTGTCCTGTGGGATGCCATCTGCCTTGTACGGTAGTATTGTCCTCTTCTCTCTCTCTCTCTCTCTCTCTCTCTCTCTCTCTCTCTCTCTCTCTCTTTATTTTATAACTTAATAACTGGATGTCATGGCAAGCTTATTGCCCATTTGGTTGGATTGACATCTGATTTTCTAGAGAGTTTATTTTGTCAAAGTTTCCCTTATTTTGGCGGCTTCTTCTTCTTCTTCTTTTTTTTTTTTTTTTTAAAACTTTACGGATCATATCAGCTAAAAGAATTGAACAACTATAGAAATTTGAGCCATATTTTTGAAGAAAATTTAAGAGATTAGCTGTCAAGATTAATTAATAAGCTCACCTCAAGTTTAGAGTACTCGAGTCTGAGCTCAAGCTTAGCTTTACATTTGTTTGGCAAGACTTCAAGCCGAGCTCGTGGTTGTAGGCATGACTAACAAGCTCAAGCTCGATCATTTGAGCTATGACTGTTTTACCTAGCTAGTTTTTAAACGTAAAGCTCCAATACTCTAAAGCTTAGCCTGACCAATCTTTGTTTTGAAGCTTTGTCCATGCCTCTTGGCCCTCCCCCAACCTTTTTTGTTTGGGCAATTTACCTCTAGGTCCAGAAAATAGAAAGTAATTCCCACCAAGTCTCCTCTAATTAACGAAACACTAAAACCCTATGAAAGTGCCTAAAACCCCAAATATTGAAAGTGCCTAACCCCTAGGGCACCCTATGAAAGTGCCTAAACCTCAGGGTACCCTATAAAAGTGCCTAAAACTCTAGGGTACCCAATAAAAGTGCCTAAATCGCTAAAACCCTATAATAGGAAAGTGCACCCTAAAACTCCTATGAAAGTGCCTAAACCTAAGCCCTAGGGCTCTATGAAAGCACCTAAACCTAAACTTTAGGGTACCTTAAACCCTAGGGTATCCTAAAATCTAAAATCTTAAAGTACCCTAAAACCCTAGGGTACCCTAAAACCCTAAAATCCTAGGTACCCTAAGATTTTAGAAAGGTACTAGGGTACCCATTAGGGTACCCTAAAACCCTAGCATACCCTAAAACCCTAGGGTGACACTTCTATTAATGATAAATGTATTTTTGTAAAAGTGGACTTAGTGGTAATTAAGTACTTCATCTCTCCTTAATGGGAATTAAGTGTCACTTTTCTGTACTTAGAGGTAATTAACTCTTTTTGTTTTCTCAGTAAAGGAAAAGATTTTATTAAACTCGAAAGGGTACATCCATAAGAAGGGAAGGGAGAACCAGAAAGTTCACCACAACCCCGAGGAAAAAAACAAAATTACACCCAAAGATACACCCAAGGGTACACTTAAATCATGAGGCTTCTAATACCATCAAAATTCATTTTAAAGTCTCCCACCGTATACACCTTTACATTAAATTTGACTTTGATCCACAATGCTGCACTCCCCCAACCTTATTCATGGGTCTGTGAAACTGTCAAACAAGCTAGCTTATTCAAAGTTCAATAAAATAAACATATAAGACTTTTCAAAAAAAAAAAAAACCATATAAGAGTAACATATGCTTATTAATTCAGGAGACTTAGCTAAAAATTCCTCATATTTTCATTTTTTGAGCTCAATGACAAGCACTTTTTGCAATCAAACACAAGGACAAATGTGCATATAAAAGTGTCTAGGGTACTCTATGAAAGTGCCTAAAACCCTAGGATACCTCATGAAAGTACTTAAAACCGGTACCTTAGAGTACCTTATATATGAAAGTGCCTAAAACTCTAGGGTACCCTATGATAATGTCTAAACTACTAAAACTTTATAATAGAAAAGTGTACCCTAAAACCCTATAAAAGAGCCTAAACATGTTTTGACCTTATGGCTAAAAAAACTCAAAAAGTCGAAGGACTTCCACTGAAAACTATTTTGCCGGCGTCGTTCCCCTAAATGAAAACTATTTTTCCATCTTTATGGCTAATTTTTCCTCTTAATTCGAACAAGCTTTAAATTGATGGTCTTTAGGCCCCGTTCCACATTCCAAAATAAGTACGGAGTAATTAAAAAATAAGGACCTATTTTCAAACTTAAAAATAATGAGTTTACGAAAATAATTTTTCAATTTATTTTTTTGCAGGGTTTGATAGATCTTATCAAGATCTATAAACTATATCCATATTGTATATTTTTTTTATTTCAGTAAACCTACTATTTTTAAGTTTAAAAATTATAAATAAGTATTTATTTTTTAAAGGATAAACCGGAACGGACCTACAGCGCACTCTTTCCCCTAGGTAAGAGAGAGCTGTAGTTATATGGATCCGGATTTATATAGGTCTATTGGCGATTTTTCTTTTCCCAACGTAACCTAGTAAAAGTAATGCACAAAAGATATAAAAAAAGATGGGTTTTTTTTTCATCGGCAAAAGTAAAATTTTACTAAAAAAAAAACTTAACAAATGGTATATCAAGTTGAGGGAGAAGATATTATGGTTTCTCCTGCACGAAGATGAAAGATGAATCCCTTTTCCTCGTAAGTCGTATAAATAAAGTGGGCCATGTCGCAACAATAAATATTATACTGATCCCTCTTTCTCAAATTGCTTGTCCCATATACAACAAGTCATACGTGCAAATTTCGGATAAAAAAAAATACTTTTGAGTATAATTTTAGAATTTCTTTACACCAACTTAAAGTAGTATTTCATGAATTCTTCAACTTGTTATAAAAAAGTTTTAAAAAATGATGTACGTTATTTTTTATACGAAAATTACATGGCTTTTCGTATATGAAAAATTATTTGGAATGGAGCAAGGGAGTAATAAATTTGGCGTAATTAAATTGAGACTCTTTTTTTTTTTCTAATCAGTATATATATAATTAGTCAAGCTTTGTGGGGAAGGAGAAGTTGATGGTTTCTTCCGCACGGTGATAAAACGACCATGGTGCCCTTCCTTTCGTTAAATGAGGTAGGCCGCGTGAGATCCACATTGATAAATTTACGATATTATCATATTCCTATAACAATATTGAGACTTACTGTTAGCATATAGTTAGTCAATCTTTGGAGGACCAGTAAATTAATAATACGAAACAATATTAAATCTTGCACAACAATTTTTTCCCCCCAAAAATTAATTAGATGGAACTATAAATTACATATTGATGATGGATTCACCTGAGATAGATAACAATATATTAGGCTGTAACAATATATTAACTCGCTCCCTCTACAATAAACTCTCAAGGTGCATGTGATTTTTTTTTGAGTATATATACTTTTGGCATTAGTTTTTATTACAATTATTTTTAGAATAAATAAACCTTCTAAACTGTAGACATCTCAATCTGGACATTTCAGATTAGTTTACTTTCGATTTTTGATTCTCCGATGATGAAACGGATCAAGAACACCCTGAGAATGATAGTATGTTTGAACTTTGAGTGTTTGACACTCCTTGTGAACCTAACCTAACCTTTAAACCTACCAAAAACCTACTAGCACGCTTTGGTTGAGATCCAGTGCACATGGGTCAAAGTGCCAGATATTGGTCAAATGGCCAGGTTTGACCAAGGACCACCTCAGGGTGGCTTGGACTTGCGCGCGCTAGTCCACAATTGGTGCGAGCTGGTCAACCTTTGACTTGCGGGCGCAAGTCTGGGATTTGCGCGCGCTGGTCAGCGTCTGGTCAAACTTGTTTTATTTAGCATGCAGAAGTCATCATCAGTGGAGTGTACATTAAAAGCTTCTATTTTGCCTGAAAAGCAGTATCCGAACAAGGAGTGTCCACATCCCCTCATAAACACCTTTTCCCCTCTCATCCAATGGGAGGGAATGCTTAATGGCTAAGTCACCAGACATTTTTGGGCTGGTTGAAGTCCTGTGCAACTAGTCCCTTTTTATGTTGTTTTAACCTACGTTTAGCTTTTATAACGATATTGCACGTAAGGTATATTTGTATGTTTCATGTAATTCGTATAAATAAGGCGCATTTGAACACCAAGGAATGCTCCGGGTGCAACCAAATACTCAAGGCCCCGTGTCACCCCGTTGTGGTGCCTGAAAAGTCATGAAGAGATGATTTGGAGGTTGCTCGGGTTGCCCAAGGGTCAAGGGAATTGAAGGAAAAGTGAGGATTTTACCAAAACTACTCATCTTCCAACCAGCTGATGATAGAATTGTCATATCTTTTGATGTACAAAGTACTTTTGATCCAAATCACTTGGGTTAGAAAGTAGACTCGACAAGCTTTCCAACGGTCCAAAGAACACCCAAATCCGAATTCAGGAGTGTCCGGAGCAAGCCTGCGAAGTTGCCCAAAAAATCTGTCAAGCAGGTACCAGTATTGGCCAATTCCCAGTACTGATACTGCATGGAAAATCTACAGATTTTTGTTCACTTTTTCAACCTTCCATTTATGGAAAATTTCCACTTGTGGAATGTTTTTGGGATATTTTAGGGACCTTTTGGTCTTTTGTAAGGGATATTTTGCAAGCTCTATAAATAGGCTTGTATGCCATTTATGGAAGGGATGGCCATATAGCATAATTTTAGGCCTAAGTCTTTCTTTTTCTCTAGATTATTCCATTGTTGTTCTTTCAAACTTTTCAAGTTATTTCCTTCAAGAACTCAAGTAAGCCTAGTTAGTTTGTTATTTTGTCAAGTATTAATGTTGTAGCTATGCGTTGGATCTTCATATAAATAAAGTTTATTTTCGTTTTTATCGGTTAAATCTTATGTCTCTTTTTAGCTTTATGCCTTGCTCTTTTAATATGTGTGAGTAGTCTTCTAGGTTTAGTTATGGAGTGCTCTCTCTCCCATGGCTTAGTTGTTTTCATGGTTTTTCTATGATTTGATCATGATTTTAGCAAAGGAATAGCTTGATCTCTTATTTTCGGCCAAACCAAAGGGCTAATACCTTATTTGACTATGTGTTGCCCGGAGTTTTAACCTTTGTTTTGCACACAAGGCCTGGGGCTTTTAATGCCCCCAGCGTTTGAGTAAAATGTCTTCTAAATGAGATTAAGTCATTTCCGAGCTAATACCATGGTTATGCTTGGCTTTTAACATTTAGTGCTTCGAGTTAGGATTGTCTATGTCTTGACTTGGAGTTGTTAGAAAGAAATGGTTAAATCAACTAAGTCATCGGGCGGTTTGACCCCCTAGACCTTGCCGTCTGTTTTATCTAAGTTCAAACCTCTTTTCTATTCTTTTTACCATAATTTTTCACTTCCTAAAGAAAAACTGACAGTTGGCCATTTTAAACGCTGAAAACCTTACATAAAGCTTACCATTCGATTAAGCTATATTCGAGCTCCCTGTGTATCGACTCAGACTTTCTCGCTACACTATGCAAATCTTTAGTTGTAGTCCGGATAATAAATAATTAAATTTGACAGCCGTTTGGTAAATTTCAACGACTACCGAATGGGCGCATCAAGTCCTCTCTCTCACTCCATATCCTCCTATAAATACTACAACCCCCTCCCCCGATTTCTCTTTCAAAGGGTGACGAAAAAAATCAACTTTCAAAGAGTTTTCAAAATGTTACAAAATCCTAACTCTAATACCAAGCAACAAGCTACCTTGTCCTTTGTTTCTACCACTCAAAAGCATCCATCCACCAATCAACCTCAACTCAAAGCTTAATCTCTCTTTCAGCACCAAAAACCAAAGGTACAACTCCTTTGTATTACTCTGTTCTGATCCCTGAGGAGGGCTGATCACAAGGTCAAGGCTAGTAATCAATACCAGTCCTGGCCCTAAGGCTAATAGGTTCCAAAAACCGTGCGAACAAGGTACCTGCGTGCGTCGGTCCTTAGATCGCGTGCGCCACTCCGTGGCTGTACGCGCGATCTGCATGGGGACAGGGACCTTATTCTTTTATGTTATTTTCTTTTTAAATCATCACTGTGAGCATGTAAAATCAGTTTACTGCTTTCCTATGTTACAATTGCTAGCTTGTATTTCAATACTTATTTCTGTTCTATTGGAACACCAACTGGGATATATCTAGATATGTCCCAAAACCCCAATCATCTGAGAACAAGTACTGAAAAATAGTCTGGATGGGCGCGCGCAAGTTCCCAATCCGCACGTGCAGGTGGTCTTGTTCTAGTGACTTTCCATTGCGTTACTCTTGCATGGGTGACTTGGGCTTAGGCCAGTACTTTGTCCCCACACTGTTTATGGGGTGTTTTATTCATTTATTGGGGTTTTCAGCCTTTAAACTGTGTAGTTTAAATACTAAATACTGCTTGGTTTGTCCTGTGTGCACTAGTCCTTCCAAAGCCCAGAGGAGGATAAAAACGGAGGCTGTAAAAAAAAAAAAAAAAAAAAAGCAAACTCGAGCACACGTGTTTAGTGTTTGCACGTGCAGGTTAAAACTGTGTGCAGTAGCTTTTGTCAATGCAGGCAAGCTCCTTCTTAAGCATGTCAAATTTGGAACAATGCACTGGGTTTGCTCTTCTGAACAGAACCTGATTTTATCCTATTTACTGCTTTCGCATTCATGCCATCTATCACATCCTGCAAACATGTTACAGTTTTAATCCTTTTACTGTTCCCTGCCCTAATTGGCTAAGAGTTGATTAATCAAACAGAATCGTAAATGTTTTCGCAAATGCTCAAGGAAAGACCGATCTCCAGATTGGGCGAGAGGGTGCTTTAAAACCTTTCCCCTCTCGTAACCTGACTCCCGAATTCAAATATGGTTTTGACGATGTCACGCCCTCGATTTTCGACAAAAATAAATAAAAAAATTAGCTTTTCATAAATAAAAATCCTCACATTATCTTATATGATACCCCAAAAGAGTTCATCATGTCCTAGTCATTAAATTACAGTTCCAACTCCAAGAGTTTGAATATATTACATCATTAAAAGATATAGAGTTAAGGTTCCATTTCAATCCCAAACATGTTTTACAAAATGTCAACGAGTCTCCTTTACCACCTCTTCCAAAAATATGCTCTAGAATGCATGCACTTCACTCCATGCTACTGCTCCGGGATCATACCTGAAAAATGATAGGTTGAGCTACGCTAACCCAGTAGAGAAATCTACACAACTATTATATGAAAATGGACGACTGGTAGAATGAATAACTGAAGCAAGGTGCGGTATATCAAAGGGGAAACAAAACACGGCAAGAAATTATCCCAAAGTCGACGACGTTATAGAAGCACCATGACTACATGCCAAGACTCTAGATTAACCACGAGAACTACTATCTATACGACTTTCTTATGACTGTCACTGCCCCTCATCTTTCTTTCAAATCACCAATCTGATGTCTTGACTTATGAAACTATCATAATCAAAGAATCACAATGTCAATGTCTTTCATACCATTCACACTTTCACATGGATAGCCCATTTCCATTCACATCGTGTCACCATTTCCTTTTCGTTCTGTGTCATGAGCAAAAGCTCCTGCCGGGCCATTTATGGAGTCCCGATACTCCCCACTAGCACCTCTCTCACTGATGGAGCTAATTCAAGTCACCATGCCACAATTCCTCAAATACACTTAACAATTTAGTCATTCATCTCAATCACGTATAGTGAAATCACAACGAAAGCTTATTCACATAGTAGTAGTACAGATAAATCCCACTTTAATCAACTTGCTATCATTACGCCATTAGTCTTTCATATAAGTATTCACATACTGCATATCAGAGGTAGCTACTTACAATGATTCATATATTTTCCCCTTGCAACTCTATAAATCGTGCAAGCTACGCGAGAGATGTATCACACATCAAACGTAAGAGAAATGTCTCATGTATCCACGCCTAGCGTTGTTTAACTTAAAGGAGTGTTCTACGGATTCGTTTTTTCACATCGCATGTCAATACATACAACTTTCGCCCACCTATATTCTTTATGTTCTCTAAACCCTCGTTTCGATATCAAGAGGCTCCTACAGAACCCAATGACCACTACAAGCCTTAAGTATACCACTAGCCTCGTCAAACCATTCAATGAAGTACTCAGGAGAACCTAAGAACATCCGTGTCTCACCCGCACGATTCTAAGGAAAAGGATTTCCCAACATATATGAACAAATCTATCTTATTTCGGCTACCAAACCTTATCAGTTAAGAATTGAGAGATGAGACCACCACCATTGGAAAGTAGACCTTCTGTACATGAATTTCGATATAAAATTTGCTCAAAACGGAGTTCGGATGAAAAAGTTATGCCTGTTCGAAATTTTTCCAAAAATGCTGATTTTTGAATACCTACCGGTAGAAGACAAGAATTTCCCAAAAATGACAGATTTTTGAATACCTACCAGTAGATATTCAATACCTACCGGTAGGAGACCAAATTTACACAAAAGTGACACCATTGGACATCGTTTCTACCGGTAGATCCGAGATTCCTACCGGTAGGAATTGGGCTTTCAGTGCACAATTCTCAGATTTGCAAGAACAACTCCAACAACAAAACCAACGATTTTGAGCACGATCTAAGTACCAAATCAACGCATAAACATATAATAGAGGTGAGAAATCCCTACCTCGAAGTCGAAGAACGAAACCCAAGCTCAATCAAGCAAGCCCTAGCTCCGAAAACCTTGAATCAACCGAATACTCCTTTCCGAGCTAAACCCAATGAACAACGAGCTCAAGAACACTTGAGGAAGGTTGAATGATGGTTGTTTTTCATGGGTTTTGAGTCTTGGTGGAGATTTTTGGGTGATAGAGTGAGAGAGGGAGAGGAGCCGAGAGAGAGAATGAGAGATCGGGAGATGAGAGAGAGTAAGCTTTGGGATTTTTAATCCCCTGTACTCACACATGCCTATATATACTAGCACACACATTAATTACACTTCCATCCCTCTACTAAAAATCTTTCCACATTAACCCCAACTCACATAAACCCAAAAAGATTCCACATTTCTTCAATATTCCAATATTAATAAAACTTTTAAATAGTTTTTCCGAAAATGCGGGTCTCTACAGACGAACTTGTGCCTTCTCTTTTTTGAATCAAATAGCGTAGAAAGCGTTTCAAATTCGGTTCCTTGGGTGTCGGACTTTCAAACCCAAGTGGCAACACTGAATTGAGAGCTCGTCCCATTAGCGCTCCCTTGATACGGGCCCTCTTTAAAACTAAAATTTTAAGGGCATGTTGCCCACATAAACTACTAAATTCTAGACAGATGGACAGAACCATATGACAGATATATGAAGAAAGGTTGGGTTGTTGACAATTAGGTTTCTCATGTTTTTGTTTTTTGTTTTTGTATTTATCCCCGATAGGTAGAAATTATTTCAGTTGTGTTTGGTTGGGAGTTTAGTTTAGTTTAGTTTAGTTTTGGTAGTAGGTGGAGAGAAAAATAAAGTAATGATTAAAAATAGGGGTAATGATTGGAGAGAGATAGAGAGAGAAATGAAATTAATAATTGAAAATATAGGGTAATGATTGGAGAAATATATATGGTAATGATTGGAAACAAAACTAAGTTAAGAACCGAACAAAGCCATTCATCTTTTGACGTGATTTAGGTTACATAATCCTTCAGTAAAGCCCTTTGCTCTCATTTTCAATTCTCGCTCTATGTTTTTGCTCTCACAATTTTTTTGTACTTCGCTGGGGCCTTCGCGCTTCCACTCCCGCTCACACACCTCTTTATATGACTAGGTTGTGTTCTTGTAAATTTACAAGTGTAAAACTTATTTCGGTGTTTTTTTACTTTTTGAAACTTTTTATTTAGCTTTTTGTCGTAATTTTTAAGGTCAATCGTTCGTCTTGTTGAAAAAGCATAAAAATACGAACGGATGTTGAAAAATTCAAATAAGACGACACTTTAAACAAATTAGACAGTTATTTGATACGTTTTCGTTTTTAGTGAACTTTTTTTATTTTTATAATTTTGTACCCCCTCCGTCCCATAAAGAATGAGAATTTTTGAAATCCGTGTCATTTTGCATCACTTATATCTTTCAATCTATAATATTTTTCATGAGTTTGAAAACTTTGTATAATAGAATTAATTGAGAACTATCAAACAAGATCCATATTGCATATATTTTGACATCCATATTGAAAGATATAAGGAGTTGAAATTGGCACAGATATCAAAATTGACATCCAATTTGAGATGGAGGGAGTATTTTTTAAACTGCTCTTGCTGACACAAATAATTAATCAAAAATATATCATGCAAATCTAACAAAAATTTTAAAAAAACGAATAAAACACATAAACGAAAAAATAAGTTAAGTTTATAAGAACTCACCCTCAGGATGTCACCTTAAACCGGTGGTTAAAATGTGGTCCAGCCATGGTTATGTCTCGATTAATTAGCCATCACAGGTAGCTAGCCTCACCCGTCTTATTCAGGCACCAAACCGGGCCAAGCTAGTCTTGATCCTTTGCAGTCGTTTTCTACGTTTCATTACACGTGACGAATGCGTAGATTTGGTTTTAAAAGTCAAACAGTAATTTATTTTTTTGTCTTTATTTAAAAAAAAATATTTGTTAATTTTACATTAAGTTTTTGTGACCTATTGATTCGTCTCGATGAGAAGAATCAAAAAAGTATAAAATTTTGATCGAAACTCATAAATTTTTTAAAAAAAGATAAAAATAAGTAAAACAAAATATATTTTTGACTTATTTTTATCTTTATTTAAAAAATTATGAATTTTGATTAAAAAAATTTATTTTTCCGATTTCTCTTGTCGAATCAATAAGTTACAAAAATTTAACGTAAAACAAACAAATACAAAAAAAAAAATTTAATAAAAAGAAAAAAATAATAAGTTAATTTTTCAATCTAAACTCACCCAAAAGCAAATCTTATTCAAATAGCTCTGGACTTCAAAGGATGCATGTGGACCTATATGCATCAAATGGCTCTGGACTCAGTTATGATCAGAATTGTGTTTTAAAATTGTGCATATAACATTGCTCTCGTGGTGGATGTAGAAACAGAGATATAAAAATCACACTCATTTACACACCACGCATGCATACAAGTGTGTGGGGGTGGGAGGCGACGTAATTAGCTTTCCCATCACGGGAAATAGTTGAGCAGGATGGAACCCCCACCCCACGTCAGTGATTTTTAAGTGTTGAGTGGATATATTCTACATGATAATTGTTTGGTGTATCCGAGCTATTCGATAAATTTTTGAACGACTCGAATTTAAACTCTCTCTCTCCTTTTACACAATACTTTGTCTCTCATTTTTTTCTCTCCAAATCTGAACCGTTCAAACATGCAATGGATAGTTCGGATGTAGAACAAGACACCACGTTGTACCTCACATTTAAAAAATTTCCCACCCCACGTAACCGCTTTTAATTTATGAGAGTGACTGTTCCTTTGTTGCTTTTACTCAACGACTGGGACTCTACTCTGCTTTCCCAAATCTCTGTCGTTACGTTTAGTCGTTCAGTTAAGTGGACTTCACTTGTGTGTGTAAGAAGTACTGTACATGGCTCACCAAAAAGAGTTCTGCTAGCTGCACCGACCGAAACCCACAGAAATCGTACCGACGGCCACCTCCGGCCGGTCTCCGGCCACCGGACGGCCGATCCGAGCTGTCCAAAAATTTTAAAAAAAAAAACCGAGGGGCCCTCACCGGAATCAAAGGCATCCGATGTGTGTAGGGTGCTTGGATTTAGTACCCTATTTTTCGTGAATAATGTATACACGAAAAATAGGTACTTGATCCAAGCACCCTACACACATCGGATGCCTTTGATTCCCGCATGGGCCCCTCGGTTTTTTTTTTTAAAATTTTTGGACGGCTCGGATCGGCCGTCTGGTGGCCGGAGACCGGCCGGCGGTGGCCGTCGGTACGATTTCTGTAGGTTTCGGTCGGTCCTCATAGGTTTTCTGCACCAAAAAATCTGCAAAAATTTATGTGCCGTATTTACGTGGTGCCTCAAACTCTTTCTTTAATTTGTACCGGTTCTTCGTTTTCTTTTCAGGATTATAAATGAAAGATCCTCTTTGGCTCTCTCTTTAGGTTCCGTATCGCTAACGTTCTTAATTTTTAAGTATTTGTTTCCAACGAGATAAGTTATTCTCTCGTAATACATCACATTTACTTCAAAAAACAAGTACTTATTTAGTTAGTAGAATACACCCTTTTCCCTGGGAGGTCTTCATTGAATGACATACATGGTGTCTCAAACTCTTTCTCCATCATACATTTCTGTGGGGTATTCATTACAAGGTATGTGGAGGCCCCGTAAATGTGTGGTAAAGAATAGTTAGGAACACTGCCAAGTAGTGTCTTGGGGCATTGAATAATCCAGTGGCCAAAAAAAAAAATTCATAAAGTACTCCCATTTATACTCCAAGTTTGTCGTCCATTTTTTTTCCCCAGATAATCGTGATAAAATTATAGGATAAATAGTATTATATTTTATAGTCTTTTTTTTTCTTAAAAGATTATTAGGTTGACTTACTTGGTAATCATTTTTGTTTCTTATAATGAATTAATTGGTTTTTTCATGATATGAATCTGTTTTCGTCAAATGTGGATGTTTAATTGTTCGATATTGAATTCGTTGTTTTTTACTACGTCTTAATCAAGACAACTCACTCTTTAATAAATCGTATTGATAATAACCTATTAACCAATTATTTCATTGATTTTGTCCCTCATTCGTAAGTTTTTTATGTCTTAGTTCGAAATGAATTATCATTTCTTTGTGTCAAAATACTCTCTCCGTCCTAATTTATTACAATATATAATCTCTTTTGGAAACTCCAACTTAATTATTAGGAAAACAGCATCATTGCACTTATCCATTTTTTTTTCTTCTCTCTCTTTATCCTTCAAAACATCAATATTGCATGTACTTACTTTCGAAAAGTAAGAGTAAAATTACCACTTTTTGCCCCTTACTTTTAACTGGGACTATATTTTTCGAACACTAAAAAGTGATAACTAAGACCAAAAATTCAGGATGGACGGAGTAATCATTTACTGAAGTCCTAAAAAATGATATTTCATGATATTGGAAGTGAATTAATTCCAAACAAATTTTTGCCACGGTTTTCTCAAATAAAAACAAACTTCACTCTTTTTTTTTTTTTTTTTTGGGGAAAATTCGATACCAACTTTAAAGTTTGGAAAAAATTACAAACATATCCTACCTTGATTGATAATTTTTATCTTCTTGTAATTTGGTTACATGAATCCTTTTTGTTATTTCCCCAAAGGAAAAAAAAAAAAAAAAAAGGGGGAATTTTTAGGCCGGCCCAAAAAATTAGGTTCGGACTTAATTTAGTCCTGCACAATTATTTGTATTTTTTATTCCAACCATGCCCCTTCACGCGCATCAGCGCACGGAACTAAAGAGCATCTAGTATAGAAAAATTATCCAATGCTCCATGAACATTGGTGCACCATTAAAACATTGTTTAAATTTCAAAAAGTCATATCTTTTGTTGTAGATATTCATTTTTTTTTTAAAATTATATTTTTGGAACCTACTCGACGATATCTACTAAATAAGATTCATATTGAATATGAAATTATGTAAGATTAAAAAAATACCTGTAGGGTCCTGTTTTGCGCGGGGTAGCTGACGTGTGAATCTACGTGAGCTGGAGAGGTGTAATTGGTCGATTGTTAAGAGAAACGAGGGGAGAGGGGAAAGATCTGGTGAGGTGGAGGAAGAGGACACGGGAGCCGAAAGGACAAAGGCAGCGTGCCACTGACAGTTCTTCCCAGATGGATCGCGCGACACCAGTCCGAGAAGAATGTTCTTCTTTCTCAGTCCGGTACTCGATTTTTTCTCTAAGAATAGTCAGCTTCTGTCTCTATTCGTACGTATGTCCTCTGTGTATATGCGGAGGGAAATGTTGGTGCGTATTTATAGGCCTCTGGGCCTGGGGGGTCCCCCGGATGGCCCAGCCTAGTCTTGACACGTGCCCTTCCTGGTCGCGAGGTGACATCGGTAGCGCCGGTCTGTGAGACGGCAGCGCCACCCGCTGACGGACCCTCCTCTTAGCCGCCAAACCATTAGATCTTCCTCGATTCCCGTTGGAGCTAGGTCGCGACCTGCTACGATCGTGCCTCTTTCGGGCCCATTGGTCTTGCCTTTGACCAGGCGCTGCGCCATCCAGGCAATCTATAGGTATCTCGGTCCTTTTTGCGCTCTAGGAACTGCACATGCGGTCGCGCGGACGGGCTCCTCTTCGCGATGTCTCTACATTGCTTGCTCGCCGTCACGGTGGGTATTTATTTGCGTCTTTGGGTCCGCTGCGATGAAACGTCGTCTGTGGCCCCCTCGTCTTGCGCGGCAAACATGTCTTGGCGCTATCCTCGCAGCGCGATACTGTCGCGGCGATGGTTTCCTACCTGATGTCCCCCAGTTGCTTCCACGCGTCGCATCATAAGAGGTTGGCCGAAGTCTTGTAACTGGTCAACGGGTGATTTATTTTGACCGTCCCTACAATTGCCCCCCGTGCGCGTATGATGGAAGCACCGTTATGCGCGCGCTGCTCTTTTAACTAGGGCTACTTTTCCAAGTATACATGGCGCCTAATAACAGTTTTTTGCATGATGAGTCGCGACTGTTGACGACTCGCGCGAAGGGTCGCGCCTGGTGACGGTTCGCGCAGAAGGGTCACGCCTGGTGACGGTTCGCGCAGGAAGGTGATGACGTTTTGGATACGCCACGTTCCCTCATTATCACCGTTGCATCAGTTACGGGAACCTTTGAAAACGCTGGTGACCCTTCACGTACCGAAGTGATGGCAGGCTTTAATGGAGGGGTTTCTCTCCTCCTATAAAAGGGACCCTTAGCTTTTCCATTCCTTCCCCCACCTTCTCCCTTAACCAGGCGACACTTCATTCTCCATCCTCACCCAAAACCAGTTACTAACTCTCCACCATCTTCTCCGTCAACTACCACTCCTCCCCTTCTGCACCGTCAACAGTACCCACTACTTTAATGGCGCGCGACGACACCGAAGAGAGTAGCGGCCGCGCCATGGATGGTGATTCTGTTCCGCCGCCGGACCAGTGGCGCCGGGCGCCGTACTTCAGGTCCGTCGGTGACCCGTTCTGGACGGCCGTGGGGGAGTTTCAGCCCGCCGGCGTCGCGCCGAGCGACCCTGTTCTTATCGTGGCAGAAGCTTCCGTCGAGGATGCGGATCTGTGCTCAGACTCCGAGTGGAGCGGGGAGATTTCCCTCACTCGGAGACCCGTTTCAATGTTGGGTGCGGTCCTCCCGCCGACTGGCCGGCGTGGGTGAATGATGTCTTGTCTGTTCCTGTATACCGCGACGTGCTGCAAAGGGTGCTAGTTCTGGATGCTGTGCACATATCCCGTGACTTGACCCTCCCCTAATGATCGCAGCAACGGGAATCTGGAAATGGCGGTTGCGCGGTGGAGCGTGGATACCCACGCGTTCGTATGGGCATAGGGGGAATCTGCCCCCTCTCTGGAGGATACTTTCGCATTGATGCGCCTGCATCCGCGCGGGCGGAAGCTCTTGGATATTGACAACCTGTCCGCAGAGGAGGTCGCAATTGTAGAGGGCTTGCGTGTAGCCTTCAATGACGCCAAGAAGGCTGGGTCCAGGTTCAGGGCCGACGGGACGCGCAGGGACCCGCCTAATCCGCGCAAGGCCTCGTGGAGGAATTGGTTGCGGATATTCTTCAAGGATTTTCAGCCTCCCGGGTCTGTAGCAGCAGGGCGCGAGCCAGAGTTTGTGGTTGGGATGCACTATCGCCAGCCCCTGTATTTGGCGGGCTTCTTGGTATATTTTCTATCAAATTTTGTTCTCCCGGACTTCCCCTCGGAGAGTGTGAGCCCTTTCGTCTTTTCGCTCGCAGCTTGCCTCGCGCTGGGCGAGGCTGTGGCGCTGGGGCCCCTCTTCCTAGGCTGTTTGTACAATCATCTGGACCGCGTGCACGTGGACATGGAGCGGTCGCTGGGCCGCTATGATATGATATCAATGATTCACTCCAGCTTCCTTCTGGCTTTTTTTCTATGAGCACTTTCCTGCCATTGCGCCTGTACCAGCGGCTCCACCGCAGGGCAGGCGCCGCTTCTGGATTGAGAGGTGGTCCGGCACCACCTCGCGTGCATACTTCAGCAACTATTGTGATGAAAGGGGGTACTTCGTCTCGCGACCCTACTCGACCACACCGGCGGGAACAGCGGATAATAACGAGTTCTCCTTCCCATGAGCGTGCCGCTGTCTACCGCGGGGCTCGTGGAGGACCTCGCGCGGGCGGTAATCAACGCCTACTACATGTCTCTCCCAGGTTGGCTGCCTGTTTTGTCAGCGGAGGGGTCGTGGTCGGCTGTGTACCGCGCGGACCGGATAGCCATGCAGTTTGGCTATGACCAGCCCTCCACCAGCGCGGCTCCTCCGTTCCAGGGATTCGTCGAAAGCCAGCACCGCTTCCTTGCAGCCAACCTCGGGGGTTTGATTGCTGGCCGTGAGGACACCTTCCTACCCGACTACGACCGCTCCGGCGCCTTCACCGCTGGTTTCTATCTGTCATGGCAGAAGAATCTGGATTCCTTCCTTCAGTTCGTACAAGGGGCCGCACCCACGCCCCAACCATCTGCTGTGCAGACGCAGGACACTTCACTGCGCTCTCCTAGGGCCAGGAGCCAAGATTGGCGGGGACAGCACAGCCAGTGGTCCGTTACAGTTGTGAGTCCCCTATCGCGCATGCCCATGGGCCCCGAGGCTACGGCGGCTGCTGGTCCTTCAATGGCCCAGCCCCAGGAGGTTGGTCGCACTCGGGCAGCGCGAGCAGCAGCAGCACGAAGGGCCGCAGAAGCAGCACAGGACCCCCCCATTGAGACAACGCGCCCGCGAAAATGCATTCGCACGGTACATTCAACAACATCTCTTTAAACACTGTCTTGTACAGTATGTCTTGTTCTTAGTATGGCAACCTCTTATCCCTTCTCACACTGTTGTGTATTCTTTCATTCAGGTTGGGGAGGCCGCGCGCCCGGGGGCAACAAATTCCAGAGCCGACAGCAGTGGTGGCCCTCCCGGCCCGTGCTCCAGCCTCTGCAACCCGTCAAGCTATCGCAGGTAAGCTTTGATTATCTAAGTCTTTACACACACTTCGCCCCCTTTATTACCACCTCCATACGCTAAGTGCTTGCCCTGCGTATACTCTGAACAGCTGATGTTGATGAACCCGAAGGGGAAGAGGATTCTGACAGAGAGACTCTTGCGGCCGGGCTTCAAAGATCAAGGAGTGTCCCTCCCGCGCAGACCCCTGCCCTTCCCGCGCAGGGACCAATTGAGGTGATAGACATTGGAGATTCCCCAGCCACGGAGCGCGCGGGAGCGGAGACGGAGATAATACAGCCCCCTCTTGGACCCCGCGCTCACGTCCCTGCTGTCGAGCAATCTTCAGCCGTGGTGGGAGGTATGCTTGAATTTTCTCCCGTTTTCGAAGATATTCACAGGGGTCCCAGTAATGTGTCCTCTTCATCTCCGAGTCGCGCGGACTCCTCATTTTCTGATTCTACTTCCTCTGATGATCCAGATCGATCTCCTTCCCAACCTGCCCCATCAGAGGAGCGCGAGTAGACCCCCAGCGCGGATACTCACGAGTCCGTGGGGGGAATTGATGTGGACATGAGGGACCCCGTTGAACGTCTCCGAGATGCAGAGGAGGATGACGTAGAGGACTTGGACAGGCCGCCCCGCGACAGCAATGGAGCGCAGACATCTACCACAGAGCGAACTCGGGCAACTCTTGTCGCGCCGAGAGGGCAAATAGACACACCGCGCGCGCAACCATTTGCGCAGGCCAGCACCCCCGCGCGAGATCCCAGTGCGGAGGGATTTGGTCGAGGGGTTTCTGAGGGTCAATCCAATGCTTCAACGCTTCCAGCTGCCCATCAGCCTGTCAATCCTGATTTGGTTACTGACGCGACCAGCCCTACCGCGCGCCGGGGCCCACCGTCTCGCCAATCTGTCGCGGGTTCTCTTAGGCCGCCAGCTGTTACCCTCCCCCAGGAGCCACATGCCCAACCCCAAGGAGGTGAGTCTCAAGCAGCAGAATTTACGGAATCAGAGCTGTCTTATATGATAAGAGCAGTGGGCTTTGTTCCAGGTGAAGATCTGTTAGGTGGGCGAGGCAGCGAAGCTCTGGGTGATTTTGGGCACAACTTATCTGTGGATGCCATGGCCAGGGAGATCAGTACCGGGACTCATACCGGGAAGCAGATGCAGGAGGATGCCCCCTCCGCGGATCAGATGCAGGAGGATGTTCCCCCCGCGGCACAGATCACCGCCGAGAAGCACCCCGAGGGTATGGACATCGTGGAGGAGCCATGGCGGAACGTTGAAAAGGGAGCAATGGAGGAGGAGCGGACACCGACTCCTCATGAGGTGATTCGCCACTTCCCCGCGGGCCACGTGGACGAGGTATACTATCCTCTTTTGAATTCCATTGCACTGGTCCACCCCGAGACCTTCGCCAATTTCAGGTGCCGCTCCATGGCTATGGCTGGGTCCTTTCTCATGATGCTCCATGACACTGTTCGCGACTGGAATCAGGCTACTGTGCGGGTCTTCTCTCCAGCGATGCGGCGGGAGCTCGAAGCTGTGAGCCTCGACCTTGTGCCGTTGGGTTTCGACCTTAGTTGGATGGCCCAGCGGGGGAATCAGGTGCTGGTTGGCGCCAGGAGGCGAGAGGTCCAGGAGAGGATCCGCGCGCTGACAGACAGGCTGGAATCTGCGCGGAAGCAAGTCGTTGATATTGAGGGAGAGCTTGAGGAGGCCCAGTTAGAGGATTTGGAGTTGGCTGCTGAAGCGCCCGAGGAGTTTGGTCTGGATGATTCTGTGTTTGGGGGATTGTTGCCCTCGTAGTTATTTGTTTTCTGTTTGCTTTCTTACACACTCGTACTTTTGTGATGGAATGATGGATTCCAAGACTTTATTGCTTTTTTTTTTCTTCTTCTTAATAATGCAATTCTCTGTTTTTTTAGTCATGACAGCTGTTCTCCTTTATTGTTGTCGTTTTTTCATTTTGCTAACGTCTTGAAATAAGCAGAAAGAGACGAACTCTATTCATTAAATGCGCAACCCGAACAATACATCTCGTTTGTAATAACCACCTCCAGCGCCTCTTCGGCACGCGCAGCCATGCCTGCCGCGCATATCCTGGTTTGTACACAAGGGATTATTCTGACACGGGGGCACTTAGGACAACAGTAACCCTCTCAGGGAAAATGAAACAGCGAGATCTTTATTTACAAAAAGGGGGAGAGGATTAGTACAAAAGGTAGTAACTAGATAGCAAACACAGCCTTCTCGGCTTTCCTCAGGGGTAGTATCTCTTGATGAATTTGGAATTAACTGCGCCAGTCTTGTGCCCGTCACTGACGCGCACCAGATGGTAGTACCCGTTGTTGGAAGACATAATAACCTCATAGGGGCCTTCCCATCTAGGAGTGAACTTAGGCGTTTCTAGATTTCTCATCACCGCCATAGTTGACTTCCACACCAAATCGCCTGTCGTGAAGGTGCGCGCGACCACCCCCTTGTTGTAATACTTTACTACTGACTTCCAGTACTTTTCGTGCTCTTGCGCGGCTTTATCTCTCCTTTCCTCCAGCGCTTCTAAGTCTGCCCTCCTTGTTCCTTCAGTGTTTTCCACCGCAAGGATCATGCGCGCAGAAGGGAGACTAAGTTCTGCAGGCAAAACTGTGTCCGCGCGCGTATACCAAGCTGAAAGGGCTCGCGCGGGTCGATTTTCTCTTTGAAGTTCTGTATGCCCAAAGAGCAATCGGCAAATGATCAGCCCATGTGCCCCCACGCTCATCCAGTAGCTTACTAAGAATCCTCGTCAAAGTTTTGTTTGTGGCCTCCGCTTGCCCGTTGCCCTGCGGGTAATACGCGCTTGAGGTATGATGCTCCACGGAGTATTCGTCCAACAGCCTCCCCACGTGTTTATTGAGGAACGAAGTGCCATTGTCCGACAAAACTGCCTTGGGAATGCCAAACCTACAAATAATGTTCTCCTTTATGAATCGTGACACTGCTGCTCCTGTTGCCTTCCCCAAGGGTACAGCTTCAACCCACTTAGTACACATTTCAGTCGCAGCCAGGATCCACCGGTGAGTGCGCGAAGCAGGCGTAATTGGTCCTACCAGATCCATGGCCCATGTGTGAAAAGGGTAGGGCGCGCGAATGGCCTAGAGTTCGACGGATGGGGCGTGAATCAGGTTTCCAAATTTTTGGCAGGCTTGACACCTCAAGACGTGACGCTTTGCATCCTTTCCCATGGTGGGCCAATAATAGCCCAAATGAATCATCTGCTCGTGCAGTTTCCTCCATCCTTGGTGCTCATTCTCATGTAGTTTCTGTAGTACCTTCCCTGCTTCTTCCATCGTCACACATTTCAAAGGTGACCCGTCGACTGTCCTTCGGAAGAGCAGGTTATCTTTGAGGAAGTATCTCCGAGCTGCACGAATCATCCGCGCAGACTCTCTTCTCCCTGCGGGGAGGGACCCTTCCCGCAAGAAGTCGATATAAGGCTGCCTCCAATCTTCCTCTTGCCCATTAAGATACGCGGCGAAATGCTCTGGCTCAACAGCATAGAGTGAGCATCGCGCACAGGCATCGGTTACAGCAGCTGCGTCCTTCTTCATGTCCGGCCAGTAATAACCTCGCCTTTGAATTCGTCTATATAGCGCCACCTCATTGTCTCCACAGCTGGCTTCATGGGTCTGTTCCGGCCTCTCCTTAACTTCCCTGAGGCCAACACACCGCGCGAGCCACCCCTAGGGCGCGCGATGATACAACTCTCCGTGCAGAATGACGAACTGTGACAGGTCCGCGAGTGCCATGCTGCCCTTTTCCCCTGCCAGCTGTGATCTCACAGCACTTCGCCAATCCTCAGGAGTCTCTTTTTCTTCCCCTTCCTCGATTATGGATGGCTCCAATAATTTCACAATCTCAATACATGCCCTCTCTTCTTTGAACTGCGTTTTTGCGCCCAGCGTGGCAAGGGCATCGTGGAATCTATTGTCTGATCTTGGCTTGTGAACAATACTTACTTCGGAAAAATGTTTCATCAAGCACTGAACTATCGTCCTGTATGGTGCGAGCGCGGGCTCCTTGAGCGCGTATATACCCTCCGTTTGTAGAATCACTAATTTCGAATCCCCCACGATTTCCAAACGGCTAATTTTCTTTTCTTTTGCGGCCAGCAGCCCTAGCACCAGCGCTTCGTATTCCGCCTCGTTGTTAGAGCAGGGAAAATTCAGTTTGTATGCGAGGTACAGTTTTGCTCCATGATCACTTGTGAGCACAATCCCAGCACCACCTAATCCTCCCCCAGCGGCCCCGTCGAAACTTAGGGACCAGCGCGCCTCCTCAGCACAGGTCACTAGAGCTTCGAAACCGTCTCCTGGCAACGCATCCGCGAGGGGCTCGCACTGCCCACTGGGGAACTGGGCTAGCAAATCGGTCAAGGCCTGACTCTTAACCGCGCGGGGGGTCACGCACGTGATATCGAACTCCGCAAGCGCCAGTAACCAGCGCGCAATCCGTCCTGTGAGAGCCGGCCTTGACAGTAGGTACCTGACGGGATCACACCTGGTAACGATCTTAATAGGGAAGGACAGAAAGTAGTGGCGCAACTTCTGTGCTGTAAAGACAAGGGCTAGACAATGGCGCTCTATGGGCATGTATCGCTCTTCCGCTCCGTGTACTTGCCTGCTGATATAATAGACTGGGCGCTCTAACCCATCTATTTCTTGTACCAATAGGGCCCCGATGGATCTCGGGGTAGAAGTTAAGTATAGCATCAGTGGCTTGTCTGCTTGGGGCACAACCATAGTCGGTGGAGATGCCAGAACTGCTTTGATTCTTTCAAAGGCTTCTTGGTGAGCAGTCGTCCAGTGAAATGGAGCCGCACCTTTAAGTAAGTCCCCAAATGGCGCTGCGATCTCCGCCAGCGCGGGAATGAATCTTCGCAGGTAAGAAATCCGGCCTAGAAAATGTTTGAGCGACTTTTGGGAATGCGGTAGGGGCATGTCCCGAATGGCTCGAATTTTTGCTTCGTCAGCATCAATCCCATGCCGATGGACGAGGAACCCAAGAAACCGACCGGCCGTAACCCCGAAAACACACTTCAACGGGTTCATTTTGAGCTGGAATTTTCTGTACCGCCTGAACACTGCCTCCAAGTCAGCCAAATGGTCCTGCTGCCTCTTGGATTTGACTACCAAGTCGTCAACATAAACTTCCACGATTTGATGGATCAGATCATGGAAAATGGCCGTCATCGCGCGCTGGTACGTCACGCCGGCGTTCTTCAACCCAAATGGCATGACAAGAAAGTAGAAATTGCCAAGTGGGGTTCGGAATGCCGTCTTCATTTCATCCTCGGGCGCCATCTTGATCTGGTTGTAACCGCTAAATCCATCCATGAAAGAGAACATTTGGTGGTCTGAGGTGGCATCTACCAGCGTGTCGATGTGAGGTAACGGAAATTCATCTTTAGGACAGGCCTTGTTGAGGTCGCGAAAATCTACGCAGACCCTAACTTGGCCATTCTTCTTCTTAACAGGTACGATGTTGGCGAGCCAATCTGGGTATTGTATCGCGCGGATGAATCCCGCTTTGCGCAGTTTTTCTACTTCTTCTTTGATTTTACCCTCCAAGTCAGGGTGGTACTTTCTTTGAGACTGCTTGACTGCCTTGGAATTTGGAAATATATCCAAACGATGAGTGACCATTGTGGTATCTAAACCAGACATCTCTTCATAATGCCACGCGAACACATCAGCATTCGCGCGCAGCAGCGCAACCAACTTGGCCTTGAATTCTTCACTCAACGCCTTACTGATGAAAATGGGCCTCTTCGGCCCCACCCCATCGCTCAAATCAATCGCTTCCAGGGGCTCCTGCTGCGGTTTGGGCTCATCTTGCATGCACTCTGGGGCAGGCTCTGGTTCCAAAACTATCTCTTCGTCATCCATGCGTAACACCTCGCTGGGGCCAGCGGCTTTGCGCACCATCATAAACAGTATATCACTTTTCCCCCCTCTTTCACCTTCGTGATCTTCTTGGGGGTAGTAGTGTCTGTTGCAGTCGGGCCACCCCTTCGCGCGTCGGACTCGTGTTTGATATCCTCCCATCGTGGGAGCTTTACACCACTTAGCTTGGCAATAATCGCCTGGGAAGCGTCCCCTAACTCGGTGAAGTATACTACATCAGCGAGATGTGCCTCATAGATATCAAACGGTCTCTCTGAGGCGCGTACAGTGATCTTTCTGCCAGCCCAGATCCCCTTCAGGCATTGATGGTAGCTGGAGGGGACAACGGCATATCTCTGCATCCAGCTGCGCCCCAGGATGATGTGGTAGATGGGATCAGCATCAATGACATGGAACTTGGTGGCCGCACGAATGGGTCCCACCGCGAGGTCCACAACTACATACCCCAGGGATTCCTTCTTATCACCTCCAAAGCCTGTGATGGTGATGGGATTCTTGACTACACGATTCTCCGGAATTCCGACTGCCTTGAAAGTCGTCAGAGGCATGAGGTTGATAGAGGCGCCACCATCAAGGAAAGCGCGCCGCAACTCCACTCCGTTAACACAGGCAGTTACGTATAGCGGCCGGTTATGAGGAAAAGGAACGCGCCGGTCAACCTCTGTGAAAGTAATGGCATTGGACTTGTCTCTAACAGTGTGCGAAATTGACCCGTCAGCTGACATGCATGCCTCTTGGTGAACTGCCGCGATGTCAATGACAGCTTTCGTCATTTCGAGGCGCGCGGCCGGTGTGAAACCAAAACTGTCGAAGAAAGCCTTAAACTTCGTACTGCCCAACAACGCCCGGACGGAAGAGTCTGGATCTGTATTGACCACAGGCGCGGGGTAGCTCGCGAAATCCTCCGTGATCTCGTGGCAGGAAGCCATGCATATCCAGTCGTCCTGGCTTACCATCGCTGTACATGAAAGGGTAGCACTCAGCCCTGTTCACCTCGTGATTGTGATTCGGGAAGGGCTCTTCGCGCACATCGCGCTGGCCAATGCGCAGCTCATTAGCCTGCTGCTTCCGTCTGAAAATCCTCTTCAGAGTCCAGCAATCGCTGGTGGGATGCCTCGTGTGGTGATGAAAAATACAAAAGTCTGGGCTCTCGCGATCGCGGCGTGAGGGCTCGTGCTCTATGTCTAGCAACTTGATCTCACCGTCAGCGACACACGCGGCAACCAAGGCCTTTACTTCTTCTAAACTGCAAGGGTAGTCAGGCGCGGTCCCATAGGCATCTCTGTCCTTGCGTTTCCCATTGCCTCCCTGCTGCTTCCGCGCAACCGTCGCGGTGGCAGCGGCAGCAGTAGTTTTTCCCTTCCAGGTATCCTTCTTGCCAGGTTTAACCACAGAGCGCAGATTGTAGGCGGATTCCAACAAAGCTAAAAAGGTAGCCAGCTTTAGGTTGATGAGGTGGATCTGAAAGTCATTAATCAAGCCGCTGATGCAAATTTCAACCAGCTGGCTCTCGCTGATGGGTTCAGTACAATCAACAGCACGATCCTGGAAACGTTTGATGTAAGCAATAATATCCTCGCCACTCGTCTGAGCTTCTTTGGTGAGGGTAATGGAAGTCACCTTTTCGCGCATCTGGAAGAACTTAGCGTAGAACTTGTTGACCATTTCCTCCCAAGTGGCAATGGAGTATGGCTCAAAGTTGACATACCAGGTGTACGCGCGCGAAGTGAGGGACTTAGAAAATTCGCGCAGGCGCAAGTTGGCATCAGCGGCATGCGCGCCCAGGGATTCGATGAAGCAAACAACATGCTCCTGCGCGCTGCCTTCCTTGCCATCGAACTTCACAAATTTGGGTGGGGTATAACTTTCTGGATAAGGCAAAGACAAGATGGCCAGCGAGTAAGGCGGCTGAATATCCGGAGGCGGGAGAGACGGTAAAACAGCTTTGGCTTTCTCTTTCTGGAGCAGCGCCTGGACATCATCCAAAGTGAGGAACGGCCCCGGGGGTGGAGTGACAACAGCCGGAGCTGGGCTGCTATGCTCGCCGGCCAACTGCCTGCGACCACTAGAGGCCGAACCCCCAGCGACACCGCCAACTAGAACGCCCTGCAAGGGATGGGGCTGCATGATGAGTGGCGGGGCCGCGCCGAGGCCTACAGGCAGCGTAGACGGACTGGCCTGTGATGCGGGAGCTTGGTGCGACCCACTGTCCCCACCCTGGATCGGCTGGGTAAACTCGCCGTCACGCGCAAGTCTAGGTTGGGTGCCAGTGATGGCCTGCGTGAGCCCGTGCAGGGCCGCGAGTAGTTGCCTCTGTGTATCATTGATTTGCTGCTGGCTGGCCTGGACGAGCTTAAGGGCTTGAGCAGCCATGTCAGTGCTGGCAGTCTCGGCCGTCTCATCAGAGACGAAATCGTCGTGTTGGGAAGCCCATTTTCCACTCATGACTGTCAAGTAGACTCCCTAGCGGAATGTAAGCACAAAAGACCAAAAACACCTCCCCAGCAGAGTCGCCTATTGTAGGGTCCTGTTTTGCGCGGGGTAGCTGACGTGTGAATCTACGTGAGCTGGAGAGGTGTAATTGGTCAATTGTTAAGAGAAACGAGGGGAGAGGGGAAAGATCTGGTGAGGTGGAGGAAGAGGACACGGGAGCCGAAAGGATAAAGGCAGCGTGCCACTGACAGTTCTTCCCAGATGGATCGCGCGACACCAGTCCGAGAAGAATGTTCTTCTTTCTCAGTCCGGTACTCGATCTTTTCTCTTAGAATAGTCAGCTTCTGTCTCTATCCGTACGTATGTCCTCTATGTATATGCGGAGGGAAATGTCGGTGCGTATTTATAGGCCTTTGGGCCTGGGGGGTCCCCCGGATGGCCCAGCCTAGTCTTGACACGTGCCCTTCCTGCTCCCGAGGTCGCGAGGTGACATTAGCGCGCGCGCGCCCAGTGCGCGGACAGCGCGCGCCACCCCGCGACGGACCCTCCTCTTCCTTAGCCGCCAAACCACTAGATCTTCCTCGATTCCCGTTGGAGCTAGGTCGCGACCTGCTACGATCGTGCCTCTTCTGGGCCCATTGGTCCTGCCTTTGACCAGGGCGCGCTCTGCCATCCAGGCAATCTGTGGGTATCTCAGTCCTTTTCGCGCTCTAGGACCTCTGTACCGTCCGCGCGGACCGGCTCCTCTTCGCGATGTCTCTCGCTGCTTGCTCGCCCGTGCGAGTGGGCATTTGTTTGCGTGCTAGGTCCGCGCGATGAAGCGTCTTGGCGTGCCCCTCGGCAAAGAAACATGTCTGCGCTATCCTTGCGCGCCCGGTGCCTGTCGCAGCAGTGTTTTCCTACCTGATGTCCCCCAGTTGCTTCCACGTGTCGCATCATAAGAGGTTGGCCGAAGTCTTGTAACTGGTCAACGGGTGATTTATTTTGACCGTCCCTACAATACCCTTTGCTATGAAAACTCTCTATGAGAACTGTTTCTATGAGAATTGTCTCTATGAAAAGTGTCTATGATTATTATTTCTATCAGAACTGTCCCTGAACTATGGTTATGAGAACTGAGGCTATGTGAACTATATTTTTAGAATCAATTCCTGAATCATATTATTTCGGACAAAAATACTATTGGATATGTAAACTGATTATGAGAACTGTCAAGTCTCATAATCAGTTCTATGAGAATCATTCAATTCTCATAGAAAACTAGTTATGAGTCAGTTCTATGTGAACTGCCAATTCTCATAGTCAGTTCTATGAGAACTGCTAATTTTCATAGTCAGCTATATGAGAATTGGCTATGAGAAGTAATTGTTCTCATAGAGAACTAGTTTTGTAAACTGATTATGAGAACTAGACTATGTGAACTAAAAAATACATACTTCACATAGTCTTATTATACACTAAAATACACAGTTCTCATAAATATACACACTTCTCATATTAAAAACACAGTTCTCATACAAAAAAAACCCTTATTATGCACAGTGCTCATAGAAAAATACACGGTTATCATATGAAAAACACAATTTTCGTACAGAAAAATACACACTTCTCATACAAAATAAACACTTCTCATAGAAAAATACACACTTCTCATAGAAAATACACAGTTCTCATATGCTTTAAAACAGTTCTCATACAAAAATCAACATTTCTCATAGAAAAATACACAGTTCTCATATGCTTTAAAACAATTTTCATACAAAAATACACACTTCTCATAAAAAATTACACACTTCTCATAGAAAAATACACACTTCTCATAAAAAATACACAGTTCTCATCTGCTTTAAAACAGTTCTCATAGAAAAATACACAGTTCTCATATGCATTAAAACAGTTCTCATACAAAAATACACAATTCTCATAAAAAAATTACACACTTCTCATAGAAAATACACAGTTTTCATATGTTTTAAAACAGTTCTCATACAAAAATAAACACTTCTCATAGAAAAATACACACTTCTCATATAGATACGAACAAAAATTGAACAATTTTTCGAAGTACCAAAAAATTGAACAAATTTGTAGCACGCAGATAAAATCAAGCCAAGTGTAGTAGTAGTAACAAAAAAGTTTGGCCGAAAAATAAAATATTTAAAAGAAAAAGAAAATGGGGAAAATCCTCCATCACATATACAATTCACATAGTTTTTTTTTCTTGCCGTTGTTTTGAGTTCACCGACACAGTTCATAGATATAGCCAAAAATTTATGGATTCTTACCACTCAATTTGGTGGAAGAACAAAAGCTGATGACATGTAATTTTTTAAACATGATAACCAAATGAAGGATTCGGTGAGCAAATGAATCAATTCTACTAGATTACTTTTCCAAATCCACCGCCTTCTCCGTTGTAGTTACTGAACTGGTGCCGATCATGAGGCCGGAGTTTTGAATGCCTCGTCGACGTCGGGAAATTGGAGCCATAGGAGTGAAGAAATGATCGAGTGCCCACTCCATCGCATCGTCGTCGAGTACGTAAATCCGAACGACACGTGGTGTTTTGGTGCTCATTTCCACCGGTAACCACAGCTCCAAGTATTGAGCTTATCACTGGCCGCGCAATCGTCGTTATCTGGAGCCTCTGCCGCCGACTCATCGTCTTCTTGCAATACTCAATAACCTTCGACAGGACGCCGTTGGTGATGTTGGGCAGCGGTATACCGATGTCGGCGTAGTCGTCCTCATAAAATGACAAGGAGAGAGAGGAGGATGGAGGAGGAGACGGTGGTCTGGGTCGCCATTGAAGAGAGAGAAAGAGAGGAAAGGAAAATAGCAGAGGAAATATTGGGAGCAGTTGATTTGGGGTATAAAAGTCATTATGCACCATAACCAAGCCTATTCAGGTTTGGAAAATAATATTCAGGGTTGGGTTGAAACCGAACCTAAAAAACGGGGCCGGCTTCTAATTTTCTAAAAAAAAAAATACGTTCTGTTTGAAATCTTCCTTTCATTTTGGGCCGATTGGGCCCGCTCCTTGTATGGTTGACCGTATGTAGGCCTTAGTTATCCAACTTGGATTGGGCTGGGTCGTGATGCTTCAACGAAACTGCATATATATATATATAGGCTAAAAAAATACTACTAGAGTTTATAGCTTTTGCATTGCATATTGGAAGGACTTCTTAGATGGGAGACTAAATATCCATCCTCAAATCCTTTTAATAAATTATCTATATATTGAAATTACGCGGAAGCTCAACCCAGTCCTAGAGGGGGTGAATAGGACAAGTTTAAAAAACAATTACCCTTTTTAATAGTACTTTTTATTTTCTAAAAAAGATTTACGAAGAACTATAAACTAAGAGTTGAGTTTTGTTCACCCTCCACTTAAGAGGGTGAACATTACCCTCTTTCCTATTGGTTGAAATGATGTGGACCCCACCACAAAGTGATGTCATGCTTACCAAAAAGTGTATTGCATGGTAAGCTTGACATCACTTTGTGGTGGGACCCACACCATTTCAACCAATAGAAAAGAAGGTAACGTTCACCCTCTTTTAAAGAGGGTGAACAAAATTGCACTCATAAACTAATCAGGCGCACAAAAAATAAACAGAGACAAGGCACACGATATACGTGGAAAACCTTAGGGTTCGAATAACCCTAAGACAAAACCAAGGCCTAGTCTACTATTTTCTATTAATAAAAAAGAATTACAAGATGCGAAATAGAATAACCCAAAGCTTGCCCACAAGGGTTACCCATACTCGCCAGCTTGCAATGCTCTCCGAGCTTCTTTAGGATTTAACAGAAGTCCATGAACCTGAAATTCGATCTCCGGATTCAACCGGCTCCGAAAAGACCCCTCATCAATTCGGCCAACAGCAGCAAGGCATCAACAGATCACAAGATGAAATGGTGTATGATGTGTACTGTTATCTAGACAAAACCCAAAGCGTTGGGAAAAAGATGCAGGAACAAAAACTCTTGGTGGCTGCCAAACTATTAATCTCAATTGCCGTGAAAACCAATCCCTGGCAACCAATCCTTTTATATTCTCAAAAGAAAAAAATCTTTCAATGATCTCTATATATGGAAGCCTCCAATCTTTTTATATTCTAAAAGGAAAATCTTGCAATGATATATACGAATATGGAAAACGTATTTTCCCTAGCCCCCAATTATATATATTCTGAAAAAGAAATCTCTTACAGATATATATATATATAACTAATTTTTCGGAGACAAAATCTTGGTAACAAAATTCAATCATATGCATGACGTGCCATGCAATGCATTTACCTGTCACACAAAAAGATCGACTTCCCAGCGATCAACTTGGCGCAGAAAATTGGAGGAGCATCGAGCCAATGGAGGTTTTGGACAACCCCGGAAGTGCCAATATATCTAACATATATGTGTGTATTGCATTTCTAAATTAGTGGGATTCAACCATTTCCTAATTAAAAGAAAATTTCAAATTTTAAAAAATTCGTAATAATCAAATCCCACCGATTTATTATTTATCCAATTAAATTTGAAAATCATATTTATTTTTTCCTACCTAGCGTGTATTATCATGAAACCTTTTGGAAACATGGTGAATCAACCATGTTTTTCATGAATTATTTTTACAAAATTACCATAAAAAAAATTCAGAACATAAACAATATTCAAACCAATCATGTTTTTCATGGTTAATTCTGCAAATTCACCATAAACATATATTTTTAAAAAAAAAACTCTTTCAACTAGGGTTGATCAAAAAACATCATGAAATATGCTTGATAAAATACACTATGAAACGAAATACACCATGAAATTTGGTTGATAGAATACATTATGTAATCTGCTTGATAGAAAATTTGCTTCATAAAATACACCATGAAATCTGCTTGATAAACTCAAGAGAGCATTTACATGGCAAAATAGAAAGATTAGACTCAAATACACCACCATTACGTTCCATTACAACAAGCAAACATAAATCATCAAGTGCAACGCATCAAATTTATGTTTTCATGAATCGATCAAGCAAAGAACAAAGCCAAACTAGATCGAAAATAGTAAACGAAATCGAAAAACAATATTACGAATTCGAGCCATTCAATAATCATCTTCCTCTCCACCATTTTCTATTTGCACCATCTTCTTTACCATGTCAAATTCGCCTCCTTCTACACCGGTTGATGCAGACCCACGATTGCCTATGTGATGGACGACGGGATGAGGGGTGGAGGTTGCCAAGGGGATGGCTTTGGTTCCTAGTGTCGCTCACTGCTGCGTTCTCGCTGCTAGCTAGCTCGCCTCTCTCCAAAACCTACATATGAAAATGCAAAATGGAAATGGGTATTCAAAAGGGGGATGTTTAAATTGGTTGCCGAAATTATAGGAATCTTCAACCAGGGGTTTAAAAAGTTGCCGAAATCCTAGGGATTTGACTGGGTGATTATCCTAAAATTAGGCTAAAGGACCTTTAAGATTTTTTTTTAGTCCCAAAAATCCCTGCGTATATACACATATATTATATATATAATAATCAATCAATATATCTATATAATAAAGGGCAATCCTGAAATTATTTAAAAGCGGGGATGAAGACATGACTGTTCAAAATGTGCCGGATGAATACTTACATGGTATGAGTAAAGAGGATGGATATTTAAAAACTCTTTCTTAGATTTGTATAAAGTTCAAATTAGAAGTTCAAGAAAATTGATGGTAATTGAAAATTTGCATATGAAAAAATAATTGAAAAAATAAATACTAATACTTGTAAAGGCGTTGTCCTCCTTTTTAAAATATAAAAGAAAATTCAATGGATAATTATTCCTACCTAAGTTGGGTTTCCTGGTTGTATCAGTTTTTCGGACTTAACGTTACATGAGAAGTCCAAGATTTCAAACCTCAAGAAATGGATCAAAGATTAATACTTATAATACTCATTCTGCGACTACCCTCAAAAAACTGGGTGATATATGGGTAAATATGAAATCAACCGTATTCGAAATTAGTTACAAAAGTTTTTTGGACTTTCTTGTTAGGACAAAAAATAAAGGGAAATTTATAGAAATGGTCATCTTAGTTTCACCCGAGTCTCATTTTCGTCCTCCTAGTATCAATTGCAACTCTTTTAACCTTCAAGTTTGGTTTTCGTACCAAGTTGGTCCAATTGATAACGTTTGTCAGCCAAATAGGATGGGAAAAAATAAATTGAGGGCAAACATTATCAATTAAACCAACTTGGTACGAATTGCAACGTCCAAACTGCCATCAATTTGATTCTTACTATCCAGTTTGGCTAACAGAAGTTATCAATTAGACCAATTTAGTACGAAAACCAAACATGAAGGTCAAAAGAGTTGTAATTGATACTTGGAGGACGAAAATGAGAATCGGATAAAACTAGAAGGACCATTTATATAAATTTCCCTAAAATAAATATTTGGAACTAACCAGATAGTTGAATAAGTCGTAGAAGAAGCAAAATAGGCCCCGTTCTGCTAGTAAAATAAGTACTTATTTTTTACCCAATTAAGTCATTAGGGAAAAAACTCAACTTGGACCTAACTCATAACCAAGTAAAAAAAAAAAAAAAAAACCAAGTAAAGCAAGTTGATTGTTGTTATGTTTACTCATCATTCTCATATTTGGTGAATTTTTCTGACGCAATCATACTATTGATAGCTCACAAGCCTTGTCAATAAGGTAAAAAAAAATACTCCACTACAAAACAAAACACAATTTTCAATATACTTTTAATACTTTTCAAGGTACTTTGATATATAATTTTTTTTTATTTTTGTGACATTTTCTTTTACCTCATTGACAACCCATTGGGCTATTATTAGCATTTTCTTTTCTCAAAATATTTGTAAAAACTTTTGATACGTTTGCCAAGAGAAATAAAAAAAAAAACATATGAATTAATACTTTTAAAAAACGTGAAGACGCCATAAAAATATTCTCTTAGCTTTCAAAAAACAAAATTCATACTTGCTGAGCAAAATATCAATCGAAATGATCCGAAATTATAAGAAGAAAATACAAACAAAGAATAATTAAGAAAAAAATAGCAACAGAAGTTGTCTGAATCTCTCCTTTTTTCTTTTTTTTCTTGGGTTAGACCGCAAGACCGAATTTTTTTTTGTAAGAAATTCTTTTATCCTGGCATGAATAGCCTTTGCCTCAGACCGTAGTAGGAAACAGTCGAGGAGGTTACTTACCCGAGAAAAAAAAAATAATTTGTCCGAATCTAAAACGTGAAGAATGTGGATAAAGGACAATTGTATAACTGCTTGATATACAGTCAGCATTTTCGGAATATTACACCGTTTCCTACTTCTCCCCTTCACTCCCTCCACTAGACTCGGGCCTCTGTGTGTGTGTGTGTGTGTGTGTGTGTGTGTAGGGATGCAATTACCACGTTCATTTTCACTTTGCACCTCTTATGTTTGTCAAAAAGTCGAAAAGAAGTCTTATAAACCATGGCATTCAGGAGGCTCGGCTCTAAATCTGAAGCGTTTCATCGCGAAGGCCAACATTGGTAAGACTTTCATCGCCATTTTCCTCGTTAACCCTTTAGCAAATTGAGATGGGTGGTTGTTAAATCATTAGATAGGAAACGGGGTTGTCCTGTTTTTGCATTTTTTAGAATGGATTATGGGTGAGGTGATGTGAGTGTATTGTGTTTGTTAAACTGTCAATGTGGACGTGAGTTATCATGGTTTTGCTTTTATACAGAGGGCTCAAAAATACTCACCCACATGAAAGAACTTAGCTTCTATAAGATTGGTTTGGAGGCAAGCAATTGACATGGGATGTTATTAAATCATAATGTGTAATGGGTTGTTCCTGTTTCGTGTTTTGGGTTCGAGATCTGTGGCGTTAAATTTAGATGTATTTGGATGTCATGGGTTAGGTAATACTATACCATATATGTGAAATTGTGTTTTAAAGTGTGTGTATGTGTGTGTGGATACTAGCTCTCATGCGTTTACCTTTGGTCCATGGTTCAATTCCAACCCACCCACAAGAAGAACTTAGCGTGAGAAGAAAGCCTCGTCTTTAAGCTACATTCTTGATGTCTCACTGAAAAGACAGGATAGTTGATTGAGGTCACATACAGTACTTTCATAAACATCTTTTTCCAAGAACATCACTTGTAAGTGGTGGTATCATTGCTTAACTTGTATCAATGCCATTCTTAGTACTTGTGATTAACAGAACTGTGTAAATCATAATCTTACAGTGTTTACTAAAAGAGTTTCTTCTACTTTTGCTTTCTTGACCAACCAAGTAGGAAGGTGTAGTTACATGTAGTGTGTGGTCCCACCAAGCCATGTCACCGACACCACCTCCAAAAGGGCCAACTCACATCATCGCCAAAAGATATCGCGACAGCAAGCTACATCTAGGAAACACCGCGATGGTTGCTCACTTCACCTCTCCATGTATAAAGACTAGAGCTTCACAAGAACCTAAGTCATATGAGGCAGAACTTTGGCCCAGCATTAGCCTTGCAAGAACCCGAGGGCACCAATGACACCTCTACCAAGCCTCATCACTGTGATATTCTACACGGGGCTGCCTGGGCACCCCCAATTCTTCTAATACCACTACATGTTTAGCAAATCTACATGCTAATACAACAACTTTTGGTTATATTGGCACCTCCCATGCCAATTCTCACATGGCCCATATAAAATTTGACTAGTTTAGAAGTAAACTTGTATTAGGCTTCAATTTGGGTTTAACCAATAAGTTGGCCTTTTACTTTGATTCTAACCAAATAAATTTGGACTTTTTGTTGTGCTTATTTTGTACATTGGAATGAAAATTGTTCCAAGTTTATCATAAACGCAACCATAGATTACTTTCGTGACTTAAAAGAACGTCCAGTTCTATTTTGATAGGTGGTTGGGTTGTATTACATTGTCTTCTGTTTCACATATATTTTGTGAAGCTTGAAGCAAAATTATTTATGTTTTGTCTTTGAGTTTTTAGTCTTGCATTTTAAGTGTTCTCTCATGCTTGAATTTTTAAAATTTGGCACCCCCTATGCATAATCCTAGTCCCGCCACTAGTGACATCTCTCACAAATCTTATCAATTGGAGATTTCCTTGGCATGCATCCTGTAATCTAATCATCACATGGTAATTAGTGAAAGTCAAGGTCTACATGATCTTCCTCTCCAAACATAGTTGTCTAAACCTCATTTTACATTTAAGGTTCTAGGAGCTCTAACTCTCTCTATCTTTTATCCGGCTGCTCCCTTCCCTTTTCATCTTAGGACTTGTGGTTCCATGTGAAGATTTTAACTCCTTAGTAACCTTACCTTGATTCCAACCAAGACCTACAATAGAAGCATAAGCCACATGTCACCTTAAATCCCTGATGGAACTCATTTACTTTGCGATAAGTGATAGCCAAGAAGGTTGTCTACAACTTACATCGCCATTTTCCTCATTAACCCTTTAGTTTTGAGTGTGTGTAATACAATATTTGTATAAACAATTACTAAAATTAGAAAAACATATGTTTATATTTATTTTTTACCGTGTCTCCCACCGGGAGTATCTCTATTTATTTAGAATTAATTGCATGTCACGTGCCCGCATTCGTGTCCATGCTTCTTAGGCTAAAATGAAATGGATGGTCTCTGTCAGAGTTATGATATTCCATTTTGCACCTTCAGAAGTGCTATGGTTTTGGAGCTTTGTGAACACCCTTCATTATCTTGTTTAAGTACTCCTCATTTTCTTCACATATCAATATGTGGGAATAGTTGTTTTTGGGTAATGTACTTGAACTCATGATAATAATTTCTGACCATGCTAGGGAATATTAAGAATTCGTCGTCTTATGCTATCTACCTATCTACTACCGCCACAAGCCGGAGTAGTTTTGTGATATTGGTTAAGAGTCACAAGGCTGGTAGAATAGTCTTGACATAGGGTTGTACACTAAAAAAGCTACAGCTTGGTCAATTGCAGTCGAAACCTGGATCAAATATGCGTTGCATACTGGTCTACTAACGCCACAAGCCGGAGTAGTTTTGTGATATTGGTTAAGAGTCACAAGGCTGGTAGAATAGTCTTGACATAGGGTTGTACACTAAAAAAGCTACAGCTTGGTCAATTGCAGTCGAAACGTGGATCAAATATGAGTTACATGCAAGAGATCAAATATGAGTTGCATACTTGCATGTAATATATAATTGACTCAGTTAATTGGGACAGTGGGTGAAGGAAAAACATAGGTAAAGTTTGCATGAATCCGGTGACTCTTGTGGCTAATACGAGGAAGCCAAATGGCCATCTCGCTCAACCATATGCAGGACTTTAATACGAGCTTCAGTTTTGGACTTCATAATACTTATGAATGCAGAAGGTGGCCATGACTATGACAAGCACCACATACATGCATGGAACTGTACCTAAATTTTTTCACTATGCAAATTGCAACTCAGGACCTAAATATGTGTGGTTGGATCATTGTAATTGATTATCAAAACTGGAGTTACGTACCATTACCCAATGTGCTTATGCTCCTTTATAAATTTTATCATGTTTATTTCAGGCATTGTACAAGTGGGCTTCCAAGTGATATAACTGTTGAAATTGGAGAGTTGTCCTTTCATCTCCACAAGGTTGATTTCATGTAATTGCCTTATGACACACCAAAAAAACATATATTCACATGCATGCTTTCAGCAACTAGAAATTGCTTGAGCTCAACTCCCATTGGACATTAACGCTTAAGTTTTCTCTTTTTCATTTTTGTTGCTTCAGTTTCCCCTGTTATCAAGAAGCGGAGTATTAGAGAAGCATATTGGAGAGTTTTCCACTGATGATGGATCAATCTGTGTTGTGCAATTTCACGACATACCTGGTGGAGCAAAAGCATTTGAGCTCATTGCCAAATTTTGCTACGGTGTTAAAATAGAGCTCACTGCTTTGAATGTAGTTGGTCTTAGGTGTGCAGCTGAGTACCTTCAAATGAACGAAGATTACGGGGAGAGAAATCTCATTTCCCAAACTGAGGGTTTCCTGAATGAAGTGTTTGGCAACTGGGCAGACACAATCAAGGCTCTCAAAACATGCGAAGACGTCCTCCAATTTGCAGAGGAGCTTCACATATTCTCCAGATGCATCAATTCGTTGGCAACAAAAGCTTGTGCGGATACAAACTTATTCAATTGGCCTTTAATAAGCCCCAATAACACAGAAAGCACAAACACGCCAGTTTTATGGAATGGAATATATACTACAAGCAGACCGCAACCCATGGGAGACGATTGGTGGTATGAAGATGTGTCCTTTCTTTCTTTACCTCTTTACAAACGACTGATCCTAGCTGTTGAAATAGTTGGCATGAAACCTGAAAAAATCGCTGGCTCCCTAATGTTCTATGCTAAGAAACACCTTCCACTGATGAATAGGCAACTTGGCCTGGATGATGCTAACCCCAGTTTGACCACATCAATCCCTTCTGAAGCAGATCAGAGGGCCCTACTTGAAGAGATCGTCGAATTACTTCCTTATCAAAAAGGGGTTATACAGTCTAAGTTTCTACTTAGACTTCTCCGCATTTCCATGGTTTTACATGCAAGTCCCTCATGTAGAGAAAATTTAGAGAAACGGGTGGGGGCTCAGCTAGACCAAGCTTCGTTGGAAGATGTACAAATACCCAATATGGGTTACTCAGTGGAGACGCTCTATGATATAGACTGTTTTCAGAGGATTCTTGACCATTTCATGTCCATGGACCAGGCTGCTGCAGCTGCTGCGTCGACATCTTCTCCTTGTATAGTCGAAGAGGAGGAGTTGATGGAGGGGACCCCTTCATTGATATCGATAACTATGGTGGCAAATCTGGTGGATGCATATCTTGCTGATGTGGCACCAGACGTCAATTTGAAGTTCCCAAAGTTCCAGTCACTCGCTGCTACCATCCCTGATTATGCCAGGCTACTCACTGATGGCATCTACCGTGCGATAGATATATATTTGAAGGTAAAAAAATATCTTATATTCCTCTAGCTACTTTCATGAAATTTACTTTTATATACTGAGGAATCAATGCAATCCAAAAGTTTTTTAAGTAAAACTATGCATGAAAATTTTGGTAGTTATGAGGAATTCCTTGCTGTAAATGGACTGAGACTGGGTGAGTGAAACTGATGGATATTACGCAATCACTGAATTTACTTTAAGTTTGTTGTGCGCCAATACTTCTATGGTAGGATAACATTCAACTTGTTTTGCTGAAAATCTTTTTTCGTAAAGGGAAAAAGAAAAAAGAGAACAGAAACCAAAACTTTTGATAAGCAACCCTACCTGAATTATGAGATGATTTTGTACTTAACAACATGATGATAATTGTTTGTACAAATTTTTTCTGGTAATGCATGCCCATATCTATCGAAAACAGAGTTTAAGAATTTAGGCATTTTCTATCCTCATATCCATGAATTGATAGATGCATTGAAATAGCCATTAATCCTTGAACAATATGATACAACTGAAATGTTGTTTCAATAGAGTTTGCGTAACCAAACAATTTTATTTACAAGTAGCATTGCATCTGGTTCCTATCAATGCCTCTACCATTGCCGCTCTGGTCCTTCCTCCCCCTCCTCCCCCTCTCAGGACCTCTACCCCTAAGCCTTGGGCTTGACCATGTCCACGGCCTCTTCCTCTAGCCCTCTACAAGATCCCCACCATCGACGTTCCTCCTGAACGTCAGCTTCGCTTGCTTAGCCTGCTCCTGCGCAATCAAGGACACCCTCTTATTAATCCTCTGCTCATGGATCTCCATTGTGGCCAAGGTCTTTGGGGGAGTTTTTTGTTCTTACCCTCAGTACACAAGACCCCACCCTTCTAAACTCAAGCTTAACACAACAAATTCAACTCTTGTGGTACCTGTATGTGAGCAGCACGACCCAATTCATGGGCGAATAATAAAGTTTCCTCGTCCTACTGTTTTCTGGTCTTGGATATGCTTTGACCATCCGATATCCGCTGGATTCTTATATGAGGGGATATTTAGGGGCTCTAGGGTTCTTCACAAAGAGTTATACGAGACATACTGGCCTATTGTTTTCTGTGTTTCCTTGAGGAATTGTAATTCTGATCTTCGCGCACAAATGGGGGCTTTAAGTTTAAACCATGTAGATCCTTGGATATTTTATGTGTTCCCTCTGATCATTGTTTCTCAATTTCTCGTTTTGTCCCAACATATGCTTAAGAGCATACTGACGCATTGTAGAACTTCAGGCACACAATTGGCTCACGGATTCTGAGAGGGAGCAAATTTGTAGACTCATGAACTGCCAAAAGCTCTCTTTAGAAGCTAGCACCCATGCAGCCCAGAATGAGCGGCTACCTCTCAGAGTGATTGTCCAAGTCCTATTCTTTGAACAACTACGGCTACGTACATCCATTTCTGGGTGGTTCTCTGTCTCTGACAGTCTTGACAACTACCAAAATCCCAACACAAACCTTGCACTCACAGCACAAGATAGAGCTGCTGCGGTTGAGGATGTGAGGGAACGCATTTCTGATCTTGAAAAGGAGTGTCAGACCATGAGATGCGAGATTCAGAAGCTGGTGAAGACAAAGAGGAGTTGGAATATATTTTGCAGAAGGAAATCACAGAATGGCAATTCTACAGAATCGAAGGCATCCAGCTTGAAGGCTCCACCACCAGCATTAGTTAAAGAGCGTGAAAAGTCATGAAAACGTATAAGTGGGAAATTGAATTTTGAAGATGAAGGTTTCTTTCCGACGTATATAGGATGATTTTTTTTATTCAAATGTAGTAATCGTTCGATATCTTGTTACTCCTGGAATAATGGTAAGAGTCCGCGATATTTTGCAGGTTTGCATAGGTGGTGTTTATACACTGATTCTTATGCCTACATCATATAACATGATTTTTGGTCTCACTACTGTTGTCGCCGTGGATTTGAACTTGAATAATTCTCGTACGCTCTTGATAAAGGACGGTTGCGTCATTGGCCAGCGTATCCCAACTATAATATGAGGTTTTGCGTTCAGCTCCCGCTGTCGATGTCTTGACTTGCCAAATACTACATGAATTGCAGGTTACTTGCCAAGTACATGAATTGTGGCTTGCGGACCTGTTATTTTTCCTACATAGCCGGTCCAAACTCCAAAGTGTTTCCTCATTGGATGAACGATGGGGTAATTTCACTTAGATATATCATATGGTTGAGGGTAATTAAGTTGCTCCATCTCCCCAGCTCAACTTTGAAGCAACTCTTTCATGGCGAGGAACATACTCTTGCGGTAATGAATAGTACTAAATTAAAAAAAGTGACAACAATTTTTCGTCTGTATATTCATTGGAGCAGCAATTATATCGAGGAAAAAAATTATTTTCTAGAGGCAAAACCCAAACTCGTGAAAGATTAGTGAAAAATGGGGGTGCGAACATAGCTTAACGCGCCAAATAAGTGTTGAATGCACAAGAACCCAGATTTGGGGGAGCGGTAGTCCGGACCTTAGGGGCGGTCAACCAATCTAGTGAGGGTCACTTTGTATATTAACACCCACCCAGACCTACATGGTACCTTCCTAAGATACATCGTTAACGCCAAGTGTTCAAAGCCCGAAGGGAGTCTGGCCAAATAGGCCAAGTCACTTGGTATATTAACACTCACCTAGACCTACATGGTACCTTCCTAAGATATGAGCACACTTGGTTTGTTTCAGCACCAAAAATGGTACTCCTACATGTTATCTTCGAAAAAAAACAGTGCATATTTCATGATCATAAAGTTTTTTAGAAAATGGTAATTCACAAAATCAATCTTGCATTGAGGAATTCAAGTGGACCTACCTAAGCAAGGAAACTTGGACCCCCCTAAATAAGAATTGTTACTCAAGCTAGCAAGGTATGGTGGAAATCGAGTGCACAAAACAAAGTTATGCAAAACAAAGCCAAACAGGGTGCATGCAGATTCACATTTTCCCTGGATCATAATTCAACAATCACAAAGTTTCTGCACTACAACTAACGAAAAGCCAAATGATTCAACAATCCATGCACCTACTCCATCGAAAAAGCAAAAAAAGATATGGATTACACATTACTATCTTGTCTGCTTCAACAAATTTGCGGGCTTTGTTCATCTGGTTGCACAGATCTCATGCATGATTAGTCGATTACTATGTCGAAAGGAGCACATTCTTCAAATCTTGGTGAAAACAACAAAAGATTGCAGCCGTATAGTCACTGGAAACTGCAGCAGAGATTAAGAGATAATGAAAGCAGTGTTGGCAATGACCAGGAAAAAGCACAATTTAATCAGAATGTTGCACAATGGTTAGCCACTTTGTTTAAGCAGAAGAATTTGAAGTGTGAAGCAAAAATGAGGTGACATCACTGACATGTTTAAACGCTTTTGGTTATCATGCTAGAGGTAGGCTACTGTAATTTCCAAATATATAAAAATTAAAAGCTGCTTGATTACCCCAAGTGTGTTACTCGTTGAAGAAGCTCGCAGATTCAATCATCAAAACTCACGCTTTGGCCTAGCTTCAGCCACGCTTACTCGAATTTGTCGCCCATCTAGGTCCTACATCAGAGATTATAAGTCAGATAAATTTGGAGAAAAGAGAATTCAGCGGAAAGATGCACAGAAATTCTAACGACAACAAAACTCAAACCATAGCCTTGACATGTGAATGGAGTTCAAACTCCGACTCGCTTAGGAGAATTTGACACATGAAAATAGAGAGAGAGAGAGAGAGAGAGAGAGGTATGCAAGGTTACTTTGTTTAACTAATCCATCATGAGACTTTCGCAAACATTTATATCCTGTTTATCAAGTGATGTTTACAAGATCATTTGCATTACAAGAGCAATCGATTACTGACTCCTCAACTACAACAATACATGTCCTGGGCAGATGACATTTACTCACTGGAATTACCGGTTGTTAAATGCATTACTATTCAAAACTGTATACTTTCGTCATCTACAAGATACTACACAACATCTTAACTGTATATGACACAGATAAACAATTAGATAGTAGCACCAAATGAAATTTTGCCATAGAATCATACAAATAGAAAGAGTCATGAACATCCAATAGCATCTTCGAACTTTGGAACTTTGCCAACTTCTCTTACTGATGCATGTTGGCAAGCAAAGGCAATGACTATATTACTAGAACACTTTTTGGCTCAATAATATGCACCTATATAACACGTGATCAAACATCTTGGGTGGAGAAAACGACAAGGATATGCATGCCTTTATGTGCCACAAAACAACCTTCGATCAGAAAATAATGTTTACACTAAAAAACAGGATTGATTAGTAAAATTCAAGAATTGAATGGAAAATTCAGTTCGCACATATGAAAATTGAGCTTTGTATTTAGATTGAAACATAGAAAGCTGATTTTAACAATTAGCTACGGACTCAATAGAAAAACCCAAATAAAAACACAAAAAAGAAATGAAACAGAAAAAATAATGGGCTTATCTTTGTAAGCCTTTATAAGCAGTGCCTCAATTCTATTCCAACTTCTTATAAATCAAATAAAAACCCAAAATCGTGCAAAGGAGAGAATCATATACTCACAGCACCATCCAACGATTCAATCGCGTTGTTAACCTCATTTGCAGAACTAAAGGTGACGAACCCGAAACCCTTTGATCTACCGCTGTCTCTGTCATAAATTACCCTGGCTTCTCTAACATTTCCTTGCTCTCTAAACAATGTCTCCAGTGCTAAATCATCAACACCCCATGAAAGGTTGCCCACATAAACCTTATTGCTGTCACCAAAACTTGCCCCACCCCGGGAACCTCCACTGGAGTTATCAAAACCACCTCTATTGCTATTAAACCCACCCCTGGACCCTCTGTTCTCATAACCACCCCTGGACCCTCTGTTGGAATCCTCATAACCACCCCTGGACCCTCTAAAAGAAGATTCTTCCCTCCGAGGAGGAGGAGGTCCAGAATTCACCCTCATTGGCCTGCCCTCAAGTTCCTGCCAGACATCACATCCATTTAGTTTAACGGTGAAGAAAGGCAATGGCAAGTAATATGCACATTTAGTTAAACGGTGAAGAACGTCCTCAGTTCCCATTTCTCTGTATATAAGTATAAAACAAAACAATAACAATTCCAATTAAAAACATACAGCGCATAACCAAATAAAATTTGCATATGAGCCAAGCTTACATAGCCATTAAATTGCTGAGCAGCTGCCTCAACCTCCTCAACAGTGGACATTGTCACAAAGCCAAACCCTCGGCTTCTTCCAGTTATCTTGTCATATATAACCTGCCAAAACAGCTCAATTCATGAATACGTGTCTACCTCTTACCCTTCTTCTCCCAAAAAAACATTGAAATTCTAAATTGCACCAAAGTACGCAAATTCTGAACCCCACAGAAACAACTACACCAAAATTTTCACAAACAAGCCTTGAAAAAAAAAAAAAAAAAGAGAGCAAAAAATGAAAATAAAATTTAACGACAAACCATTTGACTTTTTTTCACCAAACAGTATCTACAGATAAGTAAAATCTCAATTGATTAATATATCACTAAACTCTAATCCAACACAAAAACCAAATCTACAGAAAGAATATTTAACAGTCCAAGCAATAAATTTTCCAAAACCAAGGACCAAAAAACAACCCAGAAAAACAAAAACAAGAAACGTCATTCGCGACATATAATTTTAACTGTTGAACAAATCGAATGACAAATAGAATATTCACCAAATAAAACCTCATCTAGATAAACCATTAACCAAAACCTCCATAAACCTTAATACAAGACAAAAAAACCCGTATCTATTCCCTAGTTTTTTTAACAGTCAAAATAACCCATAAAATCCAAAACAAAAAACACCATTCATTTTAACAGCTTATTTAACAGTAAGAACTGTACATTTTGCAATACAAAGAAGAAAAAATCACAAACCTCAACCATCTCGACATTTCCAGCTCGTTCGAACAACCCAGCAAGAGTGGCACTGTCAACGTTAAAGGGCAAGTTCCCCACGAACAGCTTGAGGTCAGGCGAGAAGTTGGGTACCTCTTCATCGCTCAGTTCCTCGTCCTGCTCGAAGTCCGAAGAAACGGCGACGTGTCGTGCGAACCGAGAAGGCGAGGGTGAGTGAGAAATGGAAATGGACTTGCTGGGATATGTCCTGAGAGAGGAGAGGAGGGAGAGCGATGTGGGTTTGGAGGTGGAGAGAGAGAGGGAGTTGGGGGTTAGAGAGAGGAAGTGGAGGGAGCAGGTGGAGGAAGCCATTGATGCGGCTGCTGCGGGGTGAAGTGTTGAGGAGGAGAGGATAAGGTTTTGGAGTAGGGTTTAGCGGGAGGGGAGGGGATTGGGTTTTTGTAGAGGAGTGTGGAGATTTGTGGAGAGAGAGAGAGAGAGAGAGATGGCGTTGTGGGATATTTTGGAGGGATGGTAGTAAATGACATAACACTCCCTTCACAATTTTGGCATCACAATAATGTCACTCCAATCATCACTCTCTGAAACAATTTCCTTCTCCCTGTATTGGAACTTAAAGATGTGTTTCTGGTAGTTAAATGGACTAAAAGGCAAATGACAAATAGTAAATATGTTTGTTAAATGATAGTACTACTAGTATTTTAGTTGAGGGAAAAATTCAAAAAAACTTCCAACTTTTAGGCCCAAGTTCAATTAGACTCCCAACCTTTTAAAAACTTCAATTTTACTCCCAACGTTATCTTCCGTTAATCAAAATGAGTCCTTCCGTCAGAATGACTAACGGATTCTGTTAAAGACTCCGTTAAATATCGTCTCAATCGAATTTATCCGATCAGTTCAATGTGTTCAAAACGTGATTTTAAGGATACCGCAGAAAAATCAACAAAAAATGACCGGAAGGGATCAACGAGCTTTTTATCAACTATATCAATAAAAATCGCTTAGATGAAGCCCTTCTCGGTCATTTTTGTTGTTTTTGCGGGTATCCTTAAAATCACGCTTGAACACATTGAGCGGCTCGGATCATCAAAACTCGATTGGGAAAGAGGAGGGGATTGATCCGGATTTTGTTCAAGTTCGGACGTCCGGATTTTGCTTCGATCCTCTCCCCTTTCGATCGAATTTTGATGATTTGAGCTCATGTGTTCAAAACATGATTTTAGGAGTAAAAAAAAAAAATGGCCGGGAAGGGCTTCATCTAAATAGTTTTTATTGAACTATTCAATAAAAAACTATTCAGATGAAGCCCTTCCCGGTCATTTTTTTTGTTGATTTTTCTTAAGTATTCTTAAAATCACGTTTTGAACACATTGAGCGGCTCGGATCATCAAAATTTTATTGAGACGATATTTAACGGAGGCTTTAACAGAATCCGTTAGTCATTCTGACGGAAGGACTCATTTTGATTAACGGAAGATAACGTTGGGAGTAAAATTAAAGTTTTTAAAAAGTTGGGAGTCTAATTGAACTTGGGCCTAAAGGTTGGGAGTTTTTTTGAATTTTTCCCTTTAGTTGATCTACGTGATAAAAATTACCTGTCTAAATATTCGCAAAAATATGGACTTTTAGTCCATTTAGCTTAGCTGAAACACATATGCGTAAAACTTATGGAAAGTGGTGAAAAAGAAAGGAAATTTTAAAATGTTTCCTTCCTTTGTTTGGTTCTTGCAAAAAGAGAAGGGGGAAATTTTCAAACACAAGTTCAATTTATCTTCTTCTTTGTTTCCTCTCAAATCACTTTCCCTTCTTTTCTTTTTTCTTTTCTTGTCCTAAGTTCTAAACAGGGCCTTAGGGATGGCAATTTCTTTTGCCCTATCCCTGCCTCAGACCTCCCCTCCCCAGTCTAAGAGTCTGCTTGGCTAGGGGATTTGCCCCTGGATTTGCCAAGCACTCGAAGTACATCTCCCCAGTCTCCTTATCTCGGATGTTTGGGTGTGAAAAATGTGAGTTGGATTTGAGAGGGGAGTTGTCACTGTTGAGATTACACATTAAGGAAGAGGTGAATTTGCCAAGACTAGGGGTACTTCAGTCGTTCACCAAGCGGGTGGTATTTTTACCCTTGTGCCCTCCCCTTTCCCTTTTGTTTCTAGGAACTGGGAAGCGGGGTGGGAATGGTAGCTGGTTAGCTGCCCATCCCTGCCTTTGATGTCCCGCCCCAATCCAAACAGGTTTTTTTATCAGAGAAGAATTATTTTTTTTTGATAAGATCAGAGAAGAATTAAACAAGATAGAAATAACCATTTCTACTTCTCCGGGCCCCATTTTACCTAACTTGTCTCCGATTATATTACTTGATATTTTAAACTAACAGTCCGGATCCAATAAAGGATCTCGGATTTTTTTAAAATGCGAACTTCATGATCGCGATCAAATTTTGATGATACAAATTGTTCAATATGATCAGAACGTGATTTTAAGGGTTCTTGCGAAAAATCAACAAAAAATATGACCAGGAAGTGCTTGATCTTAGCAGTTTTCATTCAAAGGTTCAACTAAAAACTGTTCAAAACAAACACTTCCCGATCATATTTTTTGCTGATTTTTCGCGGAGACCCTTATAATCACATTCTGCACACATTGAACGGTTCAAATTATCAAAATTTGATCGAAAAAATGGGAGGTCCACATGGTAAGAAAAATAAGGGATCACTTATAGGATATGCGGTGTTTAAACTAAATATGGGTACCCATAAATATATTTATGCAGATGTCATTTTTGAAATATAACAAGTGTAAATGATAAAGTACAAAATCCTTTCTATTTTCTTTTTTCTTTTATCTTTTTAGCACTCATTACATCAATGTTTTTTTCAAGAACATTAGGGTGGATGTTAGAGTCAATTTATCGAATAAAGGAATCAAACAGTGTTTTCAAAAATGAGGGTGCAAGGGAGTTTCATAAGCACTATTAATATTTCACACCTTTGTTAAATTATAAATATATTTTCTCATTTTATGGAAACGATAAGAGTATCTTCCGATAAACAACACGTCGCCCTCTCGCTTTCATTTTCCTTTCATCTGTGCTACTGCTACCCATCTCCTCCCCACATTCTACTCTACTTGCACTAATATATATATATATTTGCCATGTTATGTCTTCATTACAGGAAATAACTGAATACTGCCCCAAATATTGAATACAAAGCCAACACTGCCCCCCAAATACTGAATACAAAGCCAACAAGAAAGATTACAAAATAAATAAAGATTACAACAAGCATAACTAAGAATGGCAGCTTCCGAAGCAAAATGATCCATCGAGAAGATTAACCGTTGTCGAATGGATAGGCTATATTCATGCTTCTAAATGAATCCTGAAAGATGCAACAAATTTTGCCAAAAAATAAGCTTGATGAACTCTGGTACGATCACATAGTGATATACTGCAAATGTGGACTGACTGAGTAAGAAAGCAGAAATCAAAAAACACGGGGGGCTGCAAGTGCTGGAAACTTTGTTCTTTGTTCTTCTTTGTCTGCATCATTTTCTTTTGTCTCGAAAGGAAGTGAGAATTCACAATTCAATTTGAGGTTGTACTCCTAATTTTTTAGTCGATATAGAATATTTATTTTTCCCTTGAGTACATTAGAACCTATTTATCATTCTTCAACAAAAAAAATTTAATCAACAAAAGTAACATTTGACTAAGGATCTTGATAAGGGTACATCAAGAATGGTGATAAGGAAGGGAAATCCAATCAGAATTGGATAAACAAGGGCGTAGCCCTACATCTTAGGGGCAAGACACCCTAACACCTAAAGACCTCAAAAGCCTAGATTATACAGTGCAGCTCAAACATAACAGAGGCCTAAAGAGCCAGATCTGAAAATTAAATCTAAAACACCCTGAAAGCCTAACCCACAAAAGTGGGCTAGGCCTAGCCCAAGAATACCCAAACCTAGCCTTAGTCTTCTGCAAATCTTCAAACACCACCACTAGTTCCGCTGACCAAGAATTGAGCATACAACTAAAATTCCTTCTTTTTAGCAGGATTTCTAGCACAAAAAAGTATCGCAATGGGAAATTCCAAGGCATTCAGAGTTAGTGAACTAAGGAAGGGGGGCTACTATGTTGAAGGAGAGTGCGCGCTTCCCTTCACTGATAAGACTGTGCAGACGAGAAGACGATGTTAAAGGCGTCACCCAAAGATTCACCATCAACCACCAATAGTATAGTCGCAGGGGCGGAGGTAAAGGCATCCCTGATAGTTGTTGCCCTAACATCCGTAGTTTTTTACTGGTTTGTAGGGTACATTACGGATGGAGGGTCTCGCTTGCACATTACTGGGTTTGACCTTTCGGACTTGGAGCCATGTAAATCTCCTGGCTTATTGTGTATGATTGAATCTTGTCCCGAGGGGTTTGAAGCGCTCTGTGACCGCGCATGAGTTGAAAATTAATTTTCCCAAGCCGTCCTTCCCTTGCAACTTGTTGGGTGGGTCCCTCCTTGTTGGTGGGTTCTACGAGGGGCTCATTTGATTGGGTCCAAAAAGTGTTGGGTCATCTTGTTATTCTTTAAATGACAAAGGGGGAAGCTTGTAATTTCTCTATGGAATTACAAAAGGAAGTCAGGAGACTTGTCTCATTTCTGCGTGGGTGACAAATAGAAATAGAGAGCTCGAGAGACTTCCAGAAAAAGGGCAAGGGTTTGCTCAAACTTCAATCCAAGATCGGACCATCGTTGCTACTCCGATTTTGATAGTTTTTTTTAATGTGTTCTTCAGTTCAACGAGCTCTACGTGTTTATCGGAGCTGATCGGCAAGTATCTCTCGGGATCTACGAGTTTGGGATATCTACTCGGTGAGACCTAAACTTGTAAGTTTTGTTGAAATGCACCTTAAGGTGATGTTTATACGTCTCTAGTTGCTTGCTAGGAAGAACTTTTGTAACCCCATTATCATTATAGTGGAAGATTTGGTAGTGATTACGCTCCCGTGAACGTACCTCTAATTTAAGAGGAACCACGTAAAAATTCCGGTATCCCGTGATTTGCTTGTTGTTGCTTACTTTATTTTCGGCTCCTTAGATTTGCTTGTTATTGTGGTTTGCAATATTTAACCTATTCTCTATTTGCACAAGGAGGGAAAAACAATCGCGGTGTTTCGGGTAGTTTTTCCCAACAGGACGGGAGACCTACTAGTTTCCCAGAGTGCGCTGAGATATTTTATTTCAGTTCGCAAAACGTAGGATACGAAAGAGATGAAAGCTGGAGCTCAAATCCAGCACAAATCCTCCGGATGCAGACATCTCATAACAAATAATTTCATCGTACGTGAGCCTGATCACGACTCACCCGTGTACGTAAATGTGAACATAATTTGGCGCAAAGTTTTTCCCACCCGTATCCAAACCTGTAACTTTTTTTCATGCAACGTATTTTTTCTATAAATTGAAGATCAAAGTATACAGCATACTTGAAGACTAAAAGAGGATGGAAAAATCATGGAAGTGGACAGACAGACAACCCTATCACTAAAAAACTCTCCAAAAACTACTTTTTGAAAACCAAAACCACTCATTGTTTGACACACCACCAAATTCGGAGGATATTATTCAGGAAATTGAAAATTGTTTTGCGAATAATGAGATCTTTTCAAACTAATCCCGTGTCAAACAAGTTTTGAAACCGCTGACCACACAAGTTTCCTATGATTTTCACTAAATGAAAACCTAATAAAAGAAAAACTGAACCAAACGGAGTTCCTTGACCGAAAAAGAAACAAACAAACAATTAATTCTTAGCCTAGAAAAATTCTCTGCATAACATCTTCAAGCAAACACAAACAGGTCAAGTGGATCTCAATTCTCGAGTTACACATTACAAACATAGAAGTGAGGGGAAAAAAATGACATCCCAAAGTGTCGTGAACAAAGCACCCCCGGCCTGTAAACACGGAATTTGGAAGGTTTTTACACAATTTGAAGACATCTCCTAATCGTCTTCTCTTTCAGGGGGAGGACCGCATGGCAAAAGCATTTTCTGCACAGATTATAAGAACAATCACAGAAAACATTAGATGCTTTACAAAATCAAGACTACTATCATCCTGCATAAACACCTAATAAACACCATATTCTCGTGCTTCGTAAACTAAAAAAAACAGTCATCTTGTATCCGTCAAAAAACTAAACTTCTTCTCTGTGATACACATACAAGGAGTCTTATGGATGATAAGTACGTTTTCTATCCCAATATGTTCAACTTCTGTAGAGATGAACATGCAAATCATCATATAGTGCACTTCATGAACAGAAACATTGTGTTTGAACATTGCAGAGGCTTGCAAAAAATGACTCTTGAAGATGATGAATTTTAGCATGTCACTCAATGTATATCATCAGAAATTGTACTAGCCTCACGAAGGTAGAGGTTAATGGTATACTTATAGGTTTGCGAGAGAATTCAGTAAACGTGCATTTTTAAGTTAAGGACTACATTGCACCTTCATTTAAAAGTTCCATCTTCTACAGAGTCATAGGCTATACAGACGAACATTATTATGCACTTCATGAATACCAGAAACAAAGTTCATACTCTCAAAGTCAAAACTAAGAAGTTGGTCATGGGTAGACTTGAGCAAGATGTCTTCAGAGATTAAAGTTCCATAATTCATCCATCTCTACGTCAATACTCTTAAATGACTTCATACACAATAAAGGATACCAAAACTATCTAATTCCAACATTTCCAATTAAGAGAACTCAACTAAGCCGCAGTTTCAAAACTCCACTGCCAAAATAAGCAATTGATGGGCACACCCACGTTGCACACAACTGCGATAATTGATATTTGCTGAACGCATTGCAATTGTGGTCATAAATTGCAAAGATATGTAAATTTACGTGTGGCATCACGAGAACATGGAGTAAAGTAACGTCTGATTGTTCCTAATTCTAACAGTGTAAGGTACCGTACTACAATAGCACGGAGCACGTGGAATGTCCCATTCCCATTCCACCTACCAAAGCTATCCACACTCTGGATAACAAAGGTCAGCAGGAGAACTGGGCAAGTTGGATACCACAAAAGTCAGCAGAGACAGAATAGGAAAAGAGACGGACGGCTAATAGGCAGCAACAAGAAGTTAGCATTTCTTATTTTTCTAGACAAAATCCACTGCCCAACTTCTACAAATGTCAAACCCTGTCAGATGACTCATTGGTGAGATATGAAGCTTTTTGAAATCAATTCCCTGGTTTTTACTTCTCTCCCCTCAGTTGCCAACAAATGAAAAAATGCTATATACTGTACCCAATATTCGCAATAGCGCCTCTTCTCTAACTACCTGTTCCCAGTAACTACTATTAGAAACAAGCAACTAAATGATAGACTATCATAACGTTCTCTTTGCACAACAATCATAATTAATCAGCAATCCACCCGCAGGACCTCCAAATAAAACTTGACATGGAGTGGGATATTGCTTGCAGTGGAATTCGAAAGGCAAACACAACACATGACGCCAGTCTCAAAGCAGATATGAGTGCGCACCAATTTCAAAGCACTTTCACGAGGAACACGAGGAACAACTAAGCAAATTAGCCTCATTGATAAATCAAATAAAAAAGGGATGCTAAACGGACAACATTGTTATTCAAAACAAAGAACTATAATAACGACAAGTGTGTAACATGTTCTGAACCTGCATAAAGTTGTAGCGTTCTCTTCCAATAGATTCATTTTCTGCAACGGCAAAATAGGCTAGCATAGGATAGTGTCCAACATATGAAGCATAGCTGTCCCGCTGGATGTTCACAGCCCATTCACTGGACAAAAACACACCAAAATGTAAGAACAATACGCTATAACAATTAAAAACAAATTGAAAATCTTGCCACAACTTTGAAAGGAGTCGAAGATATTACAATCTATGCAAGTCTGCATGCCCAGTTCCAACGTATTTAGTTTGCAGATGCTCAAGCTGGGAATTGATATTAAACCTGTCACTGGCCTGCATGTATAGACATCAACCACAGTTACAAAAGTAAACTGTAAAAGAACTCCAAAGCTGCTATAAAACCAGAAGAAACTCTCAGTGCAGCTATTACTGGTCCGAAACTAATAAAGAAGAGAACCACGTATCCATAAAACCTGCTTTGGCTTTACTTTTTCTTTCTTTCCTCTTTTTTTCGTTTACAATTTTCATTTATGATTGCAAGTCCAATGATTAGGGACTACATGGGTTCTGTTGTTGTTGTTGTTGTTGATTGCAAGTACATGTCCATTTAATAATTTGAACCCTATGGAGACAACCACTCTTCCACTTGTTCACTGTTTAACTTGAACTCTGTGGAGACAAACCACTCTTCCATTTGTAAATTGTTTTACTTGATCTCTGTGGAGACAACCACCCTTTTGTCAAACTAAAAGAACTCACACGCAAAACAACATCTAAGTATCTAACGCAAAGTCAAAACCCAAATACTACCTCAACCGGACCAATTACCCAAAAAAATCCAATTAAGAAAATTACCTTCGCTAACAGGAAATGCTACCCCCTACCAAGTCACTTTCCAAAACATGATAAAACTACGTTCCAAATGGCAATATCTAAAACCTCTGGAAATCGCAAAATTGGTTCATGAGAAAGCATCAAAAAAATGGTAATCATGCTCCTAGAAACGTGTTTCGCACGGATAACACGAAACTAAAGTTGATTCATTAGTGTTTATCACTTGATGCGTAGAAAGGTATACATTCTACTTTATAAGTTATTAGAGCCTACCACTATCGAACCAATGTAGGGCATGTGGGGGGCCACTTCCTGATCGGGATCTGTAATGCGTAGCTAATAGAGTAGATCATCAAACTTCACAAACCCAAAAACTACACACGCTCCCACAGCATTAGAATTTCAAGTTTTATCCCTCAGTTGAAAATTCAATGCAAAGAGAATGAAATTTCAGGACTAGATTAAAGAGCGCATAATTTTAAAAACTTTTAGGCTCTGTTCTCTTGTCGGGAATGTTGCGCAGGAAAGTAAAAGTGAAGGAAAACGACATTTATTTGCAGTGTTCCGTTTAGGGATGGCATTTGGGGCGTTCGAGGCGGATATGGGGATTTCCGTACCCGATCCCCGAAACCGAAATACCACCCATATCTGCCCCGATAACGGAACGGGGAGGAAAGTGGGTAACCATATCCGAACCGAACGGATATTGGGTATTTGCCGAACCGAGCGGATAAACAAATCTGGGCAGAATTAATTTAAACAGTAAAACAGAAAAACAGCAAAACAATGGCAGATTAACCATTTCATTTTCATTTTTTATAAAACCTCCGATTCACAACAGCTACCAACATTCATAACAAACAAAACAGGTGCAAAGCAAACTCAAGGAATCCCATGTTTTTTGGACATACAAACAAAGGCAGATTAAGAAACAAAGCCTCACAGAGGCCATCCCTCGTAAATCGATTGCGGAGTGCGGACTGCTGAGTGCTTGAATCGATTGCCTGCAAAAACCGAGAGATGACTAGATGAGAGACGAGAGAGAGAGAGGGAGAGAGAGAGAGAAATCTCACGAGAGCCCAGATCGAGAGAGAGAGAGAGCCCAGAGAGAGAGAGAGAGAGAGCCTACCTGATGTGTCTGGAGAGCCGAGAGCAGGTGAGGAGTGGGCTGCGGGGAAAATGAAATGAAATGGGAAAACCCTAAAACTCATACAAACCTATATACATATATATATGGGGGTATTTTTGTAAATAATCTGTTTCGGTTCGGTTCGGTTCGGAGAACGGTTCGGTTATCAACGGAACCGTAACCGAACCGAATCCGTTTGGTTATCTCCCACCCTCCACCATATCCGCACCAACGGGGAATTTTTGGGTTATGGTTCGAGGGAAAAAATAATTACGGTTCGGATACCCATTCGATTCGGCCGAGATTGCCATCCCTACCACAGCACCGCCGACGACGACCCACTACACAGGACCACCATCAACACCAAATAGACGTCACCAGAAACCCACCATGCCACCGAGGGCCAACCACTGGCGAAACGAACCATTCTTCAACAATTAAGTCATACAATATATGCACAAATTTTTGAACCGACTAAAGTGGTTAAACTCTCACACCGCTCTGTTATGCCTTGAAATAGTATTCATCTTTTTTAGTTGTCAATTTTGCCATAAGTTGTTTGAGATAAAAAAGTTGTATATACGGTTGCATATTTTTTTGTCTTTAGTCAATTCTTTCATCATTGTGACATTTTTTTTTTTACTTTCTAAATAGAGATACGCTATATACATAAAAATAAATTAAAAATTCATAGAAATTACTAAAGACGAAAAAACACGATTGACCGGAGTCAAAAATTTTGGAGAAAACTTTGTTGTTTCTTGCTTTATAGTGCAAAATCTCTACATTTTCCTAACTGGAGAGGGGGTTAACATAACTTACTTATACAATACATATAAAAGCAACAAGGGGGAAAATAAGCACATAAATTTTGGCTTCGGGCTAGGTTGTAGCATGGTATTATATATATATATATCTTCAAAAGAAGGTTTGCATCAGATGTAAAACAAAATTAGTATGGACACAAATATAAAAGTAACAAATCCAGACGCATCGGCGTCAGGAACTACTCTATGTTTATAGGCGCTCCACATCTACCATATGTTCGTACAAGGTATATCCGTCTCGCAACATACCTCATGCGAGCGAGAACCTAAATTCCCTGACTTTTTAATGGTGGCATCACTCAAGAAAGCCAAGCGTAAATTACTGGGTGAACAAGGGGCGAGAAAGCCAACAGGGCATCAAGGATCCAGATCTTACCATAACCAAATTGTAGCTAAGGACAAAAACTGGCCCGCACCGACAGGTTTTAATTTCAAACCATCCAGTAGCAACACACCAAAAGGACGGAGACGGAGACGGACAAGGAAGCAATGAAGATAAGATAGTTGATTTGATTTGCAGTATCTTCAAAATACCCCTGTAGTAGCAAAATCTTTTTATGTTTTTGGTATGGGTTAAAATGTCACACGTCACCCTTTGAGTGGTGGTATGAGTTTATATATAGATCCTTATTACGGCCCGTTTGGATGGAGGATTTGTTTTGGGTGGATTTGTAATGAGGGGGAATTTGATGGTGGATATGTAATGAGGGGTGATATGTTAAGAAGGGTGGCCCCACCTCTTAAGAAGGGTGGATTTGTAATGAGGTGTTTGGATGGGTTTTTTAGAAGGGGGATTTAGAAGGTGGATATGATGGGATAAGATATGAAATGACTTTACTGCCCCCATATTTTTATTTTAATGGGTAATATAGGTTAATTTAATTAAAAAAATTAATAATTTTTTTTTTTTAAAAACTGGAGAAAATTAAACAAAGTTATATTCAAAATGTTGAAACGACATAATTTTTTTTAAAAGAAAAACGGATTAAATGATAGTATCATATTTGTAAAATATTTCAATTATTATGAAATTATATAGAAAAACAGATTTCATTTTTTTTTAAATAATGAAGAATATAAATCTGTTAAATGTTAAAATGTTTTTTTAATAGAATAAACAAGTTTCGGAAAAATTGTAAAAAGCGAATTTTCCCAAAAAATTGTTTCATTGTTAAAATTAGTTGAGTAGGTGAAAGCACATGGTCAACAAATTTGTTGGGTGTGTGATAATTGAGAACAGTTCACCAAATTTTTTTGGTAATTTTTTCTATAAAAGGCACACATTCCATATTAGAATCTCATTCCATATCTCTTGACCATTTATAGAGAAGCCGGAAGCTTAAGACAGATGTTGGACAATAAATTTATACCATTTGTAATGTACCTCAACTAAATGTTTGAATTTAATTGAGATGATTACTTAGTCTTCATATTACAGTCTTAATTTCCATAATGTTGAAACAAAACGTACAAGTTCAATCAGAATCGAATAGATGTGCCAAGATTACACAACATAAGAAACCTAAGAAAAAAACTACAACGAATTTTGTGGTTAGACTAGTTCGATGTTGAACTTCCAAAGCAGTTGCGGATGTGGAACCATTTTGAGTTGATTGTTGTTGAGTTCGAACCAACTACATTTGAAGGAGCCGGTATCTTTCCTCATGGAACTGTAACAATGCTCCTTCCGCTTCGTCGAACGTTGTGTATCTTTTGAACAAGTTCCCCGGGTATCCATTAACCTGCAGTCCCGCGGTCTCCCAAGTTGTATAGATTCCCGGACTACGGCTAACGAAAACCACCCAATAGTAGCACCATAAAGTACCATCATTTTTGCCCACATTACACCACAAAAGTAGCACCAAAACTGCCACAAAAAGGAGCCCAAAAACTGCCCAGATTGACATTACATGACTGTCCAAAACTGTCCACAAAACTGCACAGAATGCAGCACCAAAACTGTCCAAAAATCAGCCACAAAACTGCACAGAAACCAGCCACAAAATTGTCCAAAAATAGCCACAAAACTGGCAAGAAAACCAACCACAAAACTGCACAGAATGAAGCCACAAAACTGTCCAAAAAACAGCCACAAAGCTGGCCAAAAAATAGCCAAAAAACTGCACAGAATGCAGCCAAAAAACTGTCCAAAAAATAGCCACAAAACTGTCAACAAAATAGCCACAATGAAGAACCAAAACTCTAAAAAATACATGAACAAAACAGCCACTAAGTTGCCATGTAGCATATGACTACATTTTGCTCAACAGTAACTCACACACACACACACACACACACACAGAAACCTGCATTGTCCAGTGACCAGAAAAACCCAAAAATGGGACTAGCAAGCAACTAAGTTGGGCTCAGATGTACTCAACCTAATAAAGAAGCACTAGCAAGCAACTAAGTTGCCATAAAGGCCATCATAGTTACCAATACAAGTGCCAACTAATACACAATGTAATCAATTAAAAGTGCATCATCATTGCCCTAGCAGCAAACAGCCCTTAAACCAGCCAAAAAACAGCCCATAAACCAGCCAAAAAGTAGCCCCAAATTCAGAAAAAAACAGCTCATAAACACAGCCCATATAGCAGGCCAACAAGCAGAAAAAACCAACCCATAATGCTGATAAAAACCAACAACAAAGCAGCCCATATACCTGCACAAAAATAGTCCAAAAACCAGGCCATAAACAGCCCAAAAACCATCAAGTAACCCATTAACCTGCAGAATAAAACATGCTCAAAACACCCCATATTCCTGCATACACACACAGACACACAAAACTGCACTGTCCAGGAGACTACACACAGTAGACAGAAGGGTCTTCTCAACTTTCAAAAAACAGTCAGGAAGTTGCACAAGTTATTAAGTGTTGGGCTCAGACAATCGTATCATAGTCAAAGTAGCACTACCATTTGCAATTAAGCTGCCATCAAGGCCGTCAAAATTAACAAAAGCAATACCAACTAATACATTGCATTTATGATTTCATCTTTGCCCAATCAAAAACTAGAAAACAGAGATGAATCTGGGCAGAATATATAGCACAAAAAAGGCCTTCATTGTTGCCAATATCAGTACGAACTTTGAAGTAGTGCTTAATTACAATGCATCATCATTGTTGCCGTATAACATTCCACAAAAAGTGCCCTTTACCCCTCAACGTATCACATGGATCATCATCGTTGCCCTAACAACTTTCAAGTAGTGCTTAATTACAACGCCAAAAAAGGGGCCTATTCCCTCAAATAAACATCATGTTTTAGGCAAATTCAGTTAGTAGGTACAAAATGGTTTAGATACAGTTATGAACCTTTATTAATCGTCTCAAAGTCTAGACCTGACTTGACTAGGTACAAAATGGTTTAGATGGAGTCTTGTTTGGTTTGAAGCTCAAAGTTCATTTTGATCACTTACAAGCAACGACTGTGTTCTCTTTCTCAAACATGGCAAATGGTAATGTCAAAAACTTAACACTCAAACTGAGAGGGTACCAACTAACAAACTTCCCATAACTTCACTAAACTCCATTTATCTGGAAAGAATGACTTCAACTATAGCATCTCAGACAAGACAACCATATGAGTGACCAGCTCAAACAAGGGCATGCAAACCTTGCCAAGAAACAAAACAGAATGCAGCCAAGGACTAGCCAATAAACAGGGAAAAAACTGCCACAACTGACAACCAAAAGACTGCCCAGAATGCAAATGAAAAAGGGCCATAATTACTACTCCAAATTGAGTTTCCCCCATTACAGCAAACAATCCGAAGCTAATCAGAGAAGAAAGCTGCAAATCAAAACCCAGTATTGAAACATCCGTGACTTGGGTAACTCTGATCACAATATCAATAATAAGTATTCGGTCCAAATCGTGCTTCGAAATGGACAGCAGGCAACTCAGATCAGAAATTCGTACAGCAAATTAGGGCAATGAACAGCAATTAGGGCAACTCAGATCAGAAAATCGTACAACAAATTAGGGCAACATCACCTCTGATGCAGTTTCAAGATTAAGGGCAACTCAGATCATAATATGGAGTACTCTGTTCGATTCGTGGGTGAAAAAACACAGCCAACATCAAAAACCCCCAAATCGATCACAAACCCAATCCAACCGTAACACAGCAAACATCAAAAACCACCAAATCGATCACAAATGGAGTCCAGAACCATACCTCAGCCCGTGAAAGGAGGAAGACGAGGGAGAGTTGTAACCGGCGGTCCACCGGTGGAGTCACCAGAGTAGATCGGCGACCTCCTCTCTTCTCTCTCTCTCTCTCTCTCTCTTCTCTCTCTTCGTCGGTCTGCTTTTCAGAAACGAAAACAAATGGTCTGAGAAAAGATAAGGGGGATTTGGAGGGGTAAAATCGTCTGAAAAGCCCCCGGATTTGCCAACGACGGGGTCCAACCTCTCCTTCACAAATCCACCTTCAGGCGGAGATGAATCCGCAACAGTGTTTATCTCCGCCTTGCCCAAAACTCAGCCAAACACCGGATTTGAGGAGAACCTGGATTACAAATCCACCCGGCTCACATATCGCCCTTCATATCCGCCATCCAAACACGGCGTTAGTTTCTCAATTTGTCTCCGTGGAGGCGCCCAATTCTTTAACCCTTAGGGTTTAAGCCAAAAAATGTTAATAGAGTTTCCTATATATACATCTTGATGCTGCAATTTTTCTTTTTAACCTAGCCTTCAGGCTTCATATATGACTACGCACTACACATTAGTTCTGTAGTCGCCCGAAGTGCAGATCGGCCACTTGGGTCGCCCAGCCTGGCGCTTTGTGGGCGGACCAAGATGTCAGGTCAGATTTTGGATGGATTAATCGCAACATGTCAGAATCAATCCATCCGGCCTGGTCACGTGGCTCGGTCACTTGCTCCTTGATAGCGTGGCTGCCGTGGCATGATTCCTGAAAGATGCATCCATCAACTTCAACCTTTGTATGATTCAAGTTTCCGCGCTTAAATTGCTCCTGCGCGCCATAGTCCCATGGCCAGCCCACAATTTTCAACTGGGCCCTTAAATATCAACTAGAGTATGGAAATATTTATGCAAGGCATTTGGCCCAACTGCATCAGAAATTCAATTTATCTTCTAAGGTGTTAGTCTTATTATTTTAAAATAATACTGACTTTCTTCGATAAAAAAAAAAAAAATGATCTTTGACCCCCGATGAATGTAGAAGATAAAAGACTTGTTGGTACTTTTTTCCCGAGAGGTGCTATTCACGCAGACAAAGGGTGCACAGATCATGCACAGATCTTGATGTGGGGCCATTAAGGGTCCCACAAAAATAATCCGAGCCGTTCATTAAATTTGAAACATTTTTTTAAGGGCTCCCGCAAAAAATCAGCTCAATCCAATACCTATAAGTACTCGATCTAATTATCTAACTTTTCATTCAACTTTGAACCTAAATGAAAACTTATATGATTAGATCGAGTACTTATACGTATCGGATTGAGTTGATTTTTAACTGAGACCCTTGAAAAAATGTTTCAAATTTAATGAACGACTCGGATTATTTGTGCGGAACCCGTAGTGGGTCCCACATCAAGATCTATGCATGATCTGTGCACCCTTTGTCTGTGTTGACAGACTTACGCTTTTTTTCCCCTGTTTTGAATCTACTAATAGTACGTTCACCAGCACGTATAATATAGATAGATGTATCTAGTTTCACAATTAGTGCCCCATGCGGTGAAATACAAAGTAATTACATAATACTAGTAGTACTTATACCTCAATCGATTTGTATTTGACATAAACTCAAAGAGTTTTTTTTTTCCAAAAAAGTAGTCAGCCAAAAAAAAGATTTGAAAAAGATTTTGACACCAACAAATAAACTTGCTCAATTTAAGATGATGATTAGAAATAACCAATGGATTAGTTTTCTTTGACTGGTTCTTACATCTGTAGATCCCGTCGGCCTACTTCTGCATTAGGTGCCAACTTCTGCGTTAAGTGTCATTGAGCCTGCGATTGGTGCATGTGCTCGCGTCTAGATATTGATAATTTTGGTTCACTCCTGTATCTTGTGATAGAATCTATAATGCCTTCGGATTTTTTTGAAATGATTTGGAATTGCCTCTTGTTAAAAAAAAAAAAAACCAACATTTTAATTAGTTAATAATAACCGCAACAACATCAATATTACATAACACGTCATCTATCGATAATCGTAAGTACAGGATTCTTAAGCAAGATATGCATATTCATTGAACTTAGATGCCACAAAGCCCGGCATAAAAGTAGAAAACCAGTGAAAATAGAGAACTGCTATTCCATGATTTCTTTAGACAGTTTACAGTTAAAGGTAGTTAACAGTTGGCAAATCCCTGACGAAAGCCAATAATTTACTTGGTCTACTTTTGTTTACTAGATTAATGAGATTTTTGGGGTTCTCTAGCATGGTACTATTAGAATATGGTAGATCAGCTCAAAGGGACAGGTTCACTGTACCTGCTAATACATTTTTCAGCAAGTTGATCGATCGTGTGAAGTTAGAGTTTGGTATGTGTGTTAGACCTTAGAATATTAATTCGCACTACAACATGTAATGGTTGGTTGCAAAAGCAAAAATTTTGGTTGCCAAAGAGATTTTGGAACAATATACCATGGTCGGAAGATTTGTGCTTAAAATATAGTTCAAAAAAGTCAAATTCACTTTTAGAGACCAAATTATGGGTTTGTTGCTAATGGGATGAGCATCATGGACCAAATGCACAACTTTGTCCTAACAACTTTGTTTTTGGGGCAAAAAATTTGGTCTCTAAAGGCCTTGCAGATTTGGTCCCCAAAGGTCCATTTTGTGAGGCTTCTAGCTAATAATAAATGTTGTCCCCAAATGAGGTACTCATTATAAACCAATTTCATAAAATGAATATTTGGTAGCAACAACATTTTCCTAGCTAAAATATTTGATTGCTAATAGAAAAACCATTGTAGCCTACAATCAAAAAAGTTTCAAATAGCTATATCCAAAAGATGATCAAACTTTCTAATTTCTTTTAGTGTGGGGGCAAAGTTATAGAACTATGAAATAAATTGAGGTACAAGTGTAAAAATTAAAATGTACTGGGAGCTCATATATATCCCCTCTGGTCTTACTCCTTCTGCCTAGGTCTGAAATGAGCTGAATTGAGTTGAACTTTTAAAATATTCAGATTCGTTCATTATGTTTTTTTTGACACTCGAACTTAATGAAAATTTGATGAGCCGAGCTCGCTTAAGTTTGATTCGGACTCAAACTTGTTCACGAACTTTAACAAGTCAAAAATATTAAGTATTTAAGCTATTATGCAGAGGCAAAGCTGCAAATAAAGGTCAAAAATTACAAATAAGACTTATTATTTCCATAAACAAGTGTTTTTCTTTTTTTGATGATCAACATAAACAAGTTCATACATACATAAAATTATGAAAAGATAAACATATATAAGTTTATAGTATTTGTAAAATTTTATACATGTAAGTTGTAAAAATTACATACTCCCTCCGTCCCTAAACAAATGTTCGGCCTACAAACTTATAGACCTTTAGAAAAATGCATTTCTCATTAAAAAAAAATTAAAAGTAAGTTAAAAGAACCTAGCTAGTGATATCTATTGATTTATGATTTTTTTTGAATTTTTTAACCAAAAAAATACATCTTTTTAAAAATATAGGTTTTCGGACCGGACATTTAGTTAGAAAGTAAGAGAATAATTTATTACATGTTCGTTAGTTATACATCAATCCACAAATATGAAGATTTTGTGTTATTCATATATGCTCCAGGTTCACAATTCTAAACCGAGCCAAATACTATCGTGTTCAAGTTCGGCTCCTTTATTAAACGAACTTAAATTTGAGTAGGAGTGAGAATTTTTGATACGACACAACCCCGACATGAATACAACACGACATAATAACACGTAAAGTTAAACAGGTCGCGTTAAGGTTAAGAGAATTCTAACACGAACACAAGACGACACGACACGAACACAATGCCCACCGCTAAAATTGAGGTTTGAGTCAGTTCGTTTAGTAGTCCAAATCAAACTTAAATAAGTTTTTACAAATCGAGTTTCGAACAGTTCAAGCTTCTCAACCGGTTAGGTTCATTTGCAACCCTAAATTTTAGTTCTGCCCCTAGTCAGCTTGTCCCCACCCCGAGCAAGCACGCTTCTGCCTCCCTTGACCCACCCCTTAACCTTGACCCTTTACTATGACTAGAGGTCGGGGCACACACGATGCGTGTGCAAGTCGAACTTTAAAAAAATTTGCACAAATGCTTCCCACTTTTGATATAAAATTTACCTTGCACATGCATCGCATGTGCCCGGCCTTTAGTTTTTGTTCTCTACTGTTTTTAAAATAACAACCAACTAATCAAAAAAATTCACTCCAGCGTATCAAATATTCTTCCTAATCCTGTACTTATTACTAAAAAAGGAAGGGAGAAGATGGAAAAATTAAAAAGAGAATGAGTGATTAGCTTTTGGATTCTTATGTTACAGACTATACAAATAACAAAATGGCAAAGAACACAAATTAGAAGAATACAAACTCCATGGTATCCTAATTTTTAAAAATACCAATTTTAGAATGTCAAAATTAAAGACACTGCTAGTGGGGTGGTCCCTTATGTTGGTCTAGAGTCCCTATGGTCACGCCTCACGTCTAAGGGAGGGTTGCTACTTACTATGCCTGGTGGCTCCCTCCTCCACCCTTTTTTTTTTTTTTTGTAGTTATGAAAAACAAATTTAATGTCTCTTTGCACTTAAAAAAAGCAAGAACAAAGAAATTAGACATTAGTGCTACCGACTCAGTAGTACTGTTGTTGTTGTTTTTTTTTTTTTTTTAAATATCTATTCTAATATATAAAGGGGAGCAGGTTGATGTCTCTCTCCTGTCATGTATTTCCCTCTCCTATAAATACCCTCATACAAAATCTATTTTTTAAACCATTGTGGGACAACACTATAGGGGCGCCAAAGTAAAAACGCATCACCAAGACCCCAAAAAAAACTGCAAACAGTTAAAATCTCCCCAAAAATAAGTTAAGATAACCTTGCTATTCGGTCGATAAAACGTCCAATATATGCCCACATTTAACTGTTTTGTATTGTGGTACGGGCTTAAAAAATAGGGAGATACCAAAGTGGGCTCCCCCTTTATATGGAAAAGAAAAATACATGACAGGCTTAAAAAATAGGGAGACACCAAAGTGGGCTCCCCCTTTATATATATAATATAATATAATATATATATATATATTATATTATATATATAAAGACAGTGTGTGTATATATATATTAGTCATCTTCCAATAAGGGACGCATCTCGGTTGGAAGGGGATGGCGGTTGTGTGATTTAGGTGAAAACCACGGGCACTTAACTGGAAGTGGGAGGATGCACTATAGCCTTTGAATCAAATGAATTCTAGTCATTCCAACCTCGTCTGTCACACTTCTGTTTTATAATATATATATATATATATATATATATATATATATATATATATATATATATATCATTAGAATTTCGGTGACCTCTCCATGGACTCTTTCAGAAGTCTAATGGCCCTAGCAGATGCCGCTGCTGCTGCGAATGAAACTGGGCAAGGGAATTCGAATCCTCTCATAACCATTTCCAACCCTCCGTATGGAGGGGATCAGATGGAGTTGAATTTCACAGCTTCACCTCTTGCGAATCGAGATTTCTCGGTTGCACCTAACTCGTGGAAGAACAAGTGCAGCTATGCACCAGATACATGTCCATGTGAGTGTTTTCAAAACTTTACCTATGACCTAAGTAGCACGGACACGGATAAGGGGTATTCGGTTAACGACACACGAACAGTCATTTTTCTGAAAATTAGGACACGGACATGTCAAATGGAAAGTGTATTCGTGTTATAGAGGTATGTTATGCTTTTATATAACAGCCTTGTTATTGTCAGCCCACTGGGCACACTAGAAGGCAAAGAAAATATGTATTTTTGTTTATTTTTTACGTTATTTAATACATATTCACACACCTATTATTGTCATCTCAATGGGCTGATTTTAGAATTTTCCTTCATATAAAGTCGGAGACATTTTAATGTGTCCAAGAGTGTTGCCAACATGTCCTAGAGTATCCATGATGTGTCTAACAAAAAGAAATATAATAAAATCATTAGAAAAGTACTTAGGTACATGTCCGGAGAGTGTCGTACCGTGTTCGTGACCGACACGTGTCGGAAACGGATATGTGAGGGCGGTACACGTGTCCTGGCTTCTTAGCCTATGATTGTCAAGTTGCAGCCCTTTGGATTGTGGGGAAAATGAAGAGCACAGAAAGAGTTGCGATGCCTCATTTCGCAAGAAAAAATTTCATCTCCTTTAGTTATTCGGACAGCTGATAGAATTTTCCTTCCTTTGGGTCTACCAATTACTGTGCATTGTGAAGTACTGGCATTACTAGGAGAGAATCGAGTTCTATCTACAGCTAGAGTTAATTTGTCTTCATATCATCGTGTAAGGGTTGGAGTGAAAGTATTTGACATGGGAGGTCTTTTCTATACTGAAGAGTAGATAACATACGCTATTCACAAAACAATGCCCCTGACCGTGGTAAAGGGTACACACTTACTTTGGTTCGATGACCGCGCATTCTGCAAGCTATACCATGGTGTCTGCTATTACTTTACTATGCCATATAGTTTTTTAGACGACAATAATTCGAATCTTTTTTGTCCCACTCTTTATACAACGAACAATTGGATATTTCAGATGTTTTGTGGTGCTATGCTTTCTCCAGTTGAACCGTTTTGAATGGTGGCTAGGTTGGTGTATCTTTAGCGTGGTTGAGACCTACACACTTAAACACCCGTGTTAGTGCCAAACCCAGATCGTGGGGAGTCCAGGATAGGCATTCCGACTGTTAAGTAAGAAAGAGGGAAGATGAGCTTTTTAGGTTGTATTTAGGGTTTCCGAGAGAGAATCAGTTACCTTATTCTGAAGGTGGATTACTCCTTTTACTGGCAAATGTAACATGGAGACCAACCCACGCGTATACACCACGCGCTCGGTGATTGGTTTGCCAATTGTGGCGGTGAATCAGGCTAGCAATCAATGGCCTATCGCGGTCTCCACGATCCGTTCATGTAATAGGGGAAACGGTGCCATGCCACCTGCCACACCTACCCGACTTCCTCTCTAAGTCAGGGAGCAGGGGTGGCTCGGTGGTTGACGGTTCAGCTAATCGATATAGCCCGGTTGTGTTTGGTGTTCGAACTTCTGTATAGTTGCTAATTGGTCCGGTGGGATGCCGCCGAACAGAAAGTTATTACCAACTAACCTGTATCCAGGTTCATGGTTCCTCCGCTAGTGAACGAACTTGGCCTGGCAAGACACATTCAGCAGAGGCATATTGAACAATTTGCACTGCCGGTCCATCCAACCCTTAAGTCCACGGGCCTAACTAGTCAGCGTGGCGCAACCATCGCCCGGGTCGCTCCGCCGAGCCATGCCCGCCACAATAGCCCCTCAACTTCTTCCACCCTTGGACAAAGATGGGAGGAGTTGACTAGTGGTTCCTCCAGGCTGTCTCGGTAATGTCTTAGCCGAACCAGTGTTCTCCTGAGGGTACACCCCGTGGTTGGTACGCCGAGCGGTACCCGCCGGGCCTTCATGAGGAACAAAGAGGCAATTTGAATATGGAGTAATGATGATATTCGCTGCAGAGGGGGTTGATGGGACTGCTTGGCTTAGAGATTGAACGGTTTGGCGTGAATCTGAAGCGGTGTAGAGTGCCACATGGCAGAAGGGGGCGCTGTGAGTACGGATCGATACATGCTTTCCACGTGGCGCCCCGAGAGTAGACGGGGTCGCGTCGCTTCGGTTCCGGTGCGCGACCCCTAGGTTTCCCCCCTCCCCCTTCGTCCATTATATAAGGAAGGGGGTGAGAGAGGAATCACTTTTTGCTCTCTCACTCTCTCGCTCTGTAACTTCTGCTCTCGCTTCCATTGCTCTCCAGAGTCTCTCGTCGCACCGCTGCTCACTATCGTTTGATCTTAGCACTTTCAGGTAACTCCGATCTCTTTGCTGCTTCATTTTTGCTTGCCACAGAGCACACCATGCCTTATGGCTCATTTTTTGCAAAAAAACCCCCCTTAACTTGAACAGTACCACTTGAGTCCCTATGATCGCTTTTGGCTGTAGTCCACCGCTTGGACCGCCAACAATGGTGGTCCTCCTCCGTAGCCCAGCGGTAGATTTTCAATTTTTGCCACAATCTGATGTAGGGAATCTCCCTTAACGAGGCCTCGTGCCCTCCGCCGAGGAAGACCTCGCTAGATATTCCCCGGCGGAGGCCAGAGGCTTTCCCCCTGAGGAACACTCACAAGAGCTTATCTGCTTTCAAGAGAAGAAAGACCATGATCGAGAACAAACAAAAAATAATTGACTCTAAATGATTTTGCAGCTAATAAGCTCACCTCTTCACCCACATTCTCATCGAATTGTTTCTTTCTACGAATGACACGCTTCTCATAAAAAACGGGCTTGGTTCCCATCGTTGATGCAATTTCCTTAGCTTCAATAATGGCCTCTACCAAACCATTTTCTCTGTACCTCTTAAAAAAGGTAATAAGCCCATTCAATTGCTCAATAGCAACATCTATATGCATATCTTCCTTTTGCAATGTCTTGTTTACAGAATTAACGACAAACGACAGATTATGCCAAATAATCATGCTAACCAAGAATCCAAAATCTCCAATTTCATGTCTTGCCAACGAATCGGCTTCACTTTTTGCACCTGCTTCGTTAGGGGAATTTGCCAATTCAATTAAAGCATTTTGTATTTCTGGAGCTTGGTATCTTATGGCTTTTACACTTTCAACACGACTTTCCCTACGCGTTTGTGATAATGGCTTAATGGTGAGACCTTCAACATTATCAGTAAAAATTTTCCATCACTTCATAGAAGCTGCACGTTGTAGGACTCCAAAAAAAGATACTGCTTTATTGCAAGAGTTAGCCATATCACAAAGCACAAGGTTAAGACTTTGGCAACCACATGGCGTGTAGAATGCTCTAGGATTTTTGTCGAGTAATCTTTTTTGAACACCTTTGCGCTTTCCTTTCATATTAGAGTCGTTGTCATATCCTTGTCCTCTGCAATCACCAATGTCAACTTGAAGAGTGACCAAGCCTTCTTCAAGTTCCTCAAAAAGTTCGGATCCCGTTGTATCTTCCACCTTAAGAAATTGTAAAAAGAACTCTTCCACTTGAATTGTAGTTGTTGAAACATCCACACAACATAATAACATATTACAAGAGACATTTGTTCCATGTGACTTATATCTGGAGTACAATCAAGTATCACGGCAAAATATTTTGCATCTTTGATCCTTCTAATCATTGCACTTTTGACCTCATTAGCTAGCATTTGTATCAATTCATTCTGAATATTGTGGCCAAGATAATGGTAATGAATCTCACCATTCGATATCCGTCGAAGGTGTTCTCGCATTGTTGGGTCATGTTTGGCCATCATTTCAATTATGGTCAGAAAAATCCCATTATTCTTTTGATAAATCTTCTCGTTGTCCCCACGAAATGCCAAGTTATTTTTAGCAAGTGTTTTCACAGCCTCAATTACCCTTTCTAGTACCCCTTTCCAATGTACTTTCTCTTTCTTGATTTGATCTTCCACACTTTTGTCAATTGTTTCGTTCAATCACAATCTTATCTCTGATTCGATCCATTTGCTCATGCCAAAAATATGCTCATTACTAGCTTCATGACTGTTGAGCCTTTGGGCAAGATTATGCCAAGCATTTAACCCACTAGTAGCCAACATAGTCTTGTTTTCATCTTGCTTAAACAACTTACAACGAAAGCAAAATACTTTGTTCGAACCATTTGAATATACAAGCCATCTCCTATCTTGCTTTTCTCCATTTGACAAACGGCGAATATAATGAAAACACGAGAAATGCCTACCCGCATTATCCATAGGAAAATTAACTTTGTCTCTCTTCAAAGGACCTCTTTCTACTATGAAGTCAATGAAATTTTGATCAATTTTGTCCCAATTACTTGGATCATCAATATTTCTCACCCCACGTCCAAAACTCATGTCTTCATTTTGACTATCATTATTTATACCTTCATGACCACTCTCGTCTACGCGCTCACTGGATTATTTGTGTTCTTGATTCCCCAAATTTTCTTGTCCTTCATTCCCCAAGTTTTCTTGTCCTTCATTCCCCACAATTTCTTGTTCTTCATTCACCAATATTTCTTGTTCTTCATTCAAATTTGAACTCTCTTTTTGTTTATTACTACTTATAAACCTATCGAGAGCCCCCACTTGAGATTGAATTAATTCATCTACTCTTTGCTTTTGTTTTCTTTTTTCGAATCCAAACATATACTTTCTAATTTTAGGCATGATTCTTTAAAATCTGCAAATCCCAAAAAATTTCAACCATCAATTTTGCCATGAATCATGATGCCATCAAGAAGAAATAAACATAAAGATATCAATCATGTAGTCCACACTCATATAGACATAAGACGTCCAAATTGAAGCACTAACAACTAATATTATGATTTTAAACCATGTATACTCATTAAGGGCCCAAACTAAAACCCTAGATAGCCAGATAGAATGTGGGGAAAGAGAACAAGTAAAGAATCGATCATAAAATACCTGTTGAATCTCTAATTTCCTTCTTGTCTCTCTTGCTCTTTGATCTTGTTCCTCTAGTTCTTCGTCTTCTTATTGATTTTTTTCTGCCCTAGTCCTGTTCATTGTTCCTCCTTTTTGTTTTTTTCTTGCGTTCCGACGGTTCCTTGTTCATTTTTCTGGGCCATTGGGCCTCAAGTGTAGAATGTATTGGGTTTAAAATTGGGCCCTAATTACACATGTATACTAGGTCTCACAAATGAATGGGGGCCCTATTTTTTTGACAATTTTTGGGGGCTTAAGGCCCGGGCCTCTTGGGCCTTTAACCCAAAGCGGGCTTGCTAGCAACTTCGATTGGGGCCCGATAGACCCTCTACTTGACATTCCCGTTCCCACTAGAACTGGCACGAGAGTAGAGAGGCCCTCCAACATTCCCCGAGTGTGGGGGTTCCCCGACGGCGGGGACACCCTTGGTATTGCTTCTTATATCTTTCACTTGTCTTCATGCTTTCTTTTATACTTGCCTTAACACAGTAAACATTGTACCGTACTAACACTTTTTCTTCTGTGTTCAGATTGCTCCGCACCGAATAAGGGACTCTGTGTCACCAGCAAGTGGGCCAACTTGATCGCTCTCATTCAGTGTGCCGACCGGGACGCACCTACCTTGCTCGGCTACAAAAGCCACCTACCACAGCTTCGTTCATCGCAAAGACAGGAGCAAGATGGTAAGGAAGCTGGTGGATCTTGCCAGCATCGCCGGGGTGGCGCTCTGGGACCAGTTCACCGCTCAAGACGTCTCCACCTTCAACCTGCCCAACACCCAACGGCAGCAACCACCGGAGCAGGAGCAGCTGGTTCAGCCCCTACCACCGTCAGCACCTAGGCGTCCTGCTCCAGCCGTCGAAGACCGAGCAACATGGCCGGTGACGGGGCAGATCAAAAGGCTGAGAAGAGGGCCAAGACCACTGAGGATGAGGTGGAGGTCATCGGGGCAAGCCACGCTACGACTGATATCATTGAGCCAGAAGGGTCCTCAGCTCTCTTTGAGCCGGACTTCGTATGCCGAGATGGGCATGTGATAACCGTCGTCGATAGCCTGGCGGAGAATCCTCTACTGGCCATGACCCTATTCAAAGGGGTAGCCCTTCCCAAGGATATGGAAAATCTGCCGGAGGGGAAGGCCCACAACATGGCCGAGCTGTGCCTCTTCATTGCAAAGGTATGTCTCCATCACTTCGTTACTTCATAATTTCTTTTTTTCCAAATGCTGACCATTTCTCCTATTGCAGGCCGGGCAGTGTGCCCATGGCATCCATGATTTCCGGGTTTTGCAGGGACGTTTTCAATGAGCTTCCCGATGAGTTTGGCGCCGAAGTGAATCAACTCATGAGCTTGAAGCTGGAAGGATCCGTTGCCGAAGCAACGGAAGGTTTGGCGGAGAGGGATCGGCTGTTGATTGAGGTCCAGAACCTTAAGGAAGAGTGGGATTGACTACTGGAGGAGAAGAAGCGCTCGGAGGAGGATCAGTCGAAACTGCTGGAAGAGTCCGGCGACGCTGGATACAATGAGGCCGGGGAGCACTACAAAAAGAAGGTGAAGGCTTAGTAAAAAAGGCCTTCAAGGAGGGTGAGTTAAGGGGGGTTGAGGAGACCCACAACATCTCCTTCCTCCTTGGGTACCACGTCGGGCTTGATTACACCGAGGTCCCCAAGGTCGATGATCAAAGGGAACCTCTAGTGGTGCCCGGTGTGCAACTGCCGAGCCACCTGCTTCCCTCCAACCGAACCCCACTGCCGAAGCTTAGATCTTTTTTCGTCTCTGTATTTTTGTTTCCTGCTTTTTGTACTTGGGGCCGGCATAGAACAGTTTCCCATTGTCGAGCCCCAGTGATTGTGTAACACCCTTTAAATTTGAGGTGCTTTATAGTTACATTCAATAATTTAAGGGGCAAAGTGCAATTTCTTTTTAGAATTGTGCATGTGTGCTGAGGTGTGTGTGTGTGTGTTTCTTTTAAAAAAAAAAAAAGAAGAAGAAACCCATAAGGAGAGGATGTCTTCTACGTTAGAGAGAGAGAGAGAGAGAGAGAGAGAGAGAGAGGGAGAACAGCCGTGGAGAAGAAGAAGAAAGAAGTAAATTAGGGTTGGTTGGATTGAAGCTTAATAGGTATTTTCATCTCTTCATGTGTTGTATTTCATGCTTTCCCTGCTAAGTCTTCCATTCTGCATCTGATATGCTCTGAATTGAATCCGTGGGAGAGGGTTTTTGAGGTTGGAATTGGGTTTTTATCTCAGAAATTCGTGCATCTTATGAATATGCATAACTGTGTTTGAACCAAGTTGATAATTTGTCCTGTTTTGACGAATTTTTCTCATCAACAAGCCGACCATTTTATTTTTTGATAATTTTACTGTAGATGCCTCTGTGTGTGTAGTTTATGCTGTAAAAATTTCAGAATTTTCTGAGTAGTATGGAAAAAGATAAAAATCATGAACCGAGCTGCTGTCAGATTCGCGTTTGGGCAGACAACACAAACACGTTTTGAGAAAACGGACTTATCTCCTAGCTCGGGTATCGGTTTTACGCACCATTTCTTGATTCTGAAACTAGACTTACATACCTTTCTGGATATGTATGATTTGTGCCTTAGTTCCTTCTAGGAAAAATCAGTTTTTGTTCCGAAGTTGATGATTTGGTAAATCTGGAAATCTGGACAGCTTTTGGAGCTGTGTTCTTCATCGATTTTGTCATAGTTCAATATACTTGCTGATTATAGGTTCTTATGAGTCTTAAACATTGATCAATTGGTGATGTTTTGGTGTTGGAATCATTGGAAAATATTGAGTATGTGATTTTTAATGAGCTTTCGATTGCAGACTGTTCTGCTGGAACTGTGATTTCTGCTTTTAGATGTGTAACTTCATTTGTCCGTATCTTGGTCATTCGGAATCCGTTTAGGGCCAAATTTATATTGAGATTGATGTTCTAAAGTGTACTATCTAATGGTGGTAGTCTCATGGTCTGGCTTCAAACCAGTAGGGAGTTATGGTCAAAATACGACAGCTGGTCATGAGCTTAAAAATCGATTTTGAAAGTTGAGTTGTGTGTGTACTTTGTGCTTGTCTTGGGACACTTCTAGGTCTTTAAGATGGACATGTTTGTATTCGATGGATATTGTTTAATTCATTGATGGCTTCCTAGTTGGATGTTGAGCATTGGTTTATACGTGTAAGCGTTCAATAGCTGATATAGTTAGCTTGTGGCTAGGTGGCAAGTCGGGCAAATGGGAGGTGCCAAAACCATAAGTTTGGCGTGTCTCGGTCTATACAAAGGTAAGTGTGTCTGATATGGTTCTTCCCAATAAAATGTTGCTGTGTTGGTGAGTGTATATCATGCTATTGCTGTTTAGCTTTTGATATGTTGGGCATGTTCGCGCGTGAGGCACACCATGTCATATGCCATATCGCTTATTTAACGATGGTTGGGGGCATGGTGTGTGGGACACGAGATTCAGTTGTGATAAGGTGAGTGTTTGATTAATAGATGTTATTCTATATTAAATTGAACTGTTGGCTGTGTGCCCGGTGATTGGCTTTATGCCAAAAGGCTTATGCCTTAAATTATTGGTTGTGTGCCCGGTGATAGGCTTAATGCCAAAAGGCTTATGCCTTAAATTATTGGCTGTGTGCCCGGTGATTGGCTTAATGCCAAAAGGCTTATGCCTTAAATGTTGCTTTTAATTTTTCGATAAACTGTTGATAAGTTGAGATTATCTTTTAGCTGTTGGATATTACTGTTGTATTGTATTTGGAGGATATGGTGATTATATCTGTTATGTACATTTGAGTATCTCAATTATGTTGGGAATTTATATTCTTCTTGTTATTCATTCGGTTGTTGCTATATTTTGTTGAGCATTTCTATATCTCACACACTCTAGCTTTCCTTTTTGGTCTGCCAGGTAGCAGGTTGCGTAAAGTGGGTCCACTACCAGTCATCGTATTGAGAAGTGTCGAGGCTAGCGTTGGATGATGTGGATGAGTGAGTTGGCTGTAGGTAGTGAACTAAGAAGTTGTTTTATATAAGTTATAAATAAGTTGTTGGTGGATGTGTTGAAGCATAGATTTTTTTTTATAAGTATTGTAATACGGGTGTTGTTGCTTAGTTGTAATCGAGGTTATAGTTGGTTGGTCAATACGTTGACTTATTTTTATGTTAAGGTGATAAGTCTTCCGCTGGGTGTTTGTTTCTGACAGGTTGTGAGGTGTGGTTTGGTTTTTGTGTGGAATGCCACGTGATCGCGTCGACTCGGTCCCACATTGGGTGCCGTTTGCAGGGCGGGGCGTGACAGATTGTAAGTAAGTTTTGGATGGGGTGCTTTCAAAGGCCCCTCGGATGAATGATAAGTTTTGGATGAGGTGCTTTTAAAGGCCGTGCTTTCAAAGGCCCCTCGGATGAATGAAGAAATTTTACTTTCGTTTCACTTTGTTCTATATTTATGCACTTCATGCATATGTTAGCCCATGTATTGCACTTCATGCACATGGTTGGTTCAATATTGTAATAGCCCCAGCTTTTGCCTTACCTAGCCCCTGCAATGGCAGATACCTACCCAAGCAACAAGTGGTTCTGTCGAAGCAAAAGTAGAGACAAAAGTCGGGCATGCCCCCTTTAGGATATGGCATGACCCATTCCGCCGAACAGATACTAAAAGTGCGCGCCCCGGTGCCCTTCAGGTCTTAACACGAGGACTTAAGAGAGTGAGCACAAGAATCCCATCGAGGGTAACAAACCAAAAATAAAAAGCAGAAAATAGCCAAACAAGTAGAGAACTATATTGAAACGGAAGAGCTGCACAAGGCTTTATACAAACAGCTGAGAGCTAAAAATAAAAAGTTCAAAAAAATTAAGCATAAAACTTCCTAAGCAGCTGTGCATTCCAGTGGTTAGGAACAACTGTGCCGTCCATCTCGGAGAGTTCATAGAAACCACAACCCACCTTCTTAATAACCCGAAATGGACCCTCCCACTTGAGCATAAATTTCTTCAAGTCTTTCTTCTAGACCACCTACCGAAGGACAAGATCGTCCATGTTGAAAGGCCGGGTCCGCACATCCTTGTTATAGCCCTGGGCCAATAGGTAGCGTACTTAACGTGGGCGTCGTGTCGGAGGTCATCGATACGATCTGCCTCGGCAGCCAACATGGTATCATTTGTCGGGACGTCGAAAGTAGCGGTTCGAGGTGTGGGGCGAGTAACCGCCACCGGGAGCACGGCTTTAACGCCGAATGCCATAGAGTAAAGGGTCGGCCGGTGTCATGCCGTGGTGTGGTACGATAGCCCCACAGCACATCAGGCAACTCGGCCGCCCACTTGCCGTGTTTATTGGTAATCGGCTCTTCAGACCGGCAGAAATGGCCTTGTTGGAAGCTTCAGCTCGCCCGTTCCCGTGAGGATAGGAAACGGAGGCCGTCTTCACTTGAATATTGCGTTTCTTATAATGGGCTTTATGGCGTTGGCCACAAATTTGATGCCATTATCAAACACGATGGCATACGGTACGCTGAACCGAATGAAGATTTACTTCCAAAGAAAGTTCTCCACGTCAACAGCCGTGATGGTAATGAGTGCTTTGGCCTCCACCCACTTGGTATAGTAATCAGTGGCGGTAATGAGGTGCGTGAAACCGCCGAGGGCTTTTAGGTAACTTTCCAACGATATTAACCCCCATTGGGTGAAGGGCCAAAGACTGGAGATTGATTGCAGGGACAGGGTCGGCTGGTGGAGAAGCAGAGAGCGTTTTTGGTGCGGCTCGCACTGTTTGGCAAACTCGATAGCAGAGTGCACCATCTTCTTCTACCAGTAACCTTGAGAAAGGGCACGGTCGGCCAAGGATCGGCCGCCGGTATGGCAGCCATCACTCTCACCATGGAGTTCTTTAAGGATCCCTGGCACCTCCTGCTCATGAACCACACGAAGGTCGGGACCCGTGTAAGATCGGCGGTACAAGACGCCGGAGGGATCGAGGAAGTAGGAGGCGGATTGGTAGCAAATCTTATGAGCCTTCTTGCGATCAGTAGGAAGGGTGGCATGCTTCAAATAGGAGATAAGAGGATCCATCCAGCTTGGTGCCAAATGAATGTCCATGACATCCCGTAGTCCTGGCTCAAAGCTCGATGAAGGAACCTCGCCAAGGACGATTGTTCAATTGCCATCTTGCGCAGTATATACAGCTCTGAGGCCAGCCAGAGCGTCGGCGTTCAAGTTAAGATCTCTGCCAATATGATCGAAAACCACGTTCTTAAAAGAACCAGTCAGTGCAATGACCTGGCTCCCTTGGCTTCATAATCGTCGTTGAGTTGGTTCACAACAAGCTGAGAGTCACTGTAAGTTGGACCTCATCGGCGCCCATATGTTGGGTGAGGCAAAGCCCGACAATCAGGGCCTCATACTCGGCCTCATTATTGGAAGCAGGAAAACCAATGCTAAGAGCATGTTCATGTAAGGTCCCACTCGGTGAAACCAACACTATTCCAGCACCAGCCCCACGGTTATTGGATGCCCCGTCGACATGAAGCCACAAGGCATGCCCAGTAAAAAGCTTCGCCCAGTGAGCAGGGAAGTGACACTTGGTAATAAACTCAGCGTGCGCTGGGTGGCTTAACCAAGGTCTGGGAGCTAGCACTTGGTTCATCATGTGATGAGGGGTCGCTGGAGTTCATGCCCTCCACCTGGATTGGTATTAGCTCGGCGACGAAGTCAACCAGTACCTGTCCCTTGATGGTTGTTTGAGGCTGGTATCGAATGTCAAAGTTAGCCAACTCTAAGGAACATTTGCAGATCCGATTCGACAAATCCGCCTTGCGAAGGACGGTAAGAGCTTCGTCTTAGCCGTAAATAAAGCCAAGGCCAACTTCTCAATTGGCAAGTAACGCGTCTCGGTAGAGACCAGTGTCTTGCTTATGTAGTAGATTGGCTACTACTCTGAGGCTTCCTGCCATACCAACACCAAACTCGTAGCTTGCTCAGACACGGTAAGGTAGAGAAAGAGGTCATCCCCGTCCTTCGAAACTACAAGTAGAGGGGCTTGAGACGGATAGACTTTCAGCTCGGCAAGAGCGCGATCACAGTCTGCTGTCCATTAGAAACTCCTCCAACTACCCTGAATCACCCTTGCTAGCCATTAAGTCGTCCCCTAGCAAGACCGGACGTTGGGAATGCCATTATATAGATTCACAAATATTTCACAAATAGGTCCACCTTCCATTGTTATCCATGGAGTACACAATTTATAAAACATGTTCAAATAAGCTCGATAAGAAAAACAAGTTCAAAACCATGTAATTTAAGTATTAAATCAGTCACCTCGGCTCTACAAATCATCCGAACTTCCTATAACAATTAGGCAATAAAAACATGATTAGAAGAAGCTAAACAAGTCTATCTTTAATGAACATAAGGTCCTGAGGTAAACATATAAAGTTAGATAACTAGCCCAAGAAGATAATCACAGAATCTACAGTTTCATCCACATTAACGCCAAAAACTGACTTTGCACAAGAATAACTAAGACACAATCTTCATGCATTTTTTTAGGTTTATAAGTCTACTTTCAAAATCAGAAATCAGATCGCAATTTCATCGCTCGAACTAAAAATTATGGCCGTTTCCCCCACACGTGTCTGTGCAGTCAGCACAGTTCCGAACCTGCGCGTTGTGAGGTTACGAATTTCTACATAATTTAATACTTTGAATCTGATCCTGAAATTTTTACCATAGACAATAGACTCATAGAGGAACTCTCTATAAAAATCTCATAATTTTTGGAGCTTAGGAACTGCCTCAACAAAAATCCTCAAAAACAGGTCAAATACAAGGTTTCTCAAATCTGCTGATTTTCAAAAAATTACTTCTTGTTCTTCCTGCGATTTCTAACCCCAAAACCTTTCAATACACCTCCAAATTCGCACCAAAACTTCACAAAACACACCTAAACATGTAGATACCATAGAGCTACTTTAGAAACATCAAATTCATGCCTCAAAACAAGTTTTAAACACTCAATCCAAGGGATTTCAAGTTAGGTTCTTGAGTTCCTTAAAGAGTTCAACCCTAAAACTCAAATTCAACTTAAACCAAATATCTAGAGCATGAATTCAGCAAGTAAAGCATGATATATAAGTCAAGAAATATAAACTCAAGTGTGAAGAACATGATTTACCAAGTCAAGTCTTCAATTCAAGATCAATCCTAGATTTTCCCTCTTTTCTCCTTTCTTTTCTTCTTATTCCAGTAGTCTCTCTCTCTCTCTCTCTCTAAACGGTGGTGATAAGAACAAAAAGGTAAGAACGTAGAAACTCCCTCTTTTGTTTATAAGGAAAAGTTATCATGTGTAGGTGTGTCCTATAACCACTTATGTTCCATTTCCTAACAAACTAGCAAAACAAGGCCAAAATCACATAATTAACATCAAGCTTAACACATACTTAAATTATGAACATAATTAAAAGTCGGGTATTACACCTCTTCCATTATGGCTTTGGAGAAAGGTGACCTCGTCTTCTCGGCTGTGGTTACGATTGTGGCCCGAGGGTTCGGCGCAATGACTGCCGAAGGTGCGACATACATCTCGGGGATGGCATCCCTTGAATGCTAGTCGGGGAGCGGAATTCGGGGTCCTCGACCATCGACACTCTGCTCAGGTAAGTGTCGTGTCTTGGACCCTGACGCTGCCTTTACATTTTCCTTCCTTAGTGGGGAAACCATGTGCTGTTGGGCCACCCGGTAGGTGGTTCTCTCACCGGATCGGGTGTTTACCACAGTCAAGGCTCCGCCGCCGCTGCTAACTTCGCACCTTCCCCCAGGGAGCAGCCCCTGGATGTCCTCCTTGTGCGCTTGGGACGGTCCCGCAGAGCGCCTCAACAAGTGCTGTCGGGAATGACGTGCGTAGTGCCCTAGCGAACGCCGGTGGGAATGACGGGCGGAATGCCTCGACAAACGCTGTTGGGAATGACGTGCGGAGTGCCCCGGCGAATGCTGTTGGGTATGAGTTCCCATTCCTTTCCCACAGTCTTCATTCCGCCAGTCCCCAGACTTGGTTGCGTAACAATCATCCCGACGGTCATGAGAACTAGTGGGATGATTGTTATGGCAATTTTATGCCACATTCCTCCTGTCGCAGGTGCGACGAGCCACCTCGGTCGGTAGTAGTGTTCGGCGAGTGTGGCCATCGCCGGACGGTTCGTTGGGAGAAGCTGTTTGGTGTTTGGACTCCAAATGAATGCGTCCATTGGCATCGAGGCGACACAGTGGGCCGAGCCTTGTAAAGGCGGAGGCCCTAGTAGTGTCGACCATTTGGGACGGATGGACTACATTCCTCCTTCGACGCCGTTCCCTAGACCTAGAGACGGGAGGGGCCCCCTAGTGCTTTTGGAGCTCTTGTACCTACTTCCTTAATCGCAGTAACTCCTCTGCCATACTCATCGGGAGTTCTGGCGGAGGAGGTGGAATAGGGTTAAGCTGCCCACCGTGCGGTTGACCCCGTTGATGTGGAACGAAGTCGCTCCTGCAACAAGGTTACTCGTCCCAGCGATAGTTGACCCCACCATAACGGAGCCATCGGGTCCCTTGGCAAGGGTGCCCATAAGCCCTAAATCCGCCCGTACTTGTTGAGTTGTTGGGGAGGCTTGGTGAGCTTGAGGGTTTGGAATGAAGTGCACGAGACCTAGAAGTCGTCCACCTGCGCCAGTCATCTTTGAACAAGGAGGTAATGAGAGAAAGGGAGAAAGGGTGTGAGGAGAAAGTGTTCACCACAAGATCTGAGTTAGAAGTTTCCCCAGTAGAGTTGCCAATTGTGGTGCTATGCTTTTTCTAGTTGAACCTTCTTGAATGGTGGCTAGGTTGGTGTATCTTTAGCGTGGTTGAAACCTACACACTTAAACACCCACGTTAGTCCCCAAACCCGGACGTGGAGAGTCCGGGATAGATACTCTGACGATTAAGTAAGAAAGAGAGAAGATGAGTTTTTTAGGTTGTATTTAGGGTTTCGGAGAGAGAGAATCAGTTACCTTACCCTGAAGGTGGATTACTCTTTTTATAGGCAAAGGTAATGTGGAGACCAACCTATGCATATACACCACGCGCTTGGTGATTGGTTCGCCAATTGTGGTAGTGAATCAGGCCCGCAATCAAAGGTCTGTCACGATCTCCACGATCCGTTCGTGCAATAGGGGAAACGGTGCCACGCCACCTGCCACACCTACCCGACTCTACCTGACTTCCTCTCCAAGTCATGGAGCAGGGGTGGCTCGGTGGTTGACGGTTTTGCCGATCGATATAGCCCAGCTGTGTTTGGTGTTCGGACTTCTATAGAGTTGCTAATTGGTCTGGCTGGACGCTGCCGAACAGAAAGTTATTATCAATTAACCCATATCCAGGTTCATGGTTCCTCCGCTGGTGAACGAACTTGGCCCGGCAAGACAGGTCCGGTAGAGCCATATTGAACACTGTGCACCGCCGATCCATCCAACTCTTAAGTCCACGAGTCTAACTAGTCAACGTGACGCGGCCATCGCCCGGGTCGCTCTGCCAAGCCATGCCCGCCACATATATCATGCGCAATGACCAAACTGAGATGCATTTAATAAGCGTATGGTCACTAGATTCCACAATGTCGTTGGATATGGGAAACAAAATCCAAAGAGAAATTATCTAGAATGTCCAGAGCATCACGTGGCATGTGCCTGAATAACATTCCGTCATGTGTCCACGTGGTCTAGAGGAAAGAGACAAGGTGGGACATGCTGGGCTATCCCTGTTTGAGCACATGGTTCTGTAGCATTGTGCCCCTGTAATGATTTCTAGTTTTGACTTGTGCATCGGATAAAAAAGATCTAAACTTTACGATCTTAACAGCTTCAACATAAGAAGTTGACAAAAAGTATGCAGTAGGATTTCACAACACAGGTGAAGTGAACTCCAAGGTGTATGCATGATACACCCTACCCAGCCATTATGATTGCTTCTCTTGTCCGCATATTGACATGTTCCTCTCGACATTTTCTGTCATTAGTAATAGCACAGATTCACCAAACCAGTAGTTTTTCTTTGGCATTTTTTGGACTTCTGTCCAATGGAAAATGAGCTTTCTATTGAAAGGCATTATAACTAGAGGGGAGGGATATTGATATCATAGGAGTCAACTGACCACACTGGTGTCGACATTGCCCAAGCATTATGCATTTTTCGCACTTCTTTTTCTATTTTAACCCCACTGCCCTACTAGCATTCCTATATCCCAAGTTACAAAGAATATTATTAACTCTAAAAAGCATCACGTCAGATTTTGTTGATATTTCTTTCTTCCAGCTGATCAAATGTTGTGTAACACCTGTAACCTACAGATAGAAATCCTCTTCCTTCCCGACACACATATGATCTCAACTCGCCACCGGGCGTATTTACAGATGAATTCTTGAGCCAGAACATCTCCACTCAATATGCACCCATAACAACAGATCAGTCCAAGAAAGCAGAAAACAAGCTGGCTCATGATTTCTGCCCTTCAAGCATGGATGAAGAAGCCCATTTGGAAAAGAATAGGCAGGTGGATGGAGATGAAACTACAAGGGTCAAAGTCAACTATGATAAAGTACAGCGACAACTAACATTAGATTCATCAGGTACTGCTGTTTCAAAAGAATTGCAAGAGAATCAAAACCCTGACAAGGGAAGCAACACTGGCATTGACCTGAATATTACCCCACAACAGAAACCGAGAATAAAAAAGCACAAGCCCAAAGTCATTTTAGAAGGTAAGCCCAAAAGAACTACACCAGAGACATATGATAAACAGGGAATCAGTATGCAAATGCAAAAGAAAAGTAATAATGACCTCCCATCAGCTCCGAGGAGTCCAAACGATTCCAATTGCGGCAGCAGCAGTCCATGTTTGACAGAGGAAGAAAGAGCAAGGGGGTTACAGAGGGGACATTCGTACACAACTAATGAGGCAGAAAATCTCTACAGAAATATGATTGGAAGCCATTTCAGTTCTTTGGACGAATACCTGGCCATTTTTCCACCAAGTGCATGCAACAATCATGGAAGCAACACTGGCATTGACCTGAATATTACCCCACAACAGAAACTGAGAAGAAAAAAGCACAGGCCCATAGTCATTTTAGAAGGCAAGCCCAAAAGAACTACACCAAAGACACATGATAAACAGGAAACCACTATGCAAGTGCAAAAGAAAAGTAATAATGACCTCCCATCAGCTCCAAGGAGTCTAAACGATTCCAATTGTAGCAGCAGCAGTCCATGTTTGACAGAGGAAGAAATAGCAAGGGGTTAAAGAGGGGACATTTGTACACAACTAATGAGGCAGAAAGCAGCCACAGAAATATGATTGGAGGTCATTACAGTTCTTTGGACAAATACCTGGCCATGTTTCTAGCAAGTGCTTGCAACAATCATGGAATTCTAAGCAAGCTTTTTCCTGCAATTTATAAGAGAAAAAGAACACAGTACACCAATATCAAGCACGCCGCCTCCAGCTGGACCCCGTAACAGGTTTCCTGGGGCTCAATTTAACCCTAGCAGCATCTCAACCAAAAATGCACCGTTTATTGATGCTCTGGACAACAATAACACTAGCAGCATGTCTACCAAAAGTATATCATTTATAGATGCCCATGGGCATGGCAAGCTACAAGGTTTTGAGTATAAATTGGCTTTAGACTAGAAAGGGAGGATGACAAAGAAGAGATCAAAAGGCTCTACTAGGGTACGGGACTTTGTTTCACTGATTGGAATCATAGGGTGCAATCAATTTCCAACTTTTCCTGCTTAAGGAGCACCCATGACTGGTGATATACAGATGTATACAACTTCACATAATCCTTACGTATGCATGGAAGCTCTCATTGCAAACTCTCTTGCAACAACGACTACGAAGAAGCGAACAAAAAGAAACTCCTTTGCAACTGGTATATACAATTGTTGGAAATTTACGGAATTTCGGATGAATGAAACCGGGACCTTTGGAGGGTCTCCCGAGGCAACCGGTACCGGGTTCGTTGTATCCGGACACACCACAATCAATAGACGTATTGATGTGTGAATTTCGTAACTCCTGTAACCCTCACCATGATGGAGAATTGATTCCCGTAACCTCCATCTTCAATGGCAGAATTCATTGACAGAATTCATTGGCAGATTAATGGCAGCATTACACCTTTCCTGCCTCCTTCACCCTATAAAAGGAGGCTCACGTCCTTGGGAAAATCACCAGCAAACACACAACATTCAGCATTCTAATAGTTGTTCTTGAGAGAGAGAGAGGCAGGCAGTAGTCAGTTCGCCAAGGCGGTCATCGGTGGTGTTCCGACGGCTAGCGGTTCAACCGAGCTAACCCTGGGAAAAAGGTGTCGACGCAACCTACAACACCAACGGTAGGGGCGAATCTTTCTTAAGGAGACTGTGATTCAACACAGGACTCGGTTTCAATCCAATATTCTGTTTGTATCTCGTTCTTCCCATTCCCTGTAATCTGTTTTGTTTATGTAATCCGTTTTTGTTCAATCATGTAATTGTTACATTATTAATGGAAATTGTTCTCTGGGATTATACGTTATTGCCGAAAATTTTCCCAACAACAATCACTCCTAATCCTTTTGTATGCTAATGGGCAGTGGCGACTCCAGGAATTATTAACACTGGGGTCATTTGTTCAAATTCCGATTATTCCACACATAAATTACTTCATAGTTCATAATAATAAAAATATAAAAAAAAAATCATTTATGTCCAACGAAATATAAAGTTTCAAATAGGTCCTTTTAGAAATATGTGCACATAAAAAGTTCAGATCAGTTTCCAAAATCCATAACTATACACCCAAGCTTTTAATGAAAGAGAATCCTAAATACTCCTCTTGATAAGTTTAGGTATGTTTCTTTCCAAAATTTCTAGAGTGCAATAGCTTTTTGAGAGAGGTACGGGACACAAAAAATCTGTTTGGAGAGAGAGAGGGGGACACCAAACTGACCAAAGTACGCAGGAGTTGCTCTAGAGATGGACCAGACTGACGATGCAAACATCCAAGGGTTCGGATGAGGTCGTGGCTGATCAAGGGGAGGCAAAAGAGAAGGATTCTGAAGAGGTGGAGATTGCTGGTGGAGACGGACAACATAGGTAAAACCTGGTCCTTTTAGAAACATCTTCAAACTTTTTAACTCTTGTGATAACTTTAGGTATTCTCGTACTTTCTTTTGCTTTTGATGGTTGCCGAGCATTAAGGCTATTGCCATCATGGGGTGGCCACACTTTCCGCCTGTTTTTTGATGTCTGCACAGGTGAATCTGACTCTGGTCATATTTTGATAGTAGAATGTTATGACCTTAGCTATGGTTTTTGCATGTCTTTGTGCCTAATGACATATTCATCCCTGTCTTGGAGGGGTAATTTTTTTGTGACTTGTGCACTTGTTTCTGTCAAGGGGGGTGTGGTGGTGGTTCTTGAAAATTAGGGGGTGGTGTGGTGGTGGTTTTGGTTTTGAAATATTCTTGAAAATTAGATTTAATTTTTGACTATTTGAATATTAATAGTGCAATAGCTTTATATAATCTTAATAATCTTAGTTTGATTTAGTAAAAAATAGATTATTTTATATTCTAATTTCTTAATTTCTTTCACACACATACAACCAGGCGTGTGAGTATTGTCATGGCCTAAATAAAGGAAACAAAATGATTCATATACTTTCTCTTTTAAGCTAGAATTTTTTTAATGTACAAATGTATTATATTGGAAATCAAAACTTTATGATATACTAATGAGTTCAAGTGTAAATAAAAATATGTCTATTAAGTCGGGCCCCCTCGGACCAAAATCCTGGCTCCGCCACTTGTTCCTGTTGATTGTGATGATTTTTGACTGAACATACAAATTTGCTTGCTGGGGGGGTTTGTGTCGGGGCACTCATTCTGTGGTACCCCTTACTCCCCAAAGTGTCGGGTTGTTGAAAAACAACTTGGCACTTGTAAATTTCAGGCCCCTTAGAGCAAAGTTTAGAGATCTGATGTAAGTCGTGCTTAGTAAGCCATGGGCTGTGGCTAGCATGTATAAGCTCTCAGCCTTGTTCTGAAAACCTCTTTTTATGATTCCTCTGGAGGTTGTATGCAATGGTTTGTTTTACTTGAGTGTTGGAACGAGCTGATGTGTAGGCAGTGTTCCGGATCATAGGGTCCCTTGGGACTTGACCACTTACTGTTTTTATATGGCTTTTTAGAATCTGAGCAAAGACAATATAGAATTCATAGTATTTGAAGTTGTATCTTCAATGCAAAGGCTTCATTGAGGGCTCGAACGCCCAAGTGGAAAAAATGACCAAGTCTGCCGTGGAGATGGTCGATGCAAACGGAAACTAAGACGAGTTTTCTTGCAGCTAACCTTTTTTTTTTCTCACCGAGATTATAGTTCAATATTTGTCAGTATTTGTTTTTTTGACAATATCTTTTTTCATTTGGTTCCCTGCTTATCACAGGACATGATTCAATACGTGCATTTGGCTTATTTTATTTCTTCAAGACATTAGCTTTGATTAACCAAATTCTAGTTTCTAGCTACTCACAGTGGCGCTGTAGCGCTGGGTGCGTAATTCCTTTTCCGACGTGGGCTGTTCGGTGCCCGTCAGTCCATTCTGTTTTGGAATTTAAAAGATGTTTCCCCCTCCTTTCTTTGTGACTTATGGTAGAAGAATGTGGGCAACTTTACCTTTACAAGATGAACAGAGTACTTGGAAACTGAAGTTATAGATCTTGAGTTGCAGATAATTTATGTTTTAACACCAAGGAACAATGTTTTATGTGCTGAATTGTCAATTTTAGATGCACAAATTGATCCATGGATACTAGTAAGGGTTGGAAGCTGAAGTTGCTTGTCGAAGTGCTGAATTAAGGGTGGAACTAGACCTAATCAGAGCAAGTGATGTTTGTATTTTCTCATATAAAAAAAAGTAAGGAATTTAGTAAAATTAGTAAAGATTGTTTGTATTTTCATTATTTTTTACTCAAAGATATACTGATTAAGTACAAGAAAAGTTTGACACGAAATAGTTCGAACCGTGACAAACAAATCGCCGATGCGTACTCATCTTCTACCATTCTGCTTTTGCCAATGAAGTGATTTTATTTACATGGGAGTAGTTTTCATACGTAAATTTCAGAATATGTAACAAAGCTAAAAAAAAAATCTTGTAATTATTGACAATTCATGTAATTATGCCAATACATGAAATTTTAGGTAATCCTAACTCCCTACCTCCATGAAAGTATGATTGAGAAGGGTGATTGAGAAGGGTCATGGAGCACCTCCTGAAGCACTTGATAATAAATCGTCAATACACGGGTGACAAAATAGCAAAGGTCAGGGTAAGGGCTGGTGGGTCCTTAGTCGCATAATTTTTCGAAATAATCTGTGCTCGCGCTCTCAATCCTCGCTCGCGATCTCATTGCGAATTTTAGTTGTTCAGGAGGTTGTCAAAATATGCTTTCACACTCGCGTTCCCGCGCTGCGCATTATGTGACGTGTTTGGGGGTGGGGACAAGGGGCAGAATACGCTAGTTTTCAAAAAGTTACACTTGTACCTCAATTTATTTTTGTAAGTTTTGTACCAGGTCAGTTATATAGTACTATTCTAAGTTCTAACATACATACCAAACTCCAACTTCACATGCACGATCTACTTACAGAGTTACAGAAATGTATTAGTAGCAGATACATTGAACCAGTTCTGTTAATTAATTTGAGCTAATTAATCAAACTACAATATTCTAATCCCATGCTACAGAGCCCCAAAAATCTCAATCTTTTTAAACAAAAAAAAAAAAGTAGACCAAGTAGATTATTAATTGGCTTTTGTCAGGGATTTGCCAGCTTTAACTGCCTTTTAACTGTCTCAGGAATAGTAGTACGTAGTTCTCTATCTTCGCAGGTTTTAATTACTTGTACTAAACAAATGAATTAGAAAGGTTGCCGATCAAAAAAAATATATATATTAGTAAGGTATCTAAGTTCAATGAATATGTTCATCTTGGTAATTATCCTAAGTATAACTTGGGATTATCAATAGATGGCGTGTTATGTAATATTGATGTTTTTTTTTTTCTCTCTCTCTCGGCTGGCTCCTGCCACCTTCTAGGAGTTGTGGGTTGCATATGATACGTCTCAGCTTTAGATGCCAACCTAGTTAATTGGAATCTTTTGTCTTAGTTGTGATGTTGCCGTGTCATCAATCCTTTTACTCAGGGACGGAGCTGGGCTGGAGGCTGAGGTGGGCTCCAGCCCAGTGCAGGTTCAGAAAACCAAAAAGAAAAAAAAATTTACTATGTAAGTTTTGGCCCATTCAGTTTTTAGCCCAGCCCAAGTTTTGGTAGCCCAACCAATTTTTCTTTGTGCCCACTCTGGCCCAAATCTACTCCAGCTGCCCAAACCCATTTTGGCCTTACGGCCCTTACCACTTTACCAGTTACTCCCAGGCTCCCACGCAGAGAGAAACCCTATTCACGAAGGAAGGCGATTGCAAGGCTGAAGGCGAAGAAGGGAAAGCTCGGCAAGGAATTGAACCGAAAATTGTCTCTTGTTTCGGCGGATTTGTCTCTTGTTTCGCTGGCCCTCCTGGTTCAGAACTTCAGTCTTCAGAGAATCAGAGTAGAACAAGGTAAACTAAAAGGGTAAGAACCGAAAATTGGGACTATTTTGAAGCGATTTTCTCTGCGAGACTGCGATCTGTCTCTTCTCTTGTTTCGTGTGGGAGACTGGGTGTTGTTGTTGACATGTTGTCTCGAAAATGGCCAGGCTCGAAGTCTCGAACGGGTTAAACTATAAATTAGGTTTTAGAACCACTAATTAAAAAGTCAGAAAGTAGTAAACTATAGTCCATAAACTCAAAAGTAGTAAACTATAAACTAGGTTTTCCAAAACTATTTGTGACTTTTTAATTTGTATAGGATAAAGTCAGAAACCATTTGTGACTTTTTAATTTGATTTGAAGCATGAGTGCATGACTGATTTGTGATTATGATAGACTAAATGTTGGTGTTAATTATGATTTTATTTTTAGGTTACATATCATAATGGCACATCAAGGGAACAAGAAAGCAAAAACTATTTTTTCGTTCTTTAAGCCAAGAGATGAGATGTCTACAAGTGGTGCACCTTCTTCATTGACTAGTAGTGTTGATATGTCAATTCCTAATGAGCAATCACCACCGTGTGTTCATGCACCTTCTCCATCTGATGTCAATACTTCAATTCCCGATAACCAACCTCCTAATATTCAAGGAATTGAATTTGATGCTTCTTCTCTTGAACGGGATCCCGGATTACGTACTCCGATAATGCAAGAACCCATTAATCAACGTGACATGATTAGACGAGCTTATATCAAAATGGGGCCATATCAACCTAAGCCTAAACATCGAGAGTATCCACGGTCTAAGTTTGGAGATCAATATCGTCGATTTCAATATGCCTGGTTTCAACAATTTCCCTGGTTAGAGTATTCCCCTTCAAAAGATGCTGCCTTTTGCTTTCCTTGCTTTCTTTTTGAAAAGAAGACGACAAACTGTCCTACATTGGCTCTTGAAGGATTTAGAAATTGGAAGAGGGTTAATGATGGAAAAAGATGTGTCTTTTTGCTGCATGTAGGAGGTCCCAATTCACCACATAACAAGGCTGTGAAATCTGTTGAGGATTTAATGAATGTAGTTGGGCATGTTGACAAAGTATTGAATGCACAATCTTTAGAAGAAATTAAGAAGAATAGGTTACGGCTTACAGGAAGTATTAAGAGCATTCGATGGCTTACAGCTCAATCATGTGCTTTAAGAGGTAATGATGAATCCACTGATTCAAGCAATCGTGGGAATTTTTTGGAAATGTTAAAGTTAATGGGTGAGTTGGATGTTAATATTAATGAAGTTGTGCTAGACAAGGCTCCAAAAAATGCAACGTACACCTCACCCATGATTCAAAAGGAGATTTTGCATATTTGTGGTAAAATGGTGAGGAACAAGATTCGTGAAGAACTTGGGGATGGCAAGTTTTGTATTCTAGTTGATGAAGCAAAGGATGCATCTAACAAAGAGCAAATGGCCATTGTTTTGAGATATGTGGATGTTCATGGTTTTATACGTGAGCGTTTTTTTGAAATTGTGCGGGTAGGAGACACCACTGCATCAACTCTTAAGCAAGAAATATGTGATGTTCTCGCTCGTCATAATATAGACATCCAAAACATGCGAGGTCAAGGGTATGATGGTGCTAGCAATATGCGTGGTGCATGGAATGGATTGCAGGCCTTATTTCTTAGAGATTGCCCATATGCATATTATATACATTGCTTTGCACATCGATTGCAATTAGCATTGGTTGGGGCTGCTCAAGATGAGCCTTCTGTCTGGTTGTTTTTTTCAAAGTTAAGCGTAATTGTCAATCTTCTGAGTGCTTCTCCAAAACGTCTTGGCGAGTTACAATCTGCTCAAGCTATTGAAATTGCAAAAGAAATAGCTAGTAATGAACGAGCAACTGGTAGAGGGGCTAACCAAATTGGGTCATTGCAACGAGCTGGAAAAACTCGATGGAGCTCTCATTTTGAGTCTATTTGCAGCTTAGTAGACATGTTTGGTGCATCTATTAAAGTTCTTCAAGAGATAAATGGCAATTGTGATGAACGTGGGCAAGCTTCTGGTGCTTCAATTGCAATGAAGTCATTTGACTTTGTATTTATTTTGCATATGTTGCATAAAATGATGGGAATAACTGATTTGCTTTGTCGAGCATTGCAACATAAATCTCTAGATATCTTACATGCTATGGAGTTGGTCTCAAGTACGAAAGAGCTCCTTCTTCAATTGAGAGAGCATGGTTTTGATCCTCTGTTGATGATTGTAATTGATAAGTGCACAAAATATGGCATTGGAGTTCCGGATATGGGTTCTCGTTTTATGGACGCTACAGGTCGTTATTGTCAGCAAAAAGACAATGTCACGATTAAGCATCATTATCACTTTGATGTATTTAATGCTGCTATAGATTTTCAAATGACGGAATTGAACTTACGGTTCACTGATGAGGCAGTCGAGCTACTTGCTTTTAGTTCGGCTTTAGAACCTAAGGATGGCTTCAAATTGTTTCAAATTGAAAGGATTTGCACTCTTGCGGAGAAATTTTATCCGGATGATTTCACTGCACAAGATATGCATTATCTAAGATCTCAGTTGGAGCATTATAAGCTTGATGTTACTCGTGATCCGAAGTTTCAAAATCTATCCACTGTTTCGGAATTGTTGCGACAGTTAATTGAATCAAATAAGTCTCAAAACTATCATTAGATTGAAAGGTTGATTCGTCTTGTTTTGACTCTTCCTGTTACCACTGCAACTACTGAACGAGCGTTTTCGGCTATGAAGATTGCCAAAACTCAACTTCGTAACAAAATGGAGGAGGAATATCTTGCAGATTCTATGGTTCTCTAAATTGAAAGAGAATTAGCTGGAAGTATCAATACCGATGCAGTAATCGATGATTTTTACTCTTTGAAAGACCGAAGGGCACAACTCAAATAGTGTATGTATTTGTTACTCTTTGAATTAGCTGTATTTGTTAGCTTTATGTTTGAAGTTTCTAAAAATCTACTGTTTGATTTGTGATGCAGGTTGGTGCAAATTGTATGTTTTCTGATGTATTATCTTTTGCGTTGTTGCTGTGAACTACGGGGCTCGGGTTTGAAGCATGTTTGTCCAGGTTGGTGCAAACTGTATGTTTTCTGCATGTTCGAAGCATGTTTGTCCAGTGTATTACACTCTATGCTCTGGTTTTTATCAAAGACTCCACTTGAAGCAATAGTCAGCTTTTTGCGTTGCTGTTGTTGCTCATTTTGCGTTGTTGCTGTTGGGATTTGCAAGCAATAGTCAGCTTTCATTTCGTGCAATTTTTTTTTAGCTTGTTGGGTTTTCAAGTGCAGCCTAGTGCACTTGAAAATCCTGGCTCCGTCCCTGCTTTTACTCATGGTAAACTTTACTGTGATTAATAATTAAATTCCTTTTTGCGTAGCCAAAAAATAATATTGATGTTGTTAACGTTATTAACTGATTAGAGTGTTAGTAGTTATTTCTAATCATCTTAGAGCAAGTCGATCCGTTGGCGTGAAAATATTTTTCAAAAAAACTTCATTTTGGTTGGCTACAATGTTAATTATTTTGTCACAGAGATATAGCAAGATTGCTCCGCTAACTAGCTAGTGCAGTTCCATTTTGGCATGCGGAACCAACTTTCCATCCATGCATTTTCAATTGTTCCATAAATCATTTTCATCGCTTGGTTAAGGAGGTAACATTTGACTTAAACCATATTGAGAGCTTGTTCCGGGGTTGGTGCTAACCGGCCTTAGCATAAAAATTGACCAGTCGAAATTTTGCATCACATTTCCATTAAATTATGACAAGACAAGGCAAAATGATCAGGGGTGGACTTGCTCTTGGCAGTTGGCACTTCTTCTTTTTTTTGGCTGTACGGGTGTGGGTATATGTGGGGTCAACTCCGATGGTTGAAACGGCTTATACCCTAGGTCGTCCCAGTATCGATATTTCATTTGATTAATTTGATCCAACCACGTTCGTTTTGGATTTTGAGGTACAGTAGTTTTTTTTTTTTTTTTGGAGTAATGAGTGGAGAAAAATTATTGAGAGTAAAAATTTATTGAGGACCTTTGGATCTAGAGTCTCAAAAACGAACATGGTTAACAAGCTAATGAGCTACTATCATTTAGATAATAAAAAAAAACGAAATGCTTAGATTAAATTTTTCGGATATAAATTGACCATTACAATGATACACGGATTACACGCAATGAGTATAGCAATATTGAACCATGAAGGGAGTGAATTAAAACTAAAAAAAAATGTGGTAAAACTTATAATTAGCCACTGGGGACGAGCGAATTTAATGATGGATATAGTAGCAGCAAAAATGTCTGATAGATAGTGTAAATACTGATGGAAAAGATTCACAGTGCTAATCAAAAGGAACATGATCGACATGGCAACTATAAAAATGTGTGATAAATTATTTAGCAGGAAAAACGTTTTAAGATACAATGAATGCGAGACCAAAATAGTAGTAGTTGAGAAGATCGACGATTTGATACATGTACAAAATGATATGTACATATATATGTATCTCGATCAGTGTTTGTTGATACAAAACTAATGTAATAATCATGTTTGTGGTGCTTTCAACGAGGTTAAATACCAAACTGAAGATGCGTCAACATGCTACGGATTTGAATGGTTCTTCTATATTTAGGCATTTAGAATATGTGCTTAATTTTTTATATGTTGCTTTTGTTGGTTTGTGTCATGTTTAACTCATTGTATTTAATTCCTTTCTTATATATGAAATGATGCTCTTGTTTTGTGAAAAAAAAAAAAAAAAATACCAAACGGATGCGATGTCCGTCTGCTGATAGCAACAAACAAAAATTTATTTTATTTTTTTGTAGCATTCAATAATACATGCACCAATGGGGATAATGGAGAATATCAACAATAATATTCCTTTTTCGATGATGATTACATATTCTATATTTATAATTTTTCTTAATTAATGTAATCACCCGTATGAATATCTGCTATGTGAATTTATATGAGATTATGCACGCGCCCAATAATACTAAAAGTCAAAATTAAAAATTGAATATGCTCTCTTATTTATCGCGTGACGCAAAAGTTTGATTGTCAAACCCCATAGGTTGTAGCACCATTTTCACGGATTTTATTAGTATTTTTATGAAATAATACAATAAAAAAATATTTCATTTCTCCTTCAAGAAAATATTTCAATACCCACTTCATTTAAACTTATTAAAATAATAGATTGTCACATCGACGTGCACAATGCTAGATTGATCAAGAAAACCACTCCTATTTAAAACAGCAAGTCTACCGGTACAAGAAATCTGCACAGATTTTCTATACAGATTTGTTGTTGGGTCTATTACGGATTCCACACAAATGATCCGAGCCGTTCATTAAATGTAAAACAGTTTTTCAAGGGCCCCCGCAAAAAATCATTTCAATCCGATAGTTATAAATGCTTGATCCAATCATATGTTTTATTATCCGGAAGTCTAAATCAAAACTTAGATGATTGGATCGAGTGTCTAGAAGTATCGGATTGAACTGATTCTCTTCGGGAACCCTGAAAAATTGTTTTATATTTAATGAACGACCTGGATCATTGTGTGGGACCCGTAGTAGATCCCACAACAAATCTGTACAGATTTCTGTACCACTAGACTTACTGTATTTAAAATGCAAAATGGATAGATCAGACTTACTTGATTGTAGACGGAGTACCAAACCCCAATACTGTTTGATCCGGACCATCTTTCTTGAGACTTTTTTTGGGTCTGATTCTCGGCAGTTTTACGGGCGTGCCGGATATCATTCAATAATTGGTTCTATTGATTTAGATATCGTTGAAACACCTGCATACGGAACAGAACCGGTAGTTGAATGACGTCCGGCGAGGGACTGGAAAACAGCCAACTGCACAATATGTTGTTTGCACCTTGCGCTGTGGACATGGCTGTAGTAAAATCTTAGGCCCCGTTTGATAACAGTGATAGATGGATGGGATTCGTAAGGAGATGGGATTAGGATTGGGATTCGTAAGGAGATGGGATTGGTAAGGAGATGGGATTGATAATGAGTATGTTTGTTTGGGATGGGATTAGATGATGGGATTATTAATATCATGTTTGTTTGAGATGGGATTAGATGATGGGATTGGATTGTTAGAAGAAATTGGTAATGAAAAGGGATTGATAATGTGAAGGAGTTGGGATTGGATTATTAATACCCCGTAATACCAAGTCCCACGGGGTATTAGCAATACCCCCTAATACCCCCTCAATTAATCCCATCGGACTACTAGTCCGAACCATTTTTGGTTACCAAACAAGGTATTACTAATACCATCACCTTCATAATCCAATCCCAACCTCCAATCCATTTATCAAACGGGGCAGTGTTAACCTATCGTTGAAAAACAGAGTCAAAGAAGCAATGATGGTTTTCTAATGCATGTAGCCGGAGGATAAAGTAGAAGGAACGATGCAATTCAAAGAGAGGGTGTTTTGGTTAAATAAGTACTCACTTGGCGTTATTTTTTTTCCTTTATTCAAATTTTTTTCGCGTTTGTTAGTTTTGTGTCAAATTTTTGTGGATTATTCCTTCGTCTCGACTAGAGAAATCGGAAAAGTAAAAAATTATAGTCCATACTTAAAATTTGTTGTATAAAGACAAAAGTCAGCCCAAAAGCAAAATTTTTCGGCTTTATTCAAAAAAAAAAAAAAAAGAGTTTGGATCACAATTTTTTACTTTTTCAATTCCTTAATTTGTCAAAACGGTTCAATAGTCCCCAAAAATTTGGCGCGAATCTAACAAATGTGAATTTTTTTTTTAATAATAAAAAGCGATTTGGCTTATTTAGCCAAAACACCCCTTGAAGTTTGAATTGGTACAAACTATTAACACTTAGAAAAAAAAATTACAGTCTGAACTCTACCAAAATCACCTTTTCTTTGGGTGAGTTTATGATATATTTTTGGTATTCGGATAGATGCCAAAATACCACTTATTTTCGCTAAAAATATCAAAGATACCTTTTAGACAATATAGTGAACTCAATTGTGCAATGAACTTATTAATGAGATGATCTTGTTCGTCTAAAAAAATAAAATCAGCAAAGGAAGTGCCAATGACATGGACAGAGATGGCAATATCGTCCACTGTTGTTGTCCCGTCCCGCTATCCCCATCAAGGTCATGAATTTCGTACCGTACTCGCCGATAAATACTAGTATTGTCCGAATTCGGTATCTACACCCCTAATTCTGTTCCTCCTTAAATACTGGTCGTTACCGTACCGGACTATTTTTAAATTTATTTTATGCTTTCATTATCGGACAATACCGGTTGGTACCGGTAAATACTGGACTACTTTTTAATAAATGTGTATAAACTAATTAATTTTTTATGTAGAAAAATAACACTAATAACAATAAATTCAAAACGGTATTCGGTATCTCACCAGTACAATCGTATCAATATGTACTGTACTAGTAGAAGAATTGGTATTCTAGCTCGTACGGTATTCAAAACCTAATCCCCATTCTAATTCAAGCGGATATTCTTGAATCCGATAATGAAACAGAGTGCAAATTGTATGTTTTGTCACGCCGTTGGTTGTAGCAATTAACATTATCATATTTATGCAGATATCTAGATTTCATTTCTTAGGCCTCGTTTGATAACTGTGATAGATGGGGTGGGATTCGTAATGAGATGAAATTCGTAATGAGATGGGATTAATAGTGAGATTGTTAAATCACCCTCTCATGTTTGTTTTGCACGGGATTGGACCATGGAATTACTAATACTATGTTTGTTTAGGCGTAGATGGGATAGGATTACACCATAATTTCCCTATATACTCTCAAACCGTAAGAATAAAAATAAAAATTTATTGTAAGGTTAAATAAAAAACAAAAAAAAGTATGCAAATGTTTTGTTTGCTAAAAAATTATATATGTACAAGAAATCATCATCCACCAAGTAATTCAGGAGAATAACTGTTCCATTAGGGCAATGAGAGGTTTTTTTTTTTTTGGTTACTTCCAAAATTGAGAGATATAGTTTCAGCTTCTCCTATCAATGGAACAAAAAAGTCAACTTTTTCCGTTGAAGTACACACATAGGATTGTTTCTTTTTCCGTTAAAAAAAAATTGAGTGTACTGGGGGTTAATGTTGGGAATAAAAAAAATTACCTTGGGCAATGAGGTAATTTTGGACCACAAGCTTGGGATAGAATTGCTAATACCTGGTGGGAGAAGGTATTAGTAATCCTACACAATGGTGGGATTAGCAATCCCATGTGCTTAGTAATCCCCTCCACTTTTGTGCAAACAAATAAGGGATTAGTTAGTCCATAGCATTAGTAATTCTATCGCAAGGCCTAACATATTTATCAAACAAGGCCTAATGTGACAAGGCCTAATGTGATACGAGTAAAATACTAGGAACAAATCACAAGTTTGTTATATGTTTCCCCTCTCTCTCTCTCTCTCTCTCTCTCTCTCTCTTTAATCTTTTTATCTCTCATCAATCATTAAATTTTACTTTCTTGTTAAAATTCTCAATAACTAAGTTAGTGTAAATTACAACAATGAATGAGAACCCAATCATTAACCGAGCCAGCTACTTTCCTCCTTGATTTTTTCCTCTCCAACTCTGCCCCGATAAGAAAGAGCATTGTACTAGCACCTCGGGTGGTACATTTAACACCAACTCGAACCTCACTAACTCCAGCTAACGATACTATCGTGAATAAAAATTACTATGAAATAAAGGGGGAATCCTAGTCATTTAAATTCTCTCCTACCCTCCTTCCATTAAGGCTCTGTTTGGATAACCGGAATCTTCAATAGGAATAGGAATAGGAATGTAATTACTAGGAATCAAATTCCTAAGAATTTTATTGAGTCGGAATAGGAATATGATTGCTAGGGATGAAATTCCTAGGAATACAATACCTGAAGTAATTTCATTCCAGTGTCTGAATTAGTTCAGTAATCTTCTGCAGGAATCAATTTTTTTGGAAATTATCAAAGTCAATATTTCCTTTTTTTTTTTTTTTATTGATTGAGCCAGGAATCTAAGATTCCCATGGGGTAAGGGAGGTCAAATTCTCACTCTATCCGGTAATGTGATTCCTAATCGGATGTGTCGTCAGGAATCACAATCCTATTCCTGTATCTCCCAAACATTGGAATCCTGAGGGTGCGGCATCACATTCCTATTCATGTTCCTTCCAAATGTCGGAATTATGAAATTATGGTATCACATTCCCATTCCTCCTCAAGATTCCTACCATCCAAACTGAGCCTAAAGGTTCTAATTAAGCTCAATACAACCTAACGGTGGATATATATAGAAATAAGTATGTGCCTTATCTTCAAGTTTATTACTCCCTCCGTCTCATTTTCATTGTTTATTTTATTTTCTTTTTTTGTCATTCTTTCAACGTTTATATCTCTCAATCTATAATATTTTTCATAATTTTAAAAATTTTGTATTATAGATCTAATTGAAAATTATCAAACAAGATCCATATTGGATATTTTTGGAAATTCATATTGAAAGATATAAGTGTTAAAAGAATGACACGAAAAATGAAAATAGACATGAAAATAGAATGGAGGGAGTATGTGCTATGGTGGGTGACATAAATGCCATAAATAAATGTTGACCTTTTAATTACAGAATTTCTGTAGCTGTCACGAAATGGAAAGCTAGTGTAAATGTTACATTTCGTACCAGAACCTTTCCGGAAAGGCTGGAAGACAAAGGGACAGTGACAAATTAAAAGAGCAAATCTTATTCACGGTTTACGGCACTCAATCTTGACTGTCCAAAAGTGTTTTGAACGATCCGAATAATAGATAAATCCATTACCGTTCATAGATTGTTTTTAATTCGAATCTTTCAAAATAACTTTTAGACGGCTGAAGTTACACGGAGCCGTTAATAAGTTTTTCTCTAAGAGTAAAATGTGTATACATTTAGGGAAGTGAATAAGTCCCTCTCTAAGTGTTATGTTCTAACTTTTCGTCCCAAGACTCTCTATACATTTGTAATGGATATAACTGAGGGGGTGTTCCACTGAGCCTTCTTTTTTAAAAAGTTTTTTTCTTCAATTTTTAAATTTAAATATAATGAAAATGAAAAATAATTTTTTGATTTTTTTTGCACCGTATAAAAGATTTCAATGAAATCTATCAAACAAGATCCATATTGGTAGGAAAATTATTTACGTAAACACATAATTTTTGGGCTTGAAATTACCTTCATTTTCTAAAACCTTCTTTTTTCAGAACTGGAACGGGGCCTGAGTAATTTCACAAATCTCAATGAGGCATATCGGAACTTCCGGAAAATATTTGTAATATCAAAAGATACGTGGAAGTCAATCTATTAATACTTGTGCAAATTCAACTGTTTTAAAACTACATGGAAGTCAATCTATAATTTAAGTTTCACTAATTTTTTAATTGGTTTTTTTTTTCTTTTTCTTTTGGACTTAGAAAACCTTTTACTCACATTCATCTTCTCAATTTCTTATTCAAATCTGTACCTATTTCTCAGTTTTCTATCACTGCTATACATTTTCATTTTCCTGTCGTTTCCGCTTCTGATTTTATGATCGTATTCTAATAGGTATCATCCGAGGAGATAAAACTAACCTAACTACTTCGAACCATAAAATTAGGAGAAAAGCTGTGTAGCGGAGTTGTTTGAGGAATCATAAATCCAGTTATAATAAATGAAAACAAATTACACGCCTGGAGGCTTTTGATATACCATCTTGAGATCAGCAAAAATGTAAATACATAAACAAAATTATTAATGTTAGATGACCTAAGTAAAAGTTCTAGAAGCTAGGCTTCAACAAGTTTTGAATTGTTTTCCTTTTATTTTATGTACAAAAAAACAAAAGTTTTCATAAGATTCCTACTTGTCTCCTATTCAAATCTTAACGGCTTCCTCAATCTCTTTTGCTTTAGTCTACATATTTGCATTTCGCGGTTTCATTCGCGCTTCCACTCGATCAAACAATTATAATCCATTAACTGATTCATTTAGCAACTAAACGAACGATTTATTTTTATATCGAGTGCACTGTAATTTCCAAACATAGATGTAATTCTGTGGCTACAAAACACATTAAAACAACGAGCAAAATTTTTGAAGGCAAAATATTTTAATGTCTTTAAGTTTTAATGGTAACGTGCCTTCTTATTTTGGATACTACGGAATGATGTTTACTAGCAAGAGCAGCTCCAATCTTTTACTCAACTCAAGTTGTGAACCCTAATCACACTATTCGTTACCGATCCGTCCTTCACCGATTGCTACCAAAACTACAACTCAGGTCTCTCTCTCTCTCTCTCTCTCTCCCTCTATGATCTCCTGGGACCACCACAAACTCCAACTGACGATTTTGATACATAGCCCCTCAATTTGGATTCTATTACCCTCGCGGGAGAGCTATGCACCTCTTACGACCGCCGGAAACCACAATCGACCACTAAAAACCACCAACAAACACCGAAAAATGACGATCATTGCCACCGACTTCAAAAACTAGCTGGTGGAAATTTGGTATTGCGTTTGGGTCTCCCTTGATTTGGTGAAAAATTTGAATAAAATCCATCTCGGTGAGTTTGGACTAAGAGTAAGATGGGGTGGAGCTGAAAACTGTAAACTTTTTACTCAAATTTAACTTGCAATTTGGGTGAGGGCCGGAGACAGTCTTGTATGTTCCGGACACAAATTTCTCGTAGGTTAGAGCGAGAAACAGAGTTGTAGAGAGACAGAGAGAGAGAGAGAAGTGTATGAAGAAAATTGCTAATCCCCCCCCCCCTTTCCAATACTACCCCCGCCCCCCCTCCCCTCTCTCTGTCTCTCTCTTCTATTTTATTTTTTTTTATAAAATTTTAAATGGTAATAATTTTTGTTGACGTATTTATTTAAAATATATTTTATATTTTTGAAATCTACTCAACGAAACCTATCAAATGAGCCTAATATTGATGGTGAAATAATGAAAAATGGAAAAATTATATATTTTTATAATAGTTTAAACGGTATAAAGAGGTTAAAAAATTTTCCAAAATTCAATCCGTTTGAACGGGTGAAAAGATTTTAATTTTCTGATCATTTTATTTTAAATGGCCATAATTAAATTTTGACTGTAGGACTCTCGTTGATTAATCCTAAGAAAGTCGTAGAATCAAATACAGTATCTCTTAGGGTTAATCAATGAGAGCCCTATAGTCAAAATTTAATTATGACCATTTAGAATAAAATGATCAGAAAACTAAAATCTTTCCACCCGTTCAAACGGATTGAAATTTGGAACACTTAATTTTTAAACCATATTTTTTAATAACTGTATAAAAAAATGCCTTTTTTAACCATCTTTACGGTTTGCCTTCTTCTTCTTTTTTTCCCCTTTTCTTTATTTCTTTCCGGTTTACTCTTTGTTTTTTGGCCACTTTATTTCCTTTTATTTCTATCCACTTTGAATCTTTTTTTTCTTTTTTTTTTCTCTTTATTACTCTTTCTTTCTTTTCAGTTTGAATTTTTTTTTGATCGGAAAGAAAATTTTGTTTTTTGCGAAACCTAGGAGGCAAAATTATTCGGTTGCTCGGTTGCCTAGACCACTAACCACTTCATTTTTTTTTTAATAACCGGATTGAGTTAACCAAAAAAAAAAGAAGGGAGGTAAATGGAAAAAAAAACAAATAAAGAAAATAATTAAAAATTAAAAAAAGAAAAAAAAATTCAAGTTATAAGGGAGAAAGTTATAATCCTTCTTCAATTAAAAAAAAAATCGCGTTCGTTAGTTTTGTGTCAAATTTTTGTTAATTATTAATTTTTTTTAATAGTTGGTTTTTATTCAAAAAAGAAAGGGCAAAAAAAAGATTTGGTTTATCTACAACTCAAACAGACAAAATTTTTCCTAGCATCCGAAATTTTTTGGAACAAGGTTGTTATTTTAGTACATACAAACTGTATAAAAAATATGGTTAAAAAATTAAGTGTTCCAAATTTCAATCCGTTTGAACGGGTGGAAAGATTTTAGTTTTCTGATCATTTTATCCTAAATGGTCATAGTTAAATTTTGACTATAGGGCTCTCATTGATTAACCCTAAGAGATATTTGATTCTACGACTTTCTTAGGATTAATTAACGAGAGTCCTACAGTCAAAATTTAATTATGGCCATTTAGAATAAAATGATCAGAAAACTAAAATCTTCCCACCCGTTCAAACGGATTGAATTTTGGAACACTTAATTTTCCAACCTCTTTATACCGTTTAAACTACCACAAAAATATATAGTTTTTCCAATTTTCCAATCTCTTTAGTTTCAAGAGAAAAAGAAAGTCTTAACCCATGCTGAGATTAACAACATTTTTCCAGACGGTTATTAGGATTTTCTAGTAACACCAGGTGGACGGCTCGTGCTAGAACGAGAATTTTTGTGCCCGTTGTTTTGAAGCAACATACTACTGAATTAGTTAAGAGGATCTATGCTAAATAACGATTAACAAATTTATTAAATTGTACTATAGTTAAAAAAAATAATCCTAAATATAACATTTGTATTCTGGATTAGTATGTCGTTTGCGCAAAATACATTTCGTAATTAGTTCCCGAACACTAATTGTAATCTTCATGAATTTTTTGCTCTAAGATCTTTCAACGAGCACCCTAAGACTCATTATTTAGTTTCAGGACTCTCTTAGGGTGTCCATTGAAAGGCCTTGGAGCCAAAAATTTATTATGATCATTTATGATGAAATAATCAGAAAAATAACATCTTTGCAATGGTTCAAACGGATTGAATCACTATTGAAAATTGAAACACTTATTTTTGTAACTATATTTTTTAATCTATAAAGGACAAAAAAAGAAAAATAAAACAGTCGGATAAATATGATCAATTGAAATACTTTTTTTTTCTCTTAATTACTTTACAAAGCTTAAAATTAGACTTGAACCTATTATTAAAGAGAAAAAAAAGAAAAAAAATTTAAACTGGAAAGAAATAAAAGAAAATAAAATGAAAAAAAAACTGGAAAGGAAAGGAAAAAAAGAAGCAAAATGTAAACAAAGAAAGAAAAGAGAGAGAGAGAGAGAGAAGCGGGGATAAACCGGAAAAAGGGAGGTGGGGCCGGGAGGGGGGTGTGTCAGGAGGGGGGATTAGCACCTCTCGTGTATGAAAGGAAAGAAAATGAAAAAGTACAGAAAACGTTAACCGTCTTTTAGAGGTCCCCTCCACAGGGCTTTTACTACCTTTATATACACACACGCATATGTATTTTTTACTTGTCGACTCTCTCTCTCCTTTCTCTCCTCACTTTGTCTCTGTACTTTGCCTCTCTCCCTCTCTCTCTCTAAATAAATCAATCACTCAACGTGCGGTTTCTTTACAACCCTCTGATCAACTGTGAACAGAAGGATTTGGCAGAAAATCCACAAGGACACCCCCTGTAGAATTAAAGGTAACAGCAATAGTTTTGGTAACCCTAATTTATATAGATTTACAGCTGTACATCAATACACGCGTATAATTGTGTAGTACATATCTCTATTATCACTTTCTCTCCCTCTCTGCTGTGGTACCTGCAATGGTCATTTGCATCTAGTTCACGTTCAGATCCACGACAGTTGCAATCAATTACTGTTGTAGATGACCCACTGTGTTAATTTCTGGAAACTATCGGCTGTGGTTTTTGTTTCGAAAATACTGTTTTATTGTTAATTTCGTGATGTGGTCAATAGCACAGAGAAGCTGGAAGCAAATGATTTTTAGGGGTTTTTTTTTTTTTTTTTTTTTTCTTACTTTTGATCAAATGTGCTTTTTAGGTTTTTTTTTTTTTTTTTTTTTTTTCTGCCATTTGATAAAGTCCTGGGTTCTAGGGTTGATAAATTTAGGTCCTATATTCAGTTTCAGGGGCAGCGCTATTGACCAAATGTCAGAGGGTTCGGGTAGCAAGGTACCTCATAGTCTTCACCTCATCTCTGTAGTTCGCACCTTGTCTTTACTGGACATGATTAAATAATTCCAGGTTTACAGGAATATTCAGCATTGGCATTTGGCAGAAGGTGGTATTGATTCTGAGCTAGTGTCAAAGTTTGCTATGTAAACAGCTATCAGCGACTTGCTACTTATGAAGGAAGCTATTAAATTTGATCCCGACAAGTTAGTAAAATAGCCTGCCAGACTTACTGCACCTGGGTAGTTGAGTTGTGTGATATCTCCAAGGACAATGGGCGATGCACAAAGTTCTTTAAGTATACATGTTATTCTGGATGCCAATGAAGATTAGCATTTGTGCCCTGAAATGACATTTGATGTATGCAACTATGTAATTTATTGGGCTGGATAGTTGTTAGGAAGTTCTTTTGTTACGCGGAGCAGTTAAAAGGCTGTTGTGCTGAAATCCTATTTGTTGGAAGAGTCTACTACATGGACACTAGAATTTTTACTGCTAACGATCGGCCAAGGATCATTCAGCAGTTACTTCCTGCTGTTGGACCTGTGCTTTTAATTGCAATAGGATATGTTGACCCAGGAAAGTGGGCAGCAGTTGTTGAGGGAGGAGCCCGTTTTGGGTCTGATTTGGTTCTGCTAATGCTCGTTTTCAGTTTTGCTGCTATTTTGTGTCAGTACCTTTCAGCTAGTATTGCTGTTGTCACAGGAAGAGATCTTTCACAGGTATTTCTTCGTTATTTGCTTGATTTTATTTACCATGAAGACCATCCGTATCTTGTTATTTTGGTTTCAATGATTTTGAACTGTTTTGGCTGTTCTTTTTATGCCTGTATCTGCCGACTTGAAATGGAATAAAATTTTGAAGAGAGATATGGCGTGTATTTGGAATTAGTTTTCCTTTTACCATTACTAAGTTTACTACTTATACTGGGGTGGTTAGCAATTTATTTTGACCCTAGGTCCCTAGCTATACAGGAATATAGTTTTGTTCCTGATCCTGCTATAGAAATGGCAATTTGTCTAAAAAAGGATGAGTAATTTGATTGTAGTGTAATAGCACGATTTTTGCGTAGGAAATTGAACAGCTTTATGAATGAATGAACTATTATTTCCTCTAAATTCGGGTCCACATTGTTGACCTAGTTAGAGCTGGGAACACTGTTTGTCCACTTGTAGTTTTTGATTTCATCATATGTGCTGTTGTCAATTGTTGGTGCAATATTATTGTCCAATCTACTTATGCTCTCTTGGGTAATGGCTAGCTAGTGATGTTATTCTCTGTGTTGGCTAACTAGCTATGCTTTTATGCCTGTTTCCTTGTTGATGCCAAAAGATCTGTAGCGAAGAGTATGGCAAGGCCACATGCATATTCTTAGGAGTTCTAACAGAGATCTCCATGATTGCTATGGACCTCACTATGGTAGTTGCTTCCTTTCACTAATTATTGATGATGCATTTTTTCTTGGTTTCTAAATCATAAACCCTCTGATGATTGCCCCTATGTCGATAGATTCTGGGCACTGCACATGGGCTAAATTTAATTTTTGGCGTGGACCTCTTCACTTGTGTCTTTCTGACTGCTATTGATGCTGTCCTGTTTCCTGTTTTTGCCACCCTCCTGGTAATTCTGATTACTTGCATTGCTTATGATCTCTTAACTGGCAAATTTTGAAGTCTTAGTGGTTTAATCTCTCCATCAAATTTTCAGGACAATGGCAAGGCAAAATTCCTTGGCATATTTGTAGCAAGCTTTTTGTTACTTTTTTATGTACTTGGAGTGCTATTTAGTCAACCAGAAATTTCAATCTCCGCAAGTGGGACACTGGTGAAGTTAAGTGGGGAGAGTGCATTTGCATTGATGAGTCTTCTTGGAGCGAATATTATGCCACACAATTTTTATCTCCATTCTTCGATTGTGCAGGTATCTCTCTCGGACTTTTGGTCTTCTGCTTATATGTTATTGGCATCTTCAGCATAGCATCATGTGCATTGCAATTTATCTACGTGTTTTCTATAATACGATATCCATATATTGAGATTGCTTTGGAATTTGCATTACTCTACTGAATTGTGGACGATCAATATTAGGAGTCAAAATACTCAGGAGGGACGTTAACCTTTGGCTCGATACCATCTTTACTCCAAATTTAGTTTAAATACACAGCAGCGTTTGGGTCATGGCTGCAACTTTTTCCCTTTGTGTTCTCTGGGTCTTCTAAATTACACCTGTTTTTCTGTTCAAGAGAAATAGTTGAACAAATACTGGTTACCACTTACCACTTGCAGCGTCTCAGATAAATTATAAGCTGGTGGTTACCTTTTATTTGCAACTCAATGGCAAACATCTCTGGATGAAATTTTTTTAGTGTCAGTTGATGGCTCTAAAATTATACAAGTTTACATGGACGAGGTAAGAGCTGAAGTGGACATTGGTTTCAGCACAGCTGTCTCCCCGGCTATTGGCATCATGTTAAAAAGTCATGGACTGGTTTGCCTATGTTTCACAGCAACTTCATTGTGCTGTTTTAGTGCCTTGGCACTCTATCTATTCCTTAGAATGCAGGGCCCATGTGAGATAGTGTGCTCACAGAATCCTATTATAATCCCCTAGGAAAGCATGGTGTTCCTATGCATAGGCCGCAAGGCCCGCAACAGCTGAGTCAAGTCATCTATTGTGTGGTTGGCTCAGCTTTGAACAGGTCACAGGTCTCAAGTTCTGCTCTAGCTTTTCATTAGATATGATAGTTCTGCTCAAACTATCCTCCTAGAAGTGAGGAGTGACTTGTATACAGGTTGGGCTCGACGCAATGATCCACTCAAATTCTTTGGGTGATTGACTTTGTGAGTGTTTTGCAAGCAATGTAAAAAATGAAAAGTTTGAAAGCACTATTATTTTTTTCATTTTAAATTCATTCCTTTTCCTATGTATCCATATTATCAAAGTAGAATTTTATTCCAGTGCATCTATGAAACAATAAAAGTTTTCTCCTTATTTAAATGGGGGCTCCTGAGTAATTTATGAGACTGGACTGCATACCTTTAAAAGAAGAATAGATGTTGCTCACCTTCTATTTTTCGTCAATTCTTCTAAGTTATTTCACTCGATAGTATTTTCCGTCTATTAACAGTTAATGACACGAGTTCAGTAAATAAAGAGGTAGATGATTTGGGTCTCTAGGCCTGCCCTCTCTGATGCCATTTGGCTTTGATTCAGGGGCGTGGTTCTACAACAAAACGTCCCTGTAGCTCCTCGGTTCTTGGAGGTTTAGGGGGGCCATTGTTTCAGTGGTATTCTGAGAGCGGCCACTTTGTGCATATATTGCCAAAGGTTAGGTCTGTCTTCAATCATCCCCCGCCCATACCCCCAATGATTGGGGGCTAGATGGGCTACGTTATGTTGTTGTTGTTGTAGTCTTTAAGAGCCAATAAAGCATGATCACCTGTAGGCTAGCTACAAATAAGATTTCTTCAAAGTGGAGCTCATCTTTCATTCTCTTTCTGCAAGAATGAGTTAAATTTTCTTCTTGTAGTACTTACATGGGGAATTCATCCAGTTCTTCTCCTGTTTGTTTGTTTTCCCTTAGCAGCAAGATCTGGGACCATTGAATGTCTCCAAAGGACTCTTGTGTCATGACCATTTTTTTGCCATCCTCTGCACCTTCAGTGGTATCGCCTTGGTGAACTATGTGCTGATGAATGCGGCAGCAAATGTTTTCTATAATGCTGGCCTTGTCTTGCTCACATTTCAGGATGCATTGTCGTTGATTGATCAGGTTTGTGTTTGACAACCAATTCTTCATGCTTTAACTGTTTTCATATCAGTTGCAAGCATGTTATTGTTCATTATCACTTTAATGTATGGTAAATGAATTCCTCTATCAAAATCTTTTATGCAGGCATTTAGGAGTTCAATAGTACCCTTTGCATTTCTACTAGTTCTAGTTTTATCCAGGCATATCACAGCGGTAACTGGAAATCTTGGTAGACAAGCAATCCTGCAGGATTTCTTCGGAATGGACATTCCCGGTTGGCTCCATCATGTTACAATCAGACTTATTGCTATTATTCCAGCTCTCTATTGCGTTTGGAATTCAGGAGCCGAAGGAATATATCAACTGTTAATATTTTCACAGGTTGTGGTTGCTCTTATGCTGCCGTCTTCCGTGATCCCCCTTTTTCGGATTGCCTCATCAAGATCGGTTATGGGAGTCAACAAGGTTTCTCAATTTGTTGAATTTTTAGCCCTGATCATGTTTGTTGGAATGCTGGGATTAAAGATTGTATTTCTGGTAGAGATGGTGTTTGGGAACTCTGACTGGGTGGGTAATTTGAGATGGAATGCGGGGAGCAGCATTTCTATGTCTTACATTTTTCTTCTCACCTCTGCTTCTGCCTTGCTCTGTTTGATGCTTTGGCTTGCAACCACACCTTTGAAATCGGCTACTTCCAGATTAGATGCTCAGGTATGGAACTGGGATATAAATGATGCTGTACCTGATTCATCGACACAGAGAGAAAAGGGTGATTTGAGTGCAACTGGATATTACAGGGAGGAATATGTACGAAACAAAGAACCTGCATTGGCACCGCGAAAGTCCTTGGGAATTCGACCAAATACTTATGCTTCATGTTCTGATCTGAATTTACCCAATACACCTCTCGATTATGATATAATTCCTAATTCAACGACTAGTGCAGACACTGGTTCGAATATTACATTTCCTACTCCCTTTAAATCCCCTCCGGAGGAATCATCTACCACAGTTGGGGTGGTTGGGGGCTCAACTCTTTGTGATGAAGGTTCTGTCAGTGAGTCGGAGCGTCCCATTGCCAGGGAGGCGGAATCATTTGACTTAGCAGAGAAAACCGCAAGAGCAGAGGGGGATTTGGAGACTGGGATAGATGGCCAGGGAGATATTTGGGAGCCAAAATCATCATCAAAAGCGGTTGCTGGGATTAGCCACTCCTTAACAGTTGATGGTCCAGGATCATATCTGAGTCTCAGTGGAAGAGGAGAGGAGGGCGGAAGTGGGGCTGGAAGTCTCTCAAGATTAGCAGGGTTAGGGCGTGCTGCAAGGCGTCAATTAGCTACAGTTCTTGAGGAGTTCTGGGGACAACTGTTTGATTTCCATGGGCAACCAACACAAGAAGCAAAGGCTAAGAAACTGGATTTGGTGCTGGGGGTCATTTCAAAGTCTGATCAAAAGCCTGCCATTCAGTTGAAAGTGGACAGCAGTGCTAATGAATTTACCGGATACTTTCCATCTGTGGGGGGAGCAGGATCTGATTCTCCTATCAATTCAGGTGTATACAACTCTTCAGAGCTTCTGGGGTTGCAAGGTGGCATAGAGCCATCATATGGGGACAAAAGGGGGTCATCTTCACCATGGTCAAGCCGCTTGCAGTTGTTAGATGCATACATGCAACACTCTAGCCACAATGCTCTCGACGCTAGTGAGAGGCGCTATTCTAGTTTGCGACTTCCACCATCTTCTGATAGTGAGAGGCGCTATTCTAGTTTGCGACTTCCTCCGTCTTCTGATAGTGAGAGGCGCTATTCTAGTTTGCGAATTCCGCCATCTTCTGATGGAATTGACTATGAGCCGGCCACTGTGCACGGCTTTCCGATTGCATCATATCTTAACCGCATTCCTAAAGAGAGGAAAAATGACTACTTAGATGGCCAATTGGAGGCACTAACCCCTAAATCCTCATCTTTGGGCATATCAAGTTACATAGATCCACCTGGTTTCACCTCAGCACGAAAACTGCAAAATGGGTTAAGCACTATGAAGCCACCTGGATTTTCTAACACTACAGTGTCGAGAAATATTTCGGCGCAACCTGGAAGACCATTTAATGATCGATGGTCACCTGGACCCACCGAGAATGTCAATAGTGCAGTTAACACAAAGAAATTTCATAGCCTGCCAGACATATCCGAGCCCTTTCTTCATTCACGCTTTTCTGATAGGAGTGCTCTATTTGATAGCACCGCTGGATATGGGACATCCTCATCCTTACACCCAAGTAGTTTATCGAAGGTAGGAGCTCCTTTGGCATGTGAAAATCTATCTCCTAAGCAATATAGAGACCCATTCACCTTTCAGTATAGCTCCAACTCAGAAGCTGGATCACTGTGGTCCAGACAGCCGTTTGAACAGTTTGGATCATCTGATAAAACACACAAAATAATGAGGGAGGGAGTTGGGATTATGAAAAATTCAGTTACTCCAGAAACTGCACCTGTTGTGGATTGGGAAGCGAAGCTACTTCAGTCGTTCAGACACCATATCATTAAGCTTTTGAAATTGGAAGGATCTGACTGGTTGTTTAGGCAGAATGATGGCGCTGATGAGGATCTCATAGGTCGTGTGGCTGCTAGGGATAAATTTCTTTATGAAGCTGAAACTAGGGAGATGAGCCGGTTGGGTGAGATGGATGAAGCTCAGTATTCCTTTGAAAGGAAGCCTGGTTCTTCTCTGAAGAATGGGGAGGCAGATTATTCCAACAATCTTGTTTCGTCAGTTCCTAATTGCGGAGATGGTTGTGTTTGGAGAGCGGATTTGATAATAAGCTTCGGGGTGTGGTGCATTCACCGGGTTCTTGAGCTCTCACTCATGGAAAGTAGACCGGAGCTGTGGGGAAAATACACGTATGTACTAAATCGTCTTCAGGTATGTTTTCCAGATTCTGTGCTCTGTAACTACTTTTAGTAGCTTGCATGTGGTAACTCTCTTATCTTATGCGTTCTGTTCTTTTGAGGGTGTATGTGTTCTGCTCTTAGATTGGCAGTATTTCAGCAATTCACAGTTAGCCCCCCTTAGTGAAATCTAACAAGATAGCTTCTCAAGATAGTTTGAAAGATCCAGTTGATATTGTATAATTCTTGTGATCTGTGGTTCTAACAGTTCAGTTTACCAAACTTGGCAAGTCCAAAATCCCGAACACGCGAGAACGGTTAACGCCGAGTTCGTAAGTTTTAGTAACTGACCAATTATGTAGAATTTGAGTTCAAATTCTTAGAAATTGTAAAAATTTATTTCCTAATTTCTGGTTTTATTTTGCTTTTAATAGTTGGAAAATTTCGCGGAAATTAGCCATATTTTGCTTAGTGCGAGTAATTTTTCATGCTTTTCCTTGAAATCTGGGATAATCTATTTTTGTATTGGAGATGCCAAAGGTGAAATATGATGGCTTGTACTTTTCAAAACCCAATGGACCTTTAAGGAGCATATTATCGACGCACCTTTGCTGTAACATTGATATTATTTATGCACCTCAAGCTGACGAATTATTGCTTGGTGTGGGATTATGTCCTCTTTGACTTGGTTGGCCTCGGCTATTGGAAGAGAAATTTCATGCATTTGGTCTGAAGGCTACTTTTGCCAAGTTTGAGAGACACTCACTCCTTTGCCAAGAAAAATCAGGGGGTGCCATTTGCAGTTTTACATCAGCCGAGATTAGTTATATATTTCCACACCATGCAAAAACTGAGAGGGAAATGTGAGAGATCTACTCGATTGGAGCCGATAGACATTTTTGAAATATCTCTAGTTTTCTACTCCCTCCGTCCCAAAATACTTGTCCGGTCCGCAAAACGGAATGTTAAAAATAATACAATTTTTGCAAGAAAAAATCAAAAGTTTTTTTAACAACTTACTAGATATCAATGAATATTTTTAATTTTTGAAAAAAGTTTGAATTTTTTCTTGGAAAAATTGCATTATTTTTGACACTCCCTTTTGCGGACCGGACAAGCATTTTGGGACGGAGGGAGTAATTTGTTTATTTTTTTATTTTTAAGTTTGGTGATTATGAAATTGATGCATCTTCGTGGTGATGAATGTATATATTACAGGGAGTCATCGATCTGGCATTTTCGAAACCTCATACTCCAATGACACCTTGTTTCTGCCTTCAAATTCCAGCGGCACACCAACAGAGGTCAAGCCCCCCTTCCATTTCAAATGGAGGATTGCCCCCGCCTTCAAAACAGGGCAAGGGGAAGATCACGACGGCAGCGAATCTTGTCGAGACAATCAAGGACGTGGAAATTGCAATATCGTGCCGGAAAGGTCGGTCAGGCACTGCAGCAGGTGACGTGGCTTTCCCCAAAGGTAAGGAGAATCTGGCGTCGGTCCTCAAACGCTACAAGCGTCGCTTATCTATCAAACCAGTGGGGGTTGCCACATAAAGGCGGGTCTGGGTCGCAGAAAGTTCCTACATCAACTCTTTATGGCTCTTAACGATTGTCCGCGCTATAGTTACATACATCTTTCTCTCTCGCGTGCGCGCACGAGTAGTAGATCTTTCCTGCACTTTCAATATACATGTATCTTATGTATGCTTAGGATAAAACTACATGGTAATTTAATTGCAGCTGAATGGGGTAAAAAAAAGAGGGTGAAATGAAGTTGGGAAAAGATTGTCGGAATATTTCTCTCTCTCTCTCTCTCTCTCTCTCTCTCTCTCTCTCATTAAATCAGATCTGTATGTGGTTTTTTCATTGCTGGTGTGTATGGATTTGATGTAAATTACGCGACATGTAGTCGGCATTGCAGCTAGATTGGGGGGAAACCGTGGATATATAGAAGAAGAAAAGGATCATTAAAATTGCCATTTGAGTTGTCGTCTCAAGTCAATTGAGGAAAAAGAATGGTTTGTTGGCTGCTGTAGAAAAATTAGTGACTGTCTCACATTATTTTGTTGTTCTTTATTGCCTCCCCCTTGGCTTATTGTATATATTCAACAAGGTATAACCATATTGTTAGAATAATGACTGGTAAAGAGTACCGCGATAATATTGCAAGTGATTGTGATTGTTTGACAACATACGATTTGATTGTAATTAGAATAATTTCCTTCGATAGAGGGTTCATTGTACAGTGTTACTCATTCAATAGAATACACATTCTCTCCTTGTCTCTATTTCAATACATACACCATACTATCCGACTCTCTGCACCCGCAAGCGGCTTGCAAAGTGCGTGGCTATCGAAACCGAAATAGGGGGGTGGTGGATTACCGTGTGGTGGATTTTAACGGTTCGATGATGTGGGTGGATCTTCCCCACCAACGGTTATAGCAGGGGCTAAATGTGCCATAAGAATGGGTTTTCTTAGCTGTTCGTAAACTTGGACAAAATTATACGTAGCTAAAGCTTTTGTTGTTGGAATTGGGGAAAACAAAACAAAAAACAAAAACAAGGCTATTGGCGATTTATCTGCATCTCGGGCTAGAAGGCCATAATTTTTGAATGTTTTCGTTCCAGATCCAGATTTGGGTGACTGACTGGTTAAAACATTCAGAGTATTGACTTCCCAACAACAAATAAAATTTTCATTAAGTTCATGTATAAGTTTTAATACATGTTCATATGTAAATTGTTTTTGATATGTATATACTCCATGCTCGTGAGCCTAATTGAGTCAAATACTAGTATTAGGTTCAGATTCAACTCATTATTAAACGAGCCTAAAAATTGAGGCTCAGATTTGGTTCGTTTAGTAGACGAATCGAGCTCGAACAGTTCACAAACGTCTCAGTTTATTTGCAGCCCATCCCAACGATGAATAATACAGTTTTTTTTCACCTTCGGGATCATATCGGGTTTTGTTTTAATGATTAGAACAATTTATTTTGTCTAACTTAATATGTTAGGAGACCATGCAAAAAGTTGACTTAATCGGATATCGATGAGTACTTATCAAACAATCTAGTACTATATTTTTTGGTCAAAATTTGAGTTTTGGACTTTCCAATCAACCACTTACCGATGTTTCATTGCTGAATTTTTGTACGGAATGGATCCAAAATTGATCCTACCCTTTTTTTTAATCACAAAAAAAAAAAAAAACTGAATCCTACTTTGAGTGAGTAAAGTGACCTCCATCGAAGTGAAGGTCAATATTATTCTAAATACCCATATGCACCCATAATTGCAGAATGTGCCTTGAGGTTCGTGTGTTTTGATATTCAACTTGTCTCTTGTGCGGTCTAATTAAATTACTCCATTAGTAATTGAGATGGTAGATAAGGATCTTATAGGAAGCATTTATAAAGGTTGAACAGTTGGTAATGACGTACGTACACATGCAATATGGTATAAGTAATGTGATTAGGATCGTTGGTACGTAGTGTCGTAGGAGAAAATCTTGTTTTGTAAATAAATGTTTATGGAACTTAATCTCGGTTGTCTAAAAGTATTTTGGACGATTCGGATTAAAGACAAACTATTAACGGTAAGAAATATTTATTATCGATCAAAGATTAAAAACATATCTCAACCGTTGATTGCAGAAACGGACGACTGAGATCACTCAGCTCCGTAAATAAGTTTCTCTCAGCGTTGTAGACACGGATAATTTCGCTAGTCCTACAGAGTCATAGACATAACCATATAATTAGTGGGTCACTCGACTCCACTCATTTAGAAAGGCTTATTTGTACGAATGGTCTCCCAAAATATGTCCGAAATGTCAATTTGGTCCCCAATATAAAAATCGTGTCTTTTGCATTCCTAATGTTAACATTATGAGTTTAACAGGTCCCCAAGTCAGGAGAGATTATTCCTTGCCCCAAGGGCAACACGTGGCCGTGCCACAACACATCCGAGCCGTCCGTTCGGTATCCGGACGGCTCGGATTTAGTGAGAGAAAGCAGAGAGAGAAAGGAGAGAGAGAAAGGAGGAGAGAGAGTGTTTTAATCTCATGGCACCACGTCACCCCTGCCCCAGGGGCATTGAATAATTTCTCCCAAGTCAGATTCCGTTACCTTTTGCGGTTTAAAACGAGGGTAATATCATCAAACCCCCTCCATTCCACACTTTCCCCTTCATTTAGAAGGAAAATCTCCCGCCAAAACCTGTTAACCTTGAGTGATGCATACAGAGCAGCAGAAGCAACAAAAAATAGAGCAACAACAGAGGAAAAAAACAAAAAAACATTGATACTGCAAACACTCTGCTACTGCAAGAACTTGGAAAAGATGAGGACATAAACAGAGCATAAACCTGCAAAAAAACAGGACATAAACACGACCAAAACAGTCCCAAATACTTAGCATAGTCATTAAAGTTCACCTAAGACCAAACAAATGGTCACCACTGTTTCCAACATAATGTGCAAGACAAACCCAAATTATTACGGTTTCCAACAATATGGGCTAGACAAACCCAAAAATAATGGCCAACACATTACAGTTTCCAAAACATAGAGGTGCAAGTAATAACTAAGTTCATTACATAGGCGGCTGCTATCTGTAACCCCTTATTTTCTTCACATAGCTTGTTAAAATTTCCCAATTGATTACAACACGACCCTCAATGCAAAATGACCTACTTGCCCTTATAGGTATACATGAAGTGACCTACATGCCTTGTAAATTTCCACCAACTTAAAACCCTACACTAAATTTTCTCCACATAACCCCAAAATCATCTTCCTCCCTTTTCCCCTCAAATTCATCAGCCACGTTTTTGAAAAAACCCTTTCCCCTCAAATTCATCAGCCACGTTTTTGAAAAAAAAATAAAAAATTTACTGAGGAACCAGTCGACTGGTTCCTCCACACAACTCTCTTTCTTCTTCATCTTCATCCTCTCTCTTCTCCTCCCTCTCAAACTTGTTCATCATATCAATCTCAATGGAGGAGCAGTGATCAAATATTGTATCAATGGACAACAATATGATGGTTGAGGAGAACAAAGATGTTGTGATGGACATTGTATCTTGGAAGCCAACTTCAAGTGAGGAGGTAAGTTTTTCCTGTATCACTGCCCAAGATTTATAAATTTTTGAACCTGTTTTTTGGTGTTTCAAGTCCGGAAAGTTGAGTAATTTCAGTAGTTGACTACCACAAAAACTTGACCTACTCAACAGTTAGTTACCGTGAATCCAATATAATTTTGGCAGTCAATTACCAAAATATATGTATATTATTTTTGTAATACTAGAGTTCGGCAGTTAATTACCGAATTATATATATATATACGGGGCAGTTCCGAGAACCCCTAAAAAACCCCCCAAAGTTTCCAATCGAATTTTGATGATCCATGCCGCTCAATGTAATCAGAATGTGATTTTATCAGCATAAAAAATGACCGGGAAGGGCTTCATCCGAACAGTTTTTTATTGAACTTTATTGAACGACTCAATAAAAAACTGCTCATATCAAGCCCTTCCCGGTTATTTTTTTTTTGCCAATTTCTCGTAGGCACCCTTAAAATCACATTCTGAACACATTGAGTGGCTCGGATCATCAAAATTTGATCGGGAACTATAAGATTATTTGGGGGGGTTTTTTAGAGGTTTTTTTAGGAGTCCCCGGAAACGCCCCGATATATAGTTACCGAAATGAATTTTGTTTTCAATAGCTAGTTATCGAAATGTATATCTACATAGTACTTTTCGTATAGTAGATTTCGGCAGTTAGTTCCTGAATGATGTATACTCTTTCAACATCTAGTTACCATAAGTCATACTTGATATCAACATCTAGTTATCGAAATTAATACTTATATTTGTATATACTAGAGTTCGACAGTTAGTTACTAAAATGTTTATATTGTTGACATTCACTTATCGAAATTTATATAATATTTCGACAATTGTTTACCGAAATTTGTGGATATTTTTGATAGTCTGTTATCGAAACAGATCCAAAGAGCTAGAATTGATGGATTTTTTTTCAATTTTTGGTACTTTCAGGGTGATGCTTTGTAGAGCCCCGTATTTTTGAAAAATCGTTTAAAGGTTTTATAAATGCTAGAATAAGAAATTTGTGGAGTCTAATTGCTTTGGGGTTAATGTGATAGAATTATAAATGGAAGGGGTGCTAGTGTGATGTGTATAAGTATGTGTATATATAAAGGAGTGTGTGGTGTAGAGAAACAAATTTCTCAAAACACACCCACACACCCCACGCCTCTCTCTCCATCGGCCCTCTCATCTCTCTTTCACACTCTCACCCAAAAATCTCATTCCAAGTTCAAAACCCACCAAGACCCTTCACCAAATCATCATCCTCTCAGGCTCTCGACCTTGGGTTTCGTTGGAGCAAGCTCGGAGGGGAATATTCTCAAAGGATTTCAAATTCCAAAGCTAGGGCTCGAACAATCTCATTAGGTTTCGTTCTCCAAGTTGAGGTAGGGATTTCTTGCTCTCTCTATGTGTTTATGAGAAGATTTGGCCTTGGATTCATGTATTGGATTGTTGTTTTGTTGCTTGGAATTCACCCTTGAAATCTGAAAAATTCGTCCTGTGAAACCCAGCTAGTACATGTACCTCGGTTTGTTTGTACTGTCAAAGAAATTTCGATTCTGTTCAGCTAGTACATGTACCTCGGTTTGTATTGGTACATGTACTGTCACAATTTCTCGGTTCTGTTTAGCTAGTACATGTACCTCTGTTTGTACTAGTACATGTACCACTAGGAAATTTTCAGCAATGTTCCTTCTTCCATATTTTGAACCCCGATCACTTCAAACACTCTCTAAACTTCCTCAAACCACTTCTAAACTTGATTGTTCGTATCTTGAGTGATTCATTGATCAATCTATCTCATTTGACTCCCGTTGTGTAAGGAAAATTTGTCGAATCTAAAACGTGGTATCCTTTCGTTGCTTTTGTATTTGAGAGATTACGTGATCATAGTAGTAATGTTAAGGTGAATGATATGGACTTGGTATTTATTGGGCATGATGTTTGTGAGCAAAAATGAGATGGAATAACGTAATGTGAAATGGTAGAATGATAACGAAGAAAGCCACAGATCCACCTTAATGTGTGATGCCGGAATAAATACGGACGCATGGGGTCCTTAATGCCCGGAAGTGCACAAGAAAGCCACAGATCCACCGCACGGTGTGATGCCGGAATGAATACGGAATGCACGGCGTCCCAAATGCCCGGAAATGAAATCGAGAATACTTGACATAATGTGAACGGAGAATTTAGAGATTATCAAGAGGAGTGAATACGTACGGTGTAGATTATCAAGTCTTATCCTCTTGCTCTTGTTCATATAGGGAACTTTCTTGTCATCAATGTTCATCTTGGTGCATTATCTATCTCATATGCACATAGTTTGAGTAAAGATTTCTCTACAAGGCTAGTGTAGCTCAATCTATTATTATTTTCAAGTACACCTCAAGGGCATTGATACGGAGTGCTTGACGTGCATATGACTTCATTCTTTTGAAAGCTGACACTGAAGAAGTTACTTTAGCATCTTGTATAAACTTTACTTTTGGAAGATGAAATTGTAACTTTATATTTATATTTGGGAAATCTCTGAACTTGCAATCTTTGTTTAGCTATGGGATTTGGGCCGATGTGTCATTGTTGTAAACTATGAACATATTAGCACTCTTGGACGAATTATGGTGAAGCTTGTGGGGTATTATGAAGTATCTTAGGAATGAATTTCTTTATGAAAAGCTACTATTAATGTGTTGAAAATCGAGAGCGTGACATGCTTGAACGCACGATAGCCACATAGGTCCAGTGACCCTATATGATTACACAAGGGTGTTTACGACGAACAAGGTGAGTGTTGTTGGTTCAAATAGCAACCCAAGAGGGGGGGTGAATTGAATATCTCAAATATAATGTGGAATTTAAAAAACTAATTTCAATCTACTCAACCACAATTCCAATTTCAATTATATACTATTCTACTCATGCAATATTGATATGCAAAACTGAAAATAAAGAGAGTAGGGAACAGAGAATCGAACGCAAGGATTTATAGTGGTTCAGTCCGCAACTTCACGGCCTAGTCCACTCCCCAAGTGTCCAACTCGGGATTTGCTGCACTATCTTCAATAGTCACAATCTTCTAGCTTCACGGTGCTAGACAATCTTTACAACGAGCAATCTATCCCCAATCACTCTGACTAATTTTGACTCCGGTGCTAGCAACACCTAACTCTCAAGTGATTTTCTCTCCAAATCACTCATAAAAAGATAAACACTCACAAGAGTACGAACAATGGTGTTCAATCCCTTTTACAATAAGGTTCAAGAAACAACACTCAAGCTAGTGTAGATATTCACGATGTAAGTGTAGAATTTGATAGAGATTTGCAATTGAAAAGCTCACTGAATTATTTCTCCCGAGATCTCTATATTGTCTTCATTCTTCTACTGTATTTATTCTTGGAGAATAAGACTTAGACATGTGGAAGTTCCACTAGCCGTTGGAAATATTGAGCTCCAATCCTTTTCCTTTCCAAACGTTTGCATCTTCCATCTTGAGCAACATCAACTACAATCAAGCCTTCAATTTGCCGAAATAATATAAAACTCCAAGTAATATTCAATTGTCCTCCTTGATTAATATTTGCTTTCCATAGAAGTCCTTATAGCCAATCACAAATTAGGAGAAGATTTGTCCTTAATCTTCTTCCTTTTAATTTCAATCTTGACTATTGGAGACAGAAATATTGGTGTAGAATTTTCCCATGCTTACTTCATCCAAATCCTAAAAAAAAAACATTAATTCAAATGAGTAACAATTATCACAATATTAATTATATTTCATTCCAATAAATTATGTTTTGTCATCATCAAAATCAATAAGGTAATCAGTAGAAACCTTTGGGCTAACAATCTCCCCCTTTTTTATGATGACAAACCATTAATGAGTATAGACAAATAAAATTCAGAAATATAATTATAACAAAAGAATAAAGATACTCCCCCTCAATTTGTGCATTCTTTGCTTGAGCTTTTTCTCCCCTTTTGTCTTTCTCAATATTTCTCCCCCTTTGTCATCAACAAAAAGAGCGCGGGAAGAGTTATTAGGATCGTGTCCTTTTAGCTTTCATAATATTTCTCCCCCTTTGTCATCAACAAAAAGTAGAGAATTCTTTGATCATAGATTTCCACAAAGTTTTTGGTTATCCTTATAGAGTTTGAAACTCCTTTCAAATTTGCTTGTTCGGAATCTCATGTATTATGTATTGAACAGATAAGGAGCACATGTCAATCCACTTTTGTTAAGCCTTCTTTGCTGCTCTGAAACTTCAAGCTTCATGAATAACTCATAAGCTATCTCTACTTGAAAAACGCATTAGACATATGGAAACATTTATAACCATTACGCAAGGATGATTAAATATGTCAGCTTACAATAAAAGTAAAGTATTCATCGGCCAATTGAAAGGGATTAAATATGTCTATCATCTTTCATCTTGTAGAGCAATTAACCATTTAGAAATAAGGTCACTTGGAAAAAGTATTTCACAAAAACTTTCAGCATGATTTTAAACAAAAACTTGTCAAATAGGCAAGCAGAAATAAACAGAAGATAACTCATTAGATATATAAGCATATTAACAATATTCAATAAACTTAAAATCGATTAACGAACCTCGGGCAATTAACAATTAAAATCATATCATACGAATCCGAAATGACTCTACCAATTTGTTGAGCTAACTCCATTTCAAGAACTCACCTTCCTCGCTATCTAAAAACCATCTTTAAACATTTACCTTTGAGCGCACGTCAATCTACAAAAATAAATCATATGTAGTTCTTTGGTACCCACATTTTCTTGGGTCCGGGAAGGTTAGTAACAAGATGCTTAGGAACCTATGTCTTTTTCATTCCAACAATTGGTATCAGAGCGAGGCTCTAATTATTTTTGACTTAATCGTTTTAGGGTAAGATCTATGGCAACCCCTTATGGCATCTTCCTTCCCGAGGGCCAATCGAGCAATAGACCTCCTTTGTTTAGCGGGTCTAACTACAATTATTGGAAGGCTAGAATGCACATTTATATTCAAACTGACTACAAGTTGTGGAAAGTTATTGTTGATGGGCCGCACCGTCCTACCAAAACCGTTAATGGAGTAGTTGTTTCTAAAGAGGAAAAAGAATGGGATGCGAATGATGTTAAAGGAATTGAATTGAATGCTAGGGCTATGAATCTTTTATATTGTGCATTAGATCCGAATGAGTTTAATAGAGTCTCTACATGTGAATCAGCTAAGGAAATTTGGGATGAGTTAGAAGTTACGCATGAAGGTACAAGTCAGGTAAAAGAATCAAAAATTGACAAGCTTGTTCATAAGTACGAATTGTTTAAAATGCAGCCTGATGAATCCTTCTCTGACATGTTTACACGCTTTACTGATATTATTAATGGCTTGAAATCTCTTGGAAAGGCTTACTCTAATGTTGATCTTGTGAGAAAGATTCTCAGGTCATTACCAAAGCAATGGGAGCCAAAAGTGACTGCAATAATTGAGGCCAAACAAGATCTCACAAATTACAGTTTGGATGAACTTTTGGGTTCTCTTATGACTCATGAAATCCAAATGAATTTTGAAGATAGTGGAAGCCGAAAGAAAAAGGACCTCGCTTTTAAAATTTCTACGTCAAGTTCATCAAGTGAAAGTGGATATGACTCCGAATCAAGTGGTGATGAAGAGCTCGCCGTAATAACAAGAAAGTTCAAAAAGTCCATGAAAAGAAAAATACGAAGGGCAAAAAGAACTTTAGAAAAAGATGGTTCCAAAGGAGTGAATAGCAAGAAAAGTGACATCATATGCTGTGAGTGTAAGAGGCTGGGCCATTTGAAATCACAATGTCCCGAAATCAAGAGGTCAATGAAAAAGGCAAAACGAAGAGCAATGCTTGCAGCATTGAGAGAAATTGATCTGAGTAGTTCTGAAGAAAATAGTGACCAAGAAGTTGCTAACTTATGCTTGATGACACATGATGGTGATGAGGTAAATTCTAGTGATTCGTCTGATGATCAATTTGATTATGATGAACTGTTAGATGCATTTGAAGAATTACATTCGAAGTTCATAAAATTGAGTTCAAAATATAAGTCTCTCAAAAAGACTAATTTTTCCCTCTTAGCTGAAAATGAATGTTTGAAAAATGAGAAAGATGCCTTGAAAGGGAAAATTGAAGAAGTTTGTTCTCCAAAAGAGATTGCTAATGATTTGGTCTTTGAAAATAATTTGAGACTTGAAAATGATGTTTTAAAAAATGAGGTTGAGGATTTGAAAACATCTCTTTCTAAGTTTGTTCAAGGAAAAGAAAATTTGGATATGCTTTTTGGAAAACAAAGATGTGTTTTTAACAAAGCGAGTATCGGTTTTAATCCAACCAAAAAGCAAAAGTTTTATCAAACTTTATTTGTGAAATGAACTTCTTCTAGTCATGCTTGCAACTATTGTGAAATGATTGGTCATTTATCATATTCTTGTCCTATTCGTAAAAATATTTGTGTTGAAATGAAAAAGACATGGGTTCCTAAGTATCTTGTTACTAACCTTCCCGGACCCAAGAAACCAATAGAAACCTTTGGGCAAACAAGTGTTATCAAACAACTTAATATTTTTATGTTTTTCTAATTTTGTTCTTTACATACGAGGTATTGAATGTTTTTGTTCAACCATGTTTATAGGTTTTTCCATTAAAAAATGAGTTCTGACATTGGATAATATCTACCGGTAAAAAAAATAGCTTCGTGATTATCATTAAGGCGTCAGAGAGAATGGCAAAGAACCGAAGGCCAAGGATACGGTTTGCATGTGAATGGATTGGAAAGTATAGATCATTTATCAACAAGGCAAAGGACAAAAGAGGCAATGTGAAGGAGAATGGCAAAGAACCGAAGGCAAAGAAGATGGCGTGCGTCACAGGAACTAAAAAATGCGAATGCCCATTTGAACTTAGATGTGTTAAGGGGTTGGAAGGTTAGACTGTCGTTGTCAATGAAAAAAAATCATAATCATCGTCTTGCAGAATAGCTTGGGGGGCACGCTTATCCTAGGAGATTGTCTTTGGAGCAGTCGACTATGTTGTTGGATATGTATTTTTTATCATTGTCTAAACTGAGAGAGATCCTGAGTATAATAAAGTGTAAGGATGACCTCAATGTAACTACAAGTAAAAACATCTATAATGCACGTTACAAGCATCGGTTTAAGGACCGGGCAGGGAGATCTCAAATGCAATTTCTATTGGCCAATTTATAAGATAAGGGGTACATCGAGTTTCACCAGAAAGATGACAATGACTGTGTGAAGGACTTGCTTTGGTCACATCTTACTTCTGGTAACATGTTGCGTGCTTTTCCTCAAGTGTTGTTGATGGATTGCACATACAGGACCAACAGGTACAGGTTTCCTTTGCTCCAGATCGTTGGTGTTACATCAACCGAGAAGACTTTCTCAGCCGCCTTTGCATTCATCGATAGGAAGAAAGAGGAAAACTACACGTGGATGTTAAAGAATTTGAAGAGTATGATGGATCTTGATGCACTTCTCAATGTTATTTTGACAGATAGGGAGTTAGCCCTAGTGAATGTCATTACAAGAGTGTTCCCAACGGCCAACCATCTTCTATGTTGGTGCCATATTGGGCAAAATGTATTTGCCAAATGTAGGAAGATGTCTGATGAGGTGACTTGGGCATTATTTAAGCATGCTTGGGATTCACTGATGTACTTATCAACTATATCTTTATACGAGCAGACACTTTGTAAACTGAAGCGGGATTTTGTGCTATATCCATCTACGATTCAATACGTTAAGACAAATTGGTTGGTACCATATAGGCAGACATTCGTATCAGGTTGGACGAACAATGTGATGCAGTTTGGCAACCTGACTAGCAACAGGTAAATGGCTAACACCCCATGCATGTTTATATTTCACGGTGTCCGTATCTTTTTACATTTTGATATTGATATTCGATGCCTAAAACTCTACTTTACCATTTCCACATGGCCGAGGCTAAACATTCAAAACTTAAAGGCCACATTGCGAATTGCCAAGCCAACTTTGAACGTGCATGGACATATATGCATGACTTGGTTAAATTAAAAATCACAGATATAAAGGCTAGTTTTGAAAAAAGTGTGAATTGTTGACAGAACGAGTTTAGAATTTCTATTTTCGACCATCTAAGGAGAGTTGCTTCACGGAATGTCATGGGTTTGGATGTTGTCAGAGATTAAGAAATTTGATGACATGGTTGTGGAGGATAAGGTTGACTGTGACTGTCCTATTCGCCGAGGATACATGAACTGAAAAGTGGCCCCCCTTTATTTTAATTTTATTTTTATTATTTCAATTATTGTTTGCTGTTACTTTTCCATCAAAAATGTTTTTGAATTATAAATTAAATTAATAATGAAGTTTAAACCAAAGTAATGGGAAAACCAAACAGTACAAAAAGCGATGAAATTTATAATCTAAACATTACAAAATTACAACACAGAATATTACTTAAATCAGGATTAACCAAATTACAAAATTGAATAAACATACAAGAAAATACATTACAACACCAAATATTACAGAAATTCTGATTAAAAAAAAATTACTCCAATTGAACACACATACTACAACACCAAAGAACTCATCTAACGGATACGGTGAGCGACAATCCAATCCCGAATTGAAGCCCTTACATTTTCCATGTTCAGATCATCGCCAACGAACACGTTTCCATGTTGACCATTAGGTGCTGTAGTTTCCACACCAGCAGCTGAAGGAAAGAAATTAGGTCGGAGATCATAAAAGCCAAAAGGAATATCGGGCATGTTAGTCTTTCTTATGAAATTGTGGATGGTCATTATTGTAGTCACAAGATCTCTCTGCGTTTCCTTGGTGTACCCAACAGGAATGTCGTATACCAAGGGCCAACGCGCTTTTCATACTCCAAAGGTCCTTTTGATGGTGCACCTAAAGGATGAGTGTATTTTGTTAAATTTTTTATATGCATTAATTCTTTGGTACGGCTCCATTACGCCATTCGGGAGTATGATATATACAATATTTGTATGGTGCTAGAAAACCTCGAGTATTTGGATACCCGACGTCTACCAAATAAAACTCATCTGCACTCATTGTCAATTTTATGAGAACCAAGTATGGAAATAAATATTAAAAACTTATACGGGAGGCAATAGTTGGTGGACTTACCTCCTTGTGGGGCCGAAAAATTGAAATCTGGGTTCCTTAAGCAATCATTGAATATCCTTGTGTCGTGCGCACTTCCCTCCCATCCCGTTAATGCAAAAGTGAAACACATATCGAAATCGCATGCCACCATTATGTTTTGTGTTGGATATCCCTTTTGACCAATCCATCGTAATAGCTGCTTCGGATCAGGATGGGCATTTATGTGAGTTTCATCAATAGCTCCAATGCAATTCTACAATATATATACATTCATGTATTAATGCGAAATATTAGGAAGGAAATTAGGCAGATGACATTACAAAAAGTGGATATGGGGAAAATTTAGGCAAAAAATTACCGCAAAATGTGGATAGTATCTGTTGTTCCCTAGTATTTTCGAATGCACTTCTTCGTGAGGCCATGGCCAAGGTTTAATCCACTCGATAGCCATGGCATTAAGGGAATGTACTCCCTCCGTCCCATTTTCTTGGCCCATGATTTCATCTTTTGTCGTCCCAATATATTTGTCCATTTTTACTTTTCAGTGGGTATCATTGGGTTTATTTCCTATTTTGCCCTTTCCCTCCAAGTCACAATCAACGTTTAAAAAAAAAAGAATTTAAACTGAAAAACTGCACTACAAAGAGGCGCTAATAATCCCCAGAACATTCTCCATTGCATTTCCAAAACAGAGTTGTACAAACTCTTCTTACTTACAAGTCCATTTACACTTAAACCAAAAGAGCTCCAGTACTACAGATTTTCCATTTGCACTAAATTACCCATGCCATCAAAAGAGCAAAAGATATAGTAATTTTTTTCCATTACACTATTGTCCATTGCCATCAAAAGAGTGTTCTATTTACATCAAAAGGGTGCAAAATGCCATCAAAATAGTTCGTAGTTGACTGAAGAACTTTGCCAAAAGCTACGAAGTTTGGAACCTGCATATGAAAAATAGCAAATGGCTTACTATTACATGGCACAAACAGATTTGGGTTATTGGAAAAAACAAACAAACAAAGAAGACAAGTAACTCACTAGTGAGCTCACTGCTGGAGGTGGACCAATGCATTTTCTAACGTCTCCCACTCACATGGAAATTGCGAAGGAAGAATACCATCTCTCATTAATTGCTTTTTCCCCATGTGCGGCAATTTATAGTTGTTTCTCCCATTAACCTTCATCACCTCAACCATACATGCTTGCAAAGTTAAGAAAACGTGATCAAGACTTTCAGGTGATAATTCTTCGAAAGATTTCTCAACCGCATCAAGAAGTTCATCAATGGTTGCGAGTGCTCGTTGATGTTGAAGAGATTGGATAGCATTGAAATATCCAAGATCTAACACATTCAAATCTTGGCTGTTTGGAGGTTGAAAGGATAAACGGATATCAAATCCGTCTTTACTCGCTGCTTCGACAAATTGGGGATCAAATGCGTGAATGTGTGGTCTAGCATTATCAAGTTGAATGTAAATGGTGTCCATTGCACTTGAAGGTGGCCATTTAGAGCGTATAACTGGTAGAACTTTGTCAATCAAATGAGATCGGAAAACATCTCTATTTACTTGCAAAATAGCCTTTATCTCCATTGTGCCAGCCACACGATTTTTACTCGTGCACTTGGCGGGTTCCTTGTATGTGAATGGGAAGATGCCAATCTTACCGGAAAACATGTAGACACCCCAATCTGGGCTTCCAGATTACTTTACTTACGGTATTTGATTCCCCGGTGATGAAACGGATCAAGAACACCCTAGGAATGTCAAGTGTTTGAGCTTTGAGTGTTTGAAAAACCCTTAAACCTAACCTAACCTAAGCCACTTCCAAAAGCCAAAAACCTTACTGACCCGCGCCAGGGCGCATTCGTCTCGCGCCAGGGCGCAACTGTTGCGCGCCAGGGCGCACCGTCGCACGACGGTCTGACTCCATCGCACGATGGTTGACCATCGTCCGCCAGACCCACTCCATCGCGCGCCAGAGCGCACCATCGCGCGATGCACTGACTCTCTCGCGCGAGAGTCCGCCTGGGTCAAAGTCAAAGATTTGACTATTGACCCACACGCGACAGCTGTCACACTCGCGCGATGGTCCCATTCCATCGCGCGATGGTCCTAACCAGTCACTTTCACCTTTTGCCAGCCAGTTGGTTGCTTGCCTAGGGGTCTACAGGGCTATTTGAACCCCATTTTTCTCTACAGGACAATGGCAGTACAGGTTAACCTCTCCCATCACCTTTTGGCAAGCCTTCTCCACTAAGTTTTGGGCTTGGGCCTTGTTTGCCACCCTCCTACACCTTCCAAACCTCCTATAAATACCCCTCCTTGGTCTTTCATTAAAAAGGTAGAAAAAAGTTAACAAAAATTGTCATTCAATGCTTACACCCCAAGAACAAAGCTTGTTCTTTCTCCCCATTTTCACACCTCAATCAATCTCAATTCAACTCAAAGTTCAAACACTTTTCAAACCAAAAAAGCCAAAGGTATAGCTTACCTTTGTTCTGCTCTCTGTTCTGATTTCTGAGGGGGGCTGGCTGGGCCAAGGCTGGTAATCAATACCAGTCCTGGTCCAAAAGCTGGCAAGGTTTCAAAAACCGTCATGGCTAGAACCAACGCGCGATGGACTCACTGTATCGCGCGACGGTCCTCCGTTGCCCGCGACAGTCCACGTGGGGATTGGTGTCTTGCTGTTTTATGTTTTTCTTTTATATAGATCACTGTTAAGCATGAAAACAACCAATTTACTGCTTTCCTTTGTTAAAAATTGCTAGCTTGCACTTCAATACTTTGTTCTGTTCTGTTAGAATACCCCTGGGACCTTTCTGAATATGTCTCAGAACCTAGAAACATGTAAACCAAGCATTGGTCTGGTCCAGCCGCGCGACATCGACACCATCGCTACGATGTTTGCGCCAGGCGCACCGTCGGCTACGAGGCGCACTGCGCGAGAGTGACCGCTCTCGCGCGATGGTTTGCTTCTGACCGGTGGTTGGCCTTGCATGGATAACTATGCGGTAACCAGGGCTTTGGTCTCTCGCTTTTGTCCACACTGTTTATGGACTGTTTTTGTTATTTGTAGGGCTTTTCACCTTTAAACCGTATATTATAAATTGCTTATCAACCGCTTGGTTTGTCCTGGTGTGCACTGGTCCTTCCAGAGCCAGAGGGTTTGAGAATAAGAGTGTTGGGCTTAGGCTTATTGGCGCAGTCTTGTAGTAGCACGCGCAGTGTGACTAGCATGCATTGACTTGATCAATGCATACTAGTTTCTTCCTACACACGACACTCCAAGACTGGGGCTTTCCAGTCTGCTTAAACTCCCACAGCAGTATGTTTTCATCCTATACTAACTGCTCATCCATGCCATCTATCACATCTTGCAAACTGTTACAGTTTTAATCCCCGATTAACTGTTCCCCCGCACTAACTGGCTCAAAATTGATTAAAGAAGAAAACGAATCACAAATATTTTCACAAAATGTCTAAGTAGAGACCGATCTCTGGATTGGACGAGAGGGGTTTAAAACCCTTTCCTCTCGTAACCTGGCTCCCGAACCCAGATATGGTTATGACGGACTGGTTCCTTCACTTTTTCAAATCAAATAGCGCGGCAGGTGCTTCAAAATACGGTTCCTTGGGTGTCGGACCTTCAAACCCGAGTGGCGACTCTGTATTCCGAGCGCTTGCCTGCTTCTGCGCTCGCGCTCCCTCGATTAAGGGGCCCTTGCGCCTTGGAATCCGGAAATTCCAGGGCATGCTGCCCACAGTGGCGACTCTGCTGGGGATAATCGAACCAATATTAATCCATGCTTAGAATTTAATACGTTTGTGAACAATTCCTTAAAAGTCTGTCAAAACGGTGAGTTTCGCGCTGCCGAAGGTTGGAATGGTGATTTAACAGGACCCCGTGTCCGGCCAATCTAATCTGGGACTTTTTCGATTGTTCACTTACGTAGTTTCCTCTAAAGATGGACTAAATAAAGTGAGCCGAGCTTGAAAAGGCATTTTGCGATTTTGTGATTCTTCTTCTTCTTAATCAATTTCTAGCATCTCATTTGCATCGATGTGGGATAAGCCTCGTTGGATCGTTTTGGCAATCCGGCATGGTTTACCGGAGCCCGGGGACCCCGAATGAACAACAACCTTCGACGATGATGAGTCATGCTACCGTTTGACTGTTACTCAGCGATATCGCGGGCAACGGGAGGTATATCTGTGGCCCTAGTCCGAGGAACCTGTTATGAACCAAAACCGGCCTTTGCATATACAAAACATTAGAACTCTCCAAACTAGAATGTCCAGGTAGGATCTACTTGCATCTAACCCAGAATCGCTTATGTGTTATTGCTTTCCTATCGCATGCAATCGTACATACAATCGCTTTTGCATAGGAGCATGCTTAAGGCGGTGTCTTTCTTCGAGTTTGTCTAACGCTGTCTAAGACGTTTTTGGACCCGATGAGGAGTCGTTCATTCTGTCGAATGTTCGTTATCAATCGCAAAGTCCTTAGTTCAATGAGACTTTGAGAAATCAAAATTTGCTAAATCCTCGGCTCATGCCTGATTGAGGATTCAACCGACAATAAGGAACAACAAAGTATTGATGCCGTGTCACTGGCGCCACCCAGGTTGAAGTGCGTTGTCACTATACACCACGTTGTTCGAGGTTAAGGTGCCATGTCATCAATGCCAAATTGTTTCTAATTCAAAGTTGAATCTTCAAAAGGGACTAGACGAAGATTTAGTCTATTTTGACATCTTTTAGGATCTGTCGATCTACTCAAGGACACATCGCCGAAAAGAATTCTGAGGATTCTGGCAACGTCTGAAACTTGTGAGGCAAACTTGTCTCTGGAACTGTACATACATACATGTTGTTTTGCATAAGAGCATGTTTAGGGCGGCTTCTAGGTTGTCTCTCGCTTTCGAGTCTGTCTTATGCTAATTTGGACGCTGCTAGACCCGATGAAGAGTCATGCATCTCGATGGTGCATGTTGTTATTTTTCAAAGTCCCTAGATCAGCGAGACTTTGGGAAATCAAACCTTATTAAGTCCTTGGCTCATGCCCGATTGAGGATTCAACCAAAAATAAGGAACCACGAAGTATTGATGTCGTGATATTGATGTCATTTTAGTTATCGTGCTAAGCACGTACACCGCCCGGCTAACGCGCGTTGTTGCTAAAGCCACCCCGGTAAAGGTGTCACGCCATCAATACCGAGTTGTTCCAAGTTCAAAGACGAATCTTCAAAAGGGACTAGTCAAAGACTTAGTCTGTTTTTGACATCTCTTAGGATCAGCTTGATCTATTCAAAGGATACACCCTCGAAAAGAAATCTAAGGATTTTGGCAGCGTCTGAACATCATGAGACAGACTCGTCTCTAGTTCTAGAGTCTAGGGTTGACACCGACAACGACGTGTACATTGCATTCTAATTGCTGCAGGAACACCACTGAGCTTTCACTTATTTTATTGTCTAGTTCTGAGCCATTGCACCGAGCAAGAGAGTACCGAAAGGAAGAGCCAAACCTACTTGGGAACATCTTCAGAATCCGAGTCAAAGGTTGGTCAGGTTACAATCCCAATCAGTTACAACGGAAGACTCTCCGCGCTTTGTTGGTCGCTCTACAGCTAGTGGTCACCACCGGTTGTACAGAAAGGCAACCAAAGCATCCCCATCTTCTCGTGATCGAGCACTTCCGAATCACCTACCATGTCAGGTCAGCCAGAGGTTCACCACTTTCTCCGGGAGACATGCTCATGAACCTCCAGAACAGTATCACCGCGATGCAGCAAAAGGCCATCCAAACCGATGCTAACATCACCCGTCTCAATGACCTTATCAACACTCGTCTTCTACCTCCACTCGAAGAGGAAGGTGAGGACGATGAGGACAACCAGGAGCAACCTGTCATGGTCCCAGATCCAAATCACGAGGGCCGTCTCATTGTTCATCCCAACCCTAAGGATGCACCTGTTGCAAAGCCAAAATCGACAGGTGGTAGGCCTGTTTTGAATCCTGATATGGTAGCTCTTATGGCTAAGATGGCTAAGCTAGAAGAGGCTGTCTCAAAATCTGGGAAGATCAGTGCGGGAGGGATTGATTTGGATCGTCTCTGCCTGTACCCTAATGCTAAACTGACAGACAAATTCAAAATGCCTGACTTGGTCAAGTTCGATGGGAGCGGTGATCCCAAGACTCATCTCTATGGCTATCATGCTGCCATGAAGCTACTCAAAGTAGAAAGTGAGGCCATGTCTCAGCTTTTCCCTCAAACTCTCTCTGGGCCTGCCTTTCATTGGTTTCTGTCGCTCGACATCTCCAAAAGAAGAACTTGGGAAGACATTGGGGCTGCCTTCATCGCTCAATACAACTACAACTTTCAGCTTAAGATGACTACTCGGGAGTTAGAATCCACGAAGATGGAAGCCAAAGAGTCCTTTGCGAATTTTGTTAAAAGGTGGAGAGCCAAAGCCGCTCTAATGACTGAGCGCCCGAGCGAGAGGGACCAACTCCGCATCATCTCCCGCAATCTCCAGTCGGACTATGCTAGGCACCTGGTGCTTGCTCAAGCGTCCACCAACTTTGAAACCTTCTTCGACGCTGGCCTGGCCATCGAGGATGCGCTACAAAGTGGAATCTTGCCAAGAGGGGAGTCCTTTTCTTCCAATCCTCAGAAACCAAAGTCAAAGGCTTACTCTAGAAACAGTAGTGCACTGTTTGGCGGTAGCAATTATGCCAGCACGGCTACAAGTGGGGACAACGCTGCTGCTTTCCCTAATCATACAGCCGATGTCAATCAGGTTCAGAACGCCCAAAGCTACCGAGCCCGAACCTAACCTAAAAGTTTCTTTGTCTTCAAGGCACCTCTGTCCGCAGTGATGAAGAAACTTGTCAAGTCTGGGCATCTCAAACCTTTGACGCCTACTTCCCCACCCAAAGTCTTACCTACCGGTTACAACCCTAATCTCTTCTGTGTCTTCCACCAAATGCCTGGCCATCACACTGACAAGTGCTATCGTCTTCGACATGAGATTCAAGATCTTATTGATGATGGCACGGTTCAAGTTCCACCAAAGCCCAACATCATTTCCAACTCCTTGCCTAAACATGGGTCTGACCCTCTGGTTGGTCAGGTATCTATCACCTCCACTCAAATCACTCGAATCAACCCGAGCTCCACCATATTCAATCCTAGCCACTATATCGTCCCAGCAAATCAACCCAAACCCATCGTATCCATCCCGTCTGAGCCGGAGGTTAACATGATGGCAGTAGGTTGGGCAATTGAGGTTTTCATTGCCGACATCTGGTTTGACAGTGATGAGGGGCTTACAAAGGAGAAGACTGACTGGCTGAGGTCCATTGATCAAGGGAGCATCGAGTAGGTTTGGTTGAAGAAGCTGAAGAAGCCGAAGTGCTGTTGCTTGGACCTGACACCTGCTGAATCCTACCTCTTTTTGTGAAAGCTACAGTAGCTTTTTAACATTTGCATTTTCAAAACCGCGTCTAGTTTGCATTGGTGTCTTGTCTGAGTATGACATAGTCTTTTGCATTTGTCTAGTCTAGCTCTGAGTCGGAGTTCGTGCCTCTTGGCCCTCCACGTCGTACCTTGTATTTCAAGTTTTGAGTCTGCTGTACTTGGTAAACCCCGTGGGTTTTTATGATATGCATTATTCTGCTTACTTCGCTGGCTTTTATATAAACTGTGTCGACCCTGACGACGAAGGGATAGATTTTGATGGGATTATCCCAAAGGAAATATGTTCCCTCGCCGAAAGGAAAGACAAAAGGCATGCTCAGCCTATTAAAAGAAGAAGTAATTTTCAATAAACTTGAAAGACAAGTATAACCTCCCGAAAGGTTCAAAGTTGGTCCAAACACCGCCCCAAAGGAGCATTGCTCCCGGTCAGACAGGCTCGAACAATTCATCGACGTCTTGGCGTGGTTTCATCAAGTCACGCCTTGTGTTGATCCTGAGATAAAGAAGCATCAAACCCCCTGCTACCGGGTACCAATCCAAAAAACTGAAGCTCAAGAGGGCTCCGGGCCTCATACCATGTTCAAAAGCAACAACAGTGGCGTTCCGCCGAGTACCAATGAGATAGTGTACAAAATGGCCCGGAGCAAGGCATTTCCAACCGAAGCACTCCTGACCCTGCGTCATCAAAGCCATTTTATTTGGGGCTGCGACCAACGATTTTCGACCTCAATGGCAACAAATTCAAAACCTTGGTCAACCTGGATCAATTCAAAAGTAACTTTTCCTTGAGAGAAGCTCGTTGGGCTGAAAACCCCAACGGTGGGCAGTTCCAAGCAAAAGTTAGAGCAGCTTGCTAGACCGAAAACCTATGAAGGGGGTTTAGGCAAAAATTAATAGGCAATATTTGAAAGCTCGCTAGACCGAAGACCTGAATGGGCGGTACTAGGCAAAAGTTGGAGCGCAAAAGAAGAGGTAAACACACGAGTGAACCTAAGCCTGAACTACGTTTTGACCTGATTCCCCAAAGTGGGATACGTAGGCAGTTTCTCATTAAGACTTGGTCACAAATCTATCAATTGGATCCATGGTTGACACTTTGGTACACATCAAAGGTCGAAGAGGATTGAAGATCAAGTCAAGCTGCGATAAAGGAATCAGAAGGGGGAAAGCCTTTGTCTTTCAATTTTATTGCAAACTGCTATTTCTATTTACAGGCTGAGCATAAAGTCTTAAAAATATTTGAAGCATCAAAAACAGAACGAAATGCTAGAAGCCTAATGGCTCACAGTTTATTCTAAGTTCAGCGAGGTCTGGTATGAGCAGCTGCAGCCTCGCGTGCTAGCTTTTAGTCACGCGCGTTTGTTCAAAGTGATTCAATTTGGTTTCAGCCCTGTGCGTGCTCTTTCAATTCCAGCGGTAGCCTGCTACTGCCCTCGAATGTCGTTCCAGGGGCTTTTGCCAAGTCTTGTCATACCATGCAAGTCATATGGACTTAATGTGACTGCACGGGGGTGTCGGTTTTAGTCCGGGCCTATACGAGTCATCATCTGCGTCTTATGTCCGTCTTTGCAGCATTTTTTTAGAATTTCAATCAACTGTCATGTCGAGATGCTTTTCTCGATTCTGTTTGTACAGGTCTTTGTACTTTTTGCACTTTCGTAAGTGTCAGTTTTACCTGTCTAGGGAATGTTGTGAGTTTTGGCCGCTTAATGCCCAAAATTTCATTATATTCCTTGTGTCTAAGGGTTCGCATTGTACCCTGGGGGTCTTTCTCCCTTTTCTTTCGGGCTAGGCGAGTCTGTACACATGCGCGCATCTGTGTGTCGATTCAAAGCACTTGTCAATGCAAATTCGATATTAGTGGTTAGTTGTTGTATTCTCTTCAATACTTGCAAAAGAGAGTCAATAAACTGTGAAAATGCAACTTTTACATTGCTACCCCAGCTCCTGTAATCCACAAGCTGTGGAATCTCATGAACAGCAAGGGCTCGTCAGCCCAAGGCGAAGCAAAGCATTTTTGGGGCACGTCTTCCCAAGCATCAAAGAGAGGGCACACAAGCCCAAATCCGTCAACTGGGGCATGTCAGCCCGTTCAATGTCTCTCTATCTGGGTGCGCATCTCAGAAGTAACAGACAGTACAATAATGAGGCTCAGTGGTAGTCCTTAGGCGTCGTTGTCCTCCTAGGAGCCGCCCTTAGTTTGCATCTGCATTTTCAATTTCGTATACATCATTGCATATTGTGTATATTAAATGTTGAAGCAGCAAGATGGCCCAGCATGGTTGCCGTCATACAGGTTTGTTTGCCGAAGGATGCGATGCAATCTCCTGCGGTTTTGGTTCAAGTTGTTAGCGGATGCGATGGAAATCTCCCTAACTCTCGATTTGGTTTGCGAAGGATGCGATGCAATCTCCCGCGGTCTTATTCTCGTTGGTTAGCGGATGTGATGGAAATCTCCCTAACTCTCAATCTAGTTTGCAAAAGGATGCAATGCAATCTCCTGCGGTTTTGGTTCAAGTTGTTAGCGGATGCGATGGAAATCTCCCTAACTCTCGATTTGTTTGCCGAAGGATGCGACGCAATCTCCTGCAGTTTTGTTATCGTTGGTTAGTGGATGCGATGAAAATCTCCTTAACTCTCAATCTAGTTTGCCGAAGGATGCGATGCAACCTCCTGTGGTTTTGGTTCAAGTTGTTAGCGGATGCGATGGACATCTCCCTAACTCTTGATTTGTTTGCCGAAGGATGCGATGCAATCTCCTGCAGTTTTGTTATCGTTGGTTAGTGGATGCGATGGGAATCTCCCTAACTCTCGATTTGGTTTGTGGAAGGATGCGATGCAATCTCCTGCGGTTTGGTTATCATTGGTCAGCGGATGCGATGGAAATCTCTTCTGTCCAATTCTCGGTTCATAAACCAAAGGATGCTATCCTGCGGAGCCGTTTCAACGACAGCCGGTCCTGTCAGAGTTCCCCAGCGGTTTGATCAATCAGCACATTGATCTTCCCGTCCGCATTCACGACAGCCGGTCCTGTCAGAGTTCCCCAGCGGTTTGATCAATCAGCACATTGATCTCTCCGTCCGCCTTCACGGCAGCCAGTCCTGTCAAATTCATCAAACGGCGATCAACACATCGTCCATCCAGTCCACAACGACGATCAGATATCGTCCAATGGTCCGTTCATCCGCAACTGATTGTTCCCCAGGAGAGTCCGTCTTGGCCTGTCCCGAACGACAATCACCCTCAGTCTAGCCGCAAGTGCATCTTCCAGCAGGCTTATTGCTTTGTCTCGGATGGTCTTTGATAAGGAGATTGGCTCTGATTCCCAACAGATGGAATTTAACCTGCCTGACACGACCTACCCGTGTTTGTTGGAATACTTTATGCCGAGGATAGCTTGATCCTCAGCAAAGAAGGCCTGTCCCGTCCACATCTATAGCGACAGCCTGTCCTGTCCAAATACGATCAACAAGCGGCGATACAATCGTCCACTTCTACTTCCATCCCTGGCAATGGATCACACGTCCATTCCACCAATCAGGTTCTGTAAGTATGTTTGTCTACTTTATTATGTTTTGCTCTGGATTACCTTGAGGGGTGTCTAGAATTCTTTGACGTTACTTGTACCAAGTCAATGGTGCTTTAAGTGCCGTCAAAGAGGGGCTACTGTAGACACCCCAATCTGGGCTTCCAGATTACTTTACTTACTGTATTTGATTCTCCGGTGATGAAACGGATCAAGAACACCCTGGGAATGTCAAGTGTTTGAGCTTTGAGTGTTTGAAAAATCCTTAAATCCAACCTAACCTAAGCCACTTCCAAAAGCCAAAAACCTTACTGACTCGCGCCAGGGCGCAACCGTTGCGCGCCAAGGCGCACCGTCGCGCGACGGTCTGACTCCATCGCGCGATGGTTGACCATCGCGCGCCAGACCCACTCCATCGTGCGCCAGGGCGCACCATCGCGCGATGCACTGACTCTCTCGCGCGAGAGTCCGCCTGGGTCAAAGTCAAAGATTTGACTGTTGACCCACGCGCGACAGCTGTCACACTCGCGCGATGGTCCCATTCCATCGCGCGATGGTCCTAACCAGTCACTTTCACCTTTTGCCAGCCAGTTGGTTGCTTGCCTAGGGGTCTACAGGGCTATTTGAACCCCGTTTTTCTCCACAGGACAGTGGCAGTACAGGTTAACCTCTCCCATCACCTTTTGGCAAGCCTTCTCCACTAAGTTTTGGCCTTGGGCCTTGTTTGCCACCCTCCTACACCTTCCAAACCTCCTATAAATACCCCCCTTTGGTCTTTCATTAAAAAGGTAGAAAAAATTAACAAAAATTGGCATTCAAGGCTTACACCCCAAGAACAAAACTTGTTCTTTCTCCCCATTTTTACACTTCAATCAATCTCAATTCAACTCAAAGTTCAAACACTTTTCAAACCAAAAAAGCCAAAGGTATAGCTTACATTTGTTCTGCTCTATGTTCTGATTTCGAAATGGCTGGGCAGCTGGTAATCAATACCAGTCCTGACCCTAAAGCAGGCAAGATTTCAAAAACCGTCATGGCTAGAACCAATGCGCGATGGACTCACTTATCGCGCGACGATCCTCCGTTGCCCGACAGTCCATGTGGGGATTGGTGTCTTCTTTGTTTTATGTTTTTCTTTATATAGATCACTGTTAAGCATGAAAACAACCAATTTATTGCTTTCCTTTGTTAACAATTGCTAGCTTGCACTTCAATACTTTGTTATGTTTGTTGGAATACCCTGGGACCTTTTCGAATATGTCCCAAAACCCAGAAACATGTAAACCAAGCAGTGCAGTTCGGTTCCTCACGCGGATCGACACCATCGCGCAATCTTTGCGCCAGCGCGCACTGTCGCGCTCGAGGCGCACCCTCGAAGAGAGTTGTCTCGTAGCGATGGTTTGCTTCTCGACAGTGGTTGGCCTTGCATGGATAACTATGGGTAACTAGGGCTTTGGTCTCTGTTTGTCCACACTATTTATGGACTCGTTTTGTTTATTTGTAGGGCTTTTCAGCCTTTAAACTGTATATTATAAACCGCTTATCAACCGCTTGGTTTGTCTGGGTGTGCACTGGTCCTTCCAGAGCCCAGAGGGTTTGAGAATAAGAGTTGTGGGCTTAGGCTTATTGGCGCGCGCAGGTCTTGTAGTTGCACGCGCAGGTGTGACTAGCATGCATTGACTTGATCAATGCATACTAGTTTCTTCCTACGCACGACACTCCAAGACTGGGGCTTTCCAGTCTGCTTAAACTCCCACAGCAGTTTGTTTTCATCCTATACTAACTGCTCATCCATGCCATCTATCACATCTTGCAAACTGTTACAGTTTTAATCCCCGATTAACTGTTCCCTCGCCCTAACTGGCTCAAAATTGATTAAAGAAGAAAACGAATCACAAATATTTTCACAAAATGTCTAAGTAGAGACCGATCTCCGGATTGGGCGAGAGGGGTGCCTTAAAAATCTTCCCCTCTCGTAACTTGGCTCCCGAACCCAGATATGGTTATGACGGACTGGTTCCTTCACTTTTTCAAATCAAATAGCGCGGCAGGTACTTCGAAATACGGTTCTTTGGGTGTCGGACCTTCAAACCCGAGTGGCGACTCTGTATTCCGAGCGCTTGCCTGCTTCTGCGCTCGAGCTCCCTCGATTAAGGGGCCTTTGCGCCTTGGAATCCGGAAATTCCAGGGCATGCCGCCCACAAAACACTTCTTTGTGATTCACATCAAATCGGGGGCGAGCTACAGCCGCTAAGAACATAACTTTTGTGATGAATTTTTTGCTTTTGCAAGTGCGATGTGGTTCCCTTTTTGCCGGAAGTCGATAATACCTTTCCGCTCCTTTTGATATGAAAAACCATTTCTCATCAATGTGTACATAGTTGTACATACCTTTGAACATGGGCTGACTTTGCAGACTACTTGGTTCAACCATTGAAACACAAAATTGGAGCCTTAACCTCTTACCTTCTTCTGTCAAATACGGTTTTACTGCACTAGTATGCGGCCTGATTTCCCTTCTTTGATTCGCCGATGAAGCGTTGATTTTGGAACAGTCACAGCCTCTGACAAAGAGCTCGCTGACAATATGGGATTCTAGCAATTCGGTTGACGTCAAATTCAATTCGCTTGCGCCCAACTCTTTTTGACAATTGGCTCGATACATCAACGGGTAAACCATTGGCAATACAAGATTGCCCTCGCTGCCAAATCCGACGAATTGTTTTGACATCGACGGAGAAGAATGCAGCAATAGCACTGATAGAACCCTTTTTCAAATTCCCACACTTACTCTGCATCAACAGATTCTCAAAAATCGCTTGGCGTAGCTCATTGGTCAGATTTCTTTTGGTTTTAGACTGGATAGAGGAATTTTCAAAGACACTCAAATCCATGGTTAGCTTAAAACGGAAGATGAAGGTTTTTAGCAGCTGGTAATTAACAAAAGAAAGAAATCCTTTAGGAAAGGAATTGTTTTCGTAGAAGAGGATTACTAGGATATGGGCTGTTATGGTATGAGAAGAAAATCACTTCTATTCCGAGAAAGGAATTGTTTTAGTAAGAAGAGGAAAAGTAGGAATGGAAGTCTTTTTGGTAGGGACGAAAGTTGAGATGGAAGGAAAACAAGGAAGGACATTTTCCATTTTATAGGGAGAGTTTGAAAGAGTTTAAATTTGAAAAGTTGAATTTACTGATAAGATAAAAAGACCTGCCTTTTTCAAAGTTGTCTGCTTTTGCTTTTGATTTTGAGCCAAAAATTTGAAAGATTTTTTTGCCGTCAATAATTCCCCACAAATTAGTGGTATTTCAGGAAATTTATTTTCTTTTAATTTGTAATTATAGTGTTCCATAAATAGCTAGAATCCCCAAAAAACCCAAACATTTTGGGACGGAGGGAGTAATACATTATGGAAACGCCTAGATATCATCTCCCCCGAATGTTGGAAACTCTCTTAGGCATTTCTATTATTCACTCATTGGCCCACAATCCATAAAAGATAACAACCTGCTTTTGCACTGAAACTCTTTCCCCTTTTTCCAACCCATACCTGCTCTCCAGCAACTCACAAAGTGCGAAAAAATTGGTTTTGCTCATACGAAATGATTGATACATATGCTTAAGGTGACTCATGTTCAACTCAGCGACCCACGCCGCACCAGTCAATGCAGATGTTTGACAAGGTTCCTTGCCTATGTACACATCATTGTGGATGTTTATAATGCCTTGTGTAGCATCTACTCTCCTCTGTTGCCTTGCAACATCTAGTCTCCGTTGTTGCCTTGATCGAGGTTTGGGGATGGGAGGACTCGATCCTTCTTCGGTAGAGTATATCCCAATTATATTCATCCACATAATACGGGTCTTCATCAACATACATATCTTCATCATATATATCGTAGTCGTATTCTCCGTCTTCGTCCATTTGAGTAAAATGGGGAAAACAGAAGATGATATTGGGGTGATAAATAAAGGATGGACTGGTGTAAAGGTACGGTATTTCTTTTTCGCTAATTCGATACTGCATATATATAGAGGTGTTATCAAGAAGGTAAAGTCATATGGGACAGTGAAAGGAAGAAAACAAAACGAGCAATAGCTCCCCGTGAACAATTATGGGAATAGCTGAGCTGTGAAAGGAAGATAAAAAAAAAAATTGGCAATCAAAAGTTCTGCCACAGCAAGTCACATATGGTGAATATGTGGATGAGGTAATACAATCCAAAAAAGGAATAGGTCCCCATGAACATACATGCAAATAGCATAGCCTGTTGTATGAACAAAACAAAAAAGAGTTGCATTATAGAAGATGACAACAACTCAAAAATGGTGTATATAAAAACCAAATAAGCAAAACAAGAAAAATAATACAAATGCCCAGTACCAAAGTGATCACGGAGAGAAAACTCATGGAATCTCTATTGCACCCCTATTGAAAACCAAAATCTGAACATTTCCCAGAATAGCAGCCATGAAAATAGCAACCAAATGAAACTGTTGGCCATGACAGATAGCAGCCGTGGGTAGTAGAAAAATGAAGGGCCTTACAAGAAGGAAATCTCATCCTTTAAACCAAGTTCAAAATCCTAAAGGCAATTAATTGAGAACTAGAATGTTCTCTTAGCGAATTAATTGAGAATTAAAGCCAAGCAATAGCTCGCTGCAAGGCAAGGAATGAACCTAAACGGTTTGGAGCAAGTGTAAGGGGAGATATATGGTTCACTTTTCTTGGACCTGATTGCTTCAGTAAGAAGATGATTGTTGTATCCCTTGCTGATATATTATTTGGCAGCAAAGGAACCCTTATGATGTGAAGTTCAGCGGCTGATCTAACGGTTCACAATAGCTTATCACAAGCTATGAAGAGTGTGAAATTTTCTGACTCACATGGAAGAGAAGTAGGTATCAGTAACAGTAAGACAGTCTTTGTGACAACTTCAAGATTCACAAAGGATGCTGAAAGTCACTCCATCTTCGTATACAACAGCAAGGCTTGGTTGGAGGATAATGTCTCTAAAGCAAGTTCTAAATCAGATTGACTGCTTGCAATCGTAATGTATCTAAAGCAGAGCAGGAATGGGCTGCCATCTTTAAACAGAACAACAACCATAGCAGAAACTAGTAGCAACATATACCACTAAATTAAAACACTAAACATTCTAAACTAGTAGCACCGTTGACTACATAACATAGGAAGCAAACAACTAAATAGTAGCAGTAAACAACAGTGAAATAAAACTGCACAATCTGGACTTACAAGAACAGTCACTAGTAAAACTCATGGAATAACATAAGATCTGGACAATGCAGACAACAGAACAACAACATAAAACACAAGCGTGCAGCTGTAGGAGACACAAATGTGCTACATAAGTAACTGAACCAGTAACAGAACAGCATAGCTAAACACCATCCAAACCATGAACATCCATAAGTCATCAGAAAAATTCAGCAAAAACCACAAGTGCAAAGTTCCAACAACATAGTTTAAAAAAACATAAATATCCTTGTTAAACACCATCCAAACCAACTTGCACACTCAAACAACATAACACCTAACACTAAATTCTGCAACATGCAAATAAACTAGCCAAGTGGTTGGACCATACTTGTTAAACCATCACGGGGCAAGTGCAAACCAAGTTTTGGCAAGCTCAGCTATTCGTGCCCTGTTTAATTCTTGGGTGATGAAGTGGTACATCCTAAGATCATCGGGGCACGACATGAACATTGCTTGGATTTTACTATCCTTGAAATGGTTAAAGCCTTGTGCCCATAACTCAGCATCCTCGTTGAACTCACATAGCTCTGACAACTTGTTTGCGCATTCTTTCATGGTAGGAATCTCAGCAGCAGCACGTTGAATATATGGAGAACTAGCACTGTCGGTTGAATCCCATATTTGTTGCATACATGCTTCAAGCCTTGATGTGACTGTTCCCTTATTTTCCTTGCCTTTCTTTGTAGCAGAGCCATCAACAGCCACCTGTTTCTGCACTTTTGCAGGGTGCACCAACCCTTGAGTTGCATCATCATCCAACAAATCGTCAATGTTGTCCACATCAACCACTGGTGGTTGCTCTCGGGTTCTTGGCATAACTCTTGAATTTGGTGCATATGATCCCTCCCCAGTAGCCTTATTGCTTCCAAAAAGAATACGCATTTCTTCCTCCAATGCCAAGGGCTTCAGCTTAAACTTATGGCAATCAGGATGTTGTTGCAAAATATATAAAAGACTTGTAGTTTAAAACATGAACTATATTTGTAAGTTGTAAATATTCACAAACAAATATAAACCGTAGGAAATTGGAAAGTTATGAAGGATGTCGTAGTACTATTAGCTTCAACTCCCACCACTCATCTGATGATGTTATTGCACCAGTGTTAGGATCCCTACCCAATCCACTTTCACCTGACACCAAGTTCTGCAACAGTTGCCACTCTTTTTTCAACACACCCCACTGATTCTTTTGTTGTTCCTTTTTCCAATCCTTACCCATTTGCTCATTAAATTTTGTGACAACGCTGGTCCACCCAACCTTTGTAAGTTGGGTTCTTGATTTGTAGTTAGCACCACCCAACTCTTCCACACATACGAGGATGAAGCACTCCCTCGCATCTTTGTCTCAAATTGCTTTACTACCTACACTTGAGGGGGTTTTGCCTTTGGATGCACCAGTTTGAGTCGAAGACATGTCTCAACTATTACAAAAACACATTCCGCAAATAAACATATGTTCCATATCAGTAAATAACAAGATGCATTCAAGTATATGAATGCAGTGCCATAGCATTAGAGTACCAAAAAAAAAAACATAATTTCATTAAGTACATTAGAAATCCCCTAATACAACATTCTATAACGTAATCAAAAGCGAAGAAGATGAATTATAGCACCATAACTATAATATACTTGTAAAAGTCATTCAAATAGTATGATAAAGATCTATGTCATTTGAACATGATGACCACCATTACGAGGAGGAGGCACATGATCAACCCCTTTGTCAGCAAGTGGCAATGGTCCAATTGTTGGCGAAGCATCATAACCTCTCTCTCATTTGCTAGAGCTTCATCAATATTAGTTGTGGTTACACGGGTACGTTCGTTACTCACATGCTCCAATTGTTGGCGAAGCATCATAACCTCTCTCTCATGTGGTACAACATCATCACTGTTAGTGGTGGCACTTGCACGGGTAGGTTCGTTAGACACCCACCCGCCGATGTTTCCAATGCTTGGCCACCCCACAGGTAGACACCACTTAAAGAACCCACAACTCTCTCTAATTGGCTTACAACATGAGTAATACAATTCTCCCCTCGTATCCGGGTTTACGTACTTTGACAATCTGAATTTCAGCCTTCATCCCACAACGGCATTCCATCGGTATATACATGAGTTTTGGGGTGTTGTTAACCCCTTTCTTGGCCTCATTCTTGTCTCTGTAATAACTACTGCTTGATGACATTATCCTTCAACAAATAGCGTGAAAAAAATTGTCATTGATGTCATTATCCTTCAACACCAGTAGGTGAACACCAGTTTGGTTTTCACCTCTCTCAAAACAAAGCAAGGAACAAAAAGGCATTTGGTCTTCCTAAACTCCGCTCCAGTTTTGTATTCGTGAATCCACTTTGACTTCTTGAACCAAGAATCTTTGTAAGCAACTTCAAATATTATTATTCTGTAACCTTCATCTCTTCTCTAATGATTCAGTATTTTAATAGTGAACAATTACTTGTGATATTTACAACTGTCACTACAAAGTCAAAGGCTAAGCAACCTATCATGTAAAGCACATGCCCATTTAAAATTCAAAGTATTTCATTACTTAAATATGCTGGATCTGAAAAAGGTTGAGAAAAAAAATAGGACAGGAAAATAAACCAGATCTCAATCAAGAAAGATCAAACATTACTACACAACAACATCAAACTCAGATTGAGTCACAGATGGAAGGGTTTTACCAGTAAAAAAACTTAATCATGCACAAATACCCAACACATTACTTACGGTTTGGTAGGGATTGAGGACAAATTTTCTGAATCTTTATGGACAACGATTTTCTGGAAATTTTTTTTTTTTTTTTTTAGGGGGGGTTTGGGTTTTGAGACAGAGGTAGAGGAGAAGAAGGAGAGGGGAACTTCATTGTACATGCAAATCCTATATCTAATCTGGACAAAAAAAATTCCAGATCTAAAATTTGGAACAGAGAACCCACGAACAATTACAGGTGGGGGAGGTGAAAAAATACCTGAACAAGAGGCAAGAACGTGAAAGAGGTGAACGATTTCCCCAGTTTGGTAAGCTCCAGTCGTTTGGATCCATCTTCTCTCTTCTCGTGTATTCTCTTTTGGTCTCTGGTATGTGAGAATTGGTGTGAGGTGAAAATTCAGTTGACAGATAACGTTCAAAACGATGGCAAAGTGAGAATTATCCCAAAAGAGAGAGGATATGGTTGTCTTTTTGGCATGGTTGGATTCCAAAATGGGAAAATAGGAATTGAAAAAGCTCCTCTTTAGCAGATTCTGCGTTTTATTTTAGAAACAAAAAATTGGAAAATCCATTTTACCCAAAGGATAGTGAGTGTGTGAATGTGTATTAAAGGGTATAAAAAATACACAGAAATACGTATTTTCTTGTCTTCTAGTGTGTTTATCGTCAGCCTAATGGGTTGATAATAGCAAGACCGTTACCCAAAACCCATTGTCCCTCTTCCTGTCAAACACCCAAAACCCAAAAATGAGAATTGGAAAATGTAAAAAGAAGCCATCCAAACACCCCCTTAATCTAATCCAAGGACTAGGCTCTGTTTCAGAATACCTTCTTAAAAAATAAATACTTATTTCACATTTTCAAACTCAAAAATAATGTAAATAAAAAATAAATTTTTAATTTTTTTTACACTGTATAAAAGATCTCAATGAGATCTATGAAATAAGATCCATATTGAGAGAAAAATTATTTATATAAATATATAATTTTTGAACTTAAAATTTACCTTCTTAAAAAATAAGAAATAAGTACTTATTTACTTTCCTTGGAACGAAGTCTAACAGGGTTAACAAACGGGCCTCAAATCTCTCCCTCACTCCTCTCCTTGTTTCTTGTTGCTGGGGTTCCACTCGATCAGTTATTGGCGCTCTCTCTCTCTCCCCACCCACACCCAAGCACACACACACCCCAGAATGGATTGATAAAGATCCCAAACCATAATTTCTTTCTCATTGACTCTTCCAGATCCTCGGACTGAGGCTAAGTCCCTCCACGTATGGGTGGTATCGGGAGTATATTTAACCTCAATAAAGGGCTATCAAGAATCGAGCCTCGGCATTGTCCAAGTCCAAGTTTCCAACCACTGAGTCAACCCCTCGTTGGCGCCTAGACTGCAATTTACCTCCTCGCCAACAAGTATACGTAGAAAAAATTTCACTTATCTCGGACGACACAACGGCCAGTACTCACCCACCCGCATATAAATGCGTATATATACAGATATACACAGAGAGATTGCAAGAATGAAGATGTACCTCGGAGGGGAACTCAGCACGAAGGCGCTCGCACATGAAAATGGCGTTTTGGTGCAGAAAGTGACGCATGCTGTTCTGCACACGGTCGATGAGTATAGCCTCCATGACCTTCGATTATACAGATCACACTATTGCATTTGTATCTCCTATCGATTGTGGCGTGGTGTGACAGGGCAATACTCCCTGGCGGAGGTGACAGGTACCATACCGGCACTTCCATTTTGCTCACCAAAAATATTGCAGTCTACGATGTTCGCTACCCCGAATGGTTTTAAGGAATTGCCTGTAATCTATTAGCTACCATAAACCTATATATAACTCCTTGAATTAAAAAAAAAAACTGTATAACTCCATCACCTCTTGGTTTTCAATGCAGGAAACTTGAACATAACCCCTTCAGTATTACTTCCCATAATGTTTGGCACTTTCACTATTCCAGCAAAATTAACTACTGTATATCTTTTAATCTATAATTTTTTTTATAAGCAATATGGATCTTGTTTGATATATTTTAATTTGTTCTATTAAACAAAGTTCGAAAAATCGCCTAAAACATTATGGATTGAAAGATATATACAATTTAAAAATGGCACGCATTCCTGAAAATGCCAAACATTATGGGACAGACAGACGTAGTAATGAATTTTGAGCTATGAAGCACTGCATATATTCTAGAAATAGTTCACGACTTGAACCAAGGTTTAATTACTACTCTTATCAGTATAAAACATATAGATGATTAATGAAATTTAGGGCTTAGCCTCTAAAATTTGGAGTAATGATTACCAAAGTTGGTAATGGTCGATAGTTATTAGCCTCATATGGTAAAATTTAAGATGGATGATTTATGCTCAAATAGGATTCAGCTCTCTTCATCAACTTACCACTTATTTTTGCCTGTCCTAAGTTAAAATTGTGGCTCCGTCCCTACAACAACTTATGTAATTCTCAAGGATTTATAAATTCTTTTTTGGCATGTTTTAAATGAAATGAATGCAACTTTCTTTTTTTCTTTTCGTTTGAACCTTGCTTTTAAGGATCTATAGAGAATAGCAGAATGGGAATGAGCATGAATCGGTATTTTACTAGACTTATTAGTGCCAAACCTCCGCAGCATTTTTGCTCTCTTTCCTACTTTTTACTCAACGTCAGAAAACTTTTCCACTGCCATTAGTGACTATAGAAGTTTTCCTTTTACTCATCCTGTGGGTGAGCATAACCTCTACCGATAAGTGGAAATTGTAGTGCCTTTTCCAATGAAGGGGAGCTCTTTTTCCAGTTTGAGACCAATGCAATAGTTCCAGAGTTACGTCTGGTTTAGTTTCTTTTTCTTGATCACGCCAGAAATACAGTTTGTTGGGCAAGACCAACTTTGAGAAAATTGCCGAAAATTAAGACATTTTTTTTTTGGTAAGTGAAAATTTTATACCAACAAACGGAGCCAAAAAGCTACACCAAGCAGCAGGGGCATCCCCCTGGAAACCTATACATCAAAAGCCTCAACAGTAGGCAAAAAACCAACTCAAAACAGGAAAACAACATCCTATCAACAATTGTTAACAACAAAAATTCTAGAGTCAAGGAGCCAAGCATCACAAAGACCTCAGTTCTGGGCCGACAACTTCACTGTTGCCCAAGAGTTAGCCTTAGCTTGAATTGAATTAAAGATGGTTAGAGAAACTGTAGCCACATCTCTAGATTTGCCTTGAAAAAACCTCAGGTTGCGCTCCCCCCAAATATGATAAATGGAGGCTGCCAAAGAGAGCTTATAGAGAGAATTCCGGAGTCCTTTTCCCTTTATGTAATGGACTGCCCACTCCAATTCGTGAGACAGGGGCAGTATAGATCGAGTAATACCATTCCTAGATAGTATTTGTTGCCAAATTGAGGAAGAAAATTGGCAGTCAAAAAATAGATGAGCGTGAGACTCCATGCCAGACGAACATAGGACACACTAAGGAGACACCACCATCCCCCAACTCACCAACCTATATTGAGAAGGCAATCTCCCCAAAACAGTCAGCCACCCAATAAAGCTTCACCTAGGAACTCCATAACCAAACCACACTATAGCATGCCAGGGTTGAATGGGATTTCGGTGCCTACACGCCTCCCAAGCAGATTTGGCAGAGTATTTACCATTTGCAGTCGGAGTTCATATAGCCGTGTCCTTAGCAGATGAAGATGGCAGAAACCCATCAAGAGTTTCCCTCATAATTTCCATAATAGCTCTGTTACGTTGCCTAGACCACTTCCAAACACCCTCATCAATGATAGAAGAGACCTTGGCTTGTAATGCTCTTCCCCTATGAGCCACCACAGCCTCTCCAAATCTCTTGTATAAAGCCCAATAGGATGCCAATAATTTGTCTATAAGAAAGTGTATGTACCATTACCAATGACATACCTAATCCACTCTTGGCAAGTATCCCTCAGCTTCAGCAATTTCCTAATCACCCAAGACGCCTCACAAGGAATTTGAACCCCCCATTGTTAAAGCTTGTCCCACATTGGTTGATTGCAACCTCCAAGATTAGTAAATGAACATTGGTAATTGTGGACTGGGATATGGATTTTTATTGAATAAGCTGGGTTGTATTGGTTTAAGCTGGGTTGGATTGGTTTCCCTGTTACATGCTCATTACCTTAGTTGCATGAAGTGGGAGCGGAACCGGGGGCAGGAGCGGGAGCGGGAGCGGGGGTGCGATGGAATTTAGAAGCTCCCAAGTTTGGGAGCGTGAGAGGAGCGTGTAAATATATTGATGAAAATAATGTAGCATAGAGTATTCACTTTAAAACTACAATAATTTAGGAAGTAAAAACATGGGCTAAGTCCTCCATAAGTGTCAGAAATGGGCTAGTGGTACAATAAATGATTTTCTTTCCTAGATCTATGAGTTCATCAAAGACCAATTAATAAAGCCAGGGGCCGGTTCTAGAGACAATACATTTGACAATATATTTTTTGGAGCCCCACGCAAATAATCGGAGCCGTTCAATTTGTTTAAAACATGTTTTTAAGGGTTCCCATAAAAAATCAATTCATTTGGATATCGGCAAGGGCTTGATCGGCGCATGCAATTTTATCCTGTCAAATTTGACAGGAATCAACTAAATGAATCCAAATGCGATAATTTTTTACGGGACCCCTTAAAAACATGTTTTAAATACATTGAGCGGCTCCGATCATTTGTTTGAAGGTCCCATGCGGGATTTCAAAAAATATATTGTCAAAAGTATTGTAAAATGTATTGTCTCTAGAACCGACCCCATAAAGCCAAGTGATAAATCCCTGTTTTTCTCTACAAATATCATACAAAAGCTCCCATCAAGCTCCTTAGTTGGGAGCGTAAAAGAGGGCTCCCAAGATGGAAGCGGCACCACTTTAAGAGCTCCCTGCAACTAAGCTCATTACTTCTCTATTTCTATTTCTAACATTATCAGTTACCACGCTGGTATTCTTTACTACTGCAGTGATGTATATGACAAGTTTCTTTCTCTTTTTTCGAGTGAAATTTCATTTGCCTTCATAGTTACCACTCTCATGATCCACTGGTTTCTTTATCAAATTTCAGACAAGTTCTCGAAACTTCTCGTGTTCTTCATATTTATCACATAACGTGATCCTTTGTGGCTTCTTTATCAAATGCAGACAAATCTTCAATTGCTAGCTGGCTGTTACTTGCATAATAATCAAGCTTACACTGCATACCATGTTTTGAAAGGTATCTATAAAATATTGATGTTATGGTTCAGTGTGTTCTACTGCATAAGCATATTGTCTTGATTATCTTTTGCTATGGTTCCTTTTATTTTTGTTTTTGTATATTGACATGTTCTTCTCTTTATTGTGATCTAGTCATTGACATGCTTATCCACATTTTCCCTTGCTTTCTTGTTCTTTTTTTTTTTTGAAGGAACACAAATGGCTCCATCGTGGTACTTGTTTGCAATATCATGCTTTCAGATGGATCTTCTTAGCGAAGCCGAAGCTTTGTTGTCTCCTGTTACTGATCCTACTGCAGAGGTACTCCTGCGTGTCACTCTGCATGATAAATTATTGTTTTCCCAAATGTATTACATCCTTTGGTTGGAAGACTTCACTTCTTATGGCTGGTTGTTGAAATGTGCTAAATAGATGAACGAGGACACTTGCTCATTGGTTTTTATCCTTTTTGACCCAGGTTCCCAATGGTGCAGCTGGTCATTACCTTCTTGGTCTTATTTATAGGTACTGTAATATTTTTAACTTGCTGATTTACCAAGTGTGCAATAAATTCATTGCTTTATGTTATTGGTTATAAAGTATGTGAGGGAACTTATATCGTCCATCTCACAACTTATATTCCTGTTGTTTAAAGAGAGTTATAACAATGCAATGTTACAATTGTTAGGCTTTCTTTCTTTTTTGCTCAGCAATTATTAGATTTTGTTAATATTCTTAAATTTTGAGAACTGAAAATTGAGGACTGGGGAATGCGTATTATTTTAGGTTTCTTTTCTAAATATTTTTGTTGACCATTTCAATTTAATAGCTTATAGTTTTTGGCTTACACGAAATAATCCTCCGTCCGCATTTGTTTGCCCCTCTTGAAAGAACATGCATTTTTCGTGGACAAAAAAATATATTGCGTAGATAATTTGTAAAGATTCTTTACTCCAATCAGAAGTGCTCAAGCAAATCTTTTAAATATGTTTACAAAATTAGAAGAAATATTGCCAATCAGAAGTGCTCAATCGAATCTTTTAAATGGTTTACAAAATTTGAAGAAATATTGAGGAAATAAATATTTTTCGTTGGTGAAAATGCATGTTTCTTCAATAGGGACAAACAAAAGCAGACAGAGGGATTACTCCATTTTGGGTTGTCCTTTATATTTGTCAACAATGCTGAAAAGTCAACGGAAAAATTGATTACTTCAGTTTTACTCTTTTGAATTTTGAATCCAAATTTCAGCTCACATTCGGTTTTGGGTGACTGGAATATATAAGCTCACTCTTTCCCTCCCCTTCTTCCCCCAAGTATCTGTCCTATCAAACAACATATGATTTCCTGATAAGTACCCATCTAACAATGGTATGCCCTTCATTTTATGTTTCTTAGCCAGCTGGTTTAGTTTGGAGGTCAGGCTTATTACTTGGTCTTGATTTTTTTTTCATAGTATGCGGCTTCTGCCTTCTGGAAATTTTAATTGCAGTTTATTGGACCACATCGAACCCTATAATTCCGTAGGGACGATATTGCCATCCTTTCTAGTAGTATCAGTTCTGATATTTCCAGCATTGCTTTCTTTTTGTTCTTGTTAGTTGTTAGGAAATCCATGCAGTTAGGAAGAATTCGCTTATTGTCCTTTTTTTTCTTTTCCTTGTAACTTAATGTATGGATGCATGGAACACTATGGATCCTATATACTGAATTCCTGAGATAACTGCTGCTTATGAAGGGATGGCAACATTGAAAACAAAGCATCTTATTTCCTTGACAAGTAGTATCTTTATATGACTTCGAACTTTGCTTTATCTGTATGCTCAAGTGTTCATCTTGCAAGTAGTGATTTTAATTTTGTTGGCAGGTACACTGATAGAAGAAAAAGTGCTGTTCATCATTTTAAGCAGGCATTGTCAATAGATCCATTGTTGTGGGCTGCATACGAGGAGCTATGTCTATTAGGCTTGTATGAAAAATATTTAAACTGTTCTTCTAGTGGAGAAGCTCTTCATTAATAGATGATTTGTGCTTAATTTGCGTTCTCATGAGCATGAGGCCTTACAAGTCGATTTTTTCAAGTCATGATGGTGAAAACTTCGAGTTTACTTGAATTAAGTTTGAATTAACTGCAGTCTTCCTTTGGTTGCTCCTGCATTTAGCAGAGTATTTGTCTTTTATGAAAACAACGAGATCAAACTTATTGCTGATTTTATATTGCTGAGTCCATGAATAGTAAAAAGGGGGGCATATATTCACTTTACTGTGCTCTTTGGCTGCGAATCTGTACTTTCTGCATGTTTTTAAATTGTGTATGGCGTGTATGACTTTCAGTGCCTTAGCCGCACAATTATGCTGTATTGTTCACAATATGAAGAAAACTTCATTGTAGAGGGTTTGAGTGGCTTACGTCATGATGTGGTGCACACTATTGATACTTTTGGGCTTCTGATATGCATCTGTTACCTGTTGTCGTATATGAGATACATTATTTCATGTCCACTTCCTCTTGCAATCTATTGCAGGCCTCGTCCATTACATTGTGAATTTGTGACAGTTCGACTAGGATAACAATTTAATCCCCAAAAGTTGGGTTATCTGCTACCAATCTAGCCTTACAGTGAATGTAATGGATGCCTGCATCTAGGCTAGGATGGAATATGAAATGCTAACTGGCAGTGCATCTCTGGCCATAAAGAAAACATGATTGCTTCCCTTCCCAAAGCTAGTAATAATTGCTTCCCTTCCCAAAGCTAGTAATATGTATATACAGTCCCCTTCCACTAAGGGATCCCTCAACTTGCTAAGTTAAGGACCTCCCCTTTCCCGATCGAATTTTAATGATCCGAACCGTTCAATGTGTTCAGTGATTTTAAGGGTACCCACAAGAAATCAACTCAAAATATGACTGGAAAGTGCTTGATGCAAATAGTTATTCATAAAGCTTGACAGGAACTCTTCTATGTAAAAAATGTTTTGATCAAGCACTTCCCGGTTATATTTTGAGCCGATTTCTCACGGGGACCCTTAAAAACATGTTAAACGGTTTGGATCTGAAAAATCCTAGATCCTCTAGGGTTATATATATTTGCTATTTTTTAATTAATCAATTCACCAAACAATAAATAAATCAAACAAACAACTATTCACCATTCGATAAACAAAATCAATCTCACAAATTTAAAGCAAACAAATAACGAACACCAAGATATACGTGGAAAAACCCAATACGGGAAAAAAACCACGGGAAGAAATCAAGCACTACTAAAAACGAGGTTACAAGAACTCTTACGATAAGTTTGAACTCCACAAACCTAAACCTAGACGTTCTTGCAGAATCCACGCACACCTCTCTGAATGCTTGACCGCCGCTGTCTTGAATTCTCAAGCTTTCCGATTGCCTCCCGGAATCCACCGAAGGACTTTGCTCAATAATTAATTAAGCGTTGACATGCTCTGCTTTTTATGTTTCACTTGCTCTCAGAAAACCATAAAATAATCCCAATAGCCGCAGCCCCTCTTTTCCGTAATTAGTGACAAAAAAAAAAACTCTCTGGTTGAAATCAGTAGGCTAAATGAATACAACGCCTTTGTTTACTGAGATCTCTCTTTTATAAGCGTGGTGGTGTAATGCCCTAACAAATATGCGGCCACCCTCCTATTAACCTAATTTGGAAAATTATTCAATGTTGCCAAATCACAGAATATACAAACCTAGAAAAATATTTTCATCCAATCAGCTTGTCCGTGATTGTTAGGAGACTGACAGACGACTTGATCTAATTGCTCGATATTTCTTCCACCAAAAATTACAACTCAATAATTAGAAAATCTCAATTACACGGATGAATGTGTTTTGATCACATGCCATTGACAAACATGAATATTTTGCCTTTACAGGATCATCAAATCATGATCCAGAAGGCTCCAAACTATGAGGTCCTTAACTTAGGTCCTCATTTTAAGGTCCTTATTAGAAGCTCACTATATATCTATATTAGCTTTACCTTGTATCTCCAAAGTTCGGCGGTTGCCCATTGGTATTGAGTACCATAATGACTTCTTATCCTATTAAAATTCTTGCATCTTTGGCCATTAGGAAAACATGATTGCTTCCCTTCCCAAAGCTATGAAGTTGTTTGCTTTTATCTTTTCTCAACATAGTTTTACACTGCGTGTTTGGTATATTTTTATCTGCTGTTTGTTGACTATATTTCGTGAGATGGTAGGTATAGCACCCATAGAAGAGAAGTTGAGGGAAAATAGGCTAGGTGGTTTGGGCATATCCACCGTAGACCAGAAGATGCGGTAGTTAAGAGAGCGGATAGAATAGCTTTGGATAGCAATGCTAAGGGGAGAGGTAGACTGAAATTGACATTAGATGCTGTGGTGCGCAAAGATACGAGTATATTAGGTCTGTGTGAACAAGTGTCCCTTGACAGAGCTCAATAGAGGAAAATAATTCATGTAGCCGACCCCAAGTGATTGAGACATAAGTCTCGGTTTGGTTTGGTTTGGTTTTGGTTTGGTTTATCCATTTATGTACATGCTGATTTTCTTACATTGAATTCGTGTTTTAGTGAAAACCCTTTTTTTTATTGTACCAGGTGCTGCCGAAGAAGCAAGTGCAGTTTTTGGTGAAGTAGCTGCTCTTTGCATTCAGAAGCAGCAGCTAAACAAAGCATTGGCTTATCAAAACACGCAGCCATCCAGTGAAGATCATAGTTTAGTTTCGGGTAGAAACATTGGCTTAGAAGATAGTAGTCCGAGGGAAGCGAGACATATGAGCGGCAAGGACATTAGAGTTGTCCCCGGAAATTATCATGGAGTAGTTACGTCTGGAGGAGTTGCCAGTCAATCTCTAAGTGGTGGTCCTGGCAACATGTCATTCTACAGTACTCCTTCACCAATAGCTGCACAGGTAAGATTATGTAAATTACCTTGCATTTCCCATTATATGCTGCCAAGCTTTGGTTGTTTGTAAAGTCTTGCACTTCCATTTTTGAGCTCTCACGACTTTACCCCTTGTTATGGTCGGAAACATCAACTAAAGATTCAACCTGTTGTGCTGTCCTTCATTTGAAAGGAAAACTTGGTGGCCGTTGAATTTTTTGTTTTTAATTGCACTAGTTTGGGAAAACTTGTAAAACTGGTTGTGTATTTGTAGTTACCTTGTTGATATGCATGCTTCATTTACTTCCAGCTATCCTTGGTTTGCAAATTATCTCTGACACAACGATTGTACATGTATTGCACTCCATCCCAATTGAGATAAGCTACTCGATCCCCCAAATTTGGCAAAGTAGCCTGTCAATATGGCATGACACTGCCGAGCAAAAAAAAATATGGCATGACACTTGTACGAGTACACGGGTAATGGATGTGTGTCGGATGCTTCTACTTCCAATTGGACATGGCTGAGATAAGATTAAGCCACACCTCTGCTCAACTAAGCCTCAATGTCAAATCACAAAAATTATCAAGTACCTGTTTTCTTTCTGGCTGAGAATCAGAGATGTGTTTGGTGGGTTGGGTTCAGATCTTCGTTGTCTGGCTTCTGATATCACATGCAAGTACTGCATGTTTTCTTTTTCTATCGAGCTCAGACTTTCATCTTCATCTGGTTTTGACTATAGATCTTCGTTTCTCTATCTCTCCCTACCTCTTGTTTGCTGTTTGTCTTGTCTACACAATTAGTTATTGGAATAGATACAATGTATATGTATCTATTAGCAACAGTTCATTTTTGATTGGGCTTCAAACTCGTCGCTCCTGCCTCTTAGGTTCCAGGTATTGGGCTTTGATTGGGTTTTATATTTGAAGTCTTTAAAGTATGGTCATCCATGTATTTGGTCCATGAATTACACATATTGAGCCAACTTTTCAACTCATGTTATTACAAAAGAATATTCTAACAGCCTAACACTAATGATGGTCTTTTATTTATTTATCTATGCTGAATTAATCATTACATGATGATATTCAAGGATTGACAGCTATAGGCTACCTATAGGGGAGTTGTATAACGATAAAGATATATGTTATTAGTACAATAAACATATAGCATGTCTCCATATCATTATCCAAACTAGATCCATGTCTGTGTATTCTCTATTTTTTTAATTTAGGAATCCAATCCCTACATATACACCCACAACTAAACTGTGTACCCAAGTCCATGTAACACTGGTAACAAGCATCCTGTCTACGAAGTTATTGAATAAAAAAGATTTTGTCGCTGATCACCTGTTTCCTTTATGAATAAACTATGTATATCTTGTTAGTGTGTAAGTTAAGATACGCTCTTCATCTTCTTACCTCTTTATCTGTTCTGATAGAAAACAGTGTATTTTTATGGAAATGAGGGCATAAAAAGGAAGGGAAAGAGCACTATTCATGCATTTGGCTTACTTGTATTTGTATAGAAGTACTGTTAGAATTTCTGAGTAAAAATAGAGAAAGAGGTTACAACCAACTGATTGTCCCCGGCTGCAAACGTCCAGGTCAAGAATGCGTCAGCTATTAGTCCTGGGGCATGCTACCGAATTGGCTTCTCTTTTTATTTTTGAGACATTGCGGGGGAAATAATTTGTTGGCAGTGGATTTGCGACTTGCTCGATCATTCTCCCCAAGTGGTTTTGAAAGCTGAGGCAAAAGTGTGACATCCTCGTAAATGGCGGAAGTGGTTTCCATTTCTTTGTTTAGACAAATGTGCAGTGTTACATATGTAGCTTGCCCCAGGACAAATAGCATGCACAGACAAACAGCATAGGTAATTTCCTCTTCTTTAATTTGTTGGTGGAAGTGGTTTCCGTTTCTCTGATCTAGAAGGAGCATGGTTTGGTTGATCCGTGCACGGACAATGATTGTATGTTACTCATTCGCCACTTTTGTGGTGGAGATATCGTCTTCTATATGAATCTCTTTTTGGTTCTACTTCTTACTTATTTTGGGGGTTAAAACTCTATTGATATTACGTCGCTTGGAGTAAGACGGTAGACGACTTAGCTTTGGGATTGTTTGCATAAAGTTGCTTGCAGATGCAACCCCGTTTTCTCACTTGTTGACAGCTGAAGCATTTACCGACACACCAAGCAAAGTCTCCGCTCTCTGGATCAAATCTTCGTTGCATGATCCTCCTGTTGTGGTGACGAATCCACCCCGAAACTTTGGCCCCGAGCTCCGAAGTCAGGATGTCTTGGGAATCTCACTCTCATCGACATGAGCGCGTTTCCAACTTGGATAAATCTCTCAAGCATTTGAATTCTTAAAAAAGAAATAAAAGAAGTGCTTACAAGCAAGAGAATATGTGATAAAACGGTTAGATACGAGAATTAAGAAACATAAAGCAACTTTACTCAAGTATAAAGTGTAAACATAAAATTTACAGCAAAAATATTTGCAGTTGATTTCCGTTACTAAATAATTGTGTACTATAACTAACTAGTAGTAAGATGGGAGGTGATGATTGGGATTGTTGGCACAAAGTTGATTGCAGATTCGAATCCGTTTTCTCGTTCCTGACACCTCAAGCTTCTACCCAGGCACAAGCAAATTCCCCGTTGTTTGGATCAAATCTTAATTGCAGGATCCTCCTATCAGGGGTGGCAAATCCATCCTGGAACCTTGCTCCGTGCTCCAAATTCAGAATCTCCTGGGAATCTCACTCTCATTGATTGAGTTCGTTCCCAACTAGAATAGAGTCTCTTAAGCATTTAATTTTCAACAGAAATTAAAGAAGAGCTACCAAGCAAGAGAATATTTGGGACGACACTTAGTAACTAGAAGAATCAGTTACTCAACTTTGCTCAAGTATTAAGTACAAAATTAAATCTACTTGTATTTTTTTTCAGTTGACGTGCAATACTATATAAGATGTATAATAAAACTAACATGAAGATTCTATTGTTGGAGGATGTATGTTTTTGTTTACACACACATACATATTTTTTTTATTATGTACATGTATATAGATATGTTTAAGAACATATACATATCTACAGAGAGTCACATATGTAGGCATATATGTGATGTACTCTCCTATAGATACGCACAACTTTAGTTTCATCTTTCCTGTCGCTCCCCAGCATAGCTCCCACTCCCGCTTTGTGCAACTAAGGATCAAATACTTTAATTATTCCTCATTTATTGTTTTACTACAGGACCTGAACTAACATGGACTTCATGGTTTTCTTGGTTTCTTTTGTCCCCCAACATAATAACACTACCCTACCTCTTATAGTCTTGTATACTGTTTTACTTTCTTGAAGTCTTCTAAATTATTCTTCATGGGAAACTTTTGGGAGCAAGCTCTTAAAATTGAGAAGTCTTGGAGAAACACTTGACAAAGTATAAGTTTTTGACAACCGCCCCATTAAACATGATTGCACTGGTATATATTACCACGTACGTAGGGTAGAACTATTTAAGTGGACCTGTTTTGTTCACTTATTCTCTGTCATTCACTCATAGTAATTTGCTTATCCCATCCTAGTCGTGCTGATTCCTAGTTTGAACTACTAGGAAAGAAATCTTCCTCTTGTAAATTGATTTTGTATGTTTTGTGGATATTATTTGTTCTTCTGGCACGAGTCATGTTTTATTTTTTATTTTTTTATTTCTCTCACTACGATGCATGGACACGGACATAGTTACGAACACAGACACGGGGGCACGAGAATTCTAAAAAAATGAGGAAACGGATATGGCGGGGACACGCCATGTGTATATTTATTTATTTATTTATATATATTTAAGGAATAACAGTTTGACCCCAGATAATTTTATTAAAAAAATTACAGTTTGACACCCAAAATTTTTAAAAATTACAGTTTGACTCCTAATTTTTTTTAAAAAAATTACAGTTTGACCCTGTCGTGTCCCCATTGGTGTCCCCCCGTGTCCCCAATCGTGTCCCCCTCAAAAATTTAAATTAAATTATTGGACACGCCACGTGGCGTGTCGGACACGTGTCCCCGTGTTCGGACACTGGCACACTGTGACACTTCGACCTCTAGAGGTGTCGGCATAGCTCTCTCATTTTTGTCATCTTTTTGCTCCATCATAGTTTTGCTATGTGTCTAACTAGTGTCTTTTGTGGAAAAAATGCCGTTTGTTTCTGTTCCACTAAGGGCTCACTGAGGACGGTATTCTGCTAATGGAAGTTGTGTCAGTCTTGCTTACAGACTTGCATGTAGGGTTCTGTTAAACTTTAGCTTTTTCTAAGGAGAAAGATATTGGACACTTATGTGCTGGATATCAATGACTATTCTTTTTACTGGGGACCAAGAATGGATAATTGCTCTAAGCTCTTTTATATCTCACTGCTGTCAGGTGTTGCTCCACCCCCATTATGCAAAAATGTGCAACCTAATGGACCAAACCTGTGGTGGCCTCGGTTACGAGCTCGGTAACCTGGCCACATGATGTGATCTCGGCATTCGAGGATCCTTGAACCGAAAACGTATATGGATTTCATCTCTCGGATACCTCCTTGGTGATGCCCTCGGGGTCAATCCTCTGTGCTGCGTTGTTGTCCGCTACCGTGTCTCTGCTGAAGATATTCTTGAAGCCATCAACAGAAAGTTCTTACACCATGCGGTCCCCACAAAGGTCATGCAACGGATGCAATCATTGAGAATCCCCTTTCCCATGTGCTCCGTAACCGTTCCTCCCTCCCGTCACTTATGACGTCACCCGAGGTGGTTACCCGAGCATATACTCCACGCGCTAGCTTGGAGTCCAAGAAACCTTAGGTCTATAAATACAAAAGGACTCTGACCTAAAGAGGTACGACACAAAACCCTAACTCTAGACCTAAACCCTACCCCTGAGATCTAACTTGATCGTCGGAGGGTCACTGGGCCTTGCAGGTCCCAGACGGCGAAAGCACGGAACAGCAGAGGAGGGAGCTTAGCCTGAGCCTTGGTCCTTGTTACCATAATTTGAACCCCCACAATTGGCGACTCTGCTGGGGAACAGCCACTCTCACCACCGTTCATCTCCCTCCATCCAAAGAGCTCCGTCTAGACCTCCCGTCACAACAATGGTGGAAGTCGAAGATTATCACCCCAGTGAGACAACCCTTGGCCTCGGACCGTTCGGAGAACCAATCCTGGTCCCTGGTGGAGCCGGTGCCCCAGGGAAGGCTCACATGTCAATCGGAGTCGGAGCCGGCATTTCTACCCAGGACGTAGGAGCCAGCACCGAACTCCATACCTATATCCGTCACTTGGAGCGGAAGATCGACAACTTATCAACAGCCGTGGAACGAGATAAGCACGTCCGCGACGAGCTCGCTGAGATCAAACATCTCCTCCAGATCTCCACATCTCATTCCGCGGGAAGCCGTGGCAGAAGAAGAAGCCACCAAAGCCCTTCCCGCAGCCGCGAGGGGGGCCGTTTGATCGAGCACCAGCCTCGACCTTCTGTCAAAGACCGTCTCGAGCCTCCTGTTGCAAAGGGTGGTCGAACTGAAGGTGGCGCTGGGCGTAGGGAACGCTCCCGTTCCCTTAACCCCCAAGACCCACGAAGGAAGCGGTCCGCGTTAGAGAGACTCGGCGCCGGTAGCGACTTCGCCTCCTCCACGCACCCGGTCAGGAGAGGGAAGGGAACTCGTGAGCCCACCCCTAGCTTCACCAAAATTGCCAACGACGAGGATGGCCTCCTGGAGTTCCAGACAAAAGGGTATCGCGAGCACCTCAGGAACGCTCGAGCCAAAAGCCCGTTCGTCTCGCACCCAGGGGAGAAAGGTGGCGGAAGCCATGTCACAGAGCGCCTCGAGCCCTACGCTCGAGACAGCTACAAGAAGGACCGGCGGGAGCGGTCTCGTCAGAGATCAGGAAGCCCCCTACCGAAGAGGAAAGAGCACGAAAGGTTGGACGAGTCGGTCCCAAAAAAGCATCCCGTGACAGAGCGTCCAGACGGTCTTGACCGTTCGATCCGACCTCATCGCGACGCCCGACTCAAAAGGCTCACCCCCACAAAAGGATTCACCCAGCCCAAATTTGCCAAGTACGATGGCAAAACTGAGGCATATACTCACCTGGTGCAGTACAAGCTCATCATGTCTCTCTTCCTCCGCAATGAGCCTTCGGACGACGCCTTCCTCTGTAAGGTCTTCCCTGCCAGCCTTGGGAACCTAGGCCTTACATGGTTTAACCAGCTGCCTGCCAGGTCAATCTCATTGTTTGACTCCCTGTGCGATGCCTTCATGGCTCGGTTCGTCACGAGCAACAAGCACGAGAAGGAGATCGATTCCCTCCTCTCTCTCTGCAAACGGCCCGACGAGATGCTCCGCCAGTACGCCGGTCGTTACTGGGAGCTATTCAACGAAATCGAAGGCTGCGACGGTGTCATCTCGGCCCGAGGGTTCAAGCTCGGTCTCACCTCCCAGGACGAGCAAGTCTATGACGACCTCGCCCGCAACAAGCCTGACTCCATGAAGGACCTCATGACCCGCATCGAAGGCTAGTGCCAGCTCATCGAGTCCAAAGCTGAAAGAGGCATCGGGAAGTCCACGAGCTCCAAACTCACATCTGTCTCGGCCAACGCTTCGGTCCCCACACCTGCTTCAACACCTAAGAAGCAGGTCAACAACATCAAGCAATCTCCGAAGAAGGGGCCGAAGCCATGCGACTTCAACGCTGAGAAGACTGTCTTCACCCTTCCTATTTACCAGCTCATTGATCAGGTGAAGGATCAACCCTTCTTCTCCTTTCCGAATCAGAAGCTCGGTACCGAGAACGGCAAAATCAAAAACCCAATCGTCTGATGCAGTTATCATAATAAGCAGGGCCACTTCACAACTACCTGCAAGCCCTTCAAAGCCTACTTGGAGCAGCTTGTCGCCGGTGGACACCTCAATCATCTCATCGATCACGAAAAAACAAAGGCTCGGGCAGAGCGCGCCGAGCAACGACCCAAAGAGGAAATTCAAACGATTCACGTTATCCACGGCCCTCTGCACCCCGAGGCCGCTCGCATCATCCACGCTGAGTTGAACGACGCCTCATCTTCCAAACAAGTTATGCTCGTTGGTCCCAACACCAAGCGCGCCCGCACCGACGACGGTTCAAAGTGGACAATCACGTTTACCGAGAAGGACCTCGACCGTGTCTAGCTGCCACATAATGACGCCCTCGTCGTCACACTCCGCATCGGAACTTTCAACGTCCGCCGCGTCCTCGTTGACCAGGGCAGCTCGGCCGAGGTCATGTACTACTCCCTATTCCAGGACCTGAAACTCTCGGATACCGACCTCCGTCGTTCCGAAGTCCCCCTCATAGGCTTCAACGGGGCCCCTGTATGGCCTCTCGGGTTGATCACTCTTCCCGTCCGCGCAGGCTCGGTGGTCCTTGATATGGAGTTCGTGGTCGTTGACGTCCCTAGCCCTTACAATGCAATCGTCGGGCGCACCTGGCTCCATAAGTTGAAGGCTATCGCCTCCACTTATCACCAGGTAGTCCGCTTCATAGGCACTAACGGACGACAGGAGGACCTGTACGGTGACCAAACAGCGGCAAAGAGGTGCTATGTTAACGCAGTCCGAAGCAACAGGAAGACTTCCCGGGTCAACCTCATTGAGGTCCCCGATGCTCCCATCCTAGAAGACGTCGGCCGGCCCGCCGACGAGAAGGCAGTAGAAGAACTCGTTACCGTTCCCATTACCGAAGACGGATCACATTTTTTCCTTGTCGGTTCCTCCCTGAGTGCCACCAACCAAGCGGAATGACATGGTGGATTTTCTCAAAAAGAATATCGAAGTCCTTGCATGGACTCCCTACGAGATGCCCAGGGTCGATCCCTCTTTCATCTGCTACGAGCTTAACATTGACAAGACCAAGAAGGCCCGGCGCTCCTCTCCGGTTCATTCCGAAGGCATCATTGAGGAAGTTAACCGCCTCCTCAACGCCAATGCCATCCGAGAAGTCCAATACCCCAAGTGGTTGGCCAATACCGTGGTTGTCAAGAAGAAGAATGGCAAGTGGCGTGTCTGCGTTGATTATTCCAACCTCAACGGCGCTTGCCCGAAGGACTTTTTTCCCCTCCCGAGGATCGACCAACTTGTTGACGCTATGGCAGGCCACGACCGACTCAGTTTTATGGACGCCTACCGAGGCTACCATCAGATTGCCATGAGTGAAGGCGACGTCGAGAACACGGCCTTCATCACCCCCCATGGAATCTTCCGATATCTCGTCATGCTCTTCGGACTCAAGAACGCCGGGGCAACTTTTCAGAGGATGATAACCAAGATGTTCGAGCGTCTCCTAGGTGACATAATGATGGCTTACATTGACGATATGGTGGTCAAAAGCATGCTCACCGGTGACAACCTCACCCATCTCGCCGAGTCCAGACTCATTCAAGCAGCACAAACTCCGTCAACGCAGAGAAATGTGCCTTCGGTGTCAACTTCGGCAAATTCTTAGGACACCTCGTGTCCCGGCGCGAGATTGAAGCCGACCACGCTCAGTGCGGCCATCGAGAAGCTCGGCTCCCAGCAAGAGGGGCGTAACGCTTGGCGGGCATGGTGCGCCTTGAACGATTCATCGGCCCGTTCTTCGGAGCAAGTGCCAACCCTTCTTTGCCCTTACGAAGGCAGCGTGACGGAGCTTCAGTGGACCGAGGAGCGTGGCCAGAGCCTGCGGCGATTGAAGACTTACCTCTCAGCAAACTGCCGTCACGCCTCGGGACCAGGAGGACTTGTTCCTGTATCTTGTCGTCTTCTCACATGCGATAAGTTTGGTTCTCGTTCGACAGGAAGGACGGGACCACCAACCCATCTACTACTCCAGCAAGACGATTGTAACGCCCCCAAAATTGGGTTCGTTAAATAATCATTTTATTAGACAAACAAGGCAGAGTCTAGCTCATTATTACATCCAATCTCCTCAAAAAGTCTTATATTACACAAAAGGGATGGTTATCTAAGGCTAACTAAAGCTCCTTCTTTTCCTCCATCCTAGCAAGTTCCTCAGCTCCAAAAGCCTCCAAGGTGTACAGCTCTCCTTGTTCATCTAAAAAGTCTGACACATTATATGAGTGTCGCCACCCGTATAATATGTCAGGGTCACATAAAGCAACACCGTGAGCTTGAAAGCTCAATAAAGTAACCCAAAACCCACTAACCCTTAACATACAAGTCAAAGATAGTATACGATTTTTCAAACTTAACATACTTTCAAATAAACACATACAATTACACATGCGCATTCACTAACAAGCGTTGGTTGTCATGTTTTCCGTGTGTCTCTCCTCGCGACTCATCGTTTTGTGTCTCATCTTTCATCATCAATTCCGAAAACACGCACGCACACAACCATGGGTTATAAGTACCTTGTGTCGCACAACAATGAGCTACCAAGTCCGGCTCATTGCCACAAGGTTACCAACGCATGGCCACAATAGTACCAAGTCCGGCATATTGCGTCACACACACACAACCATGAATCCAAGACCGGCACCTTGTGTGGCACAACAATGAGCTACCAAGTCCGGCTCATTGCCCTGAAAGCTTCACCAAGTGTGACTCAAGGCCATAATGGCTACCAAGTCCGGCCATTATGAATTTCAAAACATTTTATCCATATCAACCACATCTCGAGGTGTCATGTCTCTACTTTTCGGTTCTCGTGTCTCCGTATCATGTATTGACTCCGCGGTGGGACTATTCACATAACTCATGCGATTTCATATAGCAAGATCATCCAACTCTATACTATCATGCTCGTTAAAAGGTCAAAATACGAATACTTCATTTAAAACAACACTTTATCTTTAAAACGTGGTTCCTTTTGAGAAGTTCAACAAAGCAACACATGTTTATTGACGAGTTCATACAAACACGTAGCAATTAGGCGATCAAACAATCAAGTAGCCACAAGATCAAAGTAAACTACGTACTTTTATCAAGAAAGTTCTACAAGCTAAGCATCACAACTAACTTTACTTTTTACAGAAAATTGTTCGAAACAAATATGCCAAACCACAATACAAGTACTACATATACTTAGAGATAGCGGGATCGGAGTAATCTACATACAACTTAACATTCACACAAATATACTTAGAGTGAGTAGGTTCGAAGAACTCTACATTAACATGCTTTCAACTATTCAAGTACTACATATACTTAGAGATAGCGGGATTGGAGTAATCTACATACAACTCAACATTCACATAAATATACTTAGAGTGAGTAGGTTCGAAGAACTCTACATACAACTCAACATTCACACAAATATACTTAGAGTGAGTAGGTTCGAAGAACTCTACATACAACTCAACATTCACACAAATATACTTAGAGTGAGTAGGTTCGAAGAACTCTACCTTTCTTCTTGGCGGTAGAAAAGACTACGGAAATACGACGGAAAGAAAGTCGGCAAACGAACGGAGTAACGGCTTACGGTAAGCTTCCGATAGCTTCGAAAGAGAATGATTTCTCTCGAAACTAGATCATAATTTAAGCTACTACTACTTCTACTTTAGGATCGAGGTGGTGATCATATGGTGGTTTAGTGGCGGAGATGGAAAGCTTCTTGAAAAACTAGAAAGGAACTCAAGAACCAAGAAGAAAACAAGCAAGAACAACAAGAACTTCTTATGCTTTCAAAGAGAGAAGTGGAGAATGGAAAGGTGTGAGTTCAAATGAAGAATGAGGTGAGTATTTATAGGCAAAGCACTCCCTCCCTCTCTCTCATAGCCGGCCACTCTCTCTCTCTCTTTCCCTCAATTTTTAATTCAAGCAAATCAAGTTTGCTTGCAAGAAATAACCTAAAAACCTAGGCATGCAAGTCTATGGTGTGTCCTTTGGATTGGATTTTGGAAGATTGGCCAAGGAATTGGATTTGTTTCAAGTAAACAATGGGGTTTTGTACAAAGAAGGACAAGATTGGATGGCATTGGTTATGCTTTCACTTGAAAGCATATCAAAATAGGACTAGATGATCAAAGCAAGGTCAATCAAAGGAAAGCACACATCACTCTCTCTCTCTCTCTCCCATCCGAATCTCTCTCTCTCTCTCCCATCTCTCTCTCGACCTCTCTCTCTCCTCCTCTCTCTCTCTTTCTCTCTCTCTCTCTTGGTACAATGTCTATTATATACATATATATAACCATATATAAGATATGGAAGGACAACGTTGGTGGATGGCAAGGTAAAGAGTGAGGTTTTGGTTTACAAGGGATTTGGACAAGATTTTAGGCTTTCAAAGTACAAGAGATCACAATGGAAGATCAAGCAAAAGTCAATGGAAGCATAAGAAATCAAAGGTACAATTCTCTCCCTCTCTTTCTTCTCTTTCGCTCTCTCGGATTCTCTCTCTCTCGTCTCTCTCTCTCTCTCCCACTTGTACTCCTAAGTAAGTATACATATATACTAATATATATATATATATATATATATGTACCTTAGGTCTTTCATAAAATCTATATTTTCAAGTATTATAGATTTTCTAAATAAAATATACAATAACACACATGCTATATACAATATAATATATATATATACATACAAGTACACACACACATATATATATATATATAAGCATGTACTTACAATATCTATACTAGATATGACCTAGGACCAATATCTAATATAGTATTCTACTACTTTCAAAGTACAACTATTAAAATACTAACCTAATGTACTAATCCTATTTTAATCAAATACACACATGGCCAAATCTAATAATTTAATCAACCTAATCTTGGTTGGCAAGCAAAGCTATTATCCAATGGATAATAGTTTCCCTAGCGATTAATAACCAAAGGTTAAGGATGGTAAGGTCCAAGGGTTATCGTCCAATGGGTAATAAATCTCCTAGCGGTTATTATCCAATGGTTAATGCTAGAAAGTCTAATACTTTCAATTAAGCACTAAATTAATCTAATTTCGTACTTAGGAAGGTTAACCAAGGTTATCCTACTAACCAATGGATAAAGGAAACGTTATCGTCCAATTATCGATAGCAAAAAGGTTCAAACGGTTCAAGGGTTAATCTAGGGTTACCAAACTCAAGGGTTTCAAAAGGTTCACGAGTCAAGGGTTCATAAGGTTCACAGAGGTTTAGGAACGATCGGTGATTAGGTTAAACGATTGGTCGGTCGAAACATCGGTTAAAAGCTAGCTAAGGTTACTAGATAGGATTTCCAGTCGAGATGTGAAATCTTAGGGCTTTATCCTAGAAACGACGGGAAGATCGGTGGTTAAACGACGATTAAAACCTAATTAAGATTTTTCAAACAGTAACAACAAAATTTTTATTTAGTAAAAATTAGGGTTGTTACAACGATGACCCCCGCCGAAACACGCTACCTTCCCTTGGAAAAGCTTGTTCTCGCCCTCGTCTCGGCATCTCGGAAGCTTGCCCCATACTTCCAGTCCCACTGCATTATCGTTCTTACCGAGTACCCGCTCAAATCACTCCTCCGCAAAGCGGATCTCTCCAACCGAATCTCCCAGTGGGCCGTCGAGCTGGCAAATTATGAAATCCACTTCCAGCCTCGGACAGCAATCAAAGCCCAGGTACTTGCCGACTTCATCGCCGAGCTCACTCCGGCCGACGTCCTGGCTTCGACCCCTCCCCCCGTCCCGAAGCCGTCCTCCAAGCCAATCCGAGCACCGCCTGGAAGCTCTTTCACGGCGATGTGTGGAAAATGTACGTTGACGACGCGTCTAACAGCCGAGGCTGGAATCGTGCTCCTCTCCCCGTCCGGCGTCTTGCATGAAAGCTCCCTCTCCATCAACTTCCCGGCCTCCAACAATGAGGCTGAGTACGAAGCACTTATCTCCGAACTCAGGACTGCCGAAACCCTCGGTATCGAAGAACTTGTCATCTACAGCGACTCTCAATTGGTGGTCAACCAGCTCTCCGAAGAATATGAAGCTCAGGACGACCGAATGCGTACCTACCTCAGCTCCGCCGTCCGGCTCCTCAAAAGCTTTAAGGCCATTCGCGTTGAACATATTCCCAGGGAACAGAACGCTCACGCTGATGCCCTAGCTAGGCTCGCTTCGGCCTGCGCAGCTTTGGAACATCGTTCCATATCCTTCAGCTCCATCGATAAACCCAGTTTTGAACTTGAAGTTTTAAGCCACGAGGTCCTTAACGTCGAGCTCGGTCCGAGCTGGATGGACGAGATCGTCGGTTACTTGAAGGATGATACCCTCCCTGCCGATAAGAAGGATGCGCATTGACTCTGCAATAGGGCTACTCTGTTTTGGCTCGACCCCAATGGAAAGCTTTACTGACGGTCCTTTACCGGTCCCTACTTGCTGGTAGCCCACCCCCACCAGGTCCCCGGCATCATTGAAGAGCTTCACTCCGGTGACAACGGTTTCGATTCTGGTGGGCGCTCACTTGCTCACCGAGCCATCACCCAGGGGTACTGGTGGCCCACCATGAAGAAAGACTCCGAAAACTATGTCAAGCGTTGTCGCAAGTGCCAGATGTTTGCCCCTATCATCCACCAGCCGGCTCGGGATCTCAGCCCACTCACCAGCCCCTGGCCCTTCTCTCAATGGGGCATGGACATAGTTGGCAAGCTCCCTGTTGCACCCGGAGGCTTTAAGTTCTTTCTCACCGCCACCGATTACTTCTCCAAATGGGTTGAGGCTGAGCCCCTGGTCACCATCGAGGAAACAGATGTCATCCGCTTCGTCTGGCGCAACATAATTTCTCGCTTCGGCGTTCCCTTCGCCATTATCACGGACAACGGCAAGCAGTTCACCGAGCAGCGGTACCGGGCTCTCTTGGACGAGTATGGCATTAAATGGGACACCTCCACGCCAGGCTACCCACAGGGCAACGGCCAGGCCGAGGCCGCCAACAAGGCCATTTCCTCCGGCCTCAAGCGTCGACTCGAGTCCCGCCGAGGCAAGTGGGCTGAAGAATTGCCAAGAGTCCTCTGGGGCTACTGGACCACACCCCGACGCTCGACAGGCCGTACCCCATTCTCTCTGGCCTTCGGAATGGAGGCTGTTATCCCTCTACAGGTCTGTCTTCCGACAATCCGTATCGAGAACTTCGACTACGAGGTCAACAATGAAAACATCGCTGCAGATCTCGACCTGGCTGAGGAAGAGCGTGAGACCGCCCGGATCAAGCTTGCCTCGTACCAACAGGAGGTTGCGAAGGGGTATAACCGAAGCGTCCGCCTCCGGTATTTTAAACCAGACGATCTCGTCTGGAAAAAAGTAATAGAGAAATCAAAGAAGAGGAAGTTGATGCCCAACTGGGAGGGCCCTTCCAAGTCCTAAAGCACCTAGGCTCGGGCAATTCCAGTTGGAAAAGCTGGACGGTTCTCCAATCGCCAAGACCTGGAATGCTAACAACCTCAAGAAATTCTATGGCTAGCCAGGCTTCGGCCACCGAGGACTTTTCCCTTTTTTCCTAAGTTTTTTCCTTTTCCAAGAAACGCTTATACGTACCTATGTAATCACATGTCCTACTTCCGTCTCAATGAGAATTTTTCTGTCATCACTATGTGTTATTATTCTCATCCCTTACTTTTTACTACTCGGTTCAACCTTGTTTGAATCGTTTTACCTTTGACTTCGGGAATCCGTCCTCCCATGGGTATCCCCCCTCGGACGCAAATCCGCACTAAGTCACCATGGCCTTCTCGGTCGTTCGGACTCTCGGTTGTTGGTCTTAAGGAAACTCGGCCTTTTCCCGAGCCCCTGTCCCAACCTCCCTGTACGTCATCTACTGTTAAGGATTCGCAGAATTCCAAAGCCATGGCCTATGCCATTTCCCTTCGGGACTCTAACCCCAATCCTTTAGCAGCATATCTCACCCTAAGTAACTATCACTCAGGATACCTATACTAACTAGCGACCGAAGCACCTAGCCCAAAGCAGGGGCACACAAAATTCAACATTTGACTCCTCTTTGCTTCGGGTTAGGTCTTTCGATCTCTTTACCACAGGGGAGCTTCGGTGATCACTGCATTCACTTCGGTTATTTCCTGCCTTCCTACCATGCAACCCTATCAGGCATAGGGGCTAACCAACTCTCCATTTTCTGAAACAATTCTATGCGTCTTTGAGAACACCTCGGTTTATGCTTCGGTTACACTCCGGTTTATTCCAAATGTTTAACCAAAGCACGGGCAGAGGTACCCTTCGGTGGTAGCTACAAAAACCATACAAGCATCTCAAAAGATAAAAACACCGTTCAGGAAAAGGAAACATTCATTCAATGAAAGAAGAGCATTCATCCAAGCAAATGTCGTGGTAAACTGTAAAGTTAAAAGCCCTACTTAAGTCATTACAAATGATCAGGCTTCGGCCAATTGTTCGGCGCCTGTCACCAAAGCAACACTTACAGACCCTGGAACGGTAAACTCCAAATGTCCGGAGCCGTCCAGCCAAAGACAAAAACTGAAAAGAAGGAAAAGAAAAAATCCTAAGTATCCAGAGGAATAGGAGCTTGGGTCGCGTTGGCGGCTGGAGCGGTAGTTTGGCCTTCGGGAGGAATCCTTGCCTCGGGATTCTGCACCTGCTCATCATCCTCCTCGGGCATCGCGAGCTCCTCAGGTGGTGCTTCAGGCAGGGCTCGGAGTGCAGAGTCCTCAGGTAGGTTCAGCTTCTGCAGAAGGGCCCGTCCAAGAAGCGGTCTCGGTACAGCTCGTTCTCAATTTCTCGTACCTGCTTCTTGTATTCCACCCCGGCCGCGTCCCAGCCTCGGTTGTAGCCCTCCTGCATCGCCTCTTCCAGCTCCCTAGCCCGAGCGACCCTCAGGGTTCCGGCATCTTCCTCGGCCTTGGTGGCCCTGCCCTCGGCAAGCAATCTCTCCCTGTCGCACCTTTGGAAATCCGACAGGTAGAGTTCGCAGGTCTCCCGGGCCAGCTTCAGGTCCTCTTCCTTCTGGCCCAGCGCCTTCGTCAGCTCCTCGTTCTCTGCTTCTCGGGCCTTGCATCGGCGATTAACCGAGAGAACCCGAGCGCCAGCCTGCCGACACAGGGCATATAGGAGGATTTTCACAAGTACAAAAATTTAACCGAAGGGAACAAGAAGCTGAAGCAGCAAAAAGTTTACCGTGAAAAGGGCCTGCGCGATCTCCGCAGTCAGGTCCTCGGTGAGACCGTCAACGGCTTGGGCATCTCGGGGAAGGATGCAGCCCTGAAGCATGCCGAATGCCACGCCGAGGTTCTTAACGCTGTCGGCATGGGTGATCAACCGACCAGCATAATGTTTGAACTCGGGAGTCCAGGGTAGCTCCCGGGGATGGACCCTGGTCCCCTCCGCCCCGTCGGCGGGTTGCACTTCCCTTCTTCCCACCTGCTCGTCCTCGACGTTGATCGGCTGCTTATCAGCGCTTCGGTCGCCGACCGCATTCTCATGTCGAGCCCTCTTCTCCGGAGGCCCCTACAGAGAGACAGGAGACACCCCAGAAGTCCCGGCGCGCCGACAGGAGCAGCACCCCTTCCTTGGCCTCGTGGTCTCTGGCGCCTAAGATTTAGCACCTCGCGTGTTCCAGGTCCGGCCATTTCCCCGCTCAGTCCTATTCTTTCCGGGGTCTCCCTGTTGGCCTCCTCTCTTATGATCCCCCGAGGTCCAGAGCTGCTCCTCTCGGTATCGAGCGTAACTCCTCCGCTTCCTCCCCCTCTCCGTGCTGCTCCGCCTCGACATCGACCTCGTCCTCGACCAGCCCTCGGTACGCCTTGTTGCCTTGGTCTCTTTTTCAGGTAGCTCAAGTATGTCGGCTTGTACCCGAGCAGTTCTGGGGTGTATCGGTTGGTGATTGGAATGGCGTAGGCGGCATCTATCCAAGCTTTATTGGCTGCCTCTCGAAGCCCGTGCACAACTCCCTCGGCTGCAATAAGACCAAAGAAAAAAGAAAAAAAAAAGAAGTTAGTACATATTCAAGAAAGAATTGAAGTATGCAACATAATTTCCCAGGCCTAAAGTTTACCGACCAGGCACCCCGGCCTCAAATTGAACTGTGGTAGCTGTGTCAGCACTCTCCCCGGGACCAAACATAAAGTTCCCGGAGACTGCGACGTAGATGCCTGCCCACTCCTCGGAGTCCGGTAGGCGGGCAATCAGGAAGGTGTCATAATCTGACCTATATGACAGGTAGTGTCGGGCACACTCTTGGTTGATGCCCACCAGGTACACCCCGAAGAGCTCTTCTAGACCAAAAGTCAAGTTGTATTGCCTCCTCAACTCTATGACGCTGGTTATGATTCGATAAGAGTTTACCGTGAGCTAGGAGGAGGTGATGGTAAGCGTCCGAAGCACCCTTCGAACAAACTGATGGAGGGGGAATCTGACTCCCCCCTCGGTGATTGCCATCAGGGGAAAGATCAGCTCCCCTTGGCGGTGAGGAAGATTCAAGGGGTCGGTATCCCGAAGCAACCGGACCTCGACGTCCGGAGGAATGCTGAAGACCCTCTTGAATTCTGCGTATGCGGCAGGCGTGCCGTTGAAGTACTGACCCAGGAAGGGACACGGTCTCATCGACCTCCTCCGCCCCCGAACCTCCTCGGGAGCACCCGCGTATGGTCCCGGGCGTTCGATGTGCTCTCGGGTTCTGTCATACTTGGGTCAAAGGTCGTCACTTCACGTCAAGCTCGGTCAGGGTCAGCCGGTTCAATAACGTCGATTGGGATTCGGTATAGTCTCCGGTTCCAAGCTTGTCGAAAGATGCCCTCGAGTGTGGAAGAGTCTGAACTACTGGAGCTGTCCGAAGAGAGATCAACGACCATTCGCCCCTACCTAAACAGAGACAAGAACGTGCAAAAAACCCATCAGCTATGTGCTTCGGGGAAGGCAACGGGTCCTAACGCTCGGGACGGAATGATCATCACTCTTCGGTTGGTTTCGGTCTCGGTCATCCCGGGGAAACTCCTCCTCGGGAGGACCCCCCCCCCTCGGGTCTTGCTCTACCCCCTATGGGTCCAGGATTCAAGGAAGGTCTCAGGAAGAACTAAGGCATCGGGAAGAACATTGGGCCTCGGTTTCAGGAATCGCGGCGGAGAACGCCATCAACACCGCGAACCAGACGGCGACGGATGGCGTCTCCGCCCCAATGGACGTTAAAAACAACGCAAAAACTCGAGAAAAACTATCAATACTTGAAGATTGAAGTCTGGAGAACAACATACCTAATTTTTGTTTGAAGATCTGCCCTCAAATCACTCAAAAACACGATCAAAATGTTGAAATACACGACGGCAGCGGTTCGACGTCTTTCCAGAGGCTCCAGTGCCTTTCTCTCTCCTCCTTCTCTGTTTTTATAATGGAGCGGACGAGCGATTATGCGGGAAACGAAGCGCCGTGCACCGAGCCGTTGGATTGGCGACGCGTGTCTCCATCGGACGATCAAGAACGAAGAGTCTGTACCGGGTTCAGAAGCGCCGGTTGACTGAGCCATTTGCATTCTGACATGCGTCCTCGATAGGACGGTTCGTACCAATCATCTGACGTTTCACGTGCCGGGACAGCTTTTGGACTTCAGCACTTCGGCTGATGTTGACATGTGTTTCCTAGGGCTGGGGCTAACAATCCTCGGCTACCAAAGTCAATTCATTCCTCGGCGCCTCAGATATCGGAAGCTTCGGTTGTGCCGGATCACGCAAAGGGTCAACTCCCCAGAGCCGAAGCAGTCGATGCGCTCCGAAGAGTTGAGGGGCTATTGTGGTGGCCTCGGTTACGAGCTTGGTAACCTGGCCACATGATGTGATCCCGGCATTCAAGGATCCTTGAACCGAAAACGTATATGGATTTCATCCCTCGGATACCTCCTCGGTGATGCCCTCGGGGTCAATCCTCTGTGCTGCGTTGCTGTCGGCTACCGTGTCTCCGCTGAAGATATTCTTGAAGCCATCAACAGAAAGTTGTTACACCATGCGGTCCCCACAAAGGTCATGTAGAGACTCGCAATTTTATTTGAATTTCGAAAATCGTTTAATGCACAAAAGGAAATTGTATTATTAGTATAGTTGTGCGTTTGCTTGCGGGGGTATGGAGATGTGTCTATCGTTGTGTATTGGATCCTAGGAACGTGGTAAAATGTTAGTTTTGCTATTGCGTTGATGTGTGGAAGCGTTGGTATCAAGTTGGGTTCGTTCTGGTGTCCGTTAAAATTTTTCACTTTTCTGCCTTATTGGTACCGGTACTGGCCATTTCTCAGTACAGGTACCTACTGTCCAGTGCATGTTCAAATTGGCACTTTGAAGGCTTTGGTACCGGTACCCCCTTTTTCTCAGTACCGGTACCTGCTGTGTTTTCTGCAGATTTCTCAGCACGCTTTTTGGGACATTATAAATACCCATTTTTCTCATTTCACACCCTCAAGCCACGAAAACAGATCTCAAAACCCTCTCTCACCTACCTAACTCCAATCTCACTCAAATCTCTCAATTTCTACCTCAAATCTTCGAGATCTAAGGGATTCCTAACTCAAAATCACTTGAATCTCATGTTTGGGGAACAAATGGTAAGTTTTGTGTTATTGTTCTCACCCCTTGGCTCTCAATCACATTTTTCTCTCTCTCCTCTTGATTATTTGTTGATCTTTGCTTGTTTATCGTGTTTTTGGGTGGTATTTGTTCTAGATCTTGTATCTAAGCTTGGGAGGAGCTTGTTCTTGGAAGATTAGGGCTTAATCCACTTGGTGGACATAGGGTTTTGCTCAAAACCCATTGTGGTAGGGATTTCTTACTCTTGTTATGCGTTTATGTGATGTTTATGAGCCTAGATCGTGCTTTGTTTCGTGCTTGAAGTTGGATTTTACGTTTCGGTCGAATCTGAGAATTTTAGCCCGTTTTTGTGTCTCAGCCCAATTTCGAACAGCTATAACTTCTTTGTCCGATGTCCGTTTTGTGCAAATTTTATATCGATTCGAAGGTCTTGAAGTCAGCTTTTGTTTGCCGCCAGAATCACCTTAGAACTCTTAGTACACTGAAAAGTTGTGACCATTTGAGTAGAGGTGTGTCAGTCCACCAATGTCTGTCGGCTATTCCTAAGTTGTATTCGTTCCGTGTTATGACTTCCGATTTGATTAGAATAGGTTTAAGTCACTCTTGAGTATGATTGCTTATGACCTTATGGCTTGTTGTCGATCATATATCTTAGCACTCGTTAGAGTAGAATATTAGTATCGTTAGTTCGGGAAAACGTACCGTGAGGGTGATAGAAGTATTGTGAACTCTGAGGGGTCATGTGGTGAGTGCTATGGGCAGACGTGAGCTTGTCTAGTGATCCGTGAGTAGTATTGAGACTCGTATTCTCATGCCTCGTCTCGTTGAGCATCCTAGGTTCCTTTGGCACTTGTTTATAAGACATTCGATTAGAACCTTGCCGGTGATGTGCTGTGGAGTCGTCGTGGGTTCGGTATGAGGCACGGGGCGTTGTGATAGACTTAGACGAATAATGTGGGCTTAAGCTAGGTGCCAATGTATAATTGAGTGTGTTAATGAGTTTGTAATTCCTTGGGTGTTGATAGATGGAAGAATGTGAAATTTTAGAAATGTTGTCTTTTGAATATGGTTTTGTAATGCATGTGTGTATGTGTGAGTTGATGACTTGAGTTGAGGGTCTTGCACGCTAGGGGTGGAAGTGCGGAGACTCTAGAGGGCCTGTTACGCAAGGTGTGCTAGAACGGAAACCCAGGTTGAAAGAGAGTTCACTGCAAGCAAGGGGTGGTAAGGCAGTTGAATGTCTCATGAATTGATGAATGTTGTAGTTGACGTCAGAAGTATATGTTGTTACTTGAAATGGTGAATGTTAAAAAAGGAATGAACGATTGATCCTATCGAGGTTTTGAAAATAAAGGAACTTGGTTTTTGAAAAAAAGGATTTTTATGGAAAATCCTCCGGCTATTCTTGAGAGAATCAACGGTTTCCGGTATTTGGGCACAAATCAACGGACTCCGGCTATTCAAGTCAGAATCAACGGAGTTTGACCCGTAGAGGTCAAGAGTTTTCTTGAAAGTATTTTGGCAACCAAAAATGAATGTTTTTATGAAAAAGGGGCTAAATGATGATTGGTAAGAAATGAGAAGGTTAATCGTGATGTTCATTGAGGAGTCCTAAAGTGGTTTGAGAAATGGTTGTATGTTGTTTGATTGTTGTGTGTTCGATGCTACCTTCGTTTGACGTATGACTGGTTAGGGGATAGCTAGAAGGCGTGTAGAATCCTGTTGTCGAAAACCGTTGGTTTATTGTGGTGTCCCTTGTATCTCTTTGTCATTTATTTGAACTCTTTCACTCTTGTCGCATGTACATCGCATTTATTTATAGCTTGAGTATAGAATCCTCTACTGGGCTAGTGTAGCTCAACAAAATCCTTCTTTTCAGGTTCAAGTCCCGGTCTATAGCTCGCATGCATTGAGTACTTGGATGAAGAAGAATACTTTTTGGGAAGCTAACTTCATTAGTCACTTAATCTTCTTTGTAATGATTATCCTTTGGTTAAAGATGGTTATGTAACTAATAACTTTAAAATTTCTTTTGACTAAACCGTTGTAAATTCAAGAAAAACTTGTTCGTACTTGTACTTAAGTTAATTTGGGTCATGGTGCCATGGATGTAATTTTTCTAAACTTGGGGACTTTGTTTGTAAATTAAACAGGTGGAAGACTCTTTTGGGTATTATCTATGATATGCAAGAGACTTTTATTGAAAATGAATTATTTATTTATGTTGAAAATCGAGGGCGTGACAGGTCATGCAACGGATGCAATCATTGAGAATCCCCTTTCCCATGTGCTCCGTAACCGTTCCTCCCTCCCGTCACTTATGACGTCACCCGAGGCGGTTACCCGAGCGTATACTCCATGCGCTAGCTTGGAGTCCAAGAAACCCTAGGTCTATAAATACATAGGGACTCTGGCCTAAAGAGGTACGACACAAAACCCTAACTCTAGACCTAAACCCTACCCCTGAGATCTAACTTGATCGTCGGAGGGTCACTGAGCTTCCACAGCCCTAGTGACTTCTTGTAGGTCCCTGACGGCGAAAGCACGGAACAGCAGAGGAGGGAGCCTAGCCTGAGCCTTGGTCCTTGTTCCCATAATTCGAACCCCCACAAAACCCAAATGCAGTTATTATGGATGGCTCACCAAGGTCAATTGTGAACTCTACAATTCAAGCCCCTCGAAGAAAGTTTGTGGATGAAAGAAAATTGAGAAAGGTTTTTCACTTTGTCTTATATATCTGACGTCTTGTAGTCCCTCCGTCCCAAAATCTTTGGACTTTTTCAATATTTGTGTCATTCTTTAAACTCTTATATCTTCCGATATGAATCTGCAAAAATATGCAATATGGATCTTGTTTGATAGTTCTTGATTAGATCTATAATACAATGTTTTTAAAATTATGAAAAATATCATAAATTAGGAGATATAAGAGTTTAAAGAACAGCGCAAATATCAAAAAAAGACCAAAGATTTTGGGACGGAGGGAATAGTATTTTAGTTCATAATTTTTATTAGCTTGACTGTAGGAATTTGTTCATTTTGAAGAGTCCTTTCCTTTTTGGGGCCATGGTTTCAGTTTGAATTTGAATTTTCCATAATCTTAAATTAGGCCCCTATATGTGGCATTTGTGCAAGAGATTTTGACACGTAAGATTTTAGTAAAATTGCAAATTCAAAGGTATAAAGCCGGCTGCTCTGATTAGTCTTGCTTGATCAAGGCAATCTGTGCAGATCAGCTAATAGGCTTTATTCGGTTGTGGGTTTTGAGTTGTATTTTTGAATAAAGGTAGAGAGAGAAATGAGAGTAATGATTGTGGAGAGAGGTAAAAAGCAGAGAGAGATAGAGTGAAAAATGAAAGTAATAATTGAAAAGTTAGAGAGAGAAAAAGTAGAAAAGTTACTTTATCCAAAATTCTGGGATTGAAATTCCAAACCGAACAAGTGCAAAGATTTTCCCTATAACTTGTCTACCTCGCTAGGTAAAGATTGTATCTGTTTTTTTTTTTTTGGCAGCTTTGCATATATAAGTCCCTCCTTCCGGCCTTTCCCTGCCATAGTACATGCTTTGATTCACCGTTTATTACCTAGCTCTGTCTTCTGATTAAGCATTCTTTTCTGCATCTCTATCATTCATTATACCAAATTGAGTAATTTTGTGCTTTCCTGTGGTTGAACTTGAGGATATCTTCCAGCTTTTTCTATGTTTGTTCAGAAAACTTCAACCTGTGGTTTTTTGTAATGTGTGGTTACATTTTTTTGTGCGGCTAGCTTATCCTACAATTTGGCTAGGCCAAGTTTTGGTTACCGAAGGAAATTTTTGCGGTCTTGTCCAATATTCTCCTAATATTAGCTGGTAATGTAGTTCCTTATTGCATTGAGACGCTTTCTTTCAGATATCAGGGAGGTTATTTTCTGATTCTGGACCTCGACGAAGCACCCGGCTTGCTGCTGAAACAGCAGCGAGCACGAATTCAAATGCCACTACAGTAACTGGAAATGGAACTAACCACTCCTCTAAATATATTGGTGGTTCCAAGTTGAGCTCGGTGACATTTCGGTCAGTGACAGTTCGCAAGGGGCAGCCGTGGACCAGTGAAAGTTTTGATGAAGGTGATTAATTGATCTTATTTTTCATTGTCTTGCTGGTTCAGTTGTCGTTGCTGATTCAACAGCTAGAACAGAATGAGTTTGCTTTATTACTATGCTTTCAGCCAAGTCTGGTTCTTTATTATTGGCGGTGCCCATTAAAGCATATAATAGATCTTTAGTTTGCCTTTGGTAGCATAATTCGTAGGCCATAGCGCTCTATAAAGAGTTAGTTCCCAGAACAATTAGGCTTTGGACTTCCCGAATGGAATGTGGTTGGCTACTCTTCGGCTGGTGTTGTCCATTTTCTAAACTAATGTGGCACATTGCAGGGGCTGCCTCCTCGTTCGCCAATTATTCTTCTATGGTGACCCAAAGAATCCTTCTAAATATTTTAAGCACGTTTCTGAGTCTCAAATTGTCTCTGAGACGTTCTGGACCTTCCCGGCGGCCTTATCGCTAGTAGAATCACTGTTTGTAGTTTATTATCTTTTGTTTGATTGCATGCATATCTCAATCAGGACTCCCGTCCTCTCATACTTCACAGGTGTATCTATCTGAGGGCTTGCCTGCTATTACGTGAGCCATTACCCATTAGATTCAGTCTATGAACTATGAAGCACAGATACGAATATGGATATGACACAAAATGGATACGGCGATATGGCTAAAGCTTAAATAATAGGATACGGATATGTTGGGGATTCGTTTGTCAAACTAGGCTTAAAAATAAAGATGAAAGAAATAAAAAATAGTTGAATTGCTAGTATGTTACAGTGTAGTATATATGTTACATACGTCAATATGTATGTAGAAGTGATTTACACTATATACAAATACAGTGTATATAGAGAGAGGATCAGTGAGCATACATGTAATGTTTGAGTGTGTTACAGTGTAACTATCTCTGTGTTTGAGAGATTGAGAGAGATATCTGACGAAACAAATCTACCTCCAAGTATGTTTAAACTTTCAAGAGTAGTTAATATTGATGCAATCCATTCATTTGATAGGCATGAGTTGAAACAATTCATTATTTCCTGATGGTTTCATTTATTCACTTCCTCCACCCCCACCCCCTTAATAAAGCAAACGAGAAAAGCCATATATGTTGGTGTTGTTTTCTCGGTTCAGCAATAAACAATGATACTTCTGCACTTTACATCACGCTTGACCTGTGAGGCTAATAGTAGGCAAATAGTCTGTACCAGCGAGTACAAACCAGTTTTGGGCCCGTTTTAAGTCCCAAAAAAATGATTGGGCCGCTCGTTTTGTTTAAAATACTTTTTTTTAACGGTCCCTACAAAAAATAAGTTCAATCTGCTATCAGTAGAAGTGCGTTCAATTTTGCTTTAGAATGCAGGCCTGTATTTTGGGACAAAGTTGGATGTTTTGTAAACGCCCTAGCCAATACCGGATTGAGCTTATATTTTTTTGAAGGGACTGTAAGCAAGGTATTTGAAAAAAAATGAGCAGTTCTGATCATTTTTTTGAGACTCAAAACAGGCCCAAAAATAATTTGTACATGCTGGTACAGATTATTCATCTGTACCAATAGTACCTCTGAATAGTATAAGAGCATTTATGAACCTGTTAATGCAAGTTGGATTTCGTTCTTGCTAATTCAAGTTCAGTGACCTGCTCAATTGAAGTTTAGAAACATATGTTTATGGTTTCTAGGAATACGTCACGAGGTTCGTGATGATTGTCGTTCTAATGCAGCCACCTCAAGTTCAGCTCCTGCTGGTGATCTTAGTTCTCATGATCAAGAAGAAACAGCAATGCCAATGGGTGGGGTGGTTATGAGTAGCTCAAGAGTAATAACTGGTACTTCTGAAATATTGGATCTCTTAAGGGCTCTCGGGGAAGGCTATAGGCTATCCTGCATGTACAGGTGCCAGGTATTACAAAGCCATTGTCTTAAGGAACAATGTCCTTATTCTTCTTGTTTCACTCTGCTGCTTTTAGTATTCTAAGGCTTCTTGGTGCAACAGGACGCGCTGGATGCATATCTGAAACTTCCGCATAAGCATTATGATACTGGATGGGTACTTTCCCAGGTAATTTAGTGGGTTTACAAATTCCACCTTCGGTGGTCTTGCTGATTAGAACACATTAAAACAGAAAGGTATACCTGTTTCTGGAAAATGGAAACTAAGGGGTGACATGACATTGACATATGAAGTTGCTAAAATTGTTGATTCGGAAAAGTGCCTGACCCCTTCCTTTAATGGATTTGATACTTAGCCATTTATCAGCTAAAACTAATGACAACTACCTTTTGACCTGGAGATATCAGTCTCAATGCCTCAATTAACACGCGGTTTTTCTTACTTCTTCTGTATTATACTTGGTTGTGAAATTCTCCTGTACGAGGAATGAGGACTGTTTTTGAAGGTCCAACAAATCATATATCACGTTCTTTGTGCCTTATTTCTAGATAATGATTTGACTGTTTGTTTGAACATGATTGTTTAGTTCTTGATTTTAATGCTTTTACCTATTTTTTTATTTAACATCTCGTGAAGCATTTCTGCAACTGCAGGTGGGGAAATCGTATTTTGAATTGGTTGATTACCAAGAAGCTCATCGTGCCTTCTGTCTTGCCCGTCTAGCATCTCCTTACTGTTTGGAAGGGATGGATATACATTCTACAGTTCTATATGTGAGTTTCTTATCTTTTGCGTGATTGGGTTTCTAGCTGCTTAGTTTTGTGAGATGCAATTTGTTCATTTTCTGTCCAAATATCCACATTTTTTCCCGTCATTGTGTATGTTTAAAGATATTGTATTTATTATCTTTTGCAATCTTTAGAGTGGTTCTTTGTTAATCAATAAACGACTCTGTGTTAGTACTCTCAATTCACCAGACTTTCAAAAACCTTCTATACTAGTCCTTGGATATTTGTAGACATTCTGTTGGAAATTCAAGTACTTTGAGCAAAGAGATGTGCATGAAACCCACTCAATGCGCCTCAAGCCCTCAACACTGCTGGTGTGAAGCAATAGTAACCTTGCTCAAGGTGTGTGAGGTGCCACCATTTTCAATTGTGCCAAATTACATAATTTTGCCATGGCTACCCTGTGATCTAGTGATGCCCGTTGTGATGCTATGTATCCTATCAATGCCTCACAAAATAATAGAAAGCCTTTTCCTTAGCTGACAAGGCAACTGTAATGAAGCGTCGCCGAGGTGCTCAAGGTGTGCGAGGTGCCCATCATTTTGCAATTTTGCATAATTAGTTAATTTTCCCATAGCTACCCTGTGATCTAGTGATACCCATTGTCATGTTATGTATTCTATCAATGCCTCTCAAAAATATAGAAAGCCTCTGCCTTAGGTGACGAATGGAGTATGGAAACTTTTATATTTTTGGTCAAATTGTAATTTGCAGATTAAGTGTTATTGTTAATGACCATTTTCTTCAGTCTTAATTTGACTTACTTAATTCATGTTCTTCAGTCCTAATTTGATTTACTCAATTCGTGCAAGTGTCTTATTGCTTAATTATTCGATTACTCAATTTGTGTATTATTTTAACTGCTTTAATATGTAAATTGCGTAATATATGTGAGACTTTGGTCCTAGCTTGTGGAACAAGAAAGACATGGATATGTAAATTTCTTAATTTGAAAAGATGTTGGTTTGGTCCAAGTCTAGGTAGTATTTACATTATATGAGAAACACATGTGGCATTAGTTAGTGCATTAGGATATACGAAAAGAGAACTATTTAATAACTATAACACATGTGCTGCTTACGTGAAGCCTGTGTCTCATGCTAAACTATATGGAGAGTTTTGCAGCACAATTTTCCTCTGGCCTAGATAACTGTTGGTGTGTGAATGCATCTTTGCATCAACTCATATAATTCCTGTCTCAAGGACACAGTGAAACACTATAAGAATCAGATTTTGAATATCTTTGTGATATTTTCCAGTGTAACATAATATAGTGTTTGGCTGTTTGCAATGTTTCTTATAGCATTTCGTGGAAATTCTATAGTTTTATGCATAGCTCTATGGTGAACTCCAAATTACATAATATCCTTCTTATCAATTCAAATATGAAACACGTACTCTCAATCCAACTGATATTTAAACTTTTAAAGAGTCTTATGTTATATAGATTCTGTGTAGAAGTTGGCTCTCTCCTAGTTTTTTCTTCTTGAGGCTTACTTGTAACTTGTAAGCACAGCTGGGATGGTCAAAGTAATTCTTATACAATCCTAATGTGTTATTTACCTACATACAAATTGCACATTGTGTAGGCAGGAAAAGCTCTTAGACTATATAACTGAGTCCACCTCCCTTAGTCATAACAGCTCTTGTTGAAATCATGAGGGGTCTAGCTGACGTAGCATTGTAGCAAAAGAACAACTAGATATCATTCTAGTAAATGAATGGATTAGATATCATTCTAGTAAATGAATGGATTAGATATAATTCTAATATAAGTGTTTAACTAGATCTCTTCCAGGCTTACGGGCTCTTGAATGCAAAAGAAAGATAGAGACACTTTGATTACAAGGAATATAAAGAGAAGAATAAAAGGTAAAACAAATTTAACAGAAATTACTTACTGAAAGGTAATAAAATCACGCCATATCAAGCGGGCGCTGGAGCTAAAAGTTCCTAAGGATCTAGGAAAACAAAATCAACTCAAATAAGTAAACAGTATATTTCTAAGCTTACAAAGACATTTGTTGTAAAATTAATTCCCAAATAATAAGAATGAGAATATAAATCTTCCAAATCTTGTCCTACATCGCTAGCACAAAGCTGACACTATCATTACTTTTGGGATGGGGACGTGGACGTTACATGTGGTGTCAGCTGTATGAGCCACCTCTTGTTTCCCATGAGCGGTGCCAAAGTACTGCATACAGCGGAGTGCTACACCGTGCACCACACAAAGACATGTGGCCCTGTAAATGTAACATCTTGTCTCTCATCAGCTGGGCTGGAATAATGATTCTATTTAGTTGACTCACTGTTATTTATGATTATCCTAATTGTTATGTAGGATCTTGTTTGTTATTTATTAGGCTATCTTTGTCCTTTCTTTATCGGTAAGAGTCTATTTAAAAATCTCACATTATGTTTGGTAGGATGGATGGAATGAATTCAGGTTTATTGAGTAATGGAATGGATCGCGTTTCGTCCCCTAGAGCTGGATTCCAAGGGTTTCTGAAGGTTATTTTTTTTATTGCATACATCAAAAAGTTCTTGGACTATAAGTGAGTTTACCTCCCTTACAAGTAAGGATGCCGATGTGTTCTAAAGCCATGATGGCCTAGCCTAAAGTGGAAAATATCATTAGGTTCAGGATGAAGATGTGACAGTATATGCTTCATTTGGACCCAGCAACCATGGAACCTTGTTACTCCATATAGGTTTTCTCTGAGACTCTTTTTTATCTTTCTTGCAGCATTTGAAGGAGGATATGAAGTTAAGTTACCTGTTCAGGAGCTGATATCAACTGACCGCTTAGCTCCTCAATCTTGGTAACTGCAATCAAACATTTTGTAGACAAAGCGGTGTGCAGCTTCATTTTTCTTGCAATTAATTTTTTCCACTTGCTTTTTTGTTCTTACCTTCAGTGCAGTGTTGGACAGAATTCTATCTGTGAAGCTGATTGCATTATTAAGTATGTACTTTTTGTCTCGTGAGTTTATACTGTAGGGCTGTATCTTCGCTCTTGCTGCTTGTCAACTGCTTATCTTCATTTCCTCGCTGCAAATAGCTGAAAATGTCTTTGGCAATGTCGTCGGCATTTTTATTATCGAGCTCTAGAAGCATTAAAGTTTTGGTTATAGTTAGCTATAGGTTACTGTTTTCTATAGTAGGCTATTAGTTTAGCAGAGTATTTGTGGAGGGCTCGCAAGTTAGGCATGATGCTACATAAGCAATTAAGCAACCTTTCTAGTTGTCCTTAGTCTCACTGGTGAGGTCATTTGGAGCAGATTTTGAGGTTTTACAGCTTTGAAAACCTTTCAATGTGTTTGTTGGAGGCGCATGAAAGTGTGCGGTTGTTATCTTTCTTCGCCGTCCTGATACTTTCTGTTGACTTGATATTGCAGGTGTGCTATGGGAAATTGCTATAGTTTGCAGAAAGACCATGAAACTGCTCTTAAAAATTTCCAACGCGCCGTGCGACTGAATTCGAGATTTGCTTATGCGCACACCCTTTGTGGACACGAGTAGGACATGCATCTTTTTTTCTGAAAAGACGAAAGGGATAAGATACGGAAGATGTTTTGTTCTTTCGAAGTTTCCTTCTGATTGAGTATTGGTGATATATTCTGTTCACAGATATGTTGCACTAGAGGATTTTGAGAATGGAATTAAGAGCTACCACAGTGCCCTTCGAGTTGATGGGAGACATTATAATGCTTGGTATGGACTCGGAATGATCTACCTTCGCCAAAAGAAATTTGAGTTCTCAGAGCATCACTTCCACATGGCTTTCCAAATTAATCGTCGTTCTTCCGTTATAATGTCTTATCTTGGAACAGCTTTCCACGCCTTAAAGGTTTGTGCATTCCTACTTGATTGTGGTTCTCCAGTTCCAAAAAGGAAATTTTATCTCCTGCAGCTGTCTGAATTTGGTTCTCTATACATCTGGCAGAAAAATGATGAAGCTTTCGAGATGATGGAGACGGCTATTTTGGCAGATAAGAAGAATCCTCTGCCCATGTATCAGAAGGCTAATATACTTGTGAGCATCGAAAAATTGGATGAAGCTTTGAAAGTCCTAGAGGAGCTTAAAGAGTATGCCCCTCAAGAAAGCAGTGTACATGCCCTGATGGGTAAGATTTATAAAAGGAGTAACATGTATGACCAGGCAATGCTTCACTTTGGATTAGCTCTGGATTTGAAACCACCTGTGACAGATGTTGCTACCATCAAGGTGACTTGCATGCATTATTCATTATATGATTCTGGAACTGTTACTAGTTTTTAAAACAGACCTGGATTTTTTTAGAGGTCTGCGTATATTTACATAATTTCCATCTGTTGTGAGCATATGTTTCCATAATATGTGGGCATAAGGAACTTTGGTCACTGAGTCAGTGTTAGCTTTCATTGCCCATCATAGTTGTCAAAATCATACGGTTCACGTGTCGGTTTGTAATTCACAGAGAATCAGTACGAACCTATAAGGTGAATCTGGTTTATTTTGGGATCAAAACAGCAATGGTTATAGGATTCATGATTGAATTCACATTTATGTGATTCTTAAACTGATGGATCTGACAAAATCTAAATGTGTCGTGCCCATGCCTGTGGCAGCCCAGCCCTTCTTATACCTCTAAGCTATGTAGCTCGGACACGAACACTGGAATTCTAAAAGAATAGGGACACGGACACTGCGGGGAACATGGCAACACACACACATGGTAATTCACAGAGAATCAGTACGAACCTATAAGGTGAATCTGGTTTATTTTGGGATCAAAACAGCAATGGTTATAGGATTCATGATTGAATTCACATTTATGTGATTCTTAAACTGATGGATCTGACAAAATCTAAATGTGTCGTGCCCATGCCTGTGGCAGCCCAGCCCTTCGTATACCTCTAAGCTATGTTGCTCGGACACGAACACTGGAGTTCTAAAAGAATAGGGACACGGACACTGCGGGGAACATGGCAACACACACACATGTATATATTCTATTCTTTTCCATGGTTAAGTTGCAAAATGTAAACAATTACCACAAATACTAATAACCATAGGTATTTATAATTATAACATAATGGATGAGTACCAATACTATTGAGACGAAACAAAATAAAACAAACATCCATAGATTCAATACAACCCAATTGAAAAGAAAACATCCATAGTTTCATAGTAATAAGCAAAATAAATAAACTAAGCATGTCTCCAAATTTCAACTATACCCAACTTCCATCACTTTGTCATCGTTAGTCACCATCCCCATTGTCTGTAAAGCCTACAACCTCCATGTCGGCGGATTCATATCATATATGTAGGCATATATTGCTGAAACTAAGACATATATACTGACATAAGTTTAAAACTTGTACCGTTACATACGTATATATACAGAGATACATACAATGTTATATAATATATATGTACATACTAAGATATTCCTATATATACAGCTATAGTCATGTATGTACCAGCACATGTATATGTTCAGAGAGAGATGATTCAATTGACTGATTCTCGGTCTAGGGTTTCACAAATGCCTTTTCCCCCTCTTTTGGCTTCCATAGCTGCGTTAGGATGGGTTATGTTGTTTAATTACACGACAACCCAACCCAAATATTTGCAGTAATACCATGTTTACCCCAGAAAAATTGTATGGGGCACACCACGTGGCGTGTCCTATATGTTTTCCATTCCCGTGTGACCGTGTCCCGTCACAAGTACGGCGACCTGTTTGGATTGTCTGTGATTCATAGCCTCGAAGCATAATCAAGTATGTTATGTAGGATCATAGGACACGGTGGGCTTGAAGCCTCAAACTTGCATGTTTCTCCCATAGAAGCAGCTAATAACATATTGGCTATTAGAATTCATTATATTCACTACAGACATTTTTAATCTTGTTTTGTCCTAATCTTTTCGGCTTTTAATACATCTCTTATAAGTATTTGGATAGTGGTATCTTGTGACCTATTTTCACAGCTATGACCTGCGACTCACAATTTGGCTCAATTCATGATTCAGGCAAATGCGATTTGATTTGTGATTGACAACTATATTTCCTAATTTTCACAAATACATCATAAAAGATCAGTGCCTTTGGGCTATGGAGGTTCCTTGTGACGCCTGTTGGACTATGAGAAAACTGGTTGGTCTTAGAAAGGTTAGGTCAATCCCTTATTAAATACAGTACCAGATTGGCAATGGAGAGAGAACCTTCTTGTGGTGGGATAATTGGCACCCTCTTGGCCCCTTATATGCTAGATTTGGGGATAGAGTGGTGCATAATGTTGGCAGATCTTTAAGGGCTAAGGTGGCTTCAATAGTTAACAATGGGGCTTGGAAATGGCCCGGATTGAGAAACCCCCTTATTCAGGCATTATCTCTCAAACTCCTCAAACTTTGGTTCCACACCCTGAGGTGGAGGATTCAATTCATTGGGTGCCTCACCCTAGTGGTATTTTCACTACTAGATCTGCTTGGGAAGCTATTCGGGAGAAATACCCTATTCAGCCTAGGTTCAAGGTTATTTGGGGGAGTCACCATGTCCCTAGATGGTCTTTTATTCTTTGGTTGGCAGCTCTTCATAGATTGGGCGCAAAGGACAGTTTGAGAAACTGGGGTATGGCAGTGGATGCTTGCCTTTGCAAGGATGAGGAGGAATCACATCATCACTTGCTCTTTAATTGTTCATATTCTGCAAGAGTTTGGCAGCACTTGGCCTTAAAAAACAGGGTGACTGGCATTCCTAATAATTTGGAAGATGTTCTTGAATGGTTACAGGGCAATGTATCTGGAAATAGCTTCAGATTTATTAGTCTAAAGTGTACATTGGCAGCCTATGAAGCACGGATACTCTATTTTGGCCTCCGTATTTCGTATTGTACGCGTATCGGACACGGATAAGCTCGAATACGTGTCCGATACGTTTTTTAGAGTATCCAGTTTTTGAAATTAATTTTTGGTGTTCAGATACGCTATGGATACGTTCGGATACGCTATGGATACGTTTTGGATACGCGCGGGGGTTAAAATGTTATAATTTCAAAATATGGGTGAAAACTGTAATTAAGTCTCCATATATTCTCCTGTACGACGATAAAAAAGAGGAAAAAGAGAAAAAAGAGAAGGAAAGGCAGAAGAGAAACAGATCGATCTTCTCATCTCTCGTCTCTCTCGACAACGACATCGGTAAGTCTCTCTCGTCTCTCTCTCGCCTTCTTCTGTCTCTCTCTCGCCTTCTTCTTCTATCTCTCTCTCACGTGTATGTATCAGTATATATATATATATATATATCTTGTCTCTATCTCTCGCATGTAATCTCTCTCTGATTGTTTGATTTAGGGTTTGTTTTGAAATAGTAAAATCTGATTTAGGGTTTGTTTTGACACAGTAAAATCTGATTTAGGGGATTTTTTTTCTTTTAACAGTATGATTGATGGATTCTGCATCTACTGGTAGTTCGGTTTCCTCGTCCTCACAACCTTCATAACCTAATGAAGGGGATACAAATAATCCTCTTTGGAGTTATGTTACAAAATTACAGAAATTGAGTGGTGCTGGGGAAATACTCAGTGGCAGTGTAATTGTTGCGGTGTTGTCAAGAAGAGTTCATACACTAGGGTTAAGACAATGACAATCTTTTGAGTTTTGACTTTTGATAATGCTAAATGAACTTTTGTAATGGAAAACTTCAATCTTTAATGGAATTTTATATTTGTTTTGGGTATATATTTTATTTTTATTTATTTTTATATTTAACGTATCCCCAACGTATCGTATCCTACTTTTTGGAAAAATTACGTATCCGCGTATCGTATCTGTATCTCATATCCGTATCCGTGCTTCTTAGTTGGCAAGTACAGTTTATGGTCTTTGGCAGAAAGAAACTCTCAAATTTTCCGTGCAAAGATGAAGGGACATACACAGGTGGCAACAGATATAGCCAATGGAATTCGTGCTTTACTTAGCTCCGGAAGGAATGTTAAAACATTCTTTGCAAAATAGGCGTATTTGTGAGATGTGGGGACTGTCTCATAGGATTCTGCATTCTGTATAGTTTTACAGTGTGTTCTGTGTCTTTTTTGTTTTGTTTAGCGCTGCCTTGTATGGCTGATTGTATAAGCTGTTTCTTGTGCGGGATTTTATCCCTTGTACTTTGTATCTTGGTTTGAGCCTAATAAAGTTTTGTCCAATTATCAAAAAAAAAAAAAAAAAAACTACGTTTCCTAGTTGGTTGCCAAATAATGATTTGTTATAAAAAAAAAGAAACTAAATTTGCTTCCTACCATTTTCCTTATCGTTGATAAATCCTCCACAAGTCTACATCTAAACCCAACCTTAAGCAAAAGTAAATCACTTAAAGGCTTATTGACTTTTTTGGTCTCCAATCTATTTCCGCAGTTTCATTTTGGTCCCCAATATACCAATTGCTAACATTTCATCCCCAAAGTATCGAATTTGTGTTTAAATGGTCCCTCGGCCTCACACTGTTCCCGCCAAACCAGCTCTCTGCCCTAATATATATGTGCATAACCTGGCATGGGAAAGGTAAAAAAACAAAGCACAACAAAAAAAGAAAAAAAAGAAAAAAGAAAAACCACAAAGAAGAAGAGATGGAGGGCCAGTTCTGCTATTGTGGGAAGGTTAGGAAGACCACAACCTCTTGGACAGACTCCAACCCAGGAAGGAGGTTCATTGGTTGTGAGAGCTATGGTGTAAGCAGTTCACTCACTCTCTCTCTCTCTCTTACGAAAGTATGTGGATGAAAATTGCAGAAACCTGGTGCATGTGGGTACTTCGTGTGGGTTGACCCCCCTATGTGTGCTTGATCAAGAGTGGTGATTCCAGGACTCATCAGGTCTATTGGGAGGCTTAAAGCTCAGCTAAAGAGGCAGAACAAGATGAAGCAGCTTTTGGGGCTGGCCCTTATCACTAGCTGGGTTCTATGGACCTGTGTCCTAGCTTGGGTGTTGCTGTACAAGTGAGACAGTGTCTCTGTATTAGCAATGGGGTAGTATTGTGGGGTTAATCTTGTAGGGTTTAGGTTTTGGGGTGGTAAAGAAGGGTTTCATTTTGCTCCAATGTGGTGAAGTAGGGTTATGTTGCAGGTTTTTGGGTAATGAAGGGTTGAATGTGGCATGAGTATGGATGAAAAAACAAATGGAAAAACCACATGTAATATGTAATGTAGATTCCCCCATGTAATGAAATCCCCAATTTTTGCATACTTGTATCCCTAATTGAACTGCCCATGTACATGAAACATGTAATAGAATTGAGCAATAACAGGTAGCAATACAAACAACAAAAACAGAGGACCAACATGGAAGACTGCCAAAAACGTGTCCATCTATTCTCCATTGCCACCATTAACATCATTTGGTGTTTACAAAAACATAACACCAAAATATAGCAGTACATTGGTACAAGTACCCAACAATGCTGCATCAAATCTATAGCAGCATGTCCATACCAAAATATACCAGTTCAACATAAGTTATCTACTTGAACGTAACTATAGCAAAAAGTGGACCTAAATGTGCAGAAATTGGCAAAGTATGTGCACCATTTACAAAAAACTGAACCTCCAAACCTCCTATGGCTTGTTTCCATACAATGTAGCAATTGTAGCCATCCTCTTGTCTTTCCTTACTGTTGTCACAGTGGATGTTTGAGAGGCCTGTGTTGCTTGATCATAGTTTGTTGGAATATTGAGCTGCAAATGTAATACGCAAGAATAAGTATATGATTTACATATTTTGATTTATTCAATAGGTTTTACATATTTTTATTTATTCAATATGGTAGGTTTTGGAATAAGTAAATGTAAATCATAATGTGTACCTGATTCGATCTTAAAGTTGCACCACCTCTAAAGGCACCACCACCTCTGATTGTCACACCCCTGCTTTGTCCACCTGCAACCATTCTTTTTTGTGCACCACCACCTCTGATTGTCACACCCCTGCCGTGTCCAGCTGCACATTTGCCTTGTCTAGCTACAACCATTCCTTCTTGTGCACCACCACCTCTGATTGTCACACCCCTGCCTTGTCCAGTTGCACCTTTGCCTTGTCCAGCTGCAACCATTCCTTCTTGTGCACCACCACCCCTGGCTTGCCCCTAGATGCACCCCTGCTTTGCCCTCTAGATGCACCCCTGCCTTGCCCTCTAGATGCACCACCCCTTCCACCACCCCCTACTTGGACACTAGTTCAACCACCACCCCTGGCCTTCACACTAGTCCTCCCACCACCCCTTGTCTGCACATCAGTCCTCCTACCCCTCATCTGCACACCTCCCCTACCTGCTCCAACATCAAAAGTATCAACCCTTCTTGTATCACTCTCCACTGTCATTGGTGCAGTACATGTCCTTCTATTGTGGCCATGTTGACCACATTTACTACAGAACACAGAATTTTGTCCAATTTTTCTAAACTTGTGGGGATATTTAGGGTTGATGTACTCTTCTGCCCCAAGAATTCTCTTCTTTTTTGGCTTTCCTTGCTTTCTCCTCCCATTTAGTGGTAGGACAAGGTCAAATTCAGGCTTTGGCCACATCTTGTATCCATTGGTAGGGTTTACAAGTGGTTGGTATGCATTCATGTAACTCATCTTTGAGTAGCAATCATGGATATAGCTTTGTGGTTTATCTTTCTTTAACTGAATTGCAGCACAAGCATGAGGGCATGGTATCCCAGTTATGTCCCATTTCCTACAACTGCATGACCTTTGGTTTAGGTCAACAGTGTATTGTTCCCTTTCCCCACACCAAACTTGGAATTGCAGGTCCCCAAACCACTTAGCTGAGCATACTGATGACTTATGTAAGGATTCCTCTAACTTACCATATGGATTGGGTAATAACTCATTACTGAACTTCTTAATCCACTCCCTTCTAATCAGCATTCTATTGCTGAAATAACATCTTATCCACTCTAACATTTCTATTATTGGCTTTTGTCTTGCCTCTAAAATGGTTCTGTTAAATGCCTTACACAGATTATTGCACACCATGTCACACTTAACAGTATCATTGAAGTGAGATCTAGTCCAATACCTTGGGGGTTCTTCAGACAACCAATCATAAATCTCTTCACTCTCTTCCTTCATCTTTTCCATGGCATCTTGGAACATAGGTACATGGCTTGCCTTAGTACATGCCCAAAACTTGTCATCCGCGGACAGTCCTTTGAACCTCTTTTGTAAATTATCCAGTAAATGCTTGGCACAGTGTCTATGCTCAGCTCTAGGGACCTCCTCATTAAGCACACTGCACACCAATTACCCCCTGCCCAAAAAAGAAGAAGAAATCATTTAACAATGTTAAACCATGTTAGTAAAACAATGTCAGTAAACCAAAATGAATTCAATACGCATTAACAAAACATGACCTTTTGTCTATCATTGATGAATGTCCACTCATGCTCATTTGCATTTGTAATGTTGCAATCCATCTTCAAAAGGGTAAAAAACCACTTCCATGTGTCTTTGCTCTATGTCTCCACCACACAATAAGCCATTGGGTAAGAAGCATTGTTTGGATCTACACTTACTGTTGTTAGCAACTGACCACTATATTGATTTTTGAGATGACAGCCATCCACTCCAATAATCTTCCTACAACCACTTAGAAATCCAGTCTTGGGAGCAGCTAAAAATATGTAAAGCCTATTGAATCTAGGCTGCCCACTTTCTGAGTCACTTGGTGCATCCATGACCACTGTTGAACCTGGATTTGACCTCCTCAACTCTGCACAATAATCCCAAAGCCTACCATACTGTTCAAGATCAGAACCATAAATCAATTCAGCTGCCTTTCTCTTTGCTCTATAGATCTGAGTCTTAGAAACATCCACCTTCATTTCTTTCCTTACCCTATCTTTGAATGATTGCAATGGAATCCTTGGATTGGTCCTGAGATCCTCCATGTACCTCTTTGCTATCATGTGGGAAGTTACATTCCTATTGGAGTAACTTATGGTACATGAGTGTTTACTCTTATAGGTCCTCACCTAATATTTTGAATCTGCTAGGACTTTAGCAACATATACTAGCCATTCATAAG